>OY757909.1:48915708-49080080 GCA_963585895.1 Sepioteuthis lessoniana
ATTTTAAATGTAAACAGACAGTTTTATTCTTAAATATATTATTTTAAATGTTGTTGCCAAAACACAAACACTTATGAAATTAGATAAAGACTAGCAAAAGACACAAACAGAAGAAAAAAAAAAGTACATGAAGTTAGTGATGATTTTAAGTGGCTGATTTTTACTAGTTTACAATTGGTAAATTTAAAAACAAAGAAAAAGAAATAATGTTTTTAAAATACTATCAATGAACTATGTATATTTGTCATGTTTGCATATTTATTTCATACATTAAATGTAACAAATTATCATTGGTTTGGTTTGGTTTGGTTTGGTTTCTTTGTTTAATGGCATATCAACCTTTATGAGCAAGTTAATGCCAAAGTCATCCTTGTAGAAAAACAGAAGTGGTACTATTTAACTCATAGGTGATGGGAATAAGGGGGTTCATACCTTTCCCAGAGTTATTAGTCTTAAAGTGAACACAATAGCATGACTGGAATTTGAACTCCCCATAATGTCACAATCCAGCATGTTAGCCACTATGCTATTGGGACTCCCTGCCCAAATTATCATGGTATAGAGGTAGTATTTTTCTCTCTACATAATCTCAAGTCTCACAAACCTGATATGAGGAACTGATCTTTGGATTTTGTTATTTTCAATCAAAACAACAAAATACTTATTATGAACTAATCTGATTAATGTACAAGTTCTTGAGAAGTAATTAAGGAATTTTTAGTCTATATTATATGAATTAATGCTCACCTCTTCCCAAACTTTGGATATATATGTAACATTTTAAAATAAGAAGAATATAAAATGTTGAGGTAGTTGTTTATCTGCTATTGGCACTAGTTTTCAGTGTTCAAACCTAGGTAAATGCTAGGATTTTAAAAGTTCATTTTCAAGGTAAACAGATACTTGCCACTTGGAAAACTGATGCAACAATCTTTCTAACTTCATTTCTCTGTTCTATTTGACCTTGTGCCATTCCAACAACTATTGCAAAAATTAACCTCATGAGACCCAAATCATGATCTGCTTTGTCATTGAGGTAATTGCATTTTCCCCACTGATCCCAAAGATTTGTGTTTCAGTTCAAGTATAAAACCAGGATTTTGAGTACTGATTTTTTAGACAGAAAGGTAGTTCCCTATTTGGAAGACTGGCACAACATCTTATCTTTACCTATCTCTATATGGTCTTGTCTTGTACAAAGCTAAGCTTAGTAAATATCAAGAACAAGTAGAATTTTTTTAAGTGCTGCAGAAAGGTAACAGAAGAAAATAGGAGAATAAGCTGATCAGTTAGGTTCTTTTTTGTCATCTGTGGTTTGCATTTCTGCAGATTAAATTTCAAATACTGATATACAGGGTGTTTCAATAAAGAAAGCACATGTGGCCAGCTGGCAGAAGTTTGTTCATGACTGTCCTAGACTATTTAGTTATTCAGATATTTACATTTCAAATGATAACAAATTTTTTGAAACACCTCGTATATCTGACGAATAGACGATTATCTACAATAACAAATCAATTAATTGCTTTTCTTTTCTACTTGCTATAAGTTAAATGAATAATAAGCAAATCTTATTCATTTTGGTATAAAAGGTTTCTACTAAAAATACTTATCTTAAAAAATTTTCCATTAGTATCTGAATAGCTTTTATTTTCCAAACTAAATAAAATTGAAATGGGTTGAAAATCATGTATCTATCCCCCCCCCCACAGACAGGATGTAACACAAGGTCAATTTTTAAGTAGAGGAAAACTGGTTTGAATTCAGAGATTCCCTTCTTTGATACTGGTTGCCAAACCAAACCTAAAGAACCAAGTCTGCTTTACTATCTACTTTTGGGGCAGGGACACAAAGATGGATTCATGCCTTTCACAAGAGCATTCACATGAAGTGAAACAGCCTCAAATAGGATTTGAACTCAGGTCACCAAGGTTCCATTTCCTATGATGATAAGAGTTCTACTAAGAATGCCTACTTCTTGTCAACTCAAACCAACATGTACAGTGATAGAAATGTTTTTTTTAAGTTATTTACTATGATTTGCTTAGTCGTGGCACAAGAGCAAAAATATGGGGTACCCAATGAGACTTAAAGTCACAAGTAATAGTCTAGTTTACCATTATACCACATGAGATGCCCAGAAATGGTTATTTCATCATCATATATGCTTGTTTGAAGTACTTCCCAAAATATTTGAGGAATTTAACAAGTCCATACAAATTGTAGTACAGACTTTTGACACTATCTTTTATGAGCCTGTAGTCACATTGCCAAGTAAACAATTGCAAACAAGATAGTGAAAACCACTATATTTGATAGCCTCTAAGACCCCTTCTTTCTTGGATCATACAAAATTAAAGTATCTAGGAGACTAATGTTACCCAGATTCCATGGATTCCTAGAACTTTCATTAAGCCAAACTCTACAATAATAAATTGGGTACTTTGTCTGGTGTTATGATCTTCCAAGCTGTAGCTGAGTCAGTACAACTGTATGGTTGCACCACTTGGGTTCAAATGAAATACTTGGAGAAAAAGCTAAATAAGAGCTACTCAAGAATGCTGCATGCTCTTTTAAACAAACCCTTGAAGCAACACCCCACAAAACAGCAGCTGTATGGCCAATTACCTTCCATTTCACAACTGATCCAAGTAAGATGAATAAGACAAGCTGGATACTGCTGGGGAAGTAGAGACAAACTTATAAGTGATGTTCTCCAATAGACTTCTACACATGGACACACCAGTGTTAGCTGACCAGCAAAAACTTACATTCATCAGCTTTGTATGAACACTAGGTACAATTTACCAACCCCTCCGCTCGGGCAGGATATGACACAAGGTCAATTTTTAAGCGGAGTTTAACAGGTTTGAATTCAGAGTTTTCCTTCTCCTAGACTAGTTGCCTAACCAAGGCTGAAGAACCTAGTCTGTCCTACTATTTACCCATAGCTGGAGGGACAATAATTGGATTCATACCCCTCCCAAGGGTATTAGTGCAATGTGAAATGCAATCGGTCTCGTCCAGGATTTGAACTCGTATCGCCGCGTTCATTTCCTACGGCGATAACGACTACACCACGGGCACCTCCAGAACACTAGGTACCATCTGGAGGAATTGCCAAGAGTGATGGCTCATAGGGATGGATGGTCAGAGGAATCCCTTATGATGAAGATGATGGTGATGAATGGTTAGCTTATGAGGCTGTTAAGGAGTTCATTTCTCACTTATATGTCACCAAGTTTTAGTCGTTAGTGTACGTAATTTTTTAATGGTCACATTTACCAAACTCTTGGGTAGTGTCCCATGAGTGTGGGTGTATAGGATTAAATTTGGGAAAGGAAGGTAGGGCTGTAAAAAAGTATTCTTTGCATTAGTATTTTTTATTGTGAAAATACTTTGGAAGTCTACACGTTTCATGTTAGTTGGGAGTATGTATGGAAACAAAAATTGATACCAGTTTTGCTTTGTGTACTGCCAAAAAGAAATGATTTGGTTTACTTCAGTTTATTCAATATCTCATGGGTTATTTAATGCTGAAATTTGATTCATTAATAAATCTAACTATAATCATGTCAATACCTTCTACATTCCATTGCAAGCAATTTTATTTTATTGCATTCTTTCACCATAATTTGTTTGCACAGTTATGTGGCATCAAGTATTCATATCTAATACTAATAATCTAAGTCTGGGAGGCAACACCCCACAAAACAGCAGCTATACGGCCACCTACCACCCATCATGAAAACTATCAAAGTTAGACGAACCAGACATGCAGGACACTGCTGGAGAAGTAGGGAAGAGTTCATAAGCAATGTACTTCTATGGACCCCTTCACATGGCCAAACAAAGTCAGGGTGACCAACTCGCACCTACATATAGCAGCTCTGTGAGGATATGGGGTGTAGCCCTGAGGACCTGCCGGAAGCGATGAATGATAGGGAGGGGTGGCGAGAGAGGGTTAGGGATATCCATGCTGATGGCACGACAAGATGAGATGATGATGATGATGATATACAACTATAGTTTAAAGTAACTATTCCTATTTAGTAAATAATCGTTTCTTTGCATTCCGACCCAATAATAATAATTTTCAAAGAGATCTATTTGACCTATAGATGGAAGCCTATCAGTCAAAGCGGATCTGGGAGAAATGGCAATGCAAGAGTACTCTACACACTCCGAAGCACCAAAACTCTCATTAACAGAGGATATTTAACAATAATGAGGAGGTCACGCCGCTGCAAGATATAATTAAGGATACAGAATTTAAATTTCTGAGCTTCAAAAGAAAACAAAATTAGTAAAATATTTGTCTTAATAAAATAATTATTCACATCTAATTAAACATTACTAATAAGATTTATAGGTAGTTTTACAAATTGGAGCTGTAAAATAATTACACAGCAATCCAAATCAAAAATTAGAATGTTTAAAAGAAAAATTTCTTTCAGTCAAATTGAAAAATATTTCTCTACAAAACTCAATAAGATTTTTCATAATATTAACTTATTAAGTTTATATAAAAAATATAATTACTAAATTCCTTTTCTATTATGAAGATTAGTATTTTATAGCAATAATTCATAAGAGTTTGGCATGAATTTTTAATTGGCAACAAAGACCATAAAATATACATTGTTGAAAAAAATTAAATAAATATGTATTTATCCAACCCCTCTACCATGGACAAGTTGTAGCACAAAGTAAATTTCTAAGAAGAGTACAAACTTTTACTTCTCCAAGACTGGTTGCCTAACCCAGACTAAAGAACCCAGTCTATTCATAGCAGGGAGAGAACAGATGGATTCATGTCTTTTCTAAGGACATTACCACAAAGTGGAATACAAACAGTTTCATGCAGGATTTGAACTAGAGTTGCCAATTCTATTTCCATTATGTTTAGAGTGCCTTGAATGAAATAAGTAGAAAGTTTTTGGACATTTGTTGATTAGTCTTGCTATGTGTTGATATGTTGTTTGCCACAGATAGGTACTTTAGCTAGTAGAGAAATATTTTTCTCCAAGAACAAAACAGAATCTTTAATATAATAACTACAATGTTTTCCTCAACTGGACACTCTACAGCTCAATTTGACAAAATTATAATCCAAGAAAGCAAATTAAATGTTTTTAAAATTAAATGGTGTAAATCAATGAAAACAATAATCAATGATGATGATGACGACAATGTGCTTTGAAAAAATAAGGTCAAACTTGAACCAAAGACTTATTACCAATTCTGATTTAGTATATAATTAAAGCAAATGTTGTGAAAGCAAACAAAATACTTAGCAGCAGGCCAAACATTAATTTTATGAATGTTCAGAATTGTATTATAAATTCTTAGCTGACTGCACTTGGAAGAAACTGTATGCATGTACACACACACACACACAAAAATGGGTGCATTTCTTTGATATCATTATTAAGACAAGTATTCACACACAATTTAATTTATGTACATTCATACTACCTCCTTCCTCTCCTTCTCTTCACCAACATAATTAAGTGAATTGCGTATCCTACTTTAGAGCTATGGTTAGCCACCTTGTCAAATCGAACATTGCTAATAAAATGAGTTTAATAGTCACTGAGTACACTAAGTTTTGTGCTGTAATAAGCTAATCTTAGTAAATATAAAAAGATGCTTAACCATGGAGTATGTATTTACTTAACTCCTCTATCTCAAGTAGGATGTGATACAAGGTCAACTTTTTCAACAGAGTTTAACAGGTTTAAATTTAGAGTTTTGTCTCTCCTAAACTATTTGCCATATGAACATTAAAGAACACAGTCTGCCCTACTATTTACTCAGAGCTGAAGTGAGAATAGTTGGATGCATACTTTTCCTATAGGCAATAACACTAAGCAAAATGATAATAACCCTGTCCAGGATTTGGTTTGGTTTGTTTAATGACATATCAACCTCTGTGAGTTATTTAATGCCCAAGCCATCCTTGTAGAATAACAGTTATGGTACAATTTATCCCATAGTTGGGAGAGGTAACAAAGCTCATACTTCTCCTAAGGGTATTAGGCTGACTATAAACATAATAGTGTGGCTAGAGTTCAAATTTGTTTACTACAATGTTGCAGACCAGCACATTAGCAACTAACCATGGGGACTACCCCTTGTCTAAGATTTGAACTTGAGTAACAATATTATTTCCAAAAATGATACCTATTACACCACAAGTGTCTCCATAGAGGTTAACAAGCTAGTCTTGCAAATCATTATAAATGTAGTAAGTTCTGATGAATATTGGTTCACTTGAGAGTGGTTGGACACACAAGTAGAAAATAATTCCCATTGCCATTTACTGGATGAATACATGGGTGAATAGACACCACTCATGCAAGTGTTGGGCAGGGCATCCTGGCACCACAGAACAACCCACCTGCTGCATTAGGCGCTCTCCTATAAAATGAGGTAAGTATAGCTGGCTTGCTTTTACCAAGAAGATTCAAGAAGGCAGCCATGTTAGAAGTTGAGTCATTTGAATTCTATATCTCCCTCCTCTCCCCATCACGGAAGCATAGTGGTCATTGGGGCAGAATTAGTTCCTTATTTCCTGGCTGATTGTATGGAAGTAGTCCAGATAGAGCCCTGGGAATCCTGGTTCTTGATGGCAGTGGTCGAGTCAGGCCCTGGGATTCCAGGTCTCTTTGCAATGTAATGCCACTATTTCCTGGTTTTTTGGCAGGTTGATGTGATGTACTCATATCTGTAATTGTTGGCTCAGGTGACAGAGGCAAGGCACTTTGTATGGGGATCTTGATTATGGGAGTTTTAAGTTTCCTTAGGAACCTGCGGTTCTGCAGGGTTATTCTACCTGATCCTGCAACTCTAATTCTATACTGGCGGTTGGGAAGTGTCTCTACTATTCGTCCAGCTATGTCCTATTGATGGCTATTTGGGTTTTGAATAGAGACTGTGTCGCCCTTACGAAGCAGGGATAAGGCATGTGCAGTATGATTGTACCTTTTGTATTCTCGTATTGTAGACCAAACCAAGACCTTGCATCAGTGATGGTTTTAGGAACTGGGAAATTTAAAATAGCGTTAAGCATTGATTCAGAAGGAGATACTCCTGATGAAGTTATTTGCAATCCACCAAACTGAACGGTGTCCTTACAAAACTGGAATTTGTCCTTACTGAGTACAATCCCATTTTGTGCACATCTCGTTAGAAAATCAAAGGTATGATAGAATGCTTCTTTGATGTCGGTGTCGTAGAGTAAAGTATCATCGACCAATTTGATTTTCCTTGAAATATCCTTTATAACTTCATCATATCTACAGGTGTATGCATCACCAGATGCCAATTAGCCTTGAGGCATCCTAAGGTACATGAACCCCCCCCAATCCGTGATAAAAGTTGTGAGTGGTTGGGACTCCTCATCTAATATAACAGAGTGATAACCATCCACAGCATCCAGCACTGTCTTCTTGGTATTGGGTGGCACCTGCATTGCCAGCTGGAAAGGTGAGGCAGTGTGGTGGGTTTCTTGCTTGCATTGCAAATTCAAATATAGATAATCGATGGTATGTCTTGGCTGGCCATCCTTTTTTGTTGTAATCACCATTGTGCTGCACCAATCCGTAGGAATGCCAATGGGCACTTGTTTTAATATGCCCCTTTCTATGTCTTGCATGAGAGCTTGCCTCACTGGTTTTTTAAGTGGTATGGCACTGGTATAGGTCTGTGTTTAGCTTTAGGGATTGCTTCCTGCTTCAGGTGAATATGTGCGGGTTTACCAGACATGGCTGGGAATTGCCCATCAGTCTTGAACGCTGAATTAGCAAATTGTTCCAGGAACCATTTTTTTAGATTCTCTACATTTTCTTTGTTTGCTGGAAAGGGGGGTTCTTTAAGGCGAATTGGTAGCTGAAAGTTTGTGGATTGCTTTTGTTTCATATTCGGGAGGGACACAGCTGCCGTATGATCCCTGGTTATACAGTTTACCTGTCTTTGGTTTGTCAAAGACATAGGTGTGGGGAAACGGAGGGATAGTATGCCTACATCAATGCATGCGGCCTTGCTAAAATATTGCTTATCAATGTTATTGCAGATATATAAGGCTTGCTTTGTTGACATTTCTCCAACACTGAATTGAACAGGCAACCATCCCTGGCTAATAAGAGTTGAGCCTCCTACAGCACGAATAACTTTCTTGGATAGGATCAAGTTACTTTCCTTGAGACCCATGCAATATAGGTGCTTCGGTCCTTCCAGGCAGATAGTAGCCCCTCTATCTGGGAAGATCTTCAACCGAGTGCTTTGATTGCCTGAAATATCTTCAGGATTTCTAGGGTCAGGCCTTAGGGAAAACGGGACTAGTGTTGCTTCTATCTCCACAACACTATTTTTATTAGATGAAATATATGGGTGAATAGATACCACTCAAGCAAATGTGTAGGGCAGGTCATCCTGGCACCACAGAACAATCCACCTGCTGCATTAGGCGCTCTCCTATAAAATAAGGTAAACATAGCTGGTTTGCTTTTACCAAGAAGATTCAAGAAGGCAGCCATGTTAGAAGGCGAGTCATTTGACTTCTATAAGTTCAAACATCAAAAGGTCCTATACTTATGACTTAGTGCCCTATTAAGCTAATCTTAATAAGAAAGGTCATCTTTTTGAAGAGAAATAGTAAGCTGCTCTTGCAGATGATTATAACTAGAGTGAGTTTAATCCTCATTGAGTGCCCCACACTTATGAGTTAATGCCAGACTAAAGTAAGCTAAGTAAATATATAATCAAATTGAATGATTATAATTTTGCAGAGTTGAGTATCTATAACTATGCAGTAGTTAGTTAGCTACAACTATACTACATAGATAGTGCATTTGATTTTCACTAAGGACCCCAATGGTGGCTTTGTAGAGTAAAAATTTACATTTGTAAAATGTTTTCACTCTCATTTATATAAACAAATGTATTCATGTAGTTATTTTTCCTTCCTTCTTTCTAAACATAAGCAAACAGATAAGCATATAAACAAACATACCAATGCATATATATTTTCTGATATTCTCGGATGAACTATGGTCATTATTGTGTGAATTATTTGGAATATTATCACCATTTATTTATTTATTTATTTTGTGTTTGTCCTCAGCATGAATCAAATAATTGTTCGAAAGGATGATGAAGTAGGATTAAATATATGGAATCCCCCACCTCCTGGATGAGCAGAACTCTAATACAAGGTCTACTAGAAGCATCTCTCGGGTGTGGAATGTAAATTTAAAAAAGGCAATAAGAAAGAACAACAATTACCATTTTATTTTCTTATTGTTACTACTTTGTTTTAACCATTATATTGTCCAAATGCCTGCTGCCTTCTTTCAAGTTCTGCAGCACTCACCCAATCATTGCTTTTGATATTCCTGCAATTTTATGACAAATAAAATCTTTCAGTTTGCCAGTTGTCTGCAGCTTATGTTCAAATACCCGCGGCTTCAGGCAACCCCAGAGGATATAATCACAAGGGGAAAGATATAGTTAGTAAGCCAACCATTGCATTGCAATGATAAAGTCACCAGTTTCCATTACAAATGCATGATATTCACCATTCCATGCCATACCATAATGGCAACTGAAATGGCATGGCTGCTGCTGCTTAAAGGACTTAGATTTCTTAATCAATACTAGTACCACCACAGCTGCAATTTTATCATTCTGATGACCTTTATCATTAAATGAACCATGCATCAAGGAATAATCCAAGAATGCAATTTCTAAAACATTTTTGATACAAACAACACAAGTAGGAAAGTTAGTCTGAATAATTCATATAATATGCCTTTACATTGATACATGGACTATATATACCTAAATGATTGTGTATACATCTAAATAAGTTTTGTACTTAAAAAAAAAAAAACAACAGTTTATGTCAGTATTCAAATTTAGGTAAGCAATAATTTTCACAACCTAAGAACCACTTAAAAAAATGAGGTTGATTAAATTCTGCTAGGATCAGTGTAGTATCTGTATACCCTGTCTGGGATCAAAGTGTTACACTCTAGAATTAGCATGTAGAACATTTATATCATATAAATCTAATTAAATATATTACAAGACTTAAAATGAATAAACAAATTTTTTAGAAATTAAAATAATCAGTTATACATTTCTACATCTGTTTTTTGTTATTTTGCACTTATTTTTAATTGTTGGATTTTAATGGCATATCAACTCATTTAGGGTTATTTTGTGCCAAGAGATCAGGGAATCATGTTCATTGTATGTTTATATTTACATTTTTTATATACAGTCCTATTGGATATGAATAATTTTTAAACATATCTATTTGTCTCTTAGATGGTATCCTAACAGGTACTACCACTCAGTCAAAGAAGAAATGGGAGTAAAGACAATAAAGATGTATTGCACACTCACCAGATATCTAGAACTGGAGCCTCACTATCAGATGTTGTTTAGTATCATAGCCAGGACACCTCTATTTTTTAGGGGGCAGGGTCTTACCTCTCTGCAGAAGATGCACTCAGTGTATTCTAAGATGCATTGACACTGACAAGCCTATATTTATTTTTGAGGAAGTATCTAACATAAAATATCTGTTTCTATTGTATATTTTATACTATATAGACTTTTTAGATAACCAGGAGATTATACAACTCCAGACACTACATTGATTCTAAGCAGGGTGCAGTTAAAAATAATCCCATGAATATCATCATCATCATCATCATCTCTATGCAAATTTTTTACACCAATTCTAAGTGGTGGTTTTTTATAAGTCCAGAACTCTTCTAAGCATTCTTGCTGATTTTCACAGTGCTGTGGTTTGGATGGACTCGATTCTACCTCTGATCTTCAGTTTCCCCAATCTCTTTTCCATACCCTTGGAGACTATTCCAAGGGCATCAACTACGATTGGTATCACTGTCATTCTCATGTACCACAGCCTTTTCAGCTCTCTAGCAAGATCCAAGTATTTGTTTTTTCGCTTTTTTTTTTTAACTCTATGATCTGCTGGAATAACAAAATCAACTAGATGACAAGTTTTTTACTTCTTGTTAATTAACACACTGAAAAATGGTCTTCTGGCTAGAATTGGATGATCTGTTTATATCTCAAAGTCCCAGAGAATTTTATGTCTTATTTTCATGGAAAGATTTTGGTTTGTGCATAAACCATTTGTTAGTATGGCTAAATTTTTATCTCTTGTACAATTCCCAGTAGATCATCTTTACCAGCCAGTTTTGTATTCCTTTTGTGCCAGTTTGCTGAATTTCTATGATCAGCTGTTTCATTTCTGTCACCACATAACCTACACTTGCTATTATTTTGAGTATAATCAATTTTGGCTATGATATGACTAGTAGTATTATTTTGTACTGCTACTAATAGAGATTAAATTTCTCTCTTAAGGTTTCTCATTCTTAGCCATGTCATCTTGCTGATTGATTTAAATGACATATCAACCCATCTAGAGTATTTCATGCTGAGAGGTTACAGAATCACATACATTGTACATTTCATGTTTACATTTCTGTTTAGTTTATTTTTTCATGATATGTCAAAATACTCTGGGATGGTTTCTAATAATCATTTTGTATAGTACTGATCCCGTTTACATTAATAACTTTTGGTATAATTTTATTTCTCTAAAGAAGTATAAAATGTCATTCATGTCGAAATTTTCCAAGATGTCCTTCATATTATTTGCATTGAAAAAAAACATTGTCTAATAGGAGCTAAACCTTTACATTTTATGAGAAAATGTTTAATAGTGTTGGGCGTTTGATGTGTTATGCACTGTGGTTATTAGTCTTGTTTGAATATAAAAGAGTGTGTAAGTCTTGTATGACCAATGCACAATTGAGATATAGTGACTTGTTCCTTTCTAGATTTTCTGAAAGCTGGTTTCCATTCTCCTGGTACAGGTTTTATCAAAAAAAAGTTTGTTTATGCTGTTGCCATTTTGTAGAGAAGAATTTGTTGATTTGGGGTTTCAAGAAAGTGTATAGAGTTTTGATTTTATTAGGTCATAGTTTAAAGCCAATTTGGCAACTGAGTCAGTTTTTTCATTTCCCCTTTATTCCGCAAGTATAGGGCACCCAGTGAGGACTGAACTCACTAGTGATGATCTGTGAGATTAGTTCATGAAACATTACTCAATGGAAAATGCCAACATACAGATGAAGTAAAATTAGAAATTTAATAACAATAATAATCTATATCAAAATGATGTGATTTAAGAATACATTACCATACCACATAAACTGGGCCATTGGCCAAATGAGCAGAGTGTTCACCAAAGGTCCAGGAGACCAGGGTTCAATCCCAGCTCAAGTCATACCAAAGACTCAAAAAATGGTGCTTGATGCTGCCTTGCTTAACACTCAGCATTATAAGGTAAAGATCAAGGGTAAAGTGGAGCAATCCAGGGAAAAGAGTAGCACCTTCCCCTACACCTCAGTGTAGTAGCTATTGAAAAAGGGAGCCTTCGGGTCACCCTGGACTAAGTTCACCAAGTTTACTATTACCATAACATAACAAAAATGGCTAGCCACAGTGAGAGTTTTATTTGTACATTAGAATTAAAACATTGTAACTTAGAAATTAAAGATACCTCCAATCTAATAAGCTGATTGATAATAACAATGTAGAATCTGTATTTGCACTCACTCTAATCATTATAATTTCTCAAGGGAAAAAACTATTAAATGATAATCATAGTTTACTGTGAATGTTATTAATCTTGGGTGCAATTTCCTTTGTCTGTCACTTGAAGTATCCATACAGTTGGTTTTCTTTTTATTATTATAATTATTATTGACGATGATTTAGATGAAATTTTCCTGTTCTGGTTTTCAAAATTTTTGTTCTACTTTTCACACTTTGTTTTTCTTCTTACTGTAGTTATCAAACCATCAAATTCGTACACAGTGATTAATTGATATCTCTCTAAGTACCTACTTGTCTGGGCACACTTCTATACACGCATATCCATGTTGAAATATGATTTGCATTATGATTTTATAGCTGTCTTCAAAGAATAACAGGATTTTAACACTAAATTGATATAACAAGAACTGCAACATTAAAATAATTGATTATACAAGGAACTAAACAATTTTTATCTTTAAACATTAGTTGATACATGAACCACACGTGTGCACACACACCAGATACAGGCAGAAGTAACAGCTGTTGCTGCTAGTTCAAATGGAAATTATTGGATCATCAGTGACTATTCCTTTTAAAACAAACCCAAATCTAAATCCTTACATATACTTAGACATATGAACAGATTTAAGTTTACTATTTAAGAGAGACTCATTATTGATGAAGAGAAATTTCCATTAAATTGCTCTGTAACAGATGTTACTCAACAAAGAGGATCAATGCACTTTTATTAAATTCAATAAAAAAATTATTTCAATATAAATATTATTAATATATTTTACTGATTTAGATTAGACAATTCTTATTATGCTTGTATATATGTATATAACCATAATCCAGAAAAATAACAGATTTTTTTAAGAGTAATACACCAATTTCAAGTATAATTTGCAAGTAAATGAAAATCTTGCGGAATCTGGAACCACACAAAGCATACTTTTTTTTAATCATTCAAATTTTCAATGTGGATAACTATGAAATCCTAATTAGAACCCTTTATTCTTTCCTAAATAGAAGTATCAATATTATCAAGGATCACTGTAACAAAAGGAATGCAATGTCTTCACAGGTCATCTAATATACAAAAAATTAAATACCATGACATAGTCGACCTTCACGGTATTATGCTCAGTCCTTCATGGTATTTTTCAAAGTAATTTGAGATAATTGGTAAAACCCATCTCCTCTCCAAATAATACATAAATGGTTGTAATAGGTTACATGATAACAGCAGCCTACAATAATCATGGAGCTGGTCAACGGGAAGAAGTAGATTCAAGTCTTTATCAAGAAAACTCTATTCAAACTACTTTTGCTGGAATTTAAAGGTGCTGATTCTATTTTACTTCTGTCAATCACAACTACTTATTATGGAAACTAGAATCAAACCTTACTTTTAATTTCAGCTGAGATAACTTGTATTCATTTAGTACTAATACCCAAAAGTAAGGCATAAATCCACTTCTCCCTGTGCTCTGTTCCTTGACAAAAAATATCTCATCACTAGCATGGCATGATAGTTGATGAAGAGAACATGTATTTACTAGACCCTTCTGCCATGGGCAGAATGTGACACAAGATTGATTTTTAAACAGAAGTATACCAGGTTTGACTCCTAAGTTTTTCTTCTCCTTGACTGGTTGCCAAACCAAGTCTAATAAAGCCCTACTATTTACCCATAGCTGGAGAGAGAACATATGGATTCATGCCTTTTCCAAAGAGCATTAGCATGAACTAAAATGCAAGGTCTCAACCAGGATTTGAACCTGAGTTGCCAATTCCTTTCCCTAGATTTGCATCTTATCTGGTGTTGTCATCAGGTTTTGGGCACTGTCATCATCACCAAGAAATGTCAACAGCACAGATTCCCTTGACTCTTTTTCTCTTTCAACATCCATCCCTATCAGTCATCAATTTTGGTAGGTCCTCTAGATGGCACCTAGTGTCTACCAGCTTTCAGAATCCTTTATTTTATCGAAAAGGGCATTGCATCATTGGTTATATGACAACTCTATCCCTTTTTTCCATCAGATTATAACATAATAGTTTTTGTATCCTTTGTACTGCTCTTTTGATTTCTCTAATGAGACACAGTACTGAGATTTAAACCATTATCACATTATGATGGAACAAGGGTTTAATTTGAATTCAGGTTATTGATATAGCATTATCATCCAAATGAATGGCTGTAATGTGATCAGCAGTTGGTGAGGCTATTTGTCAGAAGAGGAGTAAAGAACACAAAAAGACAATTTGTTTTAGTATTATGACCTTTCATTGTTTTATTCTATCCATTTAGTCACTGAGGCTGTGGAAGCAGGAAGAAAAGGAACAATAGATACCATGTATACTGCAAGCTTCTTTTTTATTCTAAGAACAGGCCTCTTCGCACATCTTTGCTTTGTTCCTTATTCTGTGTTTACACCCCAGCTACCAAAAGAGAAACAGAGCAAATCACAAGATCCTATGACATATATGCAGGGGTTCATAGAAAATCTCACTTCCACCTCATTATCACATAGTGACCTGGTCCAAAATAGTAGAACAATGTATCATGTTACAGAAGAGTGTTGAACTGTTAACTTGCCCTTCTTTCAGCTGATGACTCTTAATAACCCAGTACCATTTGATTATAATGCTACACTGATTCTATTTCCTATGACAACCATTATCAAAGAGCAACTAAATATGGATCAAATGTCTATTTCCTACTTGTGAAGAGAGTTAGGGTGCAGGTAAATCTCTAGGATGCAGTAGACCCTTTCCACTTGAATCAGCACAACAGAATCTTCCTCCCAAAATTTTTTCTCATGCTACACTAAAACTTATCAAATAATATAATATGGTAGGATAGAGGTGGGTGCTAGGAATTTTACAGAATAGTCTAAATAAATATTGAAAAAACTGACATGATGACCTATGAGATGCCACAATATGAGATTCAGACAGGTATACAATATACAGAAAAGGAGAATAGACATCTTTGTGGTAGAGGCTGAGAGAGTAGATCGAAGAGGTAGAAACTAAAAAAAAAATCTCTAAGACAACAGTAATATGAACATCAAAGATGGATTACCTGTGAAGAGAAAAATTCTAACTGCAAATTATGGAAATAAGATCAGCTGATATACGTTTAAAAATGTAGGTATCCAAATGGACTTGTCAAAATCAATGGTATTATTCATGGTTATTAACTTTCAGTAAAACCTGATTTTGAAAAGAACTTGTTTTTTTTTTTTGGTGGGGAGAAGGAATAAAGGAGTTCTTACTTTTCCAAAGGGTATTTAGTCATAAAGTGAATACAATAGTATGAGTAAAATTGAAACTTATGTTAGACACTATGCAGCAGGAGACTCCCACCGATATTATTCTTTTAATTAAGAATGATTATAAAGCAAAACTCAGGGAATTTGGAGTTCAAAACTAGACCTCTTCTTTTAATAAAGTGAGATCAGAATGAAAGGAATATGAGTAAGACATGCTGGGCCCTGCTGTGCAAGTTAAGACTAATTCATCAGTGACATTTTCCTATGGACTTCTACACAAGGTCACACCAGTACCGGCCAACCAGCAAAAACATTAATCAGCTGTGTGGACACTGGATGCAATCTATAGAACCTGCCTAGAGTGATAGCCAGAAATGACAGATGGTGAGAGAGAGCCAAGAGAATTTATGCTATCAACGTGACTTGCAGATGCTGAGCAGATTATTTCTTGAGTGGCCTATGGCTAAAGAGGAACCACTGTATTAGAAAACAAATAATTTAAGAAAACCATTTATATATTCAACATTTGTAGATGAAACAAGTGATAATTGGATATACAAAAAATCTTATTGAATTTTATCATCTTTTATGTAAGTCAAAAGGACAAAGGGGAAAAAACATAATAAAACAACACAAAATCATACTTATAAGGGTCACTGATATAGTTGATCAATATATCTTCTCGGTCCTTTTTCTTTTATTCCCTTATAATTTTAAAAATGACTGTTTAACAAAGTTTTAATTTTTTATTTTAGGGTTGAGATATATTAAACAAGAGGCACTTTTGAGGAGTATATCGAACAAAATCTGAAATTTTTAAATAATGTGCACTAAAATTGCATCTTGCTTTTATGCATTAAATATATTTAGACCACGCAAGTTGCTCTCAGCACCAAAAGGATTAACATTTTTCTTAAACACATTCAACAGAAAATGTAATCAATCTGATGAAAGAAATAACTTCAGAGATTGTCATATTGATTAATATGTGTTAAGAGTCACAAAAGTCTAAAGGAGTGGTTTTTTTATCACATTTTATATACTGACTTATTGAGCTAATTTGTAAGAAAGGACATAGATTTGAGTTCCAGAATTCAACCTTATTGGTATTTACAAAAACTATTTCATGTCATATAGACAACATGGAATCTTGACTTTAAAACTCATTTTCAGCTGGGCAATGTCAGGTCACCTTGTTACTGACAACTATTTCAATGAAAAATGTAAAGTGAAGTGAAGGTATAATGATGGGAATAAAGTAACTGAACATAATGAGAAATAAAAAGTACCTTCATTTTATGGAAAACCATCATAAGCAGCAGAAGTCTTCACAGCATACCACGGGTTTCTTATTAGGAGGGTTGGCAGCTCTGAAAAGAAGCAGAAAAAAAAAATTAGTCATGTCTGATAAATATATTCTAACACATTAATATTTACATGGGTCATGCAGATTATCTGATAGCTTAAGATTTGCATATATTATATATGGTATTTAATATTCATCAAACTTAGCTTAGTATGTCATGGCCAAATCCAAACAGGATTTATTTAAAATTGTAGAAGTGGCAAAAATATACAAGTACACACTATTAGTATCATAGGGAAGATATTTTCAACTTTCATACAGGTTAAAGATAATGACAAAAACATACCAAAATAAAATCAGAAAATTTGTCTGTAAAATCAAAAATATATTCATTAAATTTGAAAAAAAAGAAAAAGAATTAAAAGAAAAAGAATTAAAAGAAAAAGAAAAAACTAACAAAAACAAAAAAAAGTACAAAGGATTTTACTTGGGAAATGTATGATAAATCAAGAAAATAAAAAGGGGGTAAAATGACAGTTTGGGAACTGAGAAAAGCATTACTAATAGTATAAGAATACATTATTTCATGTTTCAGCTTATTTAAAAAAAAATATTTTTAAATTGTTAAAAGAATAATGGCCCGAGTAACCAGGTTCAATCCCAGGTAGAGTCATACCAAAGACTCAAAAAAATGGTACTAGATGTAACCTAGCTTAACACTCAGATTTATAAGGTATGGATCAAGAGTAAAGTGGAGCAATCCAGGAAAAGGAGTAGTGCCCTTCCCTACCCCTCGGTATAGTAGAAAATGAAAAGGAAGCCTTCGGATCGCCTTTAACTAAGACCACTAACTTTACATATAGTACAATATCATGTTGACCATATACTAAATGACTGGCAAATCTAATGGGATATGTTTGTAACATCGATCCATGATGATACTGATTCTCATATTTAGGAAAGACAGAAGGATTTTCATTAGCAATTCATAGTTATCTTCTTTATATATTGAGAATTTGGATGATTAAAAAAAATGATCAATTCAGTTGCAAGTTGAACTGGAAATTACTTTATTCTCTAAGGGGATTTTAATGCATTGCTTCAATAAAAATTTGATGGTTTGGTTTGGTTTCTTTGTTTAATGGCATATCAACTCTTTTTAGGTTATTTAATGCCAAATCCATTCTCCTAGAAGAACAGAAGTGGTACTATTTAACCCATAGCTGGGAGGATAAGGGGGTTCATACCTTTCCCAAGGGTATTTGCCCGAAAGTGAACGTAATAGCGTGACTGGAGTACGAACTCGCGTACTACAATCCTGCAGTCCAACGCTTTAACCATTACACCACGAGGACACCCCCTAAAAAAAAAAAAAAAAAAAAAAAAAAAAGATGTATGATGTACTGTTTTCACTGACTTTCAGTGAGTGTGTATATATATATATATATATATATATATATATATATATATATAACAGGAATTAATATCTCGCCTTCTTACAATTGTTTCCAAACAATTAGTTTCATGTGTTTTATAGAAAACATGACAGGATGTGACACAAGGTCTGTTTTTAAGCAGAGTTTACAGGTTTGAATTCAAAGTTTTCTTTCTCCAAGACCAGTTGCCATAATAAGGTTAAAGATCAGTCTGACCGACTATTTATCTATAGCTAAAGAAGAATAGATAGATTTGTACTCCCCGCTTTCTTTTAAAATTTGTGCACGCACACACACACAGAGTCAGAATTCTAGTGGTAGATAGCAGTATATTGTTATCGAGACCTCATGTTTTCCCAGGCAAGTTTATGTCTTTGCAAATTCAAATTCTCTTTGAAATTTGAATAAAAAAAAGCATTACTAACACAAAACAGCTTTTAATTTTCATTAATAAAAATTAATGAATTGTTTCCAGCTTTATATTAGAAGCACAATGTTAAAATGTAAATTTTGTTTCAAATGAAAATGTATTTAGATAATAACCAACAATACTACAACTTCATTCACACTTTTTTTTAAATAATGCAGATGATTGAATTAATTTTCTCTCAATAACGCCCCGCATCAAAGCAGAAAATTATGTACCACAAAAATAAAGAGAGGTTAATATAGGTTGTGTGGTTGTTACAATCAATGACAAATCAAAAAGTCACGGATCATAAACCGAGAAGAGATAAATAATTATTTTGTGATCAACAGTGTATTTAGACCGAAGTCTGGATACACAATGAACAGAAAATCATATATTAATCTTTTCAGACTAATGTCCTTATCTTTATTTTCATAGTCATAATGTTTTGGCCATTGTACTCTCCATCTTTCTTCAGGTACCTATCATACTTGGTAAATTTTGAACTGAACCCTTTATTCAATTAATGGAGCTTGATCTCATTAAAGGACTAGTTGAGATACCAAATGTTGCTGGAGAGTGAGGGTGATCAAGATCTAACTTAATTCAGAAGGAAAAAAAAGAAGGTTAACATCATCATCAAGGCATGGATTCCTTTGATTTTCTTTCTATCCCTTTCTATCAGCCATTGCTCTTGGCAAGTCCTCTAGATGACATCTACTGTCCACACAGACCTGACAAATTTAAGTTTTTGCTGGTCAGCCAACATGTGTATGAGCCAATTAGAAAACATTGCTTATGAGTTATTACCTCTTGAGCATGGTTTGTGAGATGTAAAATAAGTGGCTATACAGATGTTTTATTAAGTGCTGCTTCCAGGATTTGTTCACAACAGCAAGCAGCATCCTCGTGTAGTTCCCATCTAACTTTTCTCACAATGTTTCATTAGAGTCCAAGTGGTACAACATACAGTAGTAATGATATGGTTACAGCTTAGAACCATTCTTGTTTTTTATCATCAGAGAGATCAGATTTCTATATTTTCGTTAACTTGTCAATCGCAGTCCAAGCCTTACCTATGCATGAGTTGATAATGTTTTCAGTCGATGAGATACTGCTACTGAAATTAACATATCTATTCTTTTCCATAATAAACTCATTATCTCTTTGTATTTTGCAAGAAATAGTAGTTCTGACAATAAAATGTCTTGTGATAACTTCAGGGGTCAGTGTAATCTATCTTATCTTCAAAGTCATCTTACCTTTATAGTGGAATTTTCAACCCCAGAGCCCAACCATTTGGCTGCTCAATTAAACAATTACTAGCTTTATTCAAATAGATATCTCATATCAGATAATTATTCTTGTGGATGCTGCTTTTGACTGCCTCCCAGAATATATAACTTAACACTGCCTAAGCCAGTGATTGAACTCACGAACATCAATGCATTTTATCCACTAAGCCATTGTTCAGTAATGGAACAATAATTAGATAGTAGAATTTTGAAGCTTCAAATCTACTGTTAATTAGTTAATCTTAATAAATCTATTGATAGAATTAATTCAAACAGTAGCAGACTTAATGAGTAAAGCACGACCTCAATAGATGAACTAAATCTACATGTGTCATATACCACCAAAAGCAAACTAGACTAATACTTTATGTAGGCAAGAGACAGAAAAAGAACATTTAACCTTTTTCACTACAGTTAAGACTTCTTAGTGTTTTACCATGTGCGATTATTGTCAGATTTCTTAAATGTGGTTTCTATAATTAAGTTTTATCATTCTAACACACCAGTTCATAATATCTTAGGATTATTCAAAGGTTCAAAAAAAGATTTTTTTTTGGAAACAGTCACTTTTACTGGAAAATACAACAGCAAAAGGGTTAATAGTCACCAGCATTAGTTTCTTATAATACCAAACCACCTGATACCTAAAAATTTTAAAAATTTTTTGCTTATTGTTACCCACTGACTTACCACTACACCAGCACATCTCTTAGCTTTGACAGTTAAAAATCTAAGTATAAATTTCTGTTGATTATACTTGAAATAGTCACAATATTTCTTTTTTTTCAAACAAGTGAAAAGAAAGACACTTTTATGAATTAAAACATTCAAATTCTATTCAGTTTGAAACCATATAAAAAGAATACTGCCTTATGAAGTTTCAAAATACTTTGGTTTGGTTTTATGGCATATCAACCACTGTAGGTCATTAAATGCCAAATCCTTTTTATATGTATGTATTAAATATGATTTAACAGATTTTTAGATAACCTTTTTTTATTGAGCCTGAGCTCATTTTTTTTGCACATAGTTAAATGGTTTCATTTATTTCTATCTAATACAGATACACAGTTAAATGTAAAAAACAGTTCTATTTCAAACAATTCAGTTTAGCATGTCAACAAAATTAAATGGTTCCAAGTATTGCTATGTATCACTAACAATTCAATTAAGCAGTCATTTGTTTACATAGAGTTAAATGATCAAACACTTCTATATCAAACAATTTAGTTTAGCATAAGTACAGGTTTTGTCCACAGACAGTTAAATGTAAAAATAGTTTTATCCCAAACAACTTACTTTAGCATAAGTACAGTTTATGTGTCAAACAGTTCTATTTTACCAATAGATAGGACCTTATCAGGTGCTACCACACCAGACCAGAGTGGATCTGGGAGCAATGGCAATGAAGGGGTACTCTGCATTCCCCAAAGCTCCAGGATTACTGAAGCCTCACCATCAGATTGTTTGTGTCATATCCAGGACACCCATTGAGAGAGTCTAACCTCTATACAGAGATGCAGTCAGTGTATTCTACAGCCCCAGCTGACAGGGCCATTTAAAATACTTACATATGTTTAAACACAACATTCTTTAAGGAGAGGGGTGTATTGTTTTTTGTTTTTGAGAAAAGTCAATTGTATCATTTAAATTGTAGATAAGCTTAGTTATGAAAATGGAACCACAAAATTAAAATCAGTGATTATTACTTGAGATATTAAAACGAGATTAAATTAGATCCTTGACCCAAGATATGGTTATTTATTGAGTTTAACTTAATGCAAAGACAGGGTTAAGTTATGGGGCAGGTTGATGTTAATAAAACTGTTAAACCAATCTTCCAAATTCTGCTGCCTGCCAAGAAAATCAGGATTTAAAATTCTAGCTTTGCAACACCTGGTTCTGAACACCTATCTCTGGTCCCAATAGGAAGCATGCAACTATTTTAGTCATAAGGCAAGCATCTAGTTATTCTTATATGTCCATTATTTGATGTACGTATTTACCCAACCCCTCTGCTATGGACAAACTGTGACACCAGGTCAATTTTTAAGCAGAATATTTCTTATTCAATACATATAATTTTTAATTACTGTAAAAATGAAATTCAAACCATTTCCCTTAAAAAAAAAAAAAAGAAAAAAAAAAGGTTAATATTTAAATAGTGTCATATTGTAAAATAGCTCTCTCTTTCTCATATTAATTACCATTAAGCAAGTGAAATCTGGCACAAAACCATATATCTGGAGCAATATTATAAATATCAAATTTATTCTTAATATCTTGAAAAACCACTATACCAACTACAACAAACCAACTTTTCTCTCTCTCACAATCATACACTGTGTGTGCGTGTGTATATATATATATATATATAATTGTTATTGCCGCTACGGTTTCTTTAGGTATGCCGTACGCTAGTAGGATTTGTTCCATCTTTCCTCTGTGAATGGAATCGAAAGCCTTGGTAAAGTCAACAAATATTAATGTCGCTTGTAGGTTTTTTGCCCATACACCTTCAAGGATTCTACGGATGGTTAATATTTGTGAGGTCGTGGATCTATTTCTTCGGAAGCCATTTTGGTTTTTTCTAAGTATGTTGTCGATTTTGGGTTCTATGCAGTTTCGTAGTAGGGCATTGTAGATTTTGGCTGCGATGGATGTAAGTGTTATGCCTCGGTAGTTTTTGGCTAATCCACCAGATGGAGACACAGAATACTTCGACATTGTAGCAGGAGTACTACAAGGGGACACGCTGGCTCCATACCTCTTTATCATTTGTCTAGACTACGTACTTAGAACATCGATTGACAAAATCAAAGAGAATGGCTTCGAACTGATGAAGAAAAGAAGCAGAAGGTACCCCGCAACAACAATTACCGACGCCGACTACGCCGATGACATAGCGATACTGGCAAATACACCTGACCAAGCCGAAACCCTACTGCATAGTTTGGAACGAGCAGCAGCAAGCATAGGCCTCTATGTTAATGCACACAAAACGGAATATATGTGCTATAACCAAACGGGGGACATCTCCACTCTAGAAGGAACCCCTCTTAAACTAGTAGACAAATTCACTTACCGAGGAAGCAGCGTCGAATCAACCGAAAAGGACATCGAAACCAGGTTAACGAAAGCATGGACAGCTATCAATAGGCTATCGATTATATGGAAATCAGACCTAACCGATAAAATGAAACGCAGTTTCTTCCAGGCAGTAGTCACATCGATACTGCTATATGGCTGCACTACATGGACACTAACAAAACGGCTGGAGAAGAAGCTAGACGGCAATTACACAAGAATGCTACGTGCAATCTTAAACAAGTCCTGGCGGCAACACCCCACAAGACACCAACTGTACGGCCACCTGCCCCCTATCACGAAAACTATTCAAGTTAGACGAACCAGACATCCAGGACACTGCTGGAGAAGCAGGGACGAACTCATAAGAGATGTACTCTTATGGACCCCCACACATGGCCGTGCAAAAGCAGGACGACCAGCATGAACATACATTCAGCAGCTATGTGAGGATACGGGATGTTGTCCTGAAGACCTACCTAGGGCGATGAACGATAGGGAGGAGTGGCGAGAGAGGGTCAGGGATATCCGTGCTACCAGCGCGATATGATGATGATGATAATATATATAATTAAAATTTAATGGTAAAAGTATTTTTAATCTAAAATCTTTATAGGGCCCAATGCATGAAAATGTAGAACAATATCAATATATTTCCAGTATAAAATAAGAAATAAAACTGGATAAAAACTCAAACAATACTGAGTTTTCATCCTGTTTTATTATATATATATATATATATATATATATATATATATTATACACATACTTCACATTCAAGGGATGTGTTAGGTTATCCTTTGAAAGGGGGAAAAAAAAGCAATAAAAAAATTTATTGTATTCTAATATGATCAGAATAAACGTTAAATTCTTCTGAATACTATTGCTATTATTTTACTTAAGTTTATCAAAGAAGGAAAAAACAAAGCAAGATGAATTCTGTGTTAATTCAAGTATATATATATATATATATATATATATAAATAAAATTCCTATTTTGGATTTCCTTCATTTACATCAATCTTATTTCTTCACTTCTGTCTCCATATTCATTATTTCTATAATTATTCCATCTTTCTTTCCCTTCATCAGTTCATTACCATTTGTTTATATGTTGGTTGATTGTTTTTTTTTTTTACTCCTATTTATTCTGTCTTTGTTTTATAAGAAAATTTGAAAGAGAACAGACAAACTTTATAAGTCTGTCTCTTCTCTTTCAAATTTTCTTCCTTTTAGTCTATCTTATATCATTTGTGACTGAATCCAACATACTTTTTGTTTATCCTAAATGTTCATTATGTCAGCCAAAGCAAATCACCTGGATTTTAACACATTCTTTAACTTCATACATCTTAGCATTATTTATTATGTATAGCTACAATTCAGCTAATTTGAAGGTGAAAACAGAGAAACAGAATGAAAATTGTAATACTATATAAATATGTATGTATTTTTACATATACAAGAGTGTTTTAGAATTATTTTGCAATTTGAAATAGTGATTTCTTTTTGAGATAATTTTGTAAAATATTTCAAACATGTTATACTATATATTTTTATTATTAAAGCCAGAAATGTCAAATCTGAACAGAAAAAAATAAATGTCTGATATGATTTTAAAGTTGTATAAATATATTGTGTAGTGATGCTTCAACCAAAATAAAATGGGAATTCTTCTAAACTTGTAGCCATCAAAATACTACTATATTGCTGCACCACTTGGACTTTAATGAAATGCCTGTGGAAAAACCTAGATGGGAACTACACAGGGATATTACATACTGTTTCAAATAACTACTAGGAGCAGCCAACTACAAAGCAGCAGCTATACGGCAACTTACTTCCCATCTCATAAACATTTCAAATAAGATGAGCAAGACAGACTAGGTAAATAAAGAATTCAAAAGCATTCTCCTATGGACTCCAACACATACAACAATGTTAGTCAACTAACAAAAATTTTCATTCATCAGCTCCGTGCAGACACTGGATGTCATCTAGGATTTGCCAAGAGTGATGACTAGTAGGGACAAATGGCATGAGAGTCAAGGGAATCCATGCTATCAACATGAGGATGATGATGAATATTCTAATGCACAGTTTGGTTTGGTTGAGTTTTATGGCATATCAACCTTAGTAGGTTATTTAATGCCAAGTCCTGTTGATATGTATATATTGAATACATATAATTTGTAAAAACATTTTGTAGATAGCATTTTTAAACAAGTCTAAGCTCAATTTTTTTTGCACACAGTTAAATGGTTTCAAGTATTGCTATATAACAGTCACAATTTAACATCAGTCATTTGTTTGTACAGTTTGGAGGTAATTTCGTTTTTAAATGAGTTAGGACTAGTTTGTTTGCACACTAGTATTGCTATTGTTTTTACACAGTAAAATGCTTTTAATTATTGCTATCTAACACTAATAATTCTATTCAATATCAACCATTTGTTTGCAGACAGTGAAGTGGTTACAAATATTGCTATTTAATGCTAATAATTCTATTCAACATTACTCATTTGTTTGAAAACAGTTAAATGGTTCCACATATTGCTATGTATCCCTATCAATTCAATCAAACATTTTTTTTTTAACAGTTAAATTATCAAACAGTTCTATTTCTAACAATTCAATTTAGTCTAAATCCTTTGTCTGCACACGGTTTAAATTCCAAACAGTTCTATTTGACTCATAGATCGGACCACTCTGGGTCAGAGTGGACCTGGGAGTAATGGCAATGAAGGGTAGTCAACATTCCCTAGAGCTCCAAGAGTGAAGCCTCACCATCAGATGGTTTTGTGTCATAACCAGGACACTCATTAAGAGGAGTACTCCTCTGCAGAGATGCAGTCCATGTATTCATTTATTCTACATACCCAGCAAACTGGGTTGTCTCATGTACAGATCATTCACAAAGTACAATTTTGATAATTAACATTATGTTCCTAAAGAAATAGATCCAATAGATATAAATATAGTCAACATGCAAACCAAAAGGGTAATATAACCTTTCAAATCCTGTTTTAAACTAAGATAACCAAACATAAAAATGTAAGACTTAACAAAATAATATACTCCTTAAGATGACTTAGATTAAAAAAAAAAAAATTTTTCTTCGAAATAATCTTACATTAAAAATAGAAAATTACATTTGCACAAAAACAAATTTATTTCAAATACACAATATACACTGACTCTACAACTAACCTAGATATCTTGACAGGTGAAAGTATATATGTATATGCTATGAATTTTGTTAAGTACAAATGTTTGAATCAGCTGAGAAAACTGTTGCAAAATGATGACATGTTTTTCTAGCCAGCAGCAAATAAAGCAAACAATATTTCAAATTTAACATGTTGTGAGTGCAGCTTTAGATAGTAAACATCATTTGCATTTTAAAACTTACTCTGCTTACTTTGCTTACTCTGACACACAGTTTATTTATGCTACCTGCTGTTACTAAGTTGTTACTCATTTAAGTAGTGAGCAGGCTCAATGTTGCTTAACTTTGGTAATCAAACAGGACTTAAAGCATGACATGATTCTACGTCACAGCATTTGCCTTTTGGATAAACTTAGTGAGATGTATTTTCAATTAAAATACATATTTACCCAACCCCTTCACCATGAACAGGATGGGACACAAGGTCAATTTGTTAAGCAGCCAACTTGTTTTGAAGTCAGAGTTTACCTTCACCTAGACCGGTTGCCACACCAACGTTAAAGATCCTAATCTACCCTACTATTTACCCATGGCTTGAGGGAGAATAGTTGGATTCACATCTTCCCCAGGAGTATTAGCACTATGTGAAATGCAAACAAACTTGTCCAGGAATTGAACTTAGGTTGTCAGGTACATTTCTTACAATGATAACCATTATGCTATGAATGCTTCAATATTTATTTTTCTTTCTTTTGAAGTTTGCAAATTTAAATCTAGTGCAATCAGTTATATCTTGCAGCAACATGGTTTACTGCAAATAACTGATTTTTGTTAAAGACAACCTGACAAGGAAATCCTCTTTCCCCAAAAGGAACAATTGTTTTAATTTTAATTATCTATTACAGATAAACAAACTCTTTTCACCATAGCACCACAAAATTAAAATCCATGATTATTACTTCAATTATTAAGATAAACCTCGAATTAAATCCTTAACCCAAACATTTGTTATTTATTAAGCTTAACACAGACATAAGGTTAAATCATGGAAGTGGGGGGCGAAGAAAACTGTGTTGAACTAATCTTCCAAATCCTGCTGCCTGCCAAGAAAATCAGTATTAAAAATCCTGTTTTTTCCCTGAGTTTGAACACCAATCTCAATATCAAATATACAACTATTTTAGTCAGGAAGCAGTCATTTTGTTATTCTTATATATGTATATAGTTTTTATTTATTGCAGAAATGAAATACAAATCATTTTCCAACAAAAATAGGTTAATATTTAAATAATATCAAATTGCAAAACAGTTCTTTCTTACTGATGGTTTGGCTATCTATAGAAAGAAAGAAAATTTTCCGAATCATAAAATATAGATGTTATATTAAAAGAATTCTTTTAGTAACGAACAAGATGGCAGCACCCCAAACACACAAATTATTGTCACATTTGATTTATCTTTCTTTATCAATTTATACAATTTGGATTAAAAGTAGAGTTTAAAAATTATTCAGAAAAGTTCCTGAAAGTTATTTTTACATGTCATGAGTAAAACTGGCTTGCTTTGATTTATTTATTTAATGGCATATATAAACTTTTATGGGTTATTTAATGCCAAAATTTGATTCATCAAGAAATGTTTGATTATGATATACTGTCAATGTTCCACTGTATATTTTTTGATTTATACTTTTATCTATCTATAATCATTTGTTTGCACAAAGTTCTATGATATCAAGTATTCCTATCTAATACTAATAATTTGCATACAGTTATGTGGTTTCAAGTATTCCTATCAAATACTAATAATTCATATGCAATTATATAGTTTCAAGTAACTAATAATAATCCTTCATAACTTCAAGTAACTATACAAATAATTTGCAGTTATATGATAGCAAGTATTCCTAATACAAATAATTTTCAAACAGATTTATTTGAGCCATAGATAGGACTCTAATAGGTATTAGTGCTCTGGATCAGAGTAGAAATGGGAGTAATGACACTGAAGGGGGCAATTCAAATTCTATAGAAGTCAAAAACTTGATGCGATTAAGTGTCCTACCCAGGATATGCACAAGACTGAAGTCTAGCTAACATATTAAGCAATCTATAAGATTTGAACAATTTTCATGATTACAATAAACCTTTAATACACTTTAATACAATTAATTTCACATTAGGCATGGCCTGGACTAAATTGTAAAAAAAAAAAGAAAGAAAAAAAAAAGATTACCTTTCATTTTTCTTTTTATGATAAGCAATATTTTTTTTAATTAAGCCAAAAATAAATCTCATTTCTGAGAATAAAGGTCTCCATAATATATTTTAGATAAGATTTGGGGTCACCAGAAAAAAAACCCAAAAAGGTTAAGAATGATTGAATTACACTATCAAAAAGATGAGTATACGCAGCTGAGTACAGAGGATAAAGATTGACATGTCATCAAGTTATAATGACTTTAAAGATTGATTGTGTCTGTTCCTATGAGGAGTAAAAATGAATAATGGAATTCTCTGTCCAATGTGTGAGAAAAGCTGGACAACAGAGTTAATGCTGAAATCTCACTGGTAAGACTCTGAACAGGACAGATATATATATAATCAACATCTATTTGAAGGAAGGAACCATTTTGGTTTCAAAAGACTTCCATAAAATAAGATAACAGATTTTCCAATAAAACAAATGATTAGTATTAAAGCTCAAGCTTGAATTTTTAATGCTGATTTTAAAGGCAAGCAAACTCTCTCCAATTGGAATACTGGTACAGTCTTTCTATTCTCTGCTTCTCTTATCTGGCTATGAGTTGTATTTACTAAGTTTTGCTTTGCTATAGTACACAGTCTTCACATTGCTTATAGTACTTGTTGCTTAAATGGTCATCTATCAAAGTATTGAACAGGCTCATTGCTGATTAACTTCTTCCTTCCTTTTTCTTTACTAAGGTTTTCTTGGATATGACACACAGGCCTCATGTTTGTTAACAGTACTTGTTGCTTAAGAGGTCAACCATCTAAGTACTGAACTGGTTCATCACTGCTTCACTTGGATGATCTAGCAGGAACCAGTGCTTTCAGCATGACTTAACCTTGAGTAAGACTAAACTTAATACCTATGAATATAACCATTTATAAATTAAACTTAAAGAACACTTCCTGATTAGCAAGGTTTTAAAAGAGCCCCAAAATAGTTGTTGAATATATAAAACAATAAAAAAAAAGGGAAAAAAAAAAGGTTACCCAATTAAGATTAGAATATTTTTGTCCAACAAAATATATCATCAGCCACTCAAGGAGAATCCTTGCTTTCACAACCATCCACGAATTATTTGGAATCACTGGCAGATAAACTGTCAGAGTAAGAGAACTATGAACAAGGAAATTTCATATGAGATATCTTATCAGCTGCTCCAGGACAATCATTGCTTTCATTGGCTTCATCACTATTTATGAATCATCTTGAATCATTATATAGAAGACACAGGCTAAAAAATATATTGTCTGCAATTCCCAAGTTATTTGAATGAATAAATTGAAAAATCATAATTTACTCATGTTACATATATAATAACTATCATCAATTTAAAAGAGAGGGAGAAAGAGAGGAAAAGGGAGGGAGCACCTCTCTTAGAGATATCTTAAAGAATGCTGAAGAATGGATTAGCTGAAATATTCTGTTAACAATATAAACAATAAGTTCAATTGTCTGACAATTCTTGGAATGGTAATGACACTTAAAATTGTAGACTATTGATTAAAAAACCCCCCACTAATACTCTAATGTTTCAATCCCTTTATACAGTGTGGCTGAAATAATAAGGCAGGCAATAATATTACACAATACAAGAAACTATTGTTTTATTTTCACTCTATGTGAATTTTTCACACCAGTTTTAACTAGTTGTTTTTGTACTCAAGTGTGAGTATCTTTAGCTATCCAGGACTCTTCGAGCTGATTTTAATAGTGCTAGAGTCTAAGTTGTCTTGATTCATTCTCTGATCTCCAGTTCCTCCAATATCTTTTCTAGGCTTTCATTTCAAGGGCACCAACTACAATCAGTATCACTGTCACCCTCATATTCCACAGCTTTTTCAAGCTCACTGGCAAGACCAAGGTATTTGTCTATTTTTTCACTTTCTTTTATTTTCACACTATAGTCTGCTGGGATGCAAAATCTACAAGATGAAAAGTTGTTTTTATCTTGTTCATTACTAGGTCTGGTCTTCTGACTGGGTGATTTGTTTATATCTCTAAGTCCTAGAGAATTTTATAGTTCTCATTTTCTAGGACAGATTCGAGTTTGTGCATTTACCATTGGTCAGTATGGGCAAATTTGAATCTATTGCACAATTCCAGATGGATCACCATTTACACTCAGTCATGCCTACTCTTGTATTCCTTTTGCAACAGTTTGCCACATTCATTTTTTCAGGATAAATTTGTTGAAGGAAATAATGATTTATTTATTTATTTTTCTTAGAAAATTCTTAAATATTTACCCAGTAAAGGTATAAAACAGGATTTTTATATATACACATTGAGTTAAAATTGGGGAGAAGCCATTATCATGTAACTTAGTAAAAAGGATCTGAACTCTTTTCAGATCTGGCTAGCAGAACATGTGTATTTGTTAATACCTAAACTTAATAATACCAATTGGTATCAAAAGTGTTAAAATTTGTTTCAAATTTAAATTGAGATTAACTTAAAACTAAAAGTTTGAAATAAATTCAATCTGGAAAAGGGCTAATAAATAAACAAAATTAAAATTCAAGAACTGAAATAATGTTTGGACAAAACAGAAATGTTCTAACAGTCATGAAAGCCATTTACAGTGATGTTTAGTATGATATTCTTACCGGCCCTTCATCATGCATTCAACTCTCACTTAATGCTCAACTAGTGTGTCCTTGACCCAAACTTAATAATTATCTATAGTGATTGATGATGAAAGAGTTACTTTGTTAATTTAGAAACAAGACAAAGAAACATGTCTGTCTCATTTTCGATGTGAGGACAAGAAAAATCTATTATTTTTTATTAGAGAAAATATGGGCACCAACCAAATAACTCCCCTTCCAAAAAATAAATTAATTAATTTAAAAAAAAAAAAAAAAAAAAATCCTGTTGAATATGAAAATTTTGGTCTGGTGTAGACTAGCAAAAAATTTTTGTCTGAAAATTAGCTTAAGATGTATAATGTAATGTATTATTTAATTGCTTTAAAGGCTGTTCAATAACAGGTTACAATATTCTATAGACAATTTGAAATATTAAAAAATAAAATTATACATAAAACATAAGATTGCAACATTCTATTGACAATAGTGAAGGGGAATTCATGGCCGAAATTCAAGATGCCAGGGTTCATGTATTTCTAGTGAACAGTACGAATACCCACGCAGTGAAATAGTTCGGTTATTTGAGTTTTAGTGCATATAAACCATTATAGGCTATTTAATACCAAATCCTGTTTATATATATATATATATATATATATATATATATATATATATATATATATATATATATGTTAAATAGATATGATTGTAAACACAAATTGTAGATAACATTTTTAAATGAGCCAGAGTTCTTTTCTTTTTCTTTTTTTTGCACACAGTTAAATGGTTTTAAGTATTTCTCTCTAACATAGATAATTCTATTTACTATTAATCATTTGTTTACACAGTTAAATGGATATACTTATAGGATTTTCAAGGGAATAGTTTGTAGGTAATTTCATTTTTAAATGAGTTAGAACTAGTTTGTCTGCACACTAGTATTTGTTTTGTTTCTTTACAGCTAAATAGTTACAAGTATTGTTATTTAACACTAATTATTCTATTCAACACTATTCATTTGTGCACAGTTAAATGGTTCCAAGTCTTGCTATGTATTAACAATAATTCAATTTAGGCACACAGTTAAAGAGTTTCAAGTATTGTTATTTAACACTAATAATTCTATTCTACATTAGTCATTCATTTGTACATAGTTAAATGGCCAAATATCTCTATTTCTAACAATTCAATTTAACGCAAGTCATTTGTTTGCACACAATTTAAATGTCAAACAGTTCTATTTGGCCCAATCAGGTGCTACCACTCAGGGATAGAGTGGACCTGGGAGCAATAGCAATGAAGGGGTACTCCATATTTCGTAAAGTTCCAGGGTTGGAGCCTCACCATCAGATTGTTTAGTGTCATATCCAGAACACTCATTAAGGAGGTCTTACCCCTTTGCAGGGATGCAGACGGTGTATTCTATAGCCCCAGTGAAATGGTTAGTAATTTTGACTGGCAAACCATAATTAGTGAGTTTCAGATTCACTGGGTGCCCCATACATCCAGCCTTGTGCTAGCATTAAAAAAAAGTAAAAGTTAAAAATGTTTTATCTCAGAAAAGCCCCTTTTCTATTGTTTGTTAAAAAAAAAAAAAAAAAATACTTCAAATCAAAGGAACGTAAGGTTGGTTGATAAGTCTTAAAAAAAATGCATTGTTTTCATGTTTTTTTACATTTAAAAGTGCAATGCAGAAATACATTTTTAAATGTATTGCAGTTTATCATCAGAAACAAAAAAAGCAATACACACAATTGGGTTAGTCAGATTTATACAGTGGTAAGAAGAGCTGTTTTCAAGTAAAGTAATTCAAGTGAGTTTTAAACAATTTGAAACTTAGAAGCAAGGAGAAAAAAGGCAGCTTTAAAAGTCGGTACCTAAATTGTCTTTTTTTTTTTAAAAAAAAGTCAAAGCACTTCGCTACTAGAGGAGTCCCAATTAAAAAGTTTTTCTAGCACAAACAGTGCGTGAGAGGTTCACTCTTCTCTTCATTGGTAGGGTAAAAGCATCCAGCGAGCATCTCACCCACCTCATCAGCCTAGGACCTCTCTCTCTCTCTCACACACACACACTCTCCTGCATACTCCTCAGCCTACTTTTTTGTTGCAAGTACTCAACAACAGTCAGGGGTACTGCCCATCTACACACACACACACACCTTGATAGTGGTCGCCGGCAAAGGAATGTGGGAAGTTTGTAAGGTTGATACACAACAAGCAGGCCAAAAACAAACAAGACAAACGATTACAAACAAAATATTTGGAGTCATTTCTTCTTTTTTACTTGATCTTATATTCTAAATAGACATTTAAAAAAATGAAATTAAAATAAATAAAGTTCTATTCAGTATTAAGAAAGAAAAAAGATTGATTTAATTTGAATTTATCAACCATTGATTTTCTTATGATAGATACTATATCGTAGTGCAAATGGTTATAATTACAGTTTGATCCTCACTAGATCTCCTATACTATATATATATATATATATATATATATATATATAGGAGGGGGTTTTGTAATGTAATGATTAGTGAACTAGACGTGGAGCTATTAATGAGTTCGATTCTCACTGGGTGTTCCATGCTAATAGCCTTGTGCGAACCTAAACTAGGTTTAGTTTAATAAATGACAACTGTTTTCTAGAGATATATTTAAAAAACCGTTTTCTTAAAAAATAGATTTTCTTTTTGTCTCGTTCATTAAACCTTTAGATTTAAAAAAATATATAAGAGAGTGAACATTTTCTCAAATAAATTGGAACTTTATTTTAAATTAACTAGTAGAAAACTTAAGAACCTAGTATTAAAATCAATCACACAACTGTACCAAAACAGATTATTATCAATGCTGTTTACATTACAATAAACATATGCACAAAAAAGGGTTTAAAAAGTGCTGATTGTCAACCATCCTGAACACTCGTTGTAAATTCTAAATTTTTTTTTTTTTTTAAATTCCAGCTTTAATAGCATAAAGATAGGCACTCCCAATTACGTTTTCGCCTATGAATGAATTTGTAAAATTCATTAAGATTTGGAATGAAGCAAAGATTAAAACAATATGTCACTGCAATTACACATGATTTCCTAACATGAATATCAACAAAACTATTAATAACAAAAGGAATAATTGGCTTTTACTAAAGTCAAGTTTTTATGCGGATTTTAGTTTTTGACAAAAATTTGAGATGAATGCACAATTTTAAGATTTCTCATAAACTTATATAAAATATTTGCTTCAAGTCTGCTTCAAGGTCAAGATAGTTGCGCCTTTGCCAGATGGTTGACGTTCAATTCTAGTTAAATGACTGGAATTTTTTACGATGGTTTTCAAAGCAAGCAGCAATGTTTCCCAGCGATAATATTGCCATAACACAATCTTTCCATCCAAATTTGCCCTATTTAATAAAGGTACAAAATCTTGCGCCTGACAGAGTCAAGTGGATCTCCCACATTATTTAAAAAAAAAAAAAGTAAAGAAAAGAAAAGCCTTGTGCTATACCCTAACGCCATGGAAAACTAGAATGAGAAAATATCTAGTCTAATAGCTGAGATAGGTGCATATTTCCAATCGATGACAAAGGTTGTGGCAAAAGGTAAGGTTTGGAATGCTAATTTTCAAGAGTAAACTTTGTATGATTCTGATATTAGCACAATTGTCTTTTCTTACATCAATTTTACTCCACTTGGCCATATACCATACAAAGCTAATCTTGATTACTATCAAAATAACTCTTTCTTTGTTACATTGATCAAATTAGTACAACTAATCAAGAAAACTCTTTCTTACAAAAATGACAGAGTAGGAATGTGGCCTTTTTTCCAGGTGGGAAAACAGATTATAAAATACAAGTGAACAAATTACACTACAATTCTCTTTATCCCAGGATTACATGAAATCAGTGTCAACTGAAAAACTATATATATATATATATATATATATATATATATATATACACACACATGGTGCTTCATAAAAAATGATATCATTTCGTGTTCTCATGACTTGACCAATTCTTGATCTCAAATTTTAACAGCACGTGGAGAAACAACTCAAAATTCAATGTTTAATGTCCCCCTCCCAGGTATAGAAATGTCATTCACTAGAAAACGACAAGGTGTTAAAACATTCAACATATAATTTTGGGTTGCTTCTACACATGCTGTTAAAATTTGAGATAATTTGAACAAGAATTGATCAAGTTATTAGATTACAAAATACCAGTTTTCCTGAAAACACACAGCAAATGATAGAAAAACTTTCCAAATACACACACATTTTATATATATATATATATATACACGCATAAATGTAGAAGCATACACACACAATGAAAACACATGCTACAACAGTTATCATCATAGAAAAGGCATGAATCCATTTCTTTTCCTTTTTGAGTAAATAGTAGAGCAGACATGGCTTTTTAAATTCGGTATGGTAACTAGTAGAGCAGAAGGAAAACTCAAAATTCAAACCAGATATTCTCTGCTTAAAACTTGACCATGTGTCACAACCTGTACCAGTCAGAAGTTGGGCAGAGACACACACACAAAGAAAAATATATCTTTTGTTGGGTATGAATTCAAATCAGGATAATATTGCAGAATAAACATATCTTATTTCTCGCCATGATGGGACTCTTAAGCAAAGGAGAAAAACCAACGGAAACTAAGATTATATATGCAAGACTTTCATTCTTAATCATGAATATTGCTGCAACAGATTTTAGTTTCTATTTCTTATGCACTTGCAAAAAATTTTAAATACTTGTAGCACATTGGCCAACTCCAATGCCTACAATAGTTAAGATAATTTCTTTTTTACTAGATCTCATATTTTAAGTTTGCATTTAAAATTTAAAAAAAAAATCTAAAATTCCAGATGGCAGTAATCAATCAATTTTTGTGGAAATATACATTTGGGATGTAACCTCACAGCTTTCAGTTGATAGTCCACTTTATTCACTACTGATTCAAAGGTATTTACCAAATTACAATGGCTATTTGACATTTTGAAAAGAATTCATACTTAATGAAAGCCTTATGTAACCATAAACCGGAAAAACAAAATAAAAAACAGCATATCATAACGAGATTTTTATTACAGCAATATACTTAAAATACACAAAGAGAATAAACTAATTTCCAGTTCAATTTCCAACTGAATGATAATTGCATATGAGTGCAAAGGGAATCTGCATCTGTGCTAAACAATTTTAAAAATCATTCAAATTCTCAATATGAAAGAAATAACTATGAAATTCTGATTAGAAATCTTCACTCATTTTTAAATAAAAGCATTAATATCATCAGGAACTCCTATTACAATAGAAATCTAACAAGTCCCCAGGTCTATTTTCTATATCTGTCATCTGAATTTAGTCCCTTCATGTTTGAAACATGATTTCTTATCCCACAGAAATTATTAGTACATATCAAAATCAAACCCTTTTTAAGTGATGCAAGTGTAGATCATCATATTTAAGATGAAAACATTTTATATAATCAAGAACAATTAATTAAAAAGGGAAAAAAAAAAATCTATAAGTGTCCCAAACTGATATGTACAGGAGGAAGAAAAGGATATTATCATTATTTATTAATTAATCAATCGGCATAAACAATAAAATCCAAAAATTACAAGATAATATAAGTATAAACAATTGTAAAATTAATAAAAATAAGTTTCTAAATAAGCATTGCAAGGTATTTTCTTTTATCAATAACAGAAAGATATATTACTGAAATATTAATATAAAAAATTATTAATTATCAGTAAGAATAATAAAAAGATTCTTTATAACAAATATACATAGGATGGAATAACATTCTTTTCATTCATTATTAGTATTTAAAAATATTATTGTTATTATTATTGCTATTATTATTATTATTATTAGTGGTGGTGGTAGTGTGGTGCACTTGGAACAAACCTGGAAAAATTGGTAAAGGGACTGGAAGTCTTGGAAATAAGAGGACAAGTGAAGACCATTCAGACCACATCATTAAGATCAGCCAGAATACTGAGTCCTGGAGACTTGCGGTCACTCTAACTCCAGTGAAAAACTATCAGCTAATACTGGCGTGAAAAACTTTCTAAAGAGTGAAATAATAATAAAAATAATAATAATAATAATCAACACTGAGGATTAGTTTGGTTGGTTAGTTTACTGGCATATCAACCTTTGTAGGTTATTCAATGCTGAAGCCATACTTGCAGAAAAGCAACAGTGATACTATTTAACATATAGTTGGGGGGATGAGAATGGTTTATATCTTTCCCAAGAGTATTATTCTGAAAGTGAATGTAATAGCACAACTGGAGTTTGATCTTGCTTACTTCAAGGCTGCAGTCTAGCACTTTAACCATTACACCATGGTGACTCTCCCACATTGAAGATTGTGTAGATGCATCACTACAGACTAAAAAGAGCAAAGAAAGACCAATCACAGCAGCCAATAACATCAATGGCAACAGAAATGGAAAGAAAAACTACTATATGGATACTTCAAGCTACAAACTTGGGAGATCACACACAATAAGACCCGGACATGGTTAAGAAAAGGAAACCTCAAGAGAGAAACTGAATCTCTTAATAACAGCACAAAATAATCCGATAAAGATCAAAGATGAAAGTGAAAATTGATAATATGTGACAAAATAGCAAGTTTAAGTTATGAAAAGAGATATGAAACAGTTAATCATATCATAAGCAAATGCATCAAATTAGCACAAAAAGAATACAAGGCTAGGCATGACTGGATGTGAAAGGAAATCATGCAAGAGATTAAAATTTGACCTTACTACCAAATGGTATGAGCATAAACCAGAATCTGTTCAAGAAAATGAGACCCATAAAATTTTCTGGAATTTTGCTAAACAAATGGATCACCCAATCTCTGCTAGAAGACCAGATCTTAGTGTTGATTAATTAAAAAGAAAAAGAAAAAGAAAAAAAAACTTGCTGTCAAATGGATTTTGTCATTCCAGCAGACAACAGAGTGAAAATGAAAGAAAAAAAAAGATGAACAAATACTTGGATCTTTCCAGAGAACTAAAAAGGTTGTGGAACATGAGGGTGAGTGATACCAAATGTAGTTGATGTACTTTTAAGAGTCACTAAAGGCTTGCAAAAAAGACAAAAATTCAAGATCAAAGGAAGAATAGACTATCCAAACTAGAGCATTGTTAAGATCAGTTAGAATACTGAGAAGAGTCCTGGAGACCCGAGGAGACTTGCTATCATGCCAGTTAAAACTGATGTAAAAAAAAATTCACAACTATTACAATAATAATAGATAAAAAAAATAAAAACAGAAAGAAAATTATATCAAAATCTTAAAACAAAAATATTTTTAAAAAGAATTCTTTTATTTTCCTACTATTGTGGCACTCTGAATAGCAAGCTGATAACACTTTATACAGAGAGTCTGATTCTCACAAGGTGCCATATTAGGTAAAGTGAGCCTTCTACTTTGGAGCTGCTGTGGTAGCTGAAGTAGTTGCATATTTTAAATACTGATTTTCAAAGCAAGAAGACCTTCCCTACCAGAAATATTAGTTAAACACAACTAAGTACTCATCCTTGACAATGTGCTGTCTTAAGCTAAGTTTAATATTTATTTACAGTTTGGGAGCCATTTCAGTGCATAAAAAAATGGTTGTATATTTCATTACTGCTTAACTTTGATAATTTGGCAGAAACTAGTGCTTTCATCATGAATTTGATTATAAGTCATCATTATCATAAGGACATGCCCACAGCACCAATTCCTTTGACTATTCTCACCACCTGTCATGGGGGTGGTAGATTGCTCTTGGCAAGTCTTATAGACAGTATCCATTGTCTGCACAGAGCTGATGAATGTAAGTTTTTGCTGGTCAACCAAAACTGACCATATCCATGTGTAGGAGTCCATAAGAGAATATCACTTATTTTTCTGAGGTCAGTGTTCAATCCAACGACTCCAAATGCTGATTTTCAAGGTAAGGAAACTTTCTCACTCAGATTTGGGAAAAATATTCTTCTGTCTATTACTTCCCATAAAGCATTGTCTGGAAAGCTTAATAAACAAACAAGACTTCGTTTTCCAGAAATTTTTTAATGGGCCCACTTTTCTGAATTACAAGATAGTGAATCAATTTGTCATCTGGAATTTTTATTTTAACATTTTTACTTCTGATATTTGGTTAATTTTTCAAATTCAAATCATAAAATCTCTCTCCTCCTCTCTTTTTTTATTCAAGGATTTATCATTCAAAAAGAATTTCATAATGATTTTTAGAATTTGAAGAAAAAAAAATTATCAAAAATATAACATAATAATCTTGAAAAGATGTTTTGAAAATAATTTTTCATTGTAAACTCAAACCCTAGAAATGTTCGGATGAATAGAAAATATCATTATTTTTACATCATGGGGAATAGAAAATATTTGGCTTTTTAGAATTTTTTGTTCACCACTTTTTAACAAGTGTTTTTTAATAACTTTCATTCAGTATGTAACTGTACACAAAACACACAAGAAAAATCATAATAAACATTTATCCTTTTAATTTCAAATATCTGAAATGCTTTGCACCTTATGTAATTCTTTCAGTTCCTGTCATTTTTGACAGGATTATTTATATATAGATCTTTTTATATACAGATCAACACTTCTGTTTAATTAAAAGTGTAGTATCTGTGTGCTCTGCCAAAGCTTAAAGTGCTGCTCCCTCTCAATTCTACCAAGGATCAGAGAGTAGTATCTATACCTGATGAAATCCCAGTTATTTAAAAAATTATTACCATACATACTAGAGTGATGAATAAAGGTTGATATGTCATTAAACAAAAAGAAATCAAACCAAACATTATCATTCAGTGTATTTACCCAATGGTATATCACACAACCTAGTCTCACTACAGAGTAAAGAGTAATTTGGATACCAATCCTTCTTTGTTGCACGTTTCCTTGAAGATGACCGAGAAGGAACACATTGCAAATTACCTATTTTGTGTTTCTTGTGCACTCACAAAAGCAAAATCTTTTTGTGATAAAGCCTATGAAGGAATTACCTGAGATTGCTCATTCCTATCATTTTTGGTTAATCCATTAGACATTTTCAAGGAGTGTTCTAAGAAATTCTCATATCAAAGTGTTTCATTCATCAAAATTTGTTATGTGAGAGATGTGTTTTCATGACTATATATATATCCTTTTGTAGGTAGATAAGCACACATATCCAAGCATGGATCAATAAGTCTGTAGTCAGACATAAATAGGGATGAGAATTTTGATTTAAAATTTCCATAATTTTCTATCAACGTGATAAGTGAAGACATGCTGGGTTAAGTGTATTGATGTGGAAAAGAGATTATGTTGAAAAATGAATATTAGATGAATCAAATAAATTCTTTTTCACCATAAGTCTTATGACTTGGAGTGATTTATTAGTCTATGTACATATATGCTTAGTTTAATAGTTATCATTGAAGGAAATAAAATTGGTGACCCAAGTTCAAATCCTAGAAGCTGTTTGCTTTTATTTAACAATTAATCCTATTGGGAAAAGCATGAATTCTTCTCTTCTCCCTCCCCCAAGACAATTGGTAAATAGTAGGGCAGACTAGGTTCTAACACACACACACACACATATATATATATATATATATATATACACATACACACACATAAAGAATTTATCTGACTTGATATCAGGTCATTTTACGAGACACACACACAAATTGAGACTCATGTGTAGCTGTCATGAAAATGCTTTATCCCCTCAACATTTCCCTAGGACCAGGGGATCAACTTAAAATCAGCTGAATGATGTTAAGTTGATTACTGAGGGCAGGTAAGTATATATATATATATATATATATATATATATATATATATATATACACATATACGCACGCACGCACGCACACACAATGAAAGTGTGCACAGAATGAATTCATCTCTTCTACCTCCTGGATAAATAGGCAGACAGTGCTTTAGCATTGGTATGGTACCTAATCGAGGAAGAGGTAAACTCTTAAATTCAAACCAACTTTACTCCACTTAAAAAAGAATTGAGCTGTTTCAAAGAATTATTACTCAGCAGTTTATTTCTATTATTTTTTTTAGCAGGATGGGGGTTTTAAGTCTTGAGATTACTCAAACGTCTGGCATGTTAATGGATAGTATATATGTATATATGTGTGTGTGTGTGTGTGTGTGTGTGATTAAAAAAGTTCTAAGCCTCATCCAGATTTTAGATTTACGTACTAAATTTAAGACTGAACTCTGAATTAATTTTTCAAGAAGTGCTAATGTGTAATTACAAAAAAATATTCAGCTATAGCTCATTTCTTAGTGAGGCTTAAAACTTCTTGAGCAACCCTTGTCAATTCTGTCCTTACCTTTGAACTTCGGCTATACAAAAAAAAAATCATTTTAATCTCTGCTACCTGTAATTTCATTAACCTTTATTGTTTAAAAAGTAAAAAGGAAAGTTAAAATATATATTCAATGTCTGGTGACCAGAGACTCATCTCTCAAGTAGATACCAGGATAATAGTGAGGTACTATGTGACAATGGACTCTTCTATCCTCCAATTAATATCCCTAATCACCCTAATTCCTAGTGATCAGAGTCCTATCCATCCCAAAGTTTTAATGTGTCAGTCAATAGAATCAGGCACTGTATACAGTGGGTAGACAGATTCTTATATATAACACTTTTTGCCACCATGAATTGATTGATTTTAATGGCATGTCAACCCATCTGGGGTTATCTTAGGCCTACTAGAGTTTATGAAATGATGAACATTATACATTTATATCTATATTTTTGTGTAGTTGTTTCCAAAGAGTTTTTTTCTACACAAATGATATTAAAGTATTTCCAGCAAATAAAAATTATTTGTAAATAGATCTATTTTATCAATAAATATGACCCTAACAGTTACAACACTTCCAGGTCAGAGTGATCCTGAAAGTAATAGCAATGAAAGGGTACTCTAATTCTCCTCTGAGCTCCAAAACTAGAGTCTCACAACTAGATACAGTTTAGTTTCATACCCATTGCCACTTTGGAATGGTGAATAAATATAATAATATATATATTTAAATGGTCACATCTTTGTGTCACCTCTTTTATGAAACCTCAAGAAAACAATTCACTATTTATAGTCACAAGTTGCAAAAGGTCTGGAAAGAATTAGATTACAGAACTGACGTGTGACATAAATAGTCAATAATTGATCATTTTTTTTTTTTTACATAGTTAAGTCAGTAAATCTGATACCTAATGATGGTATGGGGTGGAAGCAATTATTTTACAAAGCAGATATTTACTTTTCAGCATAATATACTTTCTTATCAAAGTATAGGTGAATATTAATTACAAATTAAACATTATACAGAGACATTTCAGATCTAAATTTAGCAATTATAACTTATGCATCAGACTATAAATTCCTCAATGATTTATCTTCATGTGAATAAAAAAGACAAAAATTATAATGTATGTTACAGATTTGTATGATACTTTAGTATTTAGTTGTATTTGAAAGAGTTTTGATCTTTTTCTTTTTTTTTTTAAATTATTGTGTATGTGTACTTTTTCTCAAATTGAACTCTGACAAAATGTTTGGAGAAAAAGCAAGATGGGAACTACAAAAGGCTGCTGCAGGCTGTTTTAAACAGATCTTGGAAGCTGCAACTGTACGACCACTTACCTCCTATCTTACAAACCATCCAAGTAAGATGAGCAAGATATGAGTTTGTCATTCTTCAGCAGTGCCTAGAATAAGTGACTTTCTCTTATGGATACCTATGCATGGATACACCAGTGTGGGCCTACCAGTGAATACTTACATTTGTCAGGTTTGTGCAGATACTGGATGCTGTCTAGAAGACTTGCTGGGAGAGATTGTGAGCAAGAATAAAGGTAATCCACATCGTCAGCACAATTTAATGAAGATGTGCGTGTGCAAAATGTCTCAATAACTCAATTTTATTTTAAAAATATTATCAAATTACAAATTTTACAAGATACACAACAACTCCAATTAAAAACAGCTATTTAAAATTTTGAAGACTATTAGGTGAAAGCCACTAAAAAAAATTACTTTAAAAAAAATATAATGTACGCTTCTGAAAACATGAGTCAAAATTAATAACAAAAATGTACAATTTTTCATTAAAAATTTGCCATTAAAAATTTGCATGTAAAAAAAAAAAAAAAAAAAAAAAAAAAAAAAAAAAAAAAAATCAAATATAGCAAATCTAGAGACAAAATAAGGAATAAAGTTTACAGTTGCAATTTATGTTTGATATACAATAGCTCTCTAAGCTTAATAGGTAAAGCAGCTAGTAATGACAAAAAGATTTCCCTAAAGAAAAAGAAGAGTTAAAGTATTATTGTCTCTGATATGCAGTTTCTGGCTGTCAGAGAAATGACAAACTGAGTGAATTGCTGGAGGGGCAGGTAACTAAAATTAAAAGATGAAAGAAAATACTAGTCTCCATATTAATGAAAATAATGATTTCCATTTGGCATTTATTTGTTTGATTTCTTTAAATAATGGCAAATCAACCTTTGTTGGTTGTTTAATGCCAAAGTCATCCTTGTAGAAAAACAGCATTGATACTATTTAACCCATTGCTGGTGAGGGGGATAAAGGAGTTCATAACTTTCCTAAGGGTATTTATCCAAAAGTAAACATAATAGGGTGACTGGAGCTTGAACATGTTTACTACAATGATGCAATCCAACACGCTAACCACTATACTATAGAAACACACTCATTAACATTGTGTAGGTATTAAATAATCAAAAGATGGTGTAAAGTCTATGAGAAAATATGTATAAATTGATACTACACTATTCTATACAAGGGACTTGAGCATCAGCAGATATAGATAGATATATATATATAGAGAGAAGGGATTCCTGGAACCAATTCCTAGGGCATATCGAAGGACAACTGTACTGATTTGACACTATTCCAAAGATGACCTATTTCAAAATCACATTTGTTCACACACCTTCAAAGAACAAAACTTAGAATTGCTCTGAGAGTAAGCAATAGTAAATCTTTCACCAAGTAGAGATTCTAGTTTCTAGGTTACCAATTAAATAAAGTTAGGGTGAATGGAGGAGGATGAAGTGGAGAAAGAGAAGAAGTAGAAAAAAAGGAAGCATGACCTCCATCCCCACCTCCAGATCCCAGTCATCAGAGTTTAACAATTAGAGCAGCACCTTGTTTGTGTGCGAATAAGTTGCACACTGAGGTCAGGTCATGCTTACCCATTCTTTTGCTTCTACATTTACAGCCTCTCATTCTCTCTCAACTTTCCATATTTTATCCTATAAATAGACTTGTAATTAAGGTTAATGAGTCAAAAGTAATGGATTTCCCAAACCCTGTGAGATTGGGGATAAGCAGAAGATACAAGAAGTTGAATCCTTCCTCCAGCCACTATCTCAACTTTGTTCTCTTCACAGACTTCTTCAAAAAAATGAAGGTTTTCTTTTTCACACTGGACCTGTTACTTGCAAATAAAATTCAACACTCAAGACATCTTAGTGCTATGATGGTGATACTGAATAAAACAAAATTGATTGGAGGATGAACATTTTATTATCTGCCTTTTCTTTTAAAACCATAATCAACTCGGACCTTCATATAATTTGAAATGAATGTTAGAAGAAATTATAATGAAAGTGCTCTGAACCTTCTGTGCCTAGTGATGGAAAATACAAGTTTAATTTGTATTTTTTTTAAAGTTGGTTTTGAGGATATCTATTTGGGGTGCACATAGTATCATTTTGCTGTACCCCAGTGTGCAACTATATATATATATATATCTTGATTACAATATTCAAAAAGTGTGATAGCCCAGTAAGTTATTCTTTTGCAAGATGAAAATGTTTTCAGTATTTACTATATATAATAGTAGGTATCCAAGTGGCAAATGACTTAACCATATTAGTCAAGAATAAAGTTATAATAATGCAGTTAAACTCACTAATAATGACCAATGAAACAAGTTTGCTAACCTATAGTAGGGACCTTGTATTCATTGCATGGTATCTGATCAAAGAACTGAGAGAGAAAAAGGAATGGGTAAGTTTAAATTCATTTTTTTTAATATTGTTAATGCAAACAATGCTCCTGTTTTTGTTTATTTGATTTAATTAAAATAATCATAAATAAAACCTAATGGGCAGTGCAAGTTACTGATGGATGTGGTGGGGAGGATTTACTTCTTGAAATACTCTTAGGTTAAGTCTCTTATCAAGAAGGAGTTTCTTAGAAACTGGAATCCAGAGCCGGGGGGGCGAGAAAAACCTAACAAACAAACAAAAAACAACAACAAAGAACAAGCTTTAACATAATCAAGTCAGTCTATCTGCTGACCTAATCTGCTTCAGTTTTTGAGAAGGAAGAAGGGAGGAAAAAAAAAACCTCAAGCAAAAACATAATTATATCCAGATAGAAATTAAAACCCTATGTGCAAACTGACACTGTCTTCGTACAAAGTAAGAAACCACAACTTTTCTTGTTCTCCATCCCACAGGCACTTAAAATACTTGGCTGATATCAAATTTTAGCAGACACACACAAAAAAAAGTATCCAGCCAATTCCATCTGTTGCATGAGGACAATTTTTCATCTTCTTTAACTTGGAGATTTTCCAACATCACTCACCACTACCAAAATGGAAAGATAGAAAATATATACAAAAACTGATTGATAAGTAAAGTTTCCTTAAAAAAAAAAAGAAAAAAAAAAAGAGAAAAAAAAAGAAATGGTGTTACTAATAAGGACAGAAACATATCAGAATACACATAAGGTAGTTCAATGTAACCTCCTATAAAAACATCCTTAGTGTCAGTTGTGACAAACTTAAGTAACAGTGTTCATTAGTCATGAGTACTATGTCTATATTATGTATAAAGCAGCAATCAGTGATAGAATTTTTAGCACTGAAAGGTTGGCAATCACAGGCATATGAAAGCAATTTATAGCAATGGTTACAGAGATGTAAAAATTGTCCTCCAGTGAGTTCAAAGTACTAAAAGCTGCAGTAGAAGCAAGATGAGTGTGTTTGATGAGTAAAATCCAGAAGTTCAGTGACACACGAGAAGAAAAATATTTTAAAAAATGGATACCACGATAAAGAAAACCAGCAAATTGCAGTTCTCAAAAATCCAACGATTAATTGCTAAATCAACATTTTTCATCGAAAACCAAAATTGAAGCTGCCATTTGAAATTGTGCCAAAAGTAAACTAGAAATTTTCTTCATGGATAGAATGAAAAATTGGATAGAATGTTTTGAAAACAGTGTAAAACTAAAAAGTGACTATGTTAAAAAATAAACATGTAATTTTAGAGAGAAATAAATTTACTTTATAGTGATACCCTTTTGATAAATTTGATCTAACATTGGTTAAATAGGATTGGAGACCTTATTTATCAATCAACTCTTCTACATTATACTATTATACATATAGAGTTTATAAGACAATTCAACTATAGAGTTTCATTTTTTTTCAAGCCAGAAGAAGCCATTGACTGCCATTCCAACTATAAACCTAGTTTCTTAAACTATTACGATGGACTATGCTTCCAAAATGGTGAAATATTTAAAGACTAACTGCTACTTCAAATGATGTAATGGTTAGCAAACCATTTACAGTAACTTTGATTCCCAGTGGGTGTCCTATACTTCTGGCTTTGAGTTAAAACAAAGTTGTACTTAGTTTAAGGCTATAGTAATTATTTACTGTGTGAAATTATAAAGACAGAAATAAATAATTTTTTAAGGAAAGATTTCGCCCACCCGGTATAACTTGTCTTATTAGAATGGAGAGCTTATTTATCAATTGACTCTATACAAATGACTTTTATTTAGTTTTTTGATAGACTGACAGCAATTACAGGGAGCGCTACTCTTATTTTTTGTTGTGCCCTCCATCAAATTAAAAGAGCAATGTCAATATCGGTGATTAGGAAACAGAATCTTAACTGTATTCATAGGGTTTAAAGTGCAGTTTTCTTATGCATCAACAATGCATCCCATAGCCAAAATCTCCAAATGAAATCCACACACACTGTATGGTGAGTTTGATTCTCACTGGGTGCACCATATCCCCGGCCTTATGCCAAGCTTAGTAAATGATAAAGCAATGAGAAGATAAACCTTTACTAAACTATACAGTACGTTCTTAAATAACATTTTGGAAAAACTCTTATATTAAGAATGAATCTAGAAGAAAATTTACATTGATTCTGTATCATATTTACCCAACCCCTCCGCTCGGGTAGAATATGACACAAGGTCAATTTTTTTAAGCGGAGTTTAACAGGTTTGAATTCATAGTTTTCCTTCTCGTAGACTAGTTGCCTTACCAAGGCTGAAGAAACCAGTCTGCCCTACTATTTACCCATAGCTGGAGGGAGAATAATTGGATTCATACCTTTCCCAAGGGTATTAGTGCAATGTGAAATGCAATCAGTCCAGGATTTGAACTCGTGTCGCCGTGTCCAATTCCTGCGACGATAACCATTACACCACGGGCACCTCCGGGCATTGATTCTGTTAGAGTTGTATTTAGTGTGCTTGAGGTGTAATGGTTACTGTCATAGGAAATAGGTATGGCAACCCAAGTTTGAGTCCTTCACTAGGCTATTTACATTTCACATAAAACTAATACAGTTGTGAAAGGTATGAATTAAACTGGATAAGTAACAGGGCAGACTAAGCTACATAACCTTGGAATGGTAACAAGTCTAGGAGAAGGAAAATTGACATCAAACTCATTCAACTCTGCTAAAAAATTGATCTTGAGTCACATTCTGCTCATGCACTGAGGTTATGTAAGTATACACACGCACACATATATATATATATATATTTACACACACACACACACATACTTGGGGGAAAATTAGGTGTTTTTTGAATTCATTTCAACCAAAAGTCAAACAATTCATACAAAGACTTGAATGGATCAATGATAAAATCTGCAGAAACTAAGTATCTGTCCTATTAATCAAACACCTAACAACTACACTGACTGAAAATAAAATTACAGCAGCCATAATTAGTGTTTCAGTTAATTAAAAATTAAATGAACACGTAATTATAACAACATTAAATAATCATGCATACATACCAACCTGTACACAAGTTCCAAAATAAGGGGTTTATGAACAGTATTTAGACCCAATACACCCAGGTCAAAATTGGTATTATATTTTGTTAGTATAATAAATGTCAAAGGTAGTATATGTTTTCACTGTGCCAGTGAATCTAGTTTTTTTTTCTTCTTTAATCTTCAGTAGCAATAAAGATATTTATGAAACAAGTGTGGGTCAACCAGTGAAAATAATAAAAAAATTCCAGAGTTTTTTTTTTTTTGGAGAAAATTCTTTAAGCCAAGTTACTTAGTAATTCTGAAGTGTCAGTTGACAGCTTAAAAAAAAAATCAATGAGTAGGCCAAAGTATTTTTTAACAAAGAACAGAATACATGTATTTTCATTTTTTTTAAAGACCTTTACAACAAAGTTTATGTCATATATACATATGAAGCTATATATGACTTGACTATATAATATAATCTTAACATATCTTTACTACAAAGCTCAATTAAAATATATATTATAAATTCATTATGGGATACAATTTCTAATTTTCTTGTATTTTAACCGAGATTATATATATATATATATATATATATATATATATATAAACACCATTGCGAGGCTTAGAATACACTGACTGTATCCTCTGCAAAAGGGTAAGCCCTACCCACAAAGTGTGTCCTGGATATGACACTAAACGGTATCTGATGGTGAGGTTCTAGTTCTGAAGATCTGGGTAGTGTAACATATTCTTTTCTTACCATTACTCCCAAGTCTACTCTCACTTTAATTGGTAGTGGAACCTGTTAAAGTCCCATCTATGGCTGAAATAGATCTGTTCAAAAATCATTCCTACTTGATACAGCCATGTGCAAAAAAGACAAATTCTTAGAAACAAATAAGCAAAAAAATTAAATACAATGAAAGTGATTCCCAACATCTAGGCATAAAATAACCCTAGATAGGTTGAAAAAATACCATTAAAATCAAATAATCAACCAGTTATATATCTAATATCACAATATTGTTGATATTATTATATACATCATTATAACATTATTGATATTATTTAGTTTCATAAAAGAATAACAGATTAAAGTAGAATCCTTTTAGAATCTCTGGAAGAATTTGATCTTCAATAACAAGAGTCTGGAGATTTAGTGAATAGTTTCTTTTGCAATTCTTTTATCAAATTGTTTTATGATGAGAGTAGAAATGATTTGACATTGACAAAAACTTAGTTTTATGAACAAAGTTGAAATGTTTCATTTAATTAATCTATTTAACTAATATTAACATTTAAAAAAAAAAAAAAAAAAAAAATCAAACTTTGATTAAATTTCATTGTTAAACCTCTCAAAAACTTTTTTTATTCATACACCCATCCAAAAAAGAATTTTTTCAAAAAAAAAAAACAAACAAACTTTGGAATTTTTTATTATTTTCAGGCTCATTTACCAAAACCTTTTTCATTTCCTAATGATACCTGCATTGGTTAATAAGATTTTAAAAAGTTTGGCTTTAGGTTACTCTTACCATGCTTTTAACCTAATGCACTAATACCCTTGGGAAAGGTATGAATCCAATTATTCTCCCTCCAGCTATGGGTAAATAGTAGGACAGACTAGGTTCTTCAGCCTTGGTTAGGCAACTAGTCTAGGAGAAGGAAAACTCTGAATTCAAACCTGTTAAACTCCGCTTAAAAATTGACCTTGTGTCATATCCTGCCAGAGCGGAGGGGTTGGTAAATAGTACCATGCTTTTAACCTGGACAATAATTTATATATTGATAACATTAGTTTGATATCATATTTCGATATGAGACCTTATAAAGTTCTCGAACAAAAATAACTGAAACTACAAATTACTGAAATTTTAAAGATTAGAAAAGCAAAAGTTAAGATTTTGTGTTTATTCATTTTTATAAGGAGTTTTCTATAAGTAATAAGATGGAAAAGGGAAGGTAAACTAAATGAAAGGAAAGAAGAAAAAAACCCTAAGAAACCAAAAGAGAAGAATACTTAAGAGACTTGCTCTCAACCTGATTTCAATCAAATGCTATCAGATACTACTATAAATAACAATACACACACACTTTATATATATATATGAGTTCAAGATATTCTAAAATCAACAACAAATTAAACTGGTAATATATTACTGAGATCCACAATAGAAGTGACTTGATAAAACACAGTTCCTGGTACTGAATAAACCCATCAAAGTCAGCTATGAAAGTAATAGCTTTTTTACTATTCTTATAATTTGGGGAGAGTGGTTTGCACAAGAGTACTCTTACTCACTCTTTTCTCTGTAGCCATTGTCAACTACCAATGACAAGATATAGGAAAGAACACAGTGATAAATGGATTCACATCTTTCCTAAGGCAAATTATACAAAATAAACATAAGTAGTCTCTAGCAGAATTTGAACTTCAGTCTATAATGGTAAAAGGTTATCAGCAAAGGAAATGGAATCATTAAACTGATCAAATTTTGGTTGGGACTGTTTATATTTCTTTTGGGAAAGGTATGAACCCACATCTCCCTGTATTTTATCAAATCAGTTTATCTGCAGACCTAATCTGCTTCAGTTTGAGAGAGAAAAAAAAAAAAAAAAAAAAAAACTAATGCAAAAACATTATTATGTCCAAAAAGATTAAACACTCTGAGATAAAAGTAACCCTGTCTTCTTCAAACACTTGACTTTCTCATCAGAATAATTCTTAAGAGGCGCCAATAAGCATAATGGTCATTATTGTAGGAAATGGAATTGATAACCTGAGTTCAAATCGTGGACAAGGCTGTTGCATTTCACTTCACACTAATGCCCTTCAGAAGGCATGAATCCATCTCTTCTCTCCCTACTATTACTATGTGTAAATGGTAAGACAGACTAGGTTCTTTATTCTTGGTAAGGCAACCAGTTTAAGAGAAGGAAAACCGAATTCAAACCAACTGTACTCAGATTAAAAATTGACCTTGTGTCACATTCTGCCTGTGGTTAAGGAATAGGCTACATACTTAAATCTTGACGAAATCTTTTGCCACTGGCATGCTTTGGGAAGGTGTTGATAAAGTAAACAGTGAGTAAGTGAATACTCAAACCACTCACCCATAACTACTTCATTTTCCAAAGTAATAGCATCAAAAGTCAAAAACTTCTAATAATTGGTATGTATAGTTTTCAAAATAAAATTAATTTTACTGTTTATACATGATAAATAAAATGAAATTGTAAATAAAGCACACAAATTTAAAATCAGTGTGTGGGTATGTATTTCATAAATATCCACCACCACTTGTTTAGAATTATAGACAATTCTATGTATCTCAACCAAAATTCTAACAAACATTATTCAACACTGAGTAATACGAAGTAGGTAAAAAAAATTGCAATGGATTGCATCTTTATAAGAAGTTAATGATAAACCAATGAAGTAAAATGAAAGTGAGTCTTGTTTATTGGCTTCAAGCCTGAAATCTCTCAAGCTTAAAGTTCATTTAAGAAAATAAGAGAAAACAGATTCAAATATTGATCATACAAACAGTACAAAAAGAACCAATATAAAAATGAATAGAGTATTAGTCTTTGCCAATCTATACAACATACTTTAATTTTTAAAAATAGATTGATCTGATATTATAATGTGTCCATTTATCCAATTTATTAATATTCAAAAGTACAAAGCTGAATACTGAAACCTCAAATCATCCAGTTCAGAAATGGTTATAAGCAGTTATATGCTGACTGCATCTTCTAGTGAAGAGTAAGACTACTCCAACTTAAAAAAGAAGTATTCTTAGCATGCCATTAAACAGCATCCACTCTGGGGTTTAGGGAAATATGGAGTTACTCTTTTATTACCATTACTCCCAGGTCCACTCAGAATCAGAGTGGACCTGTAAGAGTTCCATCTATGGATCAGATATATATGTTTGAAATGATGAAGTATTTATTGGTTTAAAATGATTGTAACGATAAATTTTTGCTACTACTCTTTGTGAGCCAAAGCACAAATAGCTCAAAGGAACTACTCTGAATGGGACAGGTTTTTTTAAATGGTAAAATTTCTAAAACTTTTGGAAAAAAATATCTTATAAACGGTTTAGTTAATTTTACAAAACATCATAAAGGATCTTGATGTAAAAACAAATAAACTACTGTTTGACAATAGATTTATCTATATACATAAAATGCAATGTAACTTGCACATGACCCAATCTCTTGTCAGAGTAATGAGAAATTTTGTTGAAGAGTTAATTTTTCTCACACAATCTTTTCCTCTTTAATTTCCTTTTTCTTTCCTCTCACTCTCTCTTGCTCTTTCATTTTCTTCTTTTTTTCCTTTCTCGCTATAACTTCCTATACTTCAGTCTTCTTTTTCTGTGTCATTATGTTCTTTCTTTGCTTTATTCCTTCTTCTGTTTATTCAAGTGATCTGAAAAGATTTCAGTCAACTGATGCCTATGCATTCTCAACTCACAAACAAAAATTGTTATCATCATCATATACCAACTTCCAAACCATATGTAAATAATCCTAACCATTTGAGGCAGGAAGAAGAAGAAGAAGAACTACTACTACTACTATTACTATTATTGTTTTTTTTTTGTTCCCCCCCCCACTAGCATTAGTTGATGGTCTTCTACTGGAACCAGAGTCTCCTCAGGTCTCCAGGACTCTTCTCAATATTCTGGCTGATCTTAACAGTACAGGAATTTGGATGGTCTCCACTCTTCCACTGATTCCTAATTTCTCCAGACCTTTTACTAAATTTCAGGTAACTGTAGCGAGTACATCAATTACAATCGGTATCACCATCAATTTTATGTTCTATAGTTTTTTTTGTTTTTTTTTTTAAATTTCCCTAGCAAGGTCCAAGTATTTATCTTTCATTTTGCTTTGTCTCAATTTTACTCTGTGGTATGCTGGGATGGCAAAGTCCATAATTCGGCATTCTTTTTTTTTTTTTTTTGTTGACTCTCATTCGGTCTGTTCATCTGGCCAAGATTAGGTAATCTGTTTGTATCTCAAAATCCCAGAGAAGTTTGTGCTTCTCATTCTCGGGGACAGATTCCGGATTGTGTCTTTACCATTTGTTTGTATGATCAAATTTCAATTTCTTGCACAGTTTCCAGTGGATCACCTTCCTCACCCAGTCATATCTAGTCTTATACTCTTTCTGTGCTAATTTACTGAATTTGCTTCTGGCATGATTGATCATTTAATCTCTATGCTTATTATGTAATTGATCATTTCATATTCATCATCATCATATCGTGCTGGCAGCACGGATATCCCTGACCCTCTCTCGCCACTCCTCCCTATCGTTCATCGCCCTAGGTAGGTCTTCAGGACAACAACCTGTATCCTCACATAGCTGCTGAATGTACGTTCGTGCTGGTCGTCCTGCTTTTGCGCGGCCGTGTGTGGGGATCCATAAGAGTACATCTCTTATGAGTTCATCTCTGCTTCTCCAGCAATGTCCTGCATGTCTGGTTCGCCTAACTTGAATAGATTTCGTGATAGGGGGCAGGTGTCCGTACAGTTGGTGTCTTGTGGGGTGTTGCTGCCAGGACTTGTTCAGGATTGCACGCAGCATTCTTGTGTAATTGCCATCTAGTTTCTTCTCCAGCCGTTTTGTTAGCGTCCATGTAGTGCATCCATATAGCAGTATCGATGTGACCGCTGCCTGGAAGAAACTGCGTTTCATTTTATCGGTTAGGTCTGATTTCCATATAGTCGATAGCCTATTGATAGCTGTCCATGCTTTCGTTAACCTCGTTTCGATGTCCTTTTCGGTTGATTCGACGCTGCTTCCTAGGTACGTGAATTTGTCTACTAGTTTAAGAGGGGTTCCTTCTAGAGTGGAGATGTCCCCCGTTTGGTTATAGCACATATATTCCGTTTTGTGTGCATTAACATGTAGGCCTATGCTTGCTGCTGCTCGTTCCAGGCTATGCAGAAGTGTTTCGGCTTGGTCAGGTGTATTTGCCAGTATCGCTATGTCATCGGCGTAGTCGGCGTCGGTAATTGTTGTTGCGGGATATCTTCTGCTTCTTTTCTTCGTCAGTTCGAAGCCATTCTCTTTGATTTTGTCAATCGATGTTCTAAGTACGTAGTCTAGACAAATGATAAAGAGATACGGAGCCAGCGTGTCCCCTTGTAGTACTCCTGCTACAATGTCGAAGTATTCTGTGTCTCCATCTGGTGATCGTACTTTTACTTTAGTGTTTCTATAGAGAATCGTTATTGCCGCTACGGTTTCTTTAGGTATGCCGTACGCTAGTAGGATTTGTTCCATCTTTCCTCTGTGAATGGAGTCGAAAGCCTTGGTAAAGTCGACAAATATTAATGTCGCTTGTAGGTTCTTTGCCCGTACACCCTCAAGGATTCTGCGGATGGTTAGTATTTGTGAGGTCGTAGATCTATTTCTTCGGAAGCCATTTTGGTTTTTTCTAAGTATGTTGTCGATTTTGGGTTCTATGCGGTTTCGTAGTAGGGCATTGTAGATTTTGGCAGCTATGGATGTAAGTGTTATGCCTCGGTAGTTTTTGGCTAATCCGAGGTCTCCCTTTTTAGGGAAGGGGAGTATGCATCCCTTCGTCCATCTATCTATCGGATTTTGATTGTATACTGCGTTGCAGTGTCGGAGCAGTATGTCGTCGAATTGTCTGGTCTTCCATACTTCCGGGGGAATTTCGTCCAGTCCTGCAGCTTTCCTATTTTTAATTTTTCTGAGAACCGAGTCGAGTTCTCCTTGTGTGAACGGTCCAAGTTTAATGTCTAATTGTTTGCTAATTATTCTGGTGATTGGTTCATGCGTTATTTTTGGTGGGTTTCCAAGTAAGTTTTCGAAGTGCTGTTTCCACAGTTTTATTCTTTCTTGTTGGTTTGCTGCTTTAAGTTTTGCTTTGGTTGTGTTCTTTCTTCTGCTCACTTCGTTTATTGTTTGCCAGGCAATTCTAGATTGTCTATCTTCTACCGAGTCTCTGATCTTATCTATCTGATTTTGAATGTATTCTGTCTGTTCCTTTATATATATGCCTGCTAATTGATATTGTGCCGTTTTTAGTTTTAAGGCATTTGTGTTTGTTGGGTTTTTTCGATAGTTTTTGGAGGCTGTTTTCACTAGTGCACGTTTTTCTCTCACCGCTAAGATTTCCCATGGGACTCTATATTTAGTTTTAATTTTTGTTGGAATGCATTTTGCTGCTGCCTCAAGGTGTGCATTGACAAAATTTTCGTATTCGTCGTTTGGTGTACTTTTTTCCGTCTTTTCTTGTAGTGTTTCGAATCTGTTTCTCAATTCTAATACGTATTTATCTCTGACATCTTTGTTGTTTAATAGGGCCCAGTCATAGTGTTTGGTGGTCGCTGTTCGTTTGTCGTTTTTTCGTAGGCTTAACCGTATTTTCGCCGTGACTATTCGGTGATCGGTGGACACACCCTCAAAAGAGGTGTATGCCTCGCAATTCAATGCACTATTCTTCCATTTCTTGTTTATAAGGACGTAGTCTATCTGAGCTTTAGTGTTGTTTGCGTACGTGTATGTCCATAGTTTGCCCTCTCTTTTTTGGTAGTTTGTATTGAGGCATGCTAATCTATTTTCTATCATGAAATCTGTTAGATGTTGTCCATTTCTATTTGACGTGTTGTGGAGGCTGTATTTGTTGTTTCCGTTTTTCCCGATTTGTGCATTCATGTCTCCGCCAATGACTAACATGTTGTGTTTCGGGATGCTACGCACTAATGAGGATAACTCATCGTAGAAGGTGACTATTTCATTTTCTTCACTAACATTGGTGGGGCTGTAGCATGAGATGATTGTTGCTCTGGGGTTTCCGTTAAATGTAGCTACCATCATTCTAGGTTGTATTTTCTCTATGCTATTAAGCGTTTTTAGTGCTCTAGGTCCTATAAGCAATCCTACCCCTCCCACTGCGGCGTTGACAGAGTTTTTCCATGCGGATACAGTGGCGAGCGACCATCCATTGCTAGTTTCGTGATATTTGATATCTTCTGTGTGTGTGTATCTGTGTTCTTGTATGCATATTATGTCTATTTTATGTTCTTCGGCCGATGCGATTATCTCTGGGAGTTGTCCTATTCTATTTAAGGTTCTTACGTTAAATGTGGCTATTTGTAGTGTTTGCTTGCATTTTAGTAGTTTTGATTGTTTGAGCTCTGTAGCTGATTTTTCGAACACCGAGGCCAGGGCTCCAACCTCAGCAGGACGCGCCCCTTTTTTACCCGCGCGAAGAGCGATGCGGTTTGTGTAAGTGGTTTGAGTGTGGGTCATGGTTATCTTTCGATGGCTGTTTTGTTCTCTTCTATAGAAGCCACTCTTATAGAGGAGCAGCAGTAGTTCCCCGGAAATAATCACTAGACTAATGAAATAATCTATGATATCCATAATTCAGAAAACCATTACTTATAGATTCATAATCCCTCTTCGTATTTTGAATTATAAAAAATAAATTCACAAGTCAAACAATGCATTCACTAAGAGATAAAAGTAATGAATCCTATGTGAGCAGTGTCGAACTTGGAGTGATGATCACAAAAAAACCCCAAAGTCTTATGAAATGTCAGGTTATTATGTAATAGATATGAAAGATTTTAGTTAAGATCTAAGTATAACCTATCTGAATAACCCAAATACATCTTATCAACTATATAGTCAATTTACATCTGATACCAAAATTTTGGTGTTAAATCATTCACTTTATAGCAACAGAGTCTAAGGAAAACAACTCAAGTTGTGTTGATCACATATATTATATTTAGAGTGTCTAAATATACATAGGACCCATGTGACTGGTAGTAACTCCACTACTAATAATAATGTATTATTTTTTTGTTTCAGATTTGAAAATAGTATACGATAACAACTATTAATCCTCAAACCCAATGCCTTGGACAAGAGAGGAAAAAATATTTTGCATCACTACTTATTTGGAGACAAAAATCAGTCAAAACTGTCTCAAAATAGATGCAACCCATTAATATGATAATGATTTCTTACTGAAACAAGAAATTTGGAAAAAAAAATATGCAGGTTTTGGAAGTTAATATAATAACAATTACAAAAAAATTAATTTGATGTCTCTAGCTCAAAGGATGCATTTCTGACACAGTGTGTTCCAAATGGCCACCATTGCGTTTGTGTCAGTAATAAATGATTATCATATTGATGGGTTGCATCTATTTTGAGACACCCTGTAATATGAATTTTATTCAACATGAGGCCACTTTTTTTTTTTTTTTTCTTTTAAGAAGAGTAAAACTAGTTTGGATTCTGAGTTTTCTTTCTTCTAGACTGATTGCCATATCAAGGCTAAAGAGCCCAGCCTGCTCAACTATTTACCCATATTTAGTGGGGAGAACAGATGGATTAATGCCTTTCCCAAGGGCATTAGCATGAAGTGAAAAGCAAACAGGTAAAAATCCTTATCAAGGATATGAACTTGGGCTGCCAATTCCAATGATGACAACCCTATAAATTTTCTTTTAAAAAGATATCAGGATTTTATCATTTCTTGTAGAATAGTTAAAAAACAGATATTATTAGATATTATTTATTATCAAACTCTGCAGCACTGAAACTTTCTAACAAAAGTAACATACTAACACCTCTATAACAAAAAATAAAACTGTAAATACATATAAGAGTATGTATTTTTGGACAACTGCATATTTAGTTTTTGTTTATAGTTTTTCAATGTTGTAGAATTTGGTAATAAATCATAAATAGTATCTGGTGTGATTGTAAAATGTTCCATTACAAATAATAAAGGTCTTGCTTCATTTGGTTTGGAAGAAAATTAATTTTATCAAAAAAATGTTTCAAGTGTATGGAAAATACAATAAGTGTTCTGGATTTTAAAAGATTGCTAACAATGGAAGTATTTAGAGAACAGTTCTGGAGGGAGTCCTTGTGCTGTAGTGGTTAATATGCCGATCAGCAGTTTTGTAGTAAGTGAGTTCAAACTCCAGTCACACTATTAAATTCCCTTTCAGACAAATGCCCTGGGAAAAGGTATGAATCTTATTTCCCCAGCTATAGTACCACTACTGTCTTTTTACAAGGATAGATTTGGCATTAAATAATGCACCAAAGTTGATTTACCATTAAAACAAAACAAAAAAAAAAAGAACAATTCTGGATAGAATCAACATTATTTCCATATGAGTGAATGGTGCCATCATAAGAATTACAGCATGAAAACCTTTTTATATTTATGACCATTTTGGTCAGTATGTCAGGATACTTTATAAAAACAGCAAAACCAAAATGGCCTAAATTTCTAGCAAATTAATCACGTTTAAAATAAAATGTTAAGGAAAATTTGAGTTTTCTTTGAAAATATCAATTATGACAAGCAAAGAGACTGTTCAAAGGTAAAACATGGCTGTTTATTTCTTTGGTCTAATCAATGCTAAGTAGAAACACTATTGTCCAAAGAGAGAGTGTGTGCGAGTGAAACAGAGAGTGTGGGGGGGAGATTTGAGGGATGAATCCAAGACAAGAGAATATTGATTTGAGTTTATAAAGCAGAAAGAATTTCTGAAAGTTCCTCATAAAGTCCAAATGGAATGTAATCATAGCAAGAATAAGTGTAAAAAGCTGTAAAAATATTAAAAGAGGAATTGCACTTTATATGGGATAAAGAAAGAGATTTTCATTTTTTGTTATAAGGGAATTGTTTGTATGCATGAGAAAAGGGAATTTGCAAGAAACTAATATTATATATATATATATATATATATATATATATATATATATATATATACACACACACATACACATATATATAAAAGAGAGAGGATAATATGAAAGAGAAAGAAAGAGTAGAGAAGAAGAGTAGAGAAAGAGAAAGAAGAGTAGAAGGAAGAAGTAGAAAGGTGAGAGAGAAGGAAATAAAGTAGGAAGAGAGAAAAGGATGCAAGAGAAGGAAATAAAGGAGAGAGACAGAGAGAAGAAAGGAAAAAGAAAGAAAGAAAGCAGAGAGAGAGAAAGAAATAAAGCAAGGAGAGAGAAGTGTGGAAGAAGAGAAAGTGAGAAAAGAAATGAAAACAGAGAGAGAAAGAAAGAAAATGAGAAAGAAACAAGAACGAGCATGTTGAAACGGGAAAAAAAATGAGAGTGAGAAGAAAATCAGAGAACTTGATAGACAGATAGAAAAGGATATAGTAGTAACCTGATTGTTATATGAAGCAAGGAACCTATCTCTGCTCCGTGTGTGTGTGTGTGTACGCGCGCATGCACACACCCATGCATGTGTGTATGATGAGGTATTTTGATTGGCTGTTAGGCGGATCGAGCTAAATGGTTGGCTGAGAGAAAGGCTGTTATTGATCTTGTCAAATTGTCAAACTATGGAACCATTGATTCCAGGCCTTGACCTACAGAAAGTGAACCAAGAAGGAATAACAGATAGTCCAAGTAAAATTCTAAAATCTTATTTGCATTTTCACATTTATTTTGACAGAATAGAAATTCTTCAAAGCCACCCTGAACATCAGTAAAAAAAATAAATGAATAAATAAAAAAAATAATTAAAAAAAGTAACATAAAAAAATAAATAACCTTAAATAAAATGAAAAAAAAAAGAAAAGAAAAAAAGGCATTGATGAAAAAAATTGAATAAATTTGAGTATTAAATAGAGTTCAGTTTTCTTGGAGTGATTACTATTATTTTCTATATTTCCTTTTATAAATAAAACTATTCAATTAAAATTATTTTTTGAAAAATTATTTTTTAAAGTTCTAATAAACAAGAGAAGTAGAGAATGAGATTACCAGGTAATATCTATTAATAAATATTATATGCACATATTTCTCTTTTTTTAGAATGTTTTGATTGTTATCCAAAAGACAAAAAGTTTTCTCTAATATGAAAATTATTTAAAAATCATTTCAGTGTCATATTAAATTTTTTTTTTTAAAGAAACTGAGCTTGCTATAGTTCAAAATACATAACATTTTTATTCATTCATTTATTTATTTGAGGTGGCTGGTAGAGCAATGTCATAATTTGTTATTGCTTTTATAATCATTCATTTAAAACTGGATTTCCTCTCCCCAACTACACGCCATCCATTGTTTCTCAACTCCAGTTAAGATAGGTTAAAATGCCTGTAAACAAAATTAAAAAACAAAATAATCCAAATTGTAATTTGACTGGAATGTTTACACACTGCTGCAGACTGACAATCTAAGTAGTTATCATGAAAAGTAATTAAAATTAGATGAAATAAATGAGTCAAAAATTAATAATGGTTGGCAATGTTTTATCTAATTAAAAATATGAAATAAATAAATATAACTACTACTTCTATTTCTACAATGCTATATGTAAAAACAATAATAAATATAGTAATGAACAAGCAGGAGAAAATCAGAGAAGGATTAGATTTGATCTTTTGCCAACTGTATGCTCTTGTTGCTCAATTAGTAGAGCAGCAACCATACATAGACAAGCTTCCCAAGATAAAAAGAAATGGGAATTAGAATCTTGTGCTGAGTTTACTCTTTCAAATCCACAAAGTTTACTCACTGCCACATAACAATGGTTTAAGTATTTTGATGAAAAACGAATATAAAAAAAAAAAAAAAAAAAAAAAAAAAAAATCAATTGTGGTTGACAATGTTTTTATTTTATAGAAAATTAAATCAAGATAATCTAATTAGTATAACCCTACAACTTTTTATTCAATCTTTATTAAAAGAATATTCTTTCAAATCATTACTAGATAATTTAAGAAATATTTGTCAGGTTTTTGTTTTATATAACTTAAGGGGGATTTTTTTTAAAATAAAAAATAAAAAAGTAAATTGAAAAAATAAAAAATTAAGAGATAAAAATATTCACTAAAATATATCAGTGATGTTAGGGTTCGTTCAAAGGAATGATCAAGTTTGAAAGATAAATATAAAAAAAGCAACATGGCTTCTATTTAAATTTAATTTTCCAATGAGAACAATATTTGCATTTTGTTTTGTTATTGTCATCATTTTGTTTTAAAGATTATATCATCCAAAGCCCTCTCTCCACAAGCAATACAAACCCGAAGCCTCATCCTGAAGTTTCACATAGTGAAATAATTAAGTCACCTTTTTTTCCCCAAAAAATTTCAATACCAAACAATGTCCACCATTCCACACTGTGATGATAACTGAAATGGCATTGTTGTTGCTGCTGCTTAAAAACATAATTTCTTTGTGAAGGTAACAGTTATCATCATAGGAAATGGAATTGATGACCAGAATTCAAATCCTAGATGAGGTTGTTTGAATTTCATTTTGTGCTAATACTTTATGAAAAGGCATGAATCCACTTTTTTTTCTTCCAGCTAAAGATAAATTATATGGCAGACTGGTTTCTTTAGCTTTGGTAAGGCAACCAGTCAAAGAGAAAGAAAACTCTAAATTTAAACCAGAAATACTCTGCTTAAAAATTGGCCTTGTGTCACATCCTTCCCATTTGATTATTGTTACTAGCACCTGTGCAGCAGTAGTTTTAAATCTGAGAGATCATTCTGCTGGACCCCCGTATTCAGACACAGAATTGGATTCCAACAGTATAAGATAAATTGGAAAAATAAAGAAATCTGCTTGTTTCTATAATGAATGCCTAGGCAATACAAGAGTGAAGATTGACAAGACATGACAGATTTGATTTGTTTTTTTAAAAGGTCTTGTTCTAATGTGATTAATCCCCACCCCTTTATTCAAGACCTGTTTTTATTTCTGTAACTATTAGAGGATATACAGCAACGTCAGGAAAGTTCTTGTCTGTTTATCTTCTTTTTAAACCAAAAACTTTAAAAGATAATTAGTGATAGTAATCATCTGTTATTCAGCACTTCCAACAGATTAAACTTTTTGATTAATGACAAAAATATGATCAACAAGAAAAATTGAATTTGTCAACTGAAAAAGTACAAGATTGAAATTCATGGCTTTTACTTTAATGCTACAATCTCTCAAGAATTTCAGGTAAATTCTTTAGAACTGGATCTCATTTTTTGTTGCCACCACTCACTCACTCCTTTTAAAAATAAGGTTAAAAACAACTTTGTTGAGTTACAGTAAACAAGTTTGAACAATACAGCTTTGGAAATTAAACTATAAATTTTGTAGCATCTAACCTAAGCCTCAGCAGCTGAGCAATAAAACCTTGATTAATTATCATCCTACAAGCCTTTCAAACAGACTTCTACCTGTCAAAGACTTAAAAATATCTCCTAGCAAGAATTATTAACAATTCTTTGTCAATGGTTTTGTTATGGAGATTATTGTCCTTTACAGCCTTCTAAATAGAACTAAAAATGTTATGGAATGAGGAAGCTATCTTGGTATTTTAGACAAGGAGAACCCAGAGAATGCATCTAGCAATATATAGTGATAAACACAATGATTAAAATATCAGTCTGAATAACTCATGAAATAATAACTTAAGAATTAATTTGCTATAACTCCAATAATGACAAGAATCTTTGTCTTGTCTGCTTTCTCCAAATACAAAATCAGCAAGTTTACTGAGATAGTAGTGCATTCCAGAGTGTTCAGTGTTTGAATTTAGGATTTCATATCACTATTTAAATAAAGTCAGATATTTTAAAGAATAATGAACAATAAAATTATGCTATGTACCTTGAAAATGCCTTAAGTATGATAAAGTATCACAATTAGCAAAAACAACATGTGGAAGAATATAATTATCAAAGAATTCAAAGAATATTTTTAGTCTAAATTTATAAATGTAATTTTTATGTAATTGTTTATAATTATTTTCTTTAAGTATTTTATTGTATCCTATACGAACTTTTAAATTTTCATTGTATTTTAAATTCTTTTTAGCTTCTAATATTTCATTGTTAATTTATATATATTTTATTTATTTTAAATACATTTCTAAGGAAAAATTTATTTATTTCCTGTCTTTTTATTGTAACATAGGTGACATTGTGGAATAATATTGAACTTATATGATGTTTGCTGAACTAAAATTTTGTCTAGAAAATTGATATGCAGGCAAAATAATGTGAATTGAGGTATTATTGATGTAATTTTCAAGGGAATCAGACCCTCCTTTTTAGAAAACTGGCACAACACAATCTTCTTGTTTCCAAATTCTTCAAGCAAACCTAAAAAATGTGTACTTACTCAGTTAATACTTAGCCCTGCCAATGTGGCTTTGAATAAGCTGAGTGTATCATCCCCTGCTGCAGAAGGCTATGTCCCTTCAAAAACGGGTATCCTGGGTATGATACTAAACTGAATCTAAAAGTGAGGCTACAATTCTGGAGCTTGGGTGAGTTCGAAGTACCTCTTTATTACCATTACTCCTAGGTCTACTCCAATCAGGAATGAAAATAACGGTTATGGTCCCATCTATGGATCAGTTTAAAAATTATTTGTATTCTATAGGATCATGAGCAAAAAACCTCTGAAGAAACAACTAATCAAAAATGTTAATATGAATAGGATTCCTTGACCTCTAGGCATAAAATAACCTTATATGGGTTGACATACCATTAAAATCAATTAATCCAACTAGTTATTAAGAACATATTAATAAGTAATACCAGTTATGAATGTTACTGGGTAAGTTATTAAACTGTTATAATAAAGTCTAGAAATAGAAGCATTTGATATTTAAATAAGTTTATTTTTAAGTCTTTAAAATGTTAAGATCTTTAAGAATAACCTGATAAATTGTGCATAGATTTAAGAGAATTATCACAATTATACAAGATATGATAGATAATGTTTTATTATAAGGTTTATTCTTGAACCTTATAACTTTCAGATAGCTGTCTGTATATCTATAGTTTGGGGAAAACTTTATATATACATTTGTACATATTGAATATCAATACATCTTTAATGGCATGTAAACTCGTCTGGGATTATTTTACGCTTAGAGGTCAGAGTATTGTATTTATTGGAAAGTCATATTTACATTTTTGTGTAGTTGTTGCTAAAGAATTTTTTTTTCTCTCAAACAGATCTATTTGACTCATAGATGGGAGACTAACAGATACTACTACTACTAAGTCAGAACTGGATGCAGTTTAGTGTCATATTCAGAATACATTTTTGGAGGGTAGAGGTCTTACTCTTCAACACAAGATGCAATCAGCATATTCTAAGTACCACCAATAGAGCTAACATCTTTTGTGATTAAATTACAATATCTACAAAATTTCTTAGCTTTATTGACCATAGCTGTGATTAATGAAGTGCATGTATGTAGTTTTGCACATTACTTCATACATAAATTAGATATATATGAACAAATCCCAATCTCTCACTCTCTTATTAAGTTAAGAAATCATGCATACAAACATACATATTCATGTATAACATAATAAAGAATAAATATAAACTAATGTATCTCTTGCAACTGATGTAATAACCCTTCAATTATTCTCTGTACATCAGTCAATGTTGACAACTTGGTTTCTTGATGTATGTACCACAGCCTTTATATGTTTTAACCAACCTCTTCACCAAGAACAGGGTGTGATACACAATCAATTTTTAACTGAATACATTTGGTTTGAATTTAGAGTTTTCCTTCTCCTAAACTGGTTGTCTAGCCAAAGCTGAAGAAGACAGTTTGACCTACTATTTGCCCATAGCTGAAAGGGAAGAGATGGATTCATGCCTTTTCCAAGATTATTAGAATGAAGTGAAACGCAAGCAGCATTGTCCAGGATTTGAACTCAGGTTGTTAATTTCATCCCCTACAACAATAACCATTAACCTGCTCTGCTCTCCTCTGCTTTGATGTACAAGATTAACATTTTGGATACATTCATAAAAGTATCATTTAATGCTTTTATTTTTAAACTTATAAATTTTTCTTTTTGATGAAAGTGTTTAATTTCAGATAATGACCATGGGGCCTATGAAGAAACTGTATGTGTGTAAATTTGGTGGGTAGCATTCTATAATACAAATATCTTTAATCACTGGTTGCAGTGTTCTGGATTTTAAAAAAGGTTGTGGCATCAGTATATAAAAACCTTTAATTCCAACTCCCCAGTTTAGGATACCTCCAACTCTGTATCTTTATTCATATTTTAATACTGGAAATAACAAATATACGGTTTTCAATATAGAATGGGAACACCCAACATAGAACACAAAGTATTTCACCACTACTAATTTCATGGTCATAGCTATCATAAAATATATCATACTGTGAAATTGGCCAAGAACTTTATTTAAAATATATCCCAAAGGTACAACCAGAAAGAAAGTTAAATCAATTATCTATGAAACAAAAAGAAGTTTGACATTTATATTACAATTTAAATTTGTCAGAGTTGGTACATTTTTACCAACTATAGTAACATAAGATTTGCTTCATTTTAACTGACTTCATAAGCTTGCTTTTAAAATTAGTTTTCCTTTTCTTAAGTGAGTTGCAGCAGTAAAACCTCTACAAAACATTGAAATAAACTTTAAGCTTTCTGTTTTCTATTTAATATTCCTCAGTACCCAATCATTATCATACTTGTGAGATAGGTTGGCTTGCTGTTAAAATCAATCTATCAGGGCTTATTTCAAGCATAGAGGTTAGGGAATCACATACATTGTACATTTATATTTACATGTTTCTTTTTTTTTTAGTAGTTTCAGAAGAGTTTTTGCACGTAGTTATATGATATCAAGTATTTCTGTCTAATACAAATAATTTACAAACCGATCTATTAAACCCATAAATGAAATCCTAACAGGTACTACCACTCAAGTTGAAGTAGAGCTGGGACTAATAGCGATGAAAGGGTACTTCCGAGCTCTGGATTGAGGCATCATCATCAGATGAAGTTTAGTGTCATACCCAAAACATCCATTTATAGGTTGATTGAGGAGAATCTCAGCTCTCTGCAGGAGATACAGTCAATGTATTCAAGGCCTTGCACACAGGGTGGCATACTTTTGAGGGTTTTCTTTTTTCCCCATTTATGAATACAAGAGAAATTACTGCGCAAAGTTTTCTTCCACATACTCTATTAAATTTGATTATAATTCACTTATATATCAGATGATCCTCCATGAGAATTGAGCCACAGATCTAATGGCTTTTAATCCAATGCTCAACCAGTAAGCAATAATCCTCAAGTGCAGTGAAGTGAGCAAACATACTTAAATGTGTTGGAACAGATAAAATAGACACACACATACAAAAAGAACTCAGTAGTAATAGAAACCCAGCATAAAGATAACCAAAATCAAAGAGACACAACACATGGCTGTATCTACAAAGCCAGTGCCAGCCAATTGTCCCACATGGACATCAATGATTAAATCCATTCATGAGTTAAGGTTACTGGAGACAAAGCAGAGGTTTATATCAAACTAAGAGAAATACTTGAAACTGACTTACTCTGGAATAGACAAGCAAGATATGGGTTGGATTAAAAAAAAAAAAAAAAAAAAAAATGCAGCAGCAAACTAGAACCAAAAAATCACATACAATAATCATATTTTATTCTGACTGTACTTCCTACCTGACCTTGATCCTTGGGTACTTCATGGTATAAACTATGAGTAAGTTAATTTCATAGACTACTAATTACTTAGTAGTGAGTTTGATCCCTACTGAGTGCCCTATACTCATGCCAAATCTTAGCTATGCTTTAAATTTTTTTTAAGTACTTTTGTTATAGCGTAAGGGTCAGCAAGTGAATTTCAGAGATCTATAACTACAGAGTAGTGAATTTGATTCTCACTGGATGCCCTCCCAATAATTCTGGCTTTGTGCCAAACTAAGCTTAGAAAATGACTACTTGACCTGGAAAAGCTTTTCTTTTTATTATATAGTTATTGATTACAAGTATAGTTTCCATTAATAGATTGAAAAACAAAAATAAGATTATTTGCACATACATCATACATAGGATCAGAGTGTAGTATCTGTGTATCCCCCCCTCAGATCAAAATGGTACTCTCATGCATTTCTGCCAATAATCAGTGTATAATATCTCAACAAATGAAAATCTCATGGTTACTCTAAAAAGAGAAAGATATAAAATATATAAATGAAAATGCTTATTCTTTTGGAATGTATAAAATTTACCGCTTCATCAAAAATAAATGTAAAATCAAAAAACAAAAAAATAGATGTAAAAATATACAAATTATTTATTTTTAGAATCTTTGTGTGTATTATATTTAAGGATATTTCCTCAAGTGCAGATACTAAATCCTGATCCAAGACAGAAGAACAAGGGAGAAACACAGATTCTAGGTTGGGTACACAGAAACTATACTCTCATCCTTGCCTAAATAGATGAAAAAAAAAAAAAAAGTTTACGCTCTTCCTTATTAAGAAGGATTGATTTCTAATGGATATTATATTTTTTGAAAATTTGAACTCATTTCTCAAGATTAATAATGAATATAAGTATAGTAAAAAAAAAAAATTTTCTGAAACACTCACAGAAAAACTACTTTGCCATGACAGATACTTTAAAAGAGATCTTTATTCACATCAGTTATTACTCAAATTACATACATCAAATTATGAAGAGTTTAAGCATGTAGAGGCAGGACATAAATTAACTAAGTAAAAAGCCAAAATGTATCATATAAAAAGTAAAGAAGGTTGTATTGTGTTAATCTCTTCCAAATACCTCCTTACCTTAAATATCAGTCACAGAAACTTTAGCTTTTACCTGGGCTTGAGACACTACATTACCACCAGTATAAGATATTGTAGCCCACAATCAGGCCCCATTATAGGATTTATTACATACAGTAATATAGATATTATCTCCAGTTCCCCCATTATCTTTTCCAGGCCTTTGGAGACTATTCCAAGTGTACCAACTACAATTGGTATCACTATCACCTTCATGTTCCACAGCATTTTCAGCTCTCTAACAAAATCAAAGTATTTGTGTTAGCATTCTTTTATTTGGTCAATGGTCTGTTGAAATGCCAAAACCTTATCATCATCATAAATATGAACTTTTAAAAAACTTATTTGTGATAAGGATTATGCTTTGTTAGTATTCTATAGGAGAGTGGTTTGAAATCTCTAGGAAATGAAATCAAAGACAGATATACATAAATTTGAATTGTTTATTTATAACTTTCTTGCACATTAATATTTGTATAAGTAGTACAAGGGTATTTTGATCAGCAAGCAAGTCTAGTAAACCATTACTACAGTAGCGTGTGTCATCCTCATTAAATGCTGGACAATTTTGGCCTCATGCCAGGCTAAGCTATGCTTAGTCAATACCTATATAGTTTATGCAGCATTGACTTTGATTTCTTTTTGTATTCTGATACATGTTCAAGACATTTTATAACTGCTGACTATTACATAGAAAAGTATTTATTTACCAATCAAAGTTTAGAATCTTTTGATCATTCAATCAAAACTACTAAACTTTGTGCAATAAGAATCACAACAGAAATTACAAAGTAAAAGGCATAAAATCATGAACAGTTTTCTCATCAACTCTAACAAAACAAGTTGTAAGCTAAGAGGTGATAGGTTTGAACAATATGTACACATAGAAGAACTTCCCATACTAGTTCCATGCAATATATGGACAGATTATTTCTGCTCCTAAGCATTATTCAAACAAGCCAGTAGCTTTCTGTTGGGTTGCACAGAAATAGTTTGTCAAAATCCCAGCAATTTGTAATAAAAAATTTTCTTTTCAATCCTATCAAACAGGATGAAAGTGTGGTATCTGTGTACTTTACCTAGGATCAAAGTATGGCTTCTGTGTACTCTACCTAGGATCAAAGTATGGCTTCTGTGTACTCTACCTAGGATCAAAGTATGGTTTCGTTGTACTCTACCTAGCATCAAAGTAGGGTTTCGTTGTACTCTACCTAGCATCAAAGTAGGGTTTCTGTGTACTCTACCTAGGATCAAAGTAGGGTTTCTGTGTACTCTACCTAGGATCAAAGTAGGGTTTCTGTGTACTCTACCTAGCATCAAAGTATGGTTTCCGTGTATTCAACCTGGGATCAAAGTGTCACTTACCCAGTGTATCAATATTTAGATTATTATTTTATTTTTTATCCTAGAGCAAAATGCAAGATGGCAACACTAGAGATAAGGCAAACAAACAATCCACTCTCATCTTTACAAAGCTTATGAACAGATGAACAAATAAAAAACTAACACTGTTCATTATATAGATAGATAACTGAATGAGAGTAGCAAACATTGAGAAGAAATTTATAAGTAGAATTTATCCCAGATAAGCTAAGAAATCTTACAGGAGTCTCTAAACAATTACGATGAAGTAGTTTATTGCTGAGGTGTAGAAGAGTATTAGACTGGAAGCTAAAAAAAAGTTCAACGGCAATTTTTTGTAAGTGATACACAGGTTTTTCCACAAGTTACTAGAAAATGTGAAACAAACAAAAAAATAACCTCACATTTTTTAAGTCTCAGGTTTATAATATGTGTGTTACCCAATCTTAGTTTGGGTTTCTGTTTTGTTGTCACTTTGTAATCCTCTTCTGCTACATTCTTATACTTCATTTGTTATTTTTAACTCTTCGCCAACTGGGCTTACATAGGGTAACTTAAGTAGTAAAGTTAGCGACTGCAGTTGAGGGTGACCCAAAGGCTCCCTTTTCAATAGCTACAACACCAAGGTGTAGGGGAGGGCGCTACTCCTTTCCCTGGATTGATCCACTTTACTCTTGATCCGTACCTTATAATGCTGAGTCTTAAGCAAGAAGGTATCAGGTACCATTGTTTGAGTCTTTGGTATGACTCGACCTGGGATTGAACCCAGGTCTCCTGGGCCATTAGCGAACACTCTTCGTACTTGATGCCTCCTTGCATCGCACTCAGCATTATAAGGTACAGATCAAGGGTAAAAGTGGAGCAATCCAAGGAAAGAAGTAATGCCCTCCCCTACACCTCAGTGTAGTAGCTATTGAAAAGGGACCTTTCGGGTCGCCCTCGACTACAATCGCCAACTTAACTTTGAGTAGTAGTAGCAGTATAATAATGATGATAATTCTTTGGATTTTGAGATACACATGGATCACCTAATCCTGGCCAGAAGACCAGGTCTAGTATTAAACAACAAGAAGAAAAACAATTATCTCGTGGATTTTGTTATTCCATCTGACCCTAAAATGAAAAAAAAAGCAAAAGATAGACCAATTCCTAGATCTTGTCAGAGAGCTGAAAAAGTCATGGAACATAATGACAGCTGTACTTTGTGCTCTTAGAACAGTCCCTTAAAGCCCTGGAAAAGAGACTGGAGGAATTAGAAATCAGAAAAAGACTATCTAGACCACAGCACTGATGAAATCAGCTAGTATACTATAAGAGTTCTGGATAGCTGAAGAGACTTGCTGTCACTTGAACTTCAGTAAAAAAAATAAAAAAATAAAAAAATAAAAAAACCAACAACAACAACAGTTAAAACTGGCATGAAAAACTCACACAGAGTGGAAAAAATAAATTGGAGGTGGGGAGAAAAACAACTATATTGACACTTCAGAAGACAAATTAAGGAATTTACACACAAGATGATCAGTGCATGGCTTTGAAGAGTGAAACAAAAATCATTATTGATAGCAGTCCAAATAATGCCATAAGAACTTAAAATGTATAAGATATAAAGCAAGAAAATAACAATGTAGATTATGTGTTGAAAGATAAAGAAATAAACCACATAAGTGAATGTAACAAACTGGCAAAGGAAAAGTTCAATAACAGGAATAACTGGATAAATGAAGGGTGAAGGTGATTTATTAGGAAGAATGCAATCAACTAAAATTTGACCATACTGACAAATAGTATGTGTAAAAACCACAATCTGTACTAGAAAATAAAATTGAGAAAATTCTCTTGGATCTTAAAATAAAAACAGATCAACCAAATCTGGCCAAAAGAGAAGACTTACTTGTAATAAAAAGAAACAAATGTTTCAGCTTGTAGACTTTGCCTCTCAAGCAGATCACAGTGTACAAATAAAGGAAAGTGAAGAATTCAAGAAATATCTGAATCTTGACAGTGAGTTTTAAAAAGTTGAGGAATATGAAGGCAACAGTAATATTAATTAGTCAGAGCAGTTAGAATGATCCCCAAGAACCTAGAAAAAAGAATTGGGAGAACAGGAAATCCAAGGAAGAATTGAGACTGTCAAGACCACAGCATTGCTGAGATCAGCAAAAATACTAAGAAAATCCTGGAGACCTGGAGAGACTTATTATCACTCAGATGTTAGTAAAAATGTTAGTAAAAATTCATCAGTTATAACTTGTGTGAAAAACTCACTAAGAGCAAAACAACAACCAGGTTTAGTTTTAGTTAATGAAAAGGAAAAAAATGGTCACATAGTAGACTTTGCCATTCTAGAAGATCACAGAATAAAAGTAATGAAAAGAAAAAGAAAAAAAAAAAGATAAATACCTGGACTTTGCCAGAGAGTTCAAGAAAGTTCTGTCACATGAAGATGACCATAATATCAATCATATTTGGAAACCTCAGAACAATCCACAAAATATTTGGGTGTTGGGGGAACAAGAAATACCAGGAAGTAATAAGATTGTCCAGACATTAGCACTGTTGAGATGATCTAGAATACTGAGAAAGACTCACTGTTATTTGGACTTCAATGAAGACCACCACTGATGGAAAAAAACTCAGAAAGAGATGACAATAATAATTCTAAAAAAAATAATATATTGCACTCAGTAATTAAAGAAATCTATTTTATAATGTGTCCTTCAAAAGATATACAAATAGTTTATTCATGGTTTCTATCATTTACACCTGGAATTTTATGAAATAATTCCATAGTTCAAAAAATATTTTAATATTGTTCAGAAAAAAAAAGCAATGAATTTTTTTTTTTAAGTATACAAAATGTCAATTTTCTGTATTAAGGAAGATCTGGATTTATCAAGAGACTGTGCTACATCATAAAAAACTGACTGTAATTGGTTGGTTGGATGTTTGGGTTTTATGGGATATCAACCTTTGTAGGTTATTTAATGCCAAATCCATTTTTAAACAATCAGTTCTATTTCAAACAATTCAGTTTAGCCTAAGTACACAGTTTAATTGTCAAAAACATTTCTTATTCAAGCTATTCAGTTCAGTCAAACAGAGCTAATTCAGTTTAGTACAAATTTAGATTTTCTTTACACAGTCAAATGTCAAAACAGTTCTATATTTAACAATTCAGTTTAGCATGAGTTCAGTTTCAATGTCAAAAACAGTTCCATTTCAAACAATTCAGTTTAGCATAAGTACACAGTTTAATTGTCAAAAATATTTCTATTTCAAGCAATTCAGTTTAGTTAAAAAGTTCTAATTCAAACAATTCAGTTTAGCTTAAGTATGAGGTTAGTTCTATTTAACCCATAGATAAGGTGCTATCAGGTGCCACCACTCCGGGCCAGTGTTGACCTGGGAGCAATGGCAATGAAGGGGTGTTCCGCATTCCCCAAACCCCCAACATCAGATTGTTTAGCGTCATATCTAGGACACTTTTTTTGGAGGGTCTTATCCCTCCGAAAGAGGTGCAGTCAGTGTATTCTACAGCCCCAGCTGACTGGGCAATACAGAGTTAAATGGCAAAACAGTTTTATTTCAGATAATTAAGTTTAGCATAAGTACACAGTTTAGATGTCAAAACAGTTCTATTTTGAGAAAATCCGTTTAGCATAAGTATGCAGTTTAAATATCAAAACAGTTCTATTTTAAACAATTCAGTTTAGCATAAATACACAGTTTAAATGCAAAAAAACAGTAAACTCAAGAAACCACAGTTTAGTTCTATTTAACCCATAGAGAGGACCCCATTAGGTGCTACCACTCCGGGCCAGAGTGGACCTGGGAGCAATGGCAATAAAGGGGTACTCCACATTCCCCAAAATTCTATCATTACTGGAACCTCACCATCAGATTGTTTAGTGTCATATACAAGACACTTATTGGGGGGAAGAGGTCTTACTCTTCTGCAGAGAAGCAGTTGGTGTATTCTACAGCACCAGCTGACTGTGCAATGACTGTAATTGAAGAGAATTGTTGCAAAAATGAAAGAGATCCACGATGTATTATATATATAAGAAAGAGAGATTATATACTTCATATACATATTGCTACCAAGAAACAACAGCTACACCACTAACAAAGCCTTCATCCAATGATGATTCTGGGATCGGGAATGATTTTGATTTTGAGGTCAAAGTTTCATTATGACTATATAAATAAACCCAAATTTCTCTGCATAATTTCACACATGTGCTAAAATAAAAATGGCCTACATCATGTTAAATTGTTGATATGCATAATCAACGTGTATCATATGATATGTACAAAGAAATGGTATTTATTACACTCATCGTATATGTAATTTGCATAATGATCTTAAAACAGGTTATAATTTTATTTTCATATATATATAAGCAAGTTTTATGCAAAACTTTTATAGCAAAGTCAAAAAATCATTTTAATTTTATCAAGTTTTGAACTCAAATAAATAGATGCAAAACAAGAAATTAAGAATAAATTGTTTTGGGATGACTACAATGTAAACCAAAATACATAAATATATGGTAATTCTCTTCATTTTCATATAGTATCACTTAGGTTCGGTCAGGGATTGGGTATTTGTATATAAAAGTCTTAACTGAAATCAATCAGGATTTTTCTTCCTTTTTTATAGGAGGGAATAGGGTTGTAAAAATTCTCAGTAAAGTGTGGGTACTACATGTATCCACATACATACATTGTGTGTGTGTGTGTATGACCTACAAAATTTCATCCATACATTGTACTAATACAAACTATGTTTATTATTAACTGAAAATTAATGAAAAACTTACATAAAAAAATCAATGTCAATAAATTTTAGAAAAAGAAATTTAATCTTTATAAAATAAAACTTTATTTTTAGTGTTATAAAAATAAAAACATTTTTTTTAAAATTATAAACTTATTTAGGAATTTGATAATATAATAATACATAAATGTCTATTTTATATAAACACAAAAATTGGTTTTATAAATATGAGTGCAAATCAATAATTTGTTATAGTTTTCTTCATGTATTTCTAAGTTCTTTACTGTTGTTCAAATATTATACCAAAAATGGGGATAATTATTGAATTTGTGGGTCAATAATTATCTGAACTATCATATTTTTCTTAAGTTTGTAACTGTAAGTTCTGTTCAGTTGTTTTAATATTATACCAAAATGCAAATACTTAAATCACCTTCATGAAATCTTCACTCACTTTTAAGAATATTTGGTGTTATTCTAAATACTTTCATATTGAAAAAAAATTAGACACATGATAGAGAAATTTTGTGAGTGATGCTTGTATTACTAATAGGAGACACACTCAACACGATGGTGGTATTTGTGGTGTAATGAGCACCATCATAAGAAATAAACACTACAACACGAATTCAAATCTTGGGCAAGACTTTGCCTTTTACATAGCACAAAGATCCTTAGGAAAGATATGAATCCAATTATTTTCCCTCCAGCTTTGCATAAATAGTAGGGTACACTGGACTCTCCAATCTTGGTATGGTAACTAGTTTAGGAGAAGAAAAACTCTGAATTCAAACTGGTTAAACTCCATTTAAAAGCAGCATGTATATCTCAGCTCGTGTGCAACCTCACCCACCCTAACCTCCACTAGAAAATGACTGTGTCAAATCCTGCCAGGAAGGAAGCAAAGATAAATCTCACTTAAAAGTTGACCTTGTGTTGCACCCTGCTTGTGTGGAGAGGTTGGGTAAATATACACACTCAGTATAATGGTTATGGTCATAAGAAATGGAATCACCAACCAGAGTTCAAATCCTGGATAAAACTGTTTGCATTTCACTTTGGGCTTATGTCCTTTGGAAAGGCATGAATCCATCCTTTTCCTCAACTATGGGTAAATAGTAGAGGCATACTGTTTTTTTTTTAGCTTTGCTTAGGCAACCAGTCTAAGAGAAGGAAAACTGAATTCAAAACAGCTGAACCCTGCTTAAAAATTGACTGTGTCACATTCTGCCCAGGGCAGAGGGGTTGGGTAAATGTATACATACTTACTGATTAATAGCAATTTTTTCCTAACTTTTCATTATACAACCCACAAAGCAAGAATTGAAATTTTTTAAAAGAAATTTTAGGTTAAAAAATTGCAATAATCATAAAATATTTTTTACCCTGCTAAAAAAATTGACTTTGTGTCAGATTCTACTCATAGCGGAAGAGTTGGTTAGATACATACTTTCTAACATTTGTTTTTTAAACAGAAAAGAAAGTCTAAAACAAAATCATAAAAACACCAAATTTAATTTTGTTTAAAGTCAAACCCAATGGGATGATATTTGAATCTATTAATCATTCCCTACCCAACATAAAATATTTTAGGGATTTTGATGAATATTTTTTTTGCCAGATTTTAATAAGTTACCTGTAATTAATATCATTTGTTTTCTAATAAAACCATCCACCTTTATTATTACCTGAAGGTATTGATAATGGTTGATTTATTGTCAAAGTCTTCAGCAACAAGTGTACATATTGCCAGTGGCAACAGCAGAAGTGATGAGCAAACGTATGCTTAAGTGTTGGCAAGAGAGAAGACTAGAGAAGAAGGAAGGGCAGAGCAGTGAGGGTGTTTTTTTTTGGGGGGGGTAAATTGGTTTCTTTCATATTATGAATACAAGATGGAAATCACATTTGGAGGAAAACAATCAAGCAAATTAGTAATTAAAGCCAGGATCCAATTTCTTCTTCATTAAGAAATGTGTCAATTATTTAGCACAAAACTAACAACACATCACTTAATTGTAACTAATGAACTTATTAATTTACTGCACGAGCGTCATTACTCTTGCTCATAATGTATGCTCTGGTTTAAAACATAGATCGTAAGGGTCGAGTTTGCTAGGATGGGATTTATTTTTTAATGTCTAAATGATCAATTAAGAGAGTTGGGTTGGAGGAGACATGAATATCTTTGTTGATTTTTTTTATAGTAAAAAGATCTATAGTGTATAAAAATTAATGTTTGTGCATGCATGGTCACATGCTTGTTATTTGTTCTTTTTTTCTTGATTTTAGGGAAAATGGCTGGGTAGAATGAAAAAAAATACACAAAAGAACAATATAAAAGTGAAAGATTGAAAAACCAAAGTAATCATGTTAGAATGGGTTCAATGGTCAGTATTACATCTGAAAGAAGAAACACAAGGAGAACACCACTAATTTGTGTTTCTCAAGTCAGATATTTTTAATATAGTCTTAGACAGTTAATTGGATTGAATGAGGTCGTCATTGGTTTGTAGGCATGAACAAGGAAGTTTAGCAGGAAATTGACACCTAAAGATGGGATAGGGTGAAGAACAAAACTTTTATAAAAGTTAATTTTATCAAATATATATCTTTTTCAAGGATTTTCATATATAAAAATTGTGTACATTCTATAGAAATACATTTTTAAAAACTGTAGATTATTTTTAGTTTACAGGGAGGAAAAAACTTTTTATAATATGTAAAAAGTTTGTTTTTCTTTACCTGTAAACAAAAATAATTGTTATTACTTCTATTAAGAGAAAAAAAAATCTTGGGTGTTTGAAAAAAAGAAAGAAAAAAAACCCAAACAAACATATTATTTGAGTGTTTCAGAAATACTGATATCATTTTGTAATCTAATAACTTGACCTATACTCATTCAAATGACCTCGAATTTTAAGAACGTGTAGAAACAATTCACAATTCTAAGTTTAATGTTTTGTTTGTTTTCCTTTTCAAGTATATTCACTATACAAGAAAAGGTATTTAAATATCAGACACAATTTTGAGTTGTTTCTTCACATGCTATTAGAATTAAAATCATTTAAATGAAAATTGGTCAAGTTATTAGATTATCAATATTTCTGAAACACCCAATACATCTTTACTTAAAATACCAAAAATCAACTAATTATTCAATTTAGATAAAAATCATATAATTATTTAATAAAAGAAAATAATAAATAAAAGAAAAAAATTACTTTAAAGAAGTTTACATACCAAATTTCATAGAAAAAAAATCTTAATAGATTTACACCCCTCACCCATAATTATTTTTATTATTTATCTTTGCACCGAGTTTTATGCATTGTAAAGATAAGTATTGGAAAAGTAATCAATACTTTTTTTTTCAATAACTACTATATTGAGGTGTAGAGAAGGGTGTTACTCCTTTCCTGGATTGCTCCACTTTACCCTTGATATATACCATATAATGCCGAGAGCCAGGAAATATCAAGTACCATTTTTTGAGTCTTTGGTATGATTAAACCTGAGATTGAATCCAAGTCTCCTGGGCCATTGGCGGATACTCTACCCAATAGGACAATGGGACGGTTCAAAATTTATATAAATAAAATAAATATTGCCCTTCTTGGTAAATTTTTTGTTTTATTTGCTAACTTAGATTTTAAAGATATGATCTGTAAGAATGAAAAATATTCACATAAAAATTTGTTTAATCTTTTTTTCAATATTTCAATTAATTTGATTTTTAAATTTTTCAGTATCTGAAAGCAACATTGAAAGAGTACTCTCTACTCTACAAAGCTCAAGAAATGGAGCCTCACCACCGGATGCAGTTTTGTGTCATACTCAAAAAATTCTTTTTTTTTTCTTTTTTATTGAAGTGGGGTGTCTCCCTCTCCTGTAGAGGATGCAATCAGTTTATTCTAAGTCCTGTTGACAGGATGAAAAGTTTGTTAATGAAAAAGTAATTATGTTGAACAATCAAACAGGTTGCCATGATAAAAAAATAATTTTTGTTATTTCTCATTAAAAGTCATTTGTTGGTATGGAGACTCGGATAAGTCTTCATTTCTACTTTTTTTTCTTTAATTTAGTATAATAATATATGCATGCTTTGGTCATTTATTAGCCTCGAGCTTCACTGGTCTGGAAAATTCATGATTCCAAAACTTATCTAGTCCAAAGCTTATCAGATTAGTAAGATTTAACACACACACACACACACACACACACACGCTTGATGTCTAAGACCGGCTGTAGGTAAATGTCCAACTGTGTTGGAATACACAGAAAATAAAAAACAGAATTTCAAAAGTAGGCAAGATATCCTTGTTGGGAAGATTGATTCAACACAATCCTTAATGTTCAAAACATTTATGCACTTATTTAAAAAAAATCTCAATGTTAATAAATCTAAATCCCCCCACCAAAAAAAAAACAAAAAAAAAAACAACAACTTTAAAACTTATATACTATCTCAACACAATGCAATAATATTAGGGGGGGGGAAAGCCACTAAGAAGATGACCAGAGCTTTTACACCTGGGTTTGCTGTGTATCTATTATTGTCATAGGAAATGGAATCAGCAACCCGAGTTCAAATTCTGGACAAGGCTGTTTGCATTTCATATAGAACAATTACCCTTAAGAAAGGTACACATCCAATTATTCTCCAAACACCCAGCTATGAATAAATAGTAGGACAGACTGTTCTTTAACCTTGGTATGGCAACTGGTCTAGAAGAAAAACTAAATTCAAACCTGTTAAACTCTGCTTAATTGACCTTAAGTCAAATCCTACTGGTAGTGAAGGAGTTGGGTAAGTACACTCACCTGAGTTTTACCTTTTATACAAGAACATTCCATATCCTTCCCACCAAATTCAAATCTTCAACAGTATTCAAAATACTAATGTTTATAAGTTAGTAAATAGAATCAGTGAAGAATTCAAATTTAGAATGGTTATATTTGCTTCATATTAATGTTGGTTGGGAAAGGCATGATTCTCTTTCTTCCAATGATCTGCTCTTTAACTAAAATATATTGATAAAATACTTCCTCAATAGCATGCTATAATGAATGAGAGAAAACACTCTCCCACAACTACTAATCTACCCATACAAAGAAAAAAGCTGTTACTTATATAGTCAACCATGACAGAGTTCTAATCAAAACTTGATAGCATAAGTCAGGCACAGGGACACAACTGTACAAACACAGAGAGAATCAACCATGAATCTCAGAAATCACATAGAGTTAATTCAGTGGGTGCACTACAATAATAGCCTTGTGACAGAGTAAGCTAAGCTTAGAAAATCGCAGCATTTATCATAGCATGATTTTGAATTTGTCTTTTATACCAATCCTCTGACATAAGAAATTTAATCCTCACTAAGTGCCTTATTAGTCTGGCCTTGTGTCATACAAAACCAAGCTTAGTAAGTAAGTGCTTATGATAAGACAGTAAACTTATTTTTCAGACCCACTGCATTTAATAAGTTTGATCCTCACTTGGCCCTGTGCTAGTTATAGCTGGATAAAGTGTAAAACAAAAGAGGATTGACACACCTGAACTGATAAAGGTGTCTCAGTAACTACTAAAAAACAGTTTTTTTGTGTGAGATAAATGAAACCTTTTGTAGGGGACATAGCTACATATGCTATTATTTTTATAATGAAATATTTGTTTTATACGATATCTTCCTTGATTTAGCTCTGTTAGGTGAGCAGCGAAACCAGTCATCCAGCTTGTCCCCCTATTTTTTTCTTTTTTTTTTTCTTTTTATGTTTTTAGTCCCATCATGATTAAAACTTTGGGTCTTTTTATTGCTTTGATTAGTTTGGTTGGGTTTTATAACACATCAATCATTGTAGGTTATCAATGCCAAATCCATTTTTATACAGTTCTATTTCAAACAATTCAGTTTAGCATAAGTACACAGGTTCAATACAAAAAACAGTTGGCAATGAAGGGGCAGTCCGCATTCACCAAAGCTCCAACATTACAGGAACCTCACCACCAGATTGTTTAGTGTCATATCCAGGACTCTCAGGGGTGTGGAGGCACTCACTCCTCTGTAGAGAAGCAGTCAGTACATTCTACAGCTCTAGCTGACTGGGCAAATTGCTTTGATTAAATTCTTTACCCAACAATATCATTATATATATATATATATATATATATATATATATATACTAATCTAGGGTCGGTGTGAGACTCCCTGATGATCTGTTGAGGTGAAACTTTAGTAGGAGAATTCCGACTCGCGATTTAAATTAATTTTATATATATATATATATATATATATATAAAAATACATAAAATTAACTTAAATCGCGATTTAAGTTAATTATATATATATATATATATATATAATTAACTTAAATTGCGAGTCGGAATTCTCCTACTAAAGTTTCACCTCAACGCGAAATATATATATATATATATATAAATCTGTTTTCACATTTACTATTACTAATGTACATATTTTAAAGGTATTGTATCATATTGTATATTTACTGTCAACACCTCTCACTTACTCATCTTTTCTTTCAACTTTCATTTTTACTTTTTTGTGTGTTAAATATTGTCAACAGCAATAAACACTTAAGATTTAACAGAGCAAAAGATATTCAGCTTTTCCATTTCCTAAGGAATCCAGTGCTCCTCCACTCATTAAGGTGGAGGGCCAACTATATATATATATATATATATATATATATATATATATATAAATAAAACAAATACATTCCGGGGGGGACACACACTCTCCATTTGACTGTGTGAATGTTGATGTACACAAAATTAAATGATGATGAAACTGCATATATTTTTAACACATTATACTGAACACCATCAGTCCTAAGTCAGTGTTAATGAATGTTTTTTTTGCAGATCTGGAGCTATACCAGTAGATATCAACATTTTTACTGATTATGGTTTCAATTTCATATATTTTGAGAATTCTATCAGCTAACAATATTTTAAAGGAAGTAAAAAAAAAAAAAAGAGAGTTATCTTCTTCAATCAAATCCTGTTACTTCTTAATCAAACATTAAACCTGCCCTAATAAAGATGAAAAAATTAACTGGTTTAAGCTCAGAATCAATGACTTGTTTTCAGGATGAAGCATTAATATCTGCGTAAAACAACTTGTAGATTGTATACAAAAAAGAAAGAAAAAAAAAAAAAAAAAAACCTCAGGTACAGAAAACATGACTTCTGTGGTTTAAAGCATTGCTTCATGTTTTTTAACACAAAAACAAAAAAAAAATGATTCTATTGTATAATTGCATACTAGACACTCATTCAGGATTTTTATAACCTAAATCTCCAAGAAATAAAAAAGATCTACATTTTTAGTTGATTTAAAAAGTTTTTCAAGGGAATTTTTTTCTGTTGATCATTTAAATTAATCTTCAAAAGGAAAGGGAGCCCAGTTGGCTGGGGCTGTAGAATAATACAATGATTGTATCTCTGCAGAGGAGTAAACCCCCCCCCCCCACCAACAAGTGTCCTGGATATGACACTAAACCATCTGGTGATGAGGCTCCAGTTTAGGAGCTATGGGGAATGTGGAGTACCCCTTTATTACTATTACACCACTCTAACCTGGAGTGGAAATACCCGTTAGAGTCCCATCTATGGGTCAAACAAAACTGCTTAACCATTCAACTGTGTGTAAACAAATGACTGATGTTAAATTGAATTGTTATATTACAATACTTGAAACCATTTAACTGGGTGCAAACAAATGAACTCTGGTTTGTTTAAAATGTTAACTACAAACTATTTGTTTACAAATCACATATACTTGATAAAGGAGATTTGGCATTAAATAACCTACAAGGGTTGATAATGCCAACAGGAAAAGCAGACATTCCTTTTGGCCATCACTGTTTATGTAATTAATGAGTAACTAATACACAAATACATTATATATATATATATATATATATATATATTCTTACAAGTTTAGCATATAAGTGAATCACTGATAAAAGCAGACAAAAAACACACACACACACACACACACACACACACATTGTGTGTGTGTGTGTGTATATATATATATATATGCACACACACACACACACACACACAAATGAAAAATAAAATTCTAACATCTTAAATATGCATTTCAATTTAGTCAAAATAAAATGTACAAGTAATATAGTTGAATTAGAATTGATGATCACAAACACAGATCAAGATGTGCACAAGTTCCAAAATAAATGGTGTGTCAGCAGTATCCAGACTCCATGCACGTAGTGTATCCAGATAAAAATTCTTGTTCTTTAGGATTTTGCTATTTTATTTTCCATCACTATGCACGTATAATAGTGATAAATATACTAATGTCAACTTATTTTAACATTTTTGATATTTTTTTTTATTAGAGAAAAAGTTTAAGAAAATCATTAAAACAGTAGGCAAGAATTTTAAATCAGTTTAGAATGTATGAGGTGTATACGATAAGTTTCCAGACGTTTTTTGTATGAGCACTTTTATTGATAGTACACACATGAAACTCTAGTCCCCTTCGAAGTAATCTCCTCCGGCTGCAATGCCCTACTTTTACCGTTCCAACAACTTCTGGAACGCCTCATGGAAGTCCACTTGTGTGAACGTGTCAATGGCCTTCATCACAGCCTCTTTCATCTCAATTGTCTCATAACAACAGCCTCTGAGCTTAGGGAATAACCAAAAGTCACAGGGAGCAAGGTCTCGACTATAGGGAGGGTGAGCAACTGTCTTGATGTCCATCTTGGTCAAATAGTCTGTGACAAGGATGGAGTTGTGGACTGGTGCATTGTCCTTGTGGAAATGCCACTGACCCAATTTGAAGAGTGCTGGCCTCTTCCATAGGAATCTCTTCCTGAACTCCCTTAAAACCTCAACATAGTAACCCTAACCCTAAGCCTTTGCCCAATCAACTCTGGTGTATTGACTTCCTTATTCCTCCCACACCTCTCATCATCCCTCACAGACTCCCTTGAATCTCTTATGCCACTCAAAAACTGATGCTCGATTCATGCAAGATGCTCCAAAAGCAATCTGAAACATACCATACGTTTCTGTGGCATTTTTCTAAGTTTAAAGCAGAATTTTATTGCATATTGTTCTTCTTAAGTGTCCTCACATCCAGAATGCATTTCTGAAATTCCCCAGCTGTGATAATCAGGTTTTAGTAGGGTGTATTCTAATTCCTGCTGTAGCTGTTGATTTGAAGCTGAAATCATAATTGGTCAGTCATTTCATAAGATGTATAGCAATAACATACTGAATTTTCAAGAGTCTACGACAATTTTAAATCATCATCATCATCATCATGTCATGCCGCCAGCACGGATGTCCTTGACCATCTCTCGCCACTTTTCCCTATTGTTCATCGCCTCCGGCAGGTCTTCTGAATTACATCCCATGTCCTCACATAGCTGCTGTATGTAAGTTCGGGCTGGTCGTCCTGCTTTTGCTTGGCCATATGTGGGGGTCCATAGTAGTACGTCACTTACGAGCTTGTCCTTGCTTCTCCAGCAGTGTCCGGCGTGTGTGGCTCGTCTGACCTGTATAGTTTTCGTGATGGGAGGCAGGTGGCCGTACAGTTGGCGTCTCGTGGGGTGTTGTCGCCAGGACTTGTTCAATATTGCTCTCAACATTCTTGTGTAGTTGCCGTCAAGTTTCTTCTCCAGCCGTTTGGTTAGCGTCCATGTAGTGCATCCATATAGCAGTATTGATACAACCGCTGCCAGGAAGAAACTGCGCTTCATTTCATGTCAGGTCTGATTTCCATATTATTGAGAGCCTATCTATAGCCGTCCATGCTTTCGTCAGTCGTGTGTTGATGTCGTTTTCTGTGGATGAGACGCTACTTCCTAGGTAGGTGAATTTGTCCACTAGCCTCAGAGAAGCTCCGTCTAGAGTGGTAATGTTGCCCGTTTGGTTGTAACACATATATTCAGTTTTGTGCGCATTGACATGGAGGCCAATGCCTGCTGCAGCTCGTTCCAAACTATGCAGTAGTGTCTCTGCTTGATTAGGCGTATTCGCCAGTAACGCTAAGTCATCAGCGTAGTCGGTGTCTGTGATTGTTTTTGCGGGGTACCTTTTGTTTCTTTTCTTAGTCAGCTCGAAGCCATTTTCTCTGATTTTGTCGATTGAAGCTCTAAGCACGTAGTCTAGACAGATGATAAAGAGGTACGGGGCTAGCGTGTCTCCTTGTAGTACTCCTGCAACAATATCGAAGTATTCCGTGTCTCCATCTGGTGAACGTACTTTCACTTTTGTGTTTTTGTAGAGGATCATTATTGCTGCTACGGTTTCTTTAGGTAGGCCGTATGCTAGTAGGATTAGTTCCATTTTCCCTCTGTGGATTGAATCGAAGGCCTTGGTAAAGTCGACAAATAGTAATGTCGCCTGAAGGTTTTTTGCCCGGACGCCTTCAAGGATTCTACGGATGGTCAATATTTGTGAGGTTGTGGATCTATTTCTCCGGAAGCCATTTTGGTTTTTCCTAAGGACGTTGTCTATTTTGGGTTCTATGTGGTTTCGTAGTAGGGCATTGTAGATTTTGGCTGCTATGGATGTAAGTGTTATCCCTCGGTAGTTCTTGGCTAATCCGAGGTCGCCTTTTTTAGGGAAAGGAAGGATGCATCCCTTCATCCATCTTTCTATCCTATTTTGACTATAGACAGCGTTGCATTGCCGGAGCAGTATATCGTCGAATTGTCTAGTCTTCCACACTTCTGGGGGGATCTCGTCTAGCCCTGCAGCTTTCCTATTTTTAATTTTTTTAAGAACCGAGTCGAGTTCTTCTTTGGTGAAAGGCCCTAGTTTAATGTCTAATTGCTTACTGATAATTCTGGTGATCGGTTCATCCGTTATTTTCGGTGGGCTTCCTAGTAGATTTTTGAAATGCTGTTCCCACAGTTTTACTCTTTCTTGTTGGCTTGCAGCTTTCAATTTTGCTTTGGCTGTGCTCTTCCTTCTACTTACTTCGTTTATTGTTTGCCAGGCTATGGCCATACGAAAAATGTCTGGAAACTTATTGTATGCACCTTGTATTTACTCAACCCCCACCCCATGAGCAGGAGGACACACAAGACTAAAGAACTTAGTTTGTCCAATTACTTACTTATAGCTGGAGAGAACAGAAGGACTCGTGACTTTCTCAAGGGTATCAGCACAAAGTGAAATACCAACAGCCTTGTCTAAGATTTGAACTTAAGTCCCTAAGTCTATTTCCTACAACAATGATTTTCATCAGTGTGGTAACATTAAAAATCTCAAATTTTCCTATATATACCTCATTAATTCTTTGGTGATATGAGGGGAGATCTCATTATAATATGACAATAATCAAACCCAAAGTTTTTTTTCCCCCATAAATCAATCAATTCCAATATTATCTTAGCCAATTAGCAATGTATTTCTTTATTAAGTGGAAATCCTAAAAATAGAAAATATTTTTAAACAAGATGATTTCTAGTCTCCCCACAAAAAAACAAAACACCCCCAACAAAAAAAAAAAGAAACCAGAAATGTGTGTGTGTGTGTGTGTGTGTGTGTGTGTAAACATATATATGTTTGTGTGTGAACATGCATATATTTATGTATGCATTAAAACGCAGCACCCAATATTGTCACATACATTATTTCCATTTCTCTTAAACAGAATGTTATACTGAATGGAGAAGAGAGACAGAGGTAGAGAGAGGAGTGGTAGCTGGGGCACCCGCTTCTCACCTTAATCTTGGAACAGCATTGATCTAAAAGAGTATCATTTGGCATCCTACTGGAGACATTTCCAAAATCCAGGAGATGGAAGCAACAAAAATGATGCCAAATTTACAGCATTCATCACTCCCCACCACATTCACTCACCATCACCCACATCTTAATAAAAGATAACTCCTCCTATAATCCATAGTGCAGGTTCCAGTATTGGTTGGTTCACAGCCTCTTCTTACTTATCTGAACACATTCCAATATCTCAGCGTTCATTTTAGATAAGCACTTCCCACCTCATCTACACACAAACGAAGCATAAGCCCTGCAATGAAATATACTGTTTTTTTGTTTTGTTTTTTACTCTAATGCAAAAAACAGAACTCTATATGCAAGAGGGGAAAGGGGGGAAAAACAGAAGGAAAAGAAAAGGTTCTACTTATTTCTCAGTTCCCTAACTCTTGTTATTAAAGATATGTTATTGTCCACATCCTCGGAGATTCTTTTAAAGTATGTGTGTGCGCGCGCATGCATATATATACACACACACACACACACACACACACACCATGTTAAACCAACATTACAAAAATCATTTCAAGAGAGACTCAAACCTTCTGCAATGCTATAACCTTTCCAACTTAACCATACTTAACTGACATAGCTTTCACTAATTCAATTTCTAACTGTACAGACATTGTGAGAAATAACAATAAAAAATCTATTTACTTATCTATTCATCAGCCTCTTACCTAACACCCAATTTATTGATTCTGGAAATTCTAGAGATTCTTTTTCAGTCTTAAGATTATCCAATATTCGGATTTGACTCTTGTCTATCAGATCTGCTCATCCAAATCTTCTTGTTTATTTTCTTTAATACTAAAAAGAACCATCACATTTGATTAGTTCTCATAGTGCATATATAATATCTATATATATATATATATATATATATATATACATACATTACTAAAGTTTTCATTAACATTATATAAAAAAGTATCATAAATTCTGATCAATTTTTCAAATGTTCTTGTAAATCATAGATAAAAGTATTTCATTTCTAACAGAATATCATACCATCAAAATGGATATTATTAGGTATTATTTACTACCAAACTCAATAGGAGTGAAACTCTAACCAAATTTATAGGCAATACTGTATATGTGCATGTGTGTAACTGTAACTCGGTAAAAATGACATGTCATAGATAGATTTTTATTAGAGCAATATACTTAAAATGTTTTTAGAGAATAAAATTATTTCCAGTCTAATTCAGAACTGAATAACAATTTTGTAGGGTATGCATTCGTTCATAATGTCCTTTTTAAATTATCCAAATTTTCAACATAACAAAGATAGCTATGTAATGCTTATAAAATCTTTTACTCCCTCCCAAATAGAAGCACTAATATCATCATGGAGCAATATTACAATAGAAACACAACAGATTTAAGGTTCATCTAGTAAATATTCTCTCTTTTCATGTTATAGTTAAATGTTTATAAACTATTTCCACAGATATCACACGTGCAGCAAAGATGAGACAACTAAGCAAAAAGACAATTACTACAGAGTTCTCACTTGGTGACCCATTACACCTCGCCTTGTGCCAAACCAAGGTTTGGTATAAAACTAAAAAACTACTTCTATGATCTTTTTACTAGTGTAAGTAAAGTAAAGTTAGCGACCATAGTCGAGGGTGACCCGAAGGCTCCCTTTTCGATAGCTACTACACCAAGGTGTAGGGGAGGGCGCTACTCCATTCCCTGGATTGCTCCACTTTACCCTTGAACCGTACCTTATAATGCTGAGTGTTAAGCAAGGTGGTATCAAGTTCCATTTTTAAAGTCTTTGGTATGACTCGACCTGGGATTGAACCCAGGTCTCCCGGGCCATTGGCGAACACTCTAACCGCTGGGCCAATGTCACTTTATTTCCCAAATAACCTTTATTGAGATGTTACAGAAAAGGAAAGAGAGGAGAAGGGATAAAGAGAAAAACAAGAAAGGGAGAGAAAAGAAAATAGAAAGAAAGAAAAATCCTCCTGAGAATGTTTTCCAATAGCAAGAAAAACTCCAAAAACATCATTTACCAACATACAAATCAATATAAAAGAAATCTTCCTTATTTATGACTATTATATCATATGATCCCCCTCCAAATAATAAGTTGTACAAGCATTAAAAAAAAAAGAAAAAGCTTTTTGATTTAGAACTTTTCTATCATTATTATTATTATAAGATTTATACTTCAAAATATGTACTCTACATGAAATAGTAAAAAAAAAAAAAGAAAAAAAAAACAGAAAAAATAGCTGTTAAAAGTTTTAGAAAAGTAGTTAGCTGTGTAAAAAGAAAAAAAATCACTAATATTAAAAAATCTTCAACATTGGTCTAAAAACAAACTAGCCAAGCTTGAAATAAGACTGTCATAATTAAATATTTACCAAAATTGTCAAGTGTAATAGATCAGTATTTTTCCAATTTTCAAAACAATCTGGAGTTGGCCACTTGGTAAATTGTCACAACACCTTTTTACCATCATTAACACCTTGCCCATATAGTCTTGTGCTAGACAATTTACAAACAAAAACATTACTTATAGTCGAGTCATCCTGAAAGCACTGGTTCCCATCTGATCCGCAAAGAGCTTGTTCAGTACTTAGAAACAGTAGTTATTGTAAGCAAGCTAAGTGGTCACCCATCTAAAATCTGTGTACCAGACAAAGCAAGCATAGTAAATAACTTCCAAATATATAGGCAACTTCTTTGTTCATTATGATAAAGATTTGTTGTCATAGTAATATCACAAATGGAACAAAATATAAATGAGAGTCAGTATCAATACATATATGCATCCATTACACACACACACACATATATAGTCTAAGTTTGAACAGCATAGATACCCACCACATGGGAGCCTCTTGGTCTGGTGAACACGGGGAGAGTAGTACTACTATTTAGCTCATAGATAGAGGATAAGAAAGTTCATGCCTTTCCCAAAGGTATTAGTTTAAAAGTGGCCATAACAGTGTATCTGGAGTTAGCATTTCGTTAATACAAAAATTATTCAAAAATCTATTTTTCAACATAATATTCTTTTTTGCTAATGCACTCATTCAATGATGAATATTAATTCAATAAAACAAACATTATATGATGAACATTTTAGATCAAAATAACTATGCATCAGGTTGTGGACTTATTGAGCTTAGTGTATATATATATATATATATAACCCATCCAAGTACTGAACAGACTCATTGCTACTTAACTTTGATGATCTAACTGGAACCAGTGCTTTCAGAGCTTTATATATAAGTAAGTAAAGTTGGTAACCGAAAGGCCCTCTTTTCATTAGCTACTACACAGAGGTGTCGGGGAGGGTACTACTCCGAGATCCATACTTTATAATGCTGGGTTTTAAGCAAGGTAGCATCAAGTATCATTTTTTGAGTCTTTGGTATGACTCAACCAAAGATTGATTCCTGGTCTCCCGGGCCCTTGACGAACACTTTACCCACTAGACCAAAGGGCGGTTATATATATATATATATATATATATATATATATATATATTTTCAGTGTTAAATGTGATATTCATATAGAGATACAAGTGGATCAAATAGTTGCATATTTCCTTAGTACTGCTTGTGGCCTGTGATTAAGTCCCGGTAGAAGGTAAGATTTCAGATAATGATTTTTCAAGGCAGATAAGTCCCGACTTGGAAGAAGAATCTTTCCATACTTATTCCTATCCCACAGTTTTGTACTGGATTAAGATAAGCTCTGTAAACATAAGGGCCTGCTGAGTTTACTGAGATTGATCCATACTTTCCATTGAGTCCAGTGATTGGAGTTCAAACTCATGTAAAAAGCCAAGACTGAATGCAGTTTTTCCAAGCAAGAAGGTCCTTTCTATTTGATAGATTGGAATAACTTTTGTATTGCTATTAACCTTCTTTCTAGCCTTATGCAGAGTAATTATAAAAATAATCCAAATTTCATTACAACTACCCCAACAATTAATCTACAGTAATGAGTAAATAGTAGAGCTTAGAAATAAGCTTTTGGCAAAATTTGAATTCAAATCTCACTAAGAGCTTATTCTTTACTTTCAATTTGTAATATTTACTCTGTGACAGTAATTAGGATAAAAAGAAACAAAAATTAAGACAATAGAAATACTAGTCAAAAATAATTAATTGTAATGACACTTTATTAAATAAAAATTTAAGATAATATTACAACTAATAACCAAAATTTTATCCAAATGATTGAACTCTGTGTTCTTGATGTTAGTACTATAATATTTCAGTGAGTTCTTTAGCCTTTTACTTTAGTTTTAATTTCTTTGTTTAATGACATATCAACTTTCAGGGGCTATTTAATGTCAAAGTCATTTCCTAAACTTTTCCTAAAGTTATTAGTCTGAAAGTGAATGTAATAGTACAACTGGAGTTCAAACTCACTATGATGTTGCACTCCAGTACATAAGCCACTACATCAACGGGAACACCTCATTCTTCAGCCTTTAAGAAGTATATAATTCATAAGAAAATAAAAACCTTATATATTCAGAAAATAGCAAATAAAAAATAAGGAGATTGTTAACTCACCAATGGAAGTTACAGTGTCATGAGTATGACATTAAACTGTATCCAGTGGTGAGGCTCCAGTTCTGGAGAGTGAAGAATGGAGAACTTATTCTTTGCTTTTCTGGAATGGTACATGTTAGGGAATAATCTGAAGGCCAAAAAGAACTGTTTGAAAATTGTTAGCATTAGATAGAAATATTTGAAATGATATTACTGTATGCTAATTATTTGTATTAAGCATACTTGATGCTATCATTATTTACTAAGGATTAATTTTATTACTTGAAATCCTATAATTGCTTACAAATTATTGGTGCTAGATAGAAATACTTAATATCATAGCTATGTGTAAATAAATTGAAAATCTAATGTTTACAATCAAACATTTACAAATGAATGAAATTTTAATAGAAGATAAAAAGATGAAACTAAAACCACCATACATACACCCAGATGATTCCAATCTATACACAAGGGAGTTTCTAAAATACAATACTAGCCTAATATAAACCTGATGGACTTTGACAAGCATTCTCCAGCAGTGTTCCATTGTATATAGAATGAACTCATCTGAGTAGCAGTATGGTTTCACATCCATGTACCTAGCATTGCTGAAATGGACTGATCCAGTTGTTAGATTATATACTCAAAAAGGGCAGACCATTGTTAGTTTGGTTTGCTTCTTTTATTTAATGGCAAATCAATCTTCAAGGATTATTTAATGTCAAAACAATACTTGCAGAACAGTAGTGCTACTATTTAACCCATAGCTGGAGAAATATGGGAGTTTGTACCTTTCCCAAGGGTATCAGATCAAAAGTGAACATAATAGTATGACTGGAGTTTGAATTTGCTTACTAGTGAGTTTGATTCTTACTGGGTTCTCCATACTTTTGGCCTAATACCACATATAAAATAAGCTTAGTAAATAAATATATATACAAGAGTAACTCACATGGTGTAATGGTGAGCAAACTCTTAAGGAATTTCATTCTAACTGGGCACTTTATACTTCTGGCCTTGTGCCATATCTAAGCTAAGATTAGTAAATAACAATATACTTGACAAAGAAACCATACATAGTATGATTTTTAACAAGTAAGATTAACAGGCCATTGTCCATGAATTTGATTCTCACTAGCTACCTAATACTTTTCAGTCTTGTGCCACAACTAAAGAAAGCTTAGTAAGTAACTAAATACCTGACAAAGGCTGAAACATGGTCACAATATTAAGAACACAACGGAAGAGTTTGATTGAAGAAAAAAGGATTTTTATTTGAACTTTGTTAGACAAGGTATCTTAATGATTCTTTGTTATTTGTTTGGGATTAATGATGAGAGGCAAAGTTCAAAAAGGGATCAATAGAGGGACAGGAGAAGATAATCCAAAGAACACACAAATGCAGACATTGGACATCAGTAGAGATTTGCATCCTCTTAAGAAATGATATATCAGAACAAAAGATAACTAAGAAGGTACAAGGCTGAAATGTTTTATTAAAAACAAAATAACGAATAAAAAGGAATTAATCTGAACCAACCATGTAAAGTGTAAAATACGTAAATTGTTGCTATCTTAAATTATTAATTTAGACAACAATTCAACCATTGCACCCTGTACTATGATTTTAATATTAATGATTCTTCTCAAAGTTACAGACAAGACAAGATTTTTGTAAAACTGGTGTGTTGAATTTGTCTTACTTTTAAAGTTCTTATACAAAAGATATGTGAACTGAATAATTAGATCAAACGAAAGAAAAAAAAGATCTTCCAAAAGTTAAATTAATCAGAGGCAACACAGTAACCTTCCCAGCAACTATTCAGTTCTAGTCAGGATCTTTTTAAACAGTTTTCTAAAACAAAATTTTTTTTTTTAAATGTTTGGTTTAAATAATTCAGTTTCTTAAATTATAAGCAGTTAGGTGGGAGTTTCCCATCCCAAAATATTTATTGCTCTGCTACAGGTCTTTAGCTACAAATGGAGGTGTTCCCTCCCACCCCAGAATCTAAGGCCAGGAATTATAGACTAAATTTATTCCTGAAGAACAGAAAGTTTTGTTTTGTTCTGTTCTTTTTTTTTTATTGAATTGAAAGAAATTGACATGTAAATTTTATGATGTATCTCTGTGGCACTTTGATTAGATTTAGACAATAAAAAGAATTTTTTAAAAACTTTTTTTTTTTTTATTTCGATATGTAGTAAAACATATCGAAATAAAAAAAAAAAAGTTTTGGTATAAATGCAGTTTTGGTATAAATGCTATCATCAGAGGAAATAAATTCATAGTCTAGAGTTCAAATCATGGACAAAGCTGTTTGCATTTCACATAGCATTTTTAGCGAGGCTGAAATTGTTATTATTTTTAGCAGAGAAAATTTGTAACGTGCGTGTGTGTTTACGTTGAGTTGTTTCCTCGCTAAGTTTGTAAGGTATATAAAGGGGAGAGAGAAGTACAAAGTCGAAATGTTTTTATGATAGTTTTTAATAGCAGCATGGAATATAGAGTTTATGTTTGTGCTGCAAGTCTCGTAGGAAAGGAAAGAAGTAATGGTAGAGCGGAGAAAGTATTTTTGCAGCTAAATGCCTGGACGAAAAGTGTATTGTTATTTTAAGGCATTGTTGGATGTACAAGGGAGATATGTTCGCCGTATGCAGCAAAAGTCATGTTTGCTGTTTGAGGAAATAAACCTTGAAGTCACCATGATTTTGTGGCTCTGGTTGTTTCGGGGAGAAGCATGCGTGTCTCCAGAAAACGTTGCCCAGAGGTGAAATAAGAGCTAGATGTCGGAGTGGGATTCTGCATCGCAGTCGACATAGCCAATTTTGGGGTGACATAAAGTTGTTCCTGTGTATGGCGTATTGAATGTATCGAATCCATATTCAACAGAGAACCCTTGGTCTAAGAAAAATAGCCAAGGAGTCAATGAATTAGACTACTTCCCTTATGGTGCCATGCTGCTGCTGCTGCTATTGGAGAGCAGACAGTAGACGTCTGTACAGAACGAAGTTGTTCTGTGAAAAAAAGTGTTTGACGGCTTTCCCCAATTACTGCTGCCCAGAAAGGTGGTTAGGATAAGTCATCCTGATTGGGTGAAATTATGCGTCAACCCTAATGGTTGAATTAAATTACACACCAAACGAAAATGCTAATTTCTTGCTGCTACACATTAATACCCAATATAGCCAGCATATTTGTCTGTAGCGCTTTGTTAGCTATACTCCAAATGGGTAGCAACTGCTCAACACTACGAGGAACTCATTCACCACTGCAATACCAGAATAGTGGAAAGGTTTAATAGATATACCTGCAACCTTTGTCCATTACAAGCTTGTGACACAGTAGATACTCAGTAGTCTATTCAATCGCTGGTGGAACACTATGGGAAAAATCAACACTGTCCTACCAGATCACCAATACCAAATCAGGGTTGATGGATCAGGAAGAATTACATTTAGAAGCTACCATTTCCTGAAAAAATGCAAAATAAAGGCCGCACCCACTCCAATACCAAGCACAACACCTGTGCCAATAACCTCCACATGCCATGCTCTACTCTTACACCCCAATCACCCAATATCTTCCAGTAATGACACATGCACAGCAATCAAACCCCCAAAGAGGCCACATATATATCAATATGCCTTCAGTTGTCAAAAATTCCTTGTGTTCTGTCCAGATTATTACCACATAACAGGCCAGGCCTTAAAGAAGGGCACAGCACTCGTACAACTCTGCTCCCACACAGGGTGGGGAGATGTAGAAGTCACTGCTCTAATGCGCAGAATGACAATAACACTTACTGGCTCAGTCACAACTAGCATCCAGTTGGCAGACAAAAATAAAACGAGCTGTAATACAACTTGTTAAGCGACTGAGTACTGACTTTTATCTATTAAACTCAACAACTTTGACATTAGCAAAAGAAAAACAGGGTCTGGCAGTATTTTTTTCATTATCACAGAACATACATGAGCATGTTAGACATTTGTTGATAACAGATATTGGTAGAGCAAAAGGACTAAAATTAATTACGGACTAATTGGATGAAATATATTTATGAGACCCAAACACAAGAGCATACATAGCTTTCAAGAAATTCTATTCCTACAAAAGATATATTGGCGTAAATATGACTTTCTGGTGCATTATGTATTTTTCAATCTGAAATTATGAAAACTTGGTATGACACTCCCTGATGGAGTGCAGGCTTTTTTGTGTTAAATGGGGCAAACTTGTCCAAGGAAAATGAAAAATTAGCAAGGACCACGTGTTCTAGTCTCAACGAAACAACAATGAAAGAAACATTTAAGAAATAATATCAATAGTAAGATAATGCACTGTTTTAAATGTAATTGTGCTCAATATTTTGTACATGACTGTACCGGTTTGAGAAACAATATCAATACTACCATGGAATCAGACCAGATACATTTTACCTTAATGTGGATATCAAAATATTATAAATGACTCAAATATAAAAATGTCTAATCTAGTGAGAGAAACACTTGATATGGTTGTTTTGGATTTAGCCTGCTCTTGGACAGTTACCGAAAAATTGTGGTTTGATATTTTCTTTGACACGTTAAATGACCGAGATAAAAGTTTAGTTAAAACTGCTGAGTCTAATAGAACATTTTGTTTTGATGATGGAGTGAAAATAAAGGCCATTAATTCAGTTAAATTTCTGGTAACTATAAGGGGTGTAAAGGTGTTAAAGTGTATATTGAGGCTGATATCATAAAAATGATTTACCTTTATTATTATTTATTATCTATGAAAACTGCTGGAATACTGTTGGATTTCAAAAATGACAGCTGGAGGATTTTAGGTAGATATACAAATCTACAAAGTATGACTTATGGACATTATAGTTTTCTATTGACTAATATGCTTTTGGAGGTTGAAAGACCAACTAATGTTGTGCTACACTGAGAAGCCTTAAAAAATATTTGTGAGTGGAGAAAAAGAAGGAAGACCGAGAAATTACATAGGTAATTTGCTCATGCATCAAAAGAGAAACTGATATCCTTTGTTAGAGGCAGTAAAGCCTTTAATGATGAGTTCCTAGATCTGATCCAGGATGTTTGTGATCAACGAGGCTATTGGTGCTGCCTTGCTTAGCATTCAGCATTATAAGGTGTGAATCAAGGGTAAAGTGGAACAATTTAAGGAATGTAGTAGTGCCCTCCCTTACACCTCGGTGTAGTAGCTATTAAAAAGGGGACCTTCAGGTCATCCTCAACTACGATCGCCAACTTTACTTTATTCTGTTTACTTAAGGTTTAGAAAACCTCCTCTTTGACCTGTTGGAGGATTGAATCTCGGGAACAGGTTTAATGACACTGTATGTATGGATTTAAAGGAACATGGACATAACCAATACTGGACTACACTTAATTGACACACCCACTTGGTACTCTGCTTCTAAGCTGATTAAAACTAAAAATGAAAAAATTATCAGCAACATAGTTTTAATGTGGATATATTTTGGATCTCCTAAACATTTTTTGAGTGACAATGAGGGAGAATTTAACAATGAAGGATACCAATAGATGAATAAAAAACTGAATATTGAAACATGCACTACAGCAACAGAAAGTCCACAATCTGATAGTAGCTGAAGTAATGGAAAAAAACATTAGAGGATGAGAAATGCGAGCTAGAAATAGCACTGGCTTGGGCCATTAGTGCAAAAAATACTTTTCAAAATCATTTGGGGCATCGTCCGAATGAGCTTGTGTTTGGCTTTAATATAAACACACCCTGTTTTGACAGATCAATAACCTATATTAGAAGTTACAACAAACAGTGAGATTAAGAGTTATGCTAAGATGGTGAGAACAAATTTAAATGTCTTACATACAGCAAGGAAAATTTTCATAGAACCTGAATCAAGTGAAAAAATTTGAGAGCACTGAGATCTTATGTGAGAACTTATACGGATGAAGAATTTGTGAGAGATGACACTGTTTATTATAGAAGACAAAACTGCAAGGGAAGGCATGGTTCTGCTAAAGTATTGGATAAGGAAGGTCAGTGTGCACTGATCAAACATGGTGGAGCATTTTACAAGATGCATCCATGTTATTTAATGAAGGCAAACAAAGAATTTAGAAGTCCAAATAATGAAAGAAATAAAACTATCAAAAATGAGATAAATGAAGTCTTGGGGGAAGAAGATGAAGGACAATGTAATAAAAGTCTTCATATTAATAAGGAAGAATTGAAAGACAACAGTAAAAAACCAAGTAGAAGCAAAGTTGTGGAATATAAAATGAAAGGAAATGATAAGTGTAAAAAGGGAAAGATTATGAGTGCACAGCCTAAATTGACTGGAAAATATAGTCATTGGCTGAATATAGAACCAGAAGTGGAAAATGAAAATCCAGTCTGTATCAATTGGGATCATGTTGATCAGTGGAGAGAACTACCTCAAGTAACAGAGGAAGTGATCAAGAACATGTAGTTTTGCTCACATCTGAATAAGAACAAGCAAAAGAAGTGATTGATGCAAAGAAAAGAGAAATAGAAAATATGGAAATTCATGGAGTGTATGAATGTGTGCCTGACATAATGCATATCAACAAGATAGGTTATAACAGAAATTCAAAGATAAAGAAGGAAATCTTGTTGCATGTGGTTATGAAGAGGGTTAACATAACCTGAAAACTGATTCTCCAACATGTAGCCATGAAGCTATGCATATTGTAAACTGGAGAGAGAAATATTTCTTAAACCAGGTATGGAAGTTGAAAAGATGCATTTATGGATTAAATGATGCACTACTCATAGTACAAAAGAGTTAATCATGATTTAACTAACCTAAAGGAAATAGTGAGTACATATGACAATGCACTGTTCTTTAGCATAATGCAACTGGTAACTTGATGGGTATTCTGGCAATGCATGGAGATGACTTTGTATACTGTAGAAATGATTTGTTTCAGAAAAATGAGATCACACAACTGAAAAAAATATACCAAGTCGGAATGCATGAAAGTGGAACTTAAATTTTTGGGATTAGATGTTAGGCAGACAAACAATGTATTGAGTTTGGTAGGTGAGGCTGTGTGACTTTGGGAATCCCTTTTGTATCATCTCTATTAGCTTGGTGTATTGTGGTTCACTGTGTCCAGCCACACGATTGAGGTCCAGCGAGATGAAGGCTATGTCATCGTTCACCTCAAATGTTACTAATAGGGTTGTTGATTCAACCCAGTCATTCATGTTATTAGACTCTCTGATGTCTAACTGAGAAGGTTCAGCAAGAAGTATGTTTAGGAGCACTTGCAAAATAGCTACTGGGTTGTGGGAGACTGCATCAGAGGCTCTGTGCTAGTTCCCAGAGCAGTGCTGGTTGGTAAACCTGTAACTTAAAGTTTTTTCCTTTTAGCCTGAATAGTCATGGGTTTTGGATCTTACTTAGGTCCCTACCACCAAATAATTTTTTTAGTGGTTTGTGATCCATGACCACTATGAGGTTAAGGCAACCCATGACAAACATGTGGCATTTTTTCAATGCCTATGCAATTGCTGCTGCCTTGCCTTCAATTGGCACATATCTGTGTTTGGCATCATGGCAAAATCTGCTGCAAGCAAATATCAGGTGCCAGCAGACTGGGGCTTTGTCAGTGGTGTGTGAACAATGCTTCTACAGGAGTAGGAAGCCCATTCCTTCTTTGCTCCAGTCAGGAGAAAGGCAGGTGACATAATCCTTTTCAAATGTAGCAATGCCATTCCAGACTAAGTCAACTATGACCTGTTTGGAATGTTGGAATACAGCTTTGAGGCTCTGGATCCACATGAAGTGCGAGTCCCGCTAATGAGATCATAGAAGGGAAGCATGACTGGACTCAGCAAGTATGTCCAGGCCACTTGGTTAACTAGTCCAAACCATGATCTAGCATCAGTGTGTGTCCTTGAGATTGGAAAGTTTGATATAGCCTCCAGCATAGACTTAGTAGAGGTCACTCTAGAGGCACCTGAACATCACTACGTCCGAGCAGAACTGGAATTTGTCCCTGTTTTTTTGCACAATGGAGCAGGAAATTGAAGGTGTAATAGAAGGCTTCTTCCATATTGGAGTTGTAGAGCAGGGTATCATCTATAACCTTCACTTTGTAGGAAATATTCTTTATTATCTCATTGTACAGATTATCTTCAGATGCAAGATAGCTGAGGTACATATTGAGGTACATGAATTACCCTCATTCTGTAATGAAGATGGTTAGCAGCTAGGATTCTTTATCTTAGGGGAAGGAGTGGTATCCACTGACAATGTCACAAAGACTGTTTTCTTTTGTTTAGATGGCACTTGTAGTGCCAACTGGAATGATGACCTTGTATAGTGTGTCTCTCATTTGTATTGGAAATTAAAGTGCTGGTTATTTATGGTCCTTTGTGGCTTACCATTATTCTTGGCAGTACACCAATCAGTGGACATGGCAACTGGTACTGGGGTTATTATGCCCCTTTTCATGTCTTCCCAAAGGGCCTGCCTTACTGGTTCTTTGAAGTGGAAAGGCACAGGAATTGGGTTATGTCAGGTTTTTGGGACTGTGCCCTCTTTCAGGTGGATGTGGGTGGCAGGGCTAAACATAGGTGGAAATTTCTCATTGTTATTAAATGTTGTTTTCGCAAAAAACTTGAGAAGCCAATCCTTGAGCCTAATCACATTTATTTCTATTGATAGAAAAGGAAGAGTTTTTGGGTGCTTTGGCAGTTGATCCTTACCCTTGTCAGGTTTGAAGCTGGCATTTATGCCTGCTAAGGGTATATGTTGTGTTGTGATATTTTCTTGGGTTGGTAATGTCACCGCAGGGTTTGGAAAATTTCCTAGCAGTATTCTAATGTCAATGCAGGCTGCCTTACTGAAGTAAAGCAACTGGATTTTTTTTGCATATGTAAAGAAAGGGTTTGCTTAATTGTTCTCCCCTGTATTACAAATTTCACAGACAGCAAACCCTGATATATGAGTGTGAAGCCTTCTACAACCCGAATGACTTTACTAGATGGGATGAATTTGTTCATTGTGAGTCCCATATTCATTAGGTACTAAAGTCCCCTGAGACATACGTTGGAGCCACTGTTGGAAAAGATCATTATATTAGTGCCACAGCCACAGGGGTTATCCTTAGCATGTCAGGTTTTGGTAAGAAAGGATTACATATGAATCTATTTCCATTATTTGGATTGTCTCTTCAGATGTGTATGTGCCTGTTGTTTGGTTGAATGTGGTGGGTAATGGTGGCTTTATTAGTCTCCGAGCTTTTTATGACAGCCTGTCGTGGTTACCCAGCAAACTCTCCAAAGATGGTTAGGCTTTCCACAATTGCTGCAAGTTTTACCCCATACTGTGCATTTTACCTGGCGGAAGCCTGTTCCCAGGATACCATACCAGTGGCTGCTGCAACTTATGCAAGCATGACAGCCAGGCTCGGCATTGCCATTGTTATAGTTAAAGTAGGTGCTGGTCCAAACATCCCCTGTATTGGCTTGTTGGGTATTGTTTTCCTGCCTGCGATATGTTGGCATTTGGGCAATGGCTACATCTGAGGTGTGGGCCATTGAATTTTGGTCTCGTAATGTTGATTTGAATGCTTCAGAATGGCAGACATTCTGCTTGAGGGATTTAAGCATTCCAGCCTTGGTCAGTAGATCAGCTTGGAGTGTGTTATTTGCTATTACCCTGATGAATTGGTTCTTGATGTATATATCTGACAGGTCATGCTCACATGAGGGACATGTAAAGCCGTAGTCCTTAGGTGGACGAGGTAGATCTGTATCAGCACATTTTCATTCTGCGATATAGAGGCAAAAGTAAGGTAATGTATGATGGGGTTCAACCACTGAGTGACCAATGTTTCTACCATCCCAACTAATTTGTCTGGGTCAGTGGTGAAGAAGTCAAGATGGGTGTTAACTATAATATTTTGTATGACCTCATCAGTGCAATTGTATAGTTGGATATTAGCTTGAGATCTCAGCATGTATGTTATCCTGATAATGACATCCTAATCAATTCAGAATTTTCTGAATTGTTGAGGGGTCATCTCAAGATCGAGCAGGGGAAGCTTGGCTGCTGGTGTCTTCATATAGGTTGTCTGGGAGGCAACTTTCTTAGCCTGCTTAAGGATGCACAGGGCTTCTCTCATTGATGTGATTCCCAGCATCTGTAAGCTCTCCCTTGTCAGCTTCTCATCGGCAAACTTTTATGTGTAGATTTTGGCCAAGTCAGCAAAGATCTTCATTTCGATGAGGTACTATTCCCAATCTTCTGGTTTCATCAATCCTATTCGTAGTGCTATATTGAGTTTGGTAGGCGATAAAATTCAGCAATCAGCTATATAGCAAACTGAGTCTATTTCAGAATGAGCTCTGAAGAAGCAGAGTTATTTATGGCATGTTGGAGCATTCTATCATGCACACATGGGCAAGTCCATTCCATGGATAACGTTTGGTTGCTGTTTTATGCATGGGCACATTAGTGTGCGTGTGTGTGTGTGTATGTATATATATATATATATATATATATATATACACCAGCTTTTAATTTAGTAGTTAAAGATTGTATCGAGTTAGAGCCTTTATTTTTGTCTGCCAATTGGACACTAGTTGGGACCACTAGGCCGGTAAGTGTTATCATTATTATTGTTATTATTCTATAAGATGGGATTACAATTGATCAAAATCTATATGTTTCATCTATATCCCCAATAGATATAAAGAAAGGAAGGTCTTGGAGAAAAAAAAATGATGAACTGAGCCAAGAGGAGAAGACAGAATTAAAAATTATGACAGGTCAAATGATGAGGATATCCACTCAGACATGACCTGATGTAGCATTTGATATGTGTCAGATGAGTAATACTGGAAAGTTTCCAAAAGTGAAAGTACTCTTTGAGGCTAACAAAGCACAACAAAAATTGAAATCAAGGACAGGTTCTATAACCTTACCTCAGTTGGAAAGATGTTCAGATTTAAATATTATGCTGATCATCAAAAAAACTTGACCAAGTAACAAAAAGTCCATTAGCCTCAGAGACTCTTGTATTCAGTGAAGCCTTTGAGGCTGGAATATTAATAGCTGCCATGCTGTAAGAAACATTCAGATTACCCAGGCTGCCTGAAGTCCTTTGTAAAACAGAATGTTTCTCTGGTAGAGACTTTAAACTCATCAAATTTGGTCAGTGACTGACATCTGAGAATTGATGTGGCAAGAGGGAAGGAAATTATGGCAAAGGAGATCCAAATTGTATGGATAAAAGAGAAAGAACAAGTTGCAGATTGCTTGACAAAGGTAAGAGCCTCTTATGAAAGTTTAAGAGACTTGTTGCATGAATGAACTTTTTTTTAAATATCTTTTATTTTAAATAAAACACCAGATTTCACAAGAAGAGATGAGCAATGTTGAAGTCCGAGTTATCTAACCTGAGAAGTGTGAATAATGTAATTATGTCCCTTGTCTTGAAGTAGTATCAGTAGTATAATAAACAAGTTGATAACCAGTCCCTCATGTTCTCATTTTTATGAAGAGAGAAACTAATTTAACACTTATTAAAATAAAATAGTGACGCAATAAACCTTTGTACTCCTCAAAAGATTAGCTGTGATTGGTTAAGATCCCAATGTACAATTCCACACTAATTTTTTTCCTTTCAATCAATGACAATGTTTAGTAGTCCAGATTAAAAGCACTGTAAGAGTAATCCAAAGCTGAATCTTTTTAGACTTTATTTTTCTGATGTAGACATCATTGGTGAACAAGAAAAGTTTTAGTAAATAGGCTACAGCCTTGCCCATCTATAAAAACTTTTCTCATCCTCCAATGGAAAAAAAAAAGGTCTAAAAAGTTTGGCTTCAGGTTATTACTATTACTCTTTTAACCTTGACTAGGTTGTAAACTCAACACTAGTTTGTCAAAGCAAAATTTCAATTTTGATTACAAAATCATTAAGTTGAAAACAAATCTACCTTAAAATAAGTTTTTTCTGTTATCATCATCATCATCATCATCATATCGCGCTGGTAGCACGGATATCCCTGACCCTCTCTCGCCACTCCTCCCTATCGTTCATCGCCCTAGGTAGGTCTTCAGGACAACATCCTGTATCCTCACATAGCTGCTGAATGTACGTTCGAGCTGGTCGTCCTGCTTTTGCGCGGCCATGTGTGGGGATCCATAAGAGTACATCTCTTATCAGTTCATCTCTGCTTCTCCAGCAGTATCCTGCATGTCTGGTTTGTCTAACTTGAATAGTTTTCGTGATAGGGAGCAGGTGGCCGTACAGTTGGTGTCTTGTGGGGTGCTGCTGCCAGGACTTGTTCAGGATTGCACGCAGCATTCTTGTGTAATTGCCATCCAGTTTCTTCTCCAGCCGTTTTGTTAGCGTCCATGTAGTGCATCCATATAGCAGTATCGATGTGACCGCTGCCTGGAAGAAACTGCGTTTCATTTTATCGGTTAGGTCTGATTTCCATATAATTGATAGCCTATTGATAGCTGTCCATGCTTTCGTTAGCCTCGTTTTGATGTCCTTTTCGGTTGATAGCAGGATTCTTATCACAATAAGAAAATAAAACAATTTTCAATCTAATTAGCAACTTAATAATAATAATTAAAATACCAATTGTAATTGGTACACTCAAAACAATACTCAAAGGCTTGATAAAGGGGCTGGAAGAGTGGGAAATTGGAGGATGTACCGAAACCATCCAAACTACTGCATTATTGAGATCAGCCAGAATACTAAGAAGATTCCTGGAAATTTGCAGTCACTCAGAGTCCAGTGAAAGACCATCAGCTAATGCTGGTGTGAAAAATTTGGAAGAAACAATAATAATAATCTACTATGAATTGTGCAAAATGTTAAAATTTGACCAGGCTGAGAAATGGTATATGCACAAACTAGAAATTGTCCTGGAAAATGAGATGCATAAAATTCTTTAAGGTTTTTCAGATACAAATAGATCACCCATTCCAGGCCAGAAAACCAGAGCTTGTGTTAATCAACAAGAAAAATACGATAATCTCGTAGATTTTGCCATTCCAGCAAACCATAGCATAGAATAAAAGGAAGTGAAAAGATAGACAAAGACTTGGCTATAAAGTATTTCCTCCTATTTATTTGCAATTAATTGAAATATAAATTCTATAACTAAAATGTAACTTGGCAGTGAACTTAATGGCTAAAGAGAGCAGTGAAGAAAAAAATTCCTTTCATATAATCACACATTTAAAATTTCATGAAAGGAAAAAAAAAAAAAGAAAAGGAATCCTTTCATTTTTTGAGGAATCATAGATAAAAACACAAGAATATGACAGAAAACAGCATTTATATTATAAAAAGCTAATTATATTGAGTGAAGTTGTGTTGGAGTAGTGAAACAACAAATTATTCAAGCAACTAAATTTATAAAAAGTAAATAAGGAAATACCAGACATTTCAGAAATCTATACCTTGGAATTATATACGACACTCCTTTAAAGAGGTTTATAAGCAGGGTAATGTGAATAATGCAACTTGTAGCTTAATACTATTTTCAATTAACACATAGACACACACACACACTATTCAATCAATAATGCACAGGTATAAACATTTCAATAGAATTTTCACTGAGATTAATAAGAGTAGAAAATTAAATTAAAAAAAAAAAAAAAAAAAAAGAACATGCTAAAAATTTTGATATTCTAATAAGAATATTATTTCTCAGATGAATCCTTTTTACCATGTCTGGAGTTCTAAACTCCACAAGCATAAGTTGTATACATTTTCAATAGTTTTTAGAATTTTAGATAAAATAATTAGTGTGTGTGTGTGTGTGTAAACCACTAAAAATGGCAAATCAAAGGGTTATTTCTTATTAGGGCAATACATGCTTTAATTTAGAGATTAAAACAATTTTTGGTCCAATTCACAATTGAATTATTATCTTGTGGATGGTGGAGGAGGGTCTGCATCTTTTTTAATTATCAAAATTCTTAATATAATTAAGTTAACTATAAAATACTAATTAGAATCCTTCACTCCTTCCTAAATAGAAGTATAAATATAATCATGGACTACTATTACAAATGAGAACACAATAAATTCAAGAGCCATTCTATTATATATATATATATATATATATATAGAATACTGAAAGGGATAGACTATTTGTCTTAATACAGTGACTGAATCTTAAGGATACTATTATTACAAAAATTACCAGATTAGACATGCACCAGTGGATACCATCAGCAGAAATATGCTAACTTTAACAAAAATGAGGATACAAGTTAGAAAATTTCAAAAATTAATAATTAAAATTTTTAGAAATTAATTCAAATGAACTGATAAGAGATACTCAGTAGTTTATTCTCATCTGTATCTTTATATTGTTAACTAGAGTAAACAAAACAATCCTTTGCTAACCTCTCATGACCAGAGAGAAAGTGTAGAATTTAATTTAACAGAGAGGTGATACAAACGGAATTACACAAAAAAAACACTGATTTTTTTTTCTGTTTAGTCTATGAACTATATATACACACCATACCAGATGCTAAATTTAGCTTATTCTCATTACTGCAGCATGTTTTTTTCTCAGAATTCTTATATAAAGTTAAGTTCCATGGTACCTCATAAGGTATAAGGATTTGTGAGCTAAACTAGTAGATGATTCTTAGTAAGTTTGATTCTCACTGTGCATCATACATCTGATCTCAAGTCAAATTAAGCTAAGCTTATTAATTAACTATATATATACACAAGTTTTTAAGTAATACTTAGTTAAAGGCTGCCTTTGGCAACCATTAGGAACAATGTCAGATCCCATTCTATTTACAGAATTTACTAAGCTTTGCCTCAAATTGCTTATTGTATCTACTATTGCTAAGTTGTCATGAATTTAGTATTGCAACAATGATTTGCTTTTAGAGTGAGTTGACTAAGTCAAATCACAACTTATACATAGAATTGATGCTAAAATTAATTTCAAATGAATGCTCACTTCAAAGCAAGCTTGCTATACTCACATCCCAACTATTACAGATTTGAATCATTTATTGCATAATACATATTTACCCATTATAACCCTTACCTATTATCTAATACTTTTTACACATTGTCCTCTACCTTTCAGCTTTTCTTTATTTATCCATTCACCAATGACTGAACTGTTAAGAGAAAAAAAATTACAAAATTTCCCCAGATAGAATAAGCTGTTTTTATATATAGATTAAGAAATTGTATAAATTTTTTTTTTTTTTAAATCTCACTATACTGTTTGATTTTTCAAAGTGTTACAGCAACATGCATACAAACTTGGATCATTACAGTATAGATATATGAGAGTAACAGCTGAGATAAATAGTATACTAAGAAATCAGAAACTAATCAACTATCTGGTGGTTAAAATATTGGTATATTTTTCAGCACCACCACCAGTGGCTGATTTTCAAGACAGGCAGATCCTTTCAACCAAAAAGATACTAATAACACAATCTTCCTCTCCACATTTGGCATTTTACTGTGCAAAGCTGTACTTAGTAAATAGCTCGAAAATTCCTTTCTTCCTATTTCATGCTTTAATAGTCTGAGGGTATTTGACCTAAAAAATTGTGATCAAAAGCAACAAAATGAAAAGATGCATACAGAAATTAATAAAGAAAATAATTCAAATATTTTAAAGACTATAACTAGGAAGAAAAAACAAAACAAAAATCTAAAGAAGTTGTAACCTGAATATAAATTTTGCCCTATCTTGCAAAAGGCTTCAGTGACCAAATTGGTAAAAGTGTCATCCATAAAAGAAAATTTTTTTAATGTTCTTTATTCCTATTTCATATGACTTCAAAAGTCAAATACCCTTGGAGATTTAAACTTGCAATAAAAAGCAACAATAAGAGAATAAAAAAAAAGTCTGGTTAAAAATTAATCAAGAAAATATTTAATCTCAGAATTTAAGTAATTAAATATTTACTCACTTAAAAAATTCAGATGTTTACATCAGTTACTGCTGTTATATCAATGAAGTTTTTATTCTATATAATTTTTACAAACCAATAAGGAAAAAAATCAATTAGTTCAAGTAAATCCAAAGGCTACACAATGCAGTTCAGAAGGTATATTGTGTATGTTGTAATGGTCAGTAAACTAGACTAGCAGGTCATTGGTACAAAGTTTGGTTCTTACTGGGTGACTTATAATTCTGGCCTTGTAATCAACTAAGTTAAGCTTTATAAATCACTACACAAGAAGGTACAGGTCAGTTGTTAATATCAAAAATGGAATTAGCAAACCAATTTCAAATTCTCACTGAGATAGTGCATATTCCCTTTTGGAAAAGGCATGAATCCATTCTCTCAACCAGTTCGGTGTAAATAGTAGAGCAATTACTTGTAGTAAAACGGTTATCTATCTTCAAGCTTTAATCATAGGTTAGATCAAGAATCCATTATTACTGCTGGTACCATGTAACCCACTACAACCTGCATGTTACTTAGAGAAGAGATCGGCATTGCTAAACATACTTCATTACTCAGAGATACTATAAAGAAAAATTACTGATCAGATTACAGGAAGCATCCATTTGTAGGCTATATAAATGCATTAAAATTTAAAATGAATAAGATAAAATTAAACCAATATTTTAAAATTGATAAATTAAGTATAATAAGTTAAGTAACATTGTACCTCGTCATTATATTCTGACAATTCATTCAAAAATGGGAGATGTTATTAGAATTACCTGTATTTGTTAAGGGATGATCAATTTTCTTTTAAGAAAATTTAAAACCAGGAAATTTCATTTTATTTTATAATGTACTGATCAGTCATTTTTTTAGCACCTCTGTTTCATAATGGTTATTACATTAAGACTATGAAATATAGATGTAAATCTAACAACTATTACAGAGCAAAGGTAGTAATATTTAACAAGTAATTAAGACAGGGCAAAATAAAGTCTTCTTTTTCCCCCATCATTACTGAATAGAGAAATTCAAATTGTTCAATGAAAACAATATAGGCTTTGGTAAATGCTTCACCAGAGTAATCATTATTGCACACACACATCTATAGAATTACATTTCTTTACAGAAGACCATCTCCTCAATTTACAAAACATACCAGTGGATACATGCGACTCCTCAAGCCAAGTTAATTCTTAAAAGCCCATATATGACATATTAAGCTGTCTTTTCTTTTGATAATGCCCATGTGCACCCACATTTGATCTCTCAAATTTGCTGTCAACCCACATACTTTGTCACAGAACTGATATGAGTTACCTGTAAATTGTTACTGAAGGACTTTTGTAAAATGAGTCTTTGACAATTTGCTGTAATCAGATCTCATATGACTAACAAGTCCAACTTTGGACAAACAAACCCTACAACATTACAGAAATGTTCAAGTCATAAAGTGTTAGGAACAGGGGAAAGTCCTGCTTCTGTAGCACTCATTTCAGGCAGGAGTATTTGATTCTCTGTGCTTCAAACACTTTACAGCTTTATATATGCTCATACATACATTCATATATATTCATAGATAGAGACACTCTCACTCATAGGGTGGTATCTCATTGAGTAGAAATAGTTAAGAAGCTAGTCTCGGAGTTCCTCGAGTACAATAAAATGTTTATTAGTTACCTCACATTTATAGCATTGTGCCGGACTAAGCTTACTAAGTGGGTGTGGCTATATCACATAATTGTTAACGAGTTAGTCTTGCTGATCATTTTGCTCAGATAGTGAATTTGATCCCAAATACAACTCTATTACTATAATCTTATACCAGACTAAAGCTAAACTTTCTAAACCAAAAGTGGCCGTATTTAGGGCTGTAATAGTAATGTATCAGTGGTTGATATTCAAGTCCAGCTAAAAGCAAAGGTTTAAAATGCTGATTTTCTAAGTTATGGGTTCCTGATTGAAAGAGTGATATAACATAATACAGGGTGTTTCAAAAAAATTTTCTATTATTTACAATGTACAGGATGCTTCAGAAAAATTGATATCATTTCATAATTTAACAACTAGCTCAATTCTCATTCAAATTATCTCAAATTTTAACATGTAGAAACAACTGAAAATTCAATGTTTAATGTTTAAACAGATTTTTTTCTTCCAGTGAATGGCTTTTCTATGCTTGAAAAGAAATAAGAAAAGTAAACAAAAAATTTTGAGTTGTTTCTACACATGCTGTAAAAATCTTATATCATTTGAATGAGAATTGACCAAGTTATTAGGCTACAAAATGATATCAATTTTTCTTAAATATCCTGGCCTTCTTGAATGCTATCAATTTTTCTGTAATAAATCATATTTTGGTGCTTCCATTCTCCATACAGTAAATCAGACTGAAGTTAAATAGTTCTTGGAGAAAGGTAGTTAGTTTATGATATAACTTAAAACTTTACAGCAGTCTCCATTTTAAAATCTGTCTAGATTCTTTTACTCAATGAAAAATCAGTTATATAATTCTCTCCAATAATTTGAAGGATGGTGTATCAGTAGCTCTCTATTTGTTCCACCTAATGATGACTGATACTGCCAACTGAACCTTATAACCTTAAGATGAATGTACAGTCAGTTCTGTATTGGGTTTCTGACACTTCTTACCTGCTGTACATATCATGAACTTACTTGTTGCAAACACATGTGTAGGCAGGCTTCATTGGATGACGAGTGATAGAATAGAAATTATGGAATGCAAATTAAAACCTTATGCACAAAGTCAAAGATAAAAAATATTTTATAGACAAAAAAAAAAGTTCAGAACCAACCAAATATTGTTTTGTTTGAAGCCCAAGAGGTTGTTCTTATTTCCTATTAGTATATTAAATGCATAAACTTCTTACATTCCAACACATAGTATATGAACATGTGTATACACAGATATATGCATGTCCAAAAAAATGTGTACATATCATCAGCCCCAAAAGATTTCTATATACATAAAAAATGTAAATATAAAACCATGTGAGTAAATATACACCTACACATTATACACACACAAATGAATATGCACATGTCAAAGTAGATACATGCGTGTGTCTCTCTCTCTCTCTCTATATATATATATATATATGTGTGTGTGTGTGTGTGTGTTGTTTGCTACCCTAGGAACAGCATGTTTGTGATTGGGAGTGGAGAGATGAGTACAGGGTTACACAGACCCAGACTTACTATCTCAATGTCTCTTAAGGCCCAGGACAGCTGCTGAAGGATCAACTGAAGTGAATAGCAAGACCAAGCTTTGATGAAGGTATAACCTTCTCATGTTTCACTGCAAGATTATGCTAGATGGCTGCTGACTCTACAAGCGGGTTCATTAGTTCTTTGACATGTTGCTTGAAGAATGATAATGGTACCTTATAACAGTGTTGCCTGCTACTTGGTCAGTGGTTAAACTCACTCTCCTTACAGGCTTATCTAAAGAGGAGAGTGGATAGGCACTCATCTCTCTCTCTCTCTCTATATATATATATATATATATATATATATATATATATATATATATATATATATATATATATATATAGAGAGAGAGAGAGAGAGAGAGAGAGAGAGAGAGAGAAGGTGTTTCAAAAACTTGATATTATTTCATAATAACTTGACTAACATTCCTTCAAATGATCTCAAATTTTAACAGCAACTCAAAATTCTATGTTTAATGTAGGGGTCTCCAAAGTAGTAGATGAGACTATCCAGGGGTTGATGAGATTATTTAAGGGGTCAATAAATGCTTGGAGTTTAGAAGGGAGTCAATAAATTCCAGGGTTAATTGAACTTTTGGGGTTGAAAGCTGATATTCATCTAAGAATTGAAAATACATGAAATACGACTAGCTGATACATATATTGCAGACTGTCACAAAGACAACAGTGACAATTCTTTTACTGACAACAGCATTGAACAATGCAAAGACAGAACCTGAGTGTAGAACAGTGGAAGGTAAATGCACCACACACACTGAGAAGCACCCAATACATGAAAGTAAAGTTAGCGACCATAGTCAAGGGCGACCAGAAAGCTCCCTTTTCGATAGCTACTACACCAAGGTGTAGGGGAAGGTGCTACTCCTATCCCTGGATTACTCCACTTTACCTTTGATCCATACCTTATAATACTGAGTGTTAAGCACTTCTAGCTATAGGAGTGGTGTTAGTGAACTTATAGCTGTGCATTTACCGTTTTAAGTTGCCTATTCCTATCAAGCACAGTGGCAACCAGTAATGTTAAGAAATGCAGAAAATATTCACAAGAGTATTTGAATTTGTACCTTCATTTACTAATGAAATAATACTTATGTGCCTATCATACAAAAAGACTTTCAGCAATTATACCATAAAACCCACAAAGATGAACGATCACCTTGAAAGATAAGAAAAACAAAAAACTTGATTTTTTTTTTTTTTAAGATGTCAAAAGAAAAATTTAGAAATCAACCAAATTTAAAGAAATGTTTCAAAGCATCTGCCAGAGCAGATAATGAAGGATAAATAACGACACATTATTACAAAGAAAGGAAAATTGTATACCATTGGTGAAAAGATCATAATACCAGTAATTAAAAATGGGATTGAAAATGTTATGAAGAAAGACACTCAGGATGTTCTAAGATGCATACTATTAAGTGCAAATACAGTGCAATGACACACTGATGAAATGGCCCATGATGTGGAGAGAACTTTGATATCTGAGTTTCAACATCACAAGTTTTCTATCCAATCCCATAAATCAACTTTTGGCAATTCAAATATTCTCATAGCCTATATGAGGTATTATACTCCAAGCCTAAAGTGTACTGTTGATGAGTTTTTGTTCACAAAGTAGCTTAAAGGTGATGCAAAAGATGAGACAATTTTTAAATGTCGGGAGGATTCTTTGAAGAAACATTATGTTCCCCTCAAGAATATTACTGCAGTAGCTACCAATGGTGCTTTTACACAGACACCATATTCTAGTCAAGAAACTCAGTGGTGAACTGCACAATGTCTTAAAAGTGTGTATCAGATTAATCAATAAAATTAAAGCTCATCCTCTTAATTTGCAACTGTCTGCAATGTTATATGAAGTCAAAATAGGACTATATAAATCTTCATTAGCACATGGAGATTTTAAATATTTTTTCTAACTTTTGGCAATTGGAAGAAGATAACATTTCAGACTGATTTAAAGATATACATAAAGCACCTTGAAAAGTTCAGGAAAAACTTTAAAGTACATTTCAAGGACCTGGAAAAAATGCATGTACTCGACTGGACTGTTATACTATTTGATCAGGAAATAGAAAATGCAGACATTGAATCTCAATTAGAAGATGAAGTCATTGATATGCGTGTGAATCTTGAAATTAAATCACTGTTCAGAAATAAAAGCCTCAACAACTATTGGAGCAATGTAAATACTGTTACTAAATACCTAAAGTTTACTGCAGTGGTTGAGACATTTTTACTTGCATTCCTATGTTCGTACATGGTACTATTTACCAACCCCTCCGTTCGGGCAGGATATGACACAAGGTCAATTTTTAAGCGGAGTTTAACAGGTTTGAATTCAGAGTTTCCCTTCTCCTAGACTAGTTGCCTCACCAAGGCTGAAGAACCTAGTCTGTCCTACTATTTACCCATAGCTGGAGGGAGAATAATTGGATTCATACCTTTCCCAAGGGTATTAGTGCTATGTGAAATGCAATCAGTCTCGTCCAGGATTTGAACTCGTATCGCCGTGTTCATTTCCTACGGCGATAACGACTACACCACGGGCACCTCCAAAATGTTCGTACATGGTTGAAGCTGGTTTTAACTAACACAAATGAAAGCAGAGAAACAGACTGAACCTGGAAGAGTGTGGTGACTTACAACTAAAACACACCAATTATGATATCAATGCTTCTATTTAGAAAAGAGTGAGGGATACTAATTAGCATTTCATAGTTATTGTTATTATAGTGAAAATTTGAATGATCAAAAAAATTAATTTCAGTGTAGATCCAGACCCCACAAAATTATTAACTTGTAAATTGGACTGCATATTGCTTTATTTTCTATGAGCATTTTAAGTATATATTTACCTAACCCTGACACCATGTTCAAGATGTGACAAGGTTAATTTTTAAGTGAGTAAAGCTGGTTTTGAATTCAGTTTTCTTTTACCAAGACAGGTTGCCAAGCTATAGCTAAAGAATTCAGTCTACCCTACTATTTACCCTTAGGTGGGGAGGAGAGAGAACAAATGTATTTATGCCTTTCCCAAGATCATTAGCATAAAGTGAAATGTAAACAGTCTTGTTCAGGATTTGAACTCGGGTTACCAGTTCCATTTCATATAATAACTATACTGAAGAGTATCTTAAATATATTACTCTAATAAAAATCTCATTATAGTGTGCCATTGTAGAAGTGACAAAGACCTTTATGCTGAAAGTGTAGAATATACAAACAGTGTATAATAGCACTGATGAAGTATGAATGTAAAAAAAATGGAAATGAAAAAAAAAAGATAACAAAAAAAAAAAAAGTGATTAATAGAAAGAGAAATGTTAGGAATATATCTAAGAGATAAGAAACCAACATTATTCAGAGTACAAGATATAGAAATTATTCAACAACAAAAGTGGAAATGTATAGGACATAGCTAAAAAGGAGAACAATGAATTTTTAAAAAAAATAATAGAATGGTGCCCAAGAAATGACAAGCATAATAGAAAGAGACCTTGCACAAAGATGAAGACATGAGATAGGGATGTTTGCTGGGAAGACATGGCAGAGGTTAGCACAATCAAGGCAATCCAATTCAGCAGTGGACACAAAAGGGCTGATGATGACAACAACAATGATGTGTATATGAGAGGAATGTGTTAGTGTGTGTAAGAGTGAGTCTAGATTTATGAACTTAATAGAAATATGTATTTACTAAGCATGTACTGATGGCCTTACCTAAACTAAAGTCCAGTCTGTCCTACTATTTTATTCGTAGTTGGGAAGGAAGAGAGAGAGAGAACATAAGAGATGGATTCATGCCTTTTCTTAGAATAGCTTTGGTTGAAATTTGAACTTTGCATACAAATTCCACCCACACATACAAGGGCATATATATGAGGTGCATTCAATAAGTTTCCAGACTTTTTTTACAGGCATTTAAAATTGTCGTAGACTCTTGAAAATTCTGTATGTCATTGCTATACATCTTATGAGATGACTGACCAGTTTTTATGATTTCAGGTTCAAATCAACAGCTACAGCAGGAATTAGAATACACCCAACTAAAGCCTAATTGTCACAGCTGGTGAATTTCAAAAATGCAATCTGGACGTGAGGACACTTTAGAAGAACGATATGCAATAAAATTCTGTTTTAAACTTGGAAAAAATGCCACAGAAACATATGGAATGTTTCAGACTGCTTTTGGAGCATCTTGCATGAATCGAGCATCAGTTTTTGAGTGGCATAAGAGATTCAAGGAAGGCAGGGAGTCTGTGACGGATGATGAGACGTGTGGGAGGAATAAGGAAGTCAATACACCAGAGTTGATTGGGCAAAGGCTTAGGGTTAGGGTTACTATGTTGAGGTTTTAAGGGAGTTCAGGAAGAGATTCCTATGGAAGAGGCCAGCACTCTTCAAATTGGGTCAGTGGCATTTCCACAAGGACAATGCACCAGTCCACAACTCCATCCTTGTCACAGACTATTTGACCAAGATGGGCATCAAGACAGTTCCTCACCCTCCCTATAGTCCAGACCTTGCTCCCTGTGACTTTTTCTTATTCCCTAAGCTCAAGGAAAACCTTAGAGGCTGTAGTTATGAGACAATTGAGGAGATGAAATAGGCTGTGATGAAGGTCATTGACACGCTCACACGAGGACTTCCATGGGGCCTTCCAGAAGTTGTTGGAGTGATACAACAAGTGCATTGCAGCTGGAAGAGATTAATTAGAAGGGGACTAGAGTTTCATGTGTGTACTATCAATAAAAGTGCCCAAAAGAAAAAAGCCTGGAAACTTATTTAATTATCCTCATATATATATATATATATATATATATATATATGTGTGTATGTGTGTGTGTGTGTGTGAGTATGAGGGTAGGAAGTGCTGATTGCTTCAGTTTCCTATCATTCTATACTTAAATGTTATTTCATTCATATTTATTCATGGGCTTTAATTCTTTTAATTTAGCAATGAATTTAATGACTGGAATGCATATTGACAATGAGAAAAGCCTGCAAATAAGATAAAAAAGCTATTCAACTTTTACAATTAAAATACCCTATTGGCATCAATGTGGGTGCATTGCACAAGTGTGTTTATAAGAGAATTTTTTTATTTACTGATACTTCTAAAAATGACTTTTAAATTTTTCATTTTAGGGCCTAGGTATATCAAAGAGACATTCAAGATCCAAAATTTTTAAGTAATGTAGATTAACATAGCATCTCACATTCATACATAGAGTGATTTGAGTTGCTCTCTGCACCAAAAGGGTTAAAGAGAAATGCAAATTTTCTTTCTCTTGTTTTTGATTTCTCACTTTCTGTTACACTCATTTATGAATGATAGTCCTTCACTTCCTCCAAAATAACAAAGATCTCATTAGTTAACCACTTCATTAGCACTAGAATCTGCACTGGTTGAGCTAAGATTAACCTCATTTAACTCTAAGAAAATCAGTAAGTTCATTTCAAAACTAGAACAGTAGGCAGTGGTAAATTCTTCCAATAGTATAAAATAGAATAGAACATACACCAAAACACCTTGATAGAAGTTGTATACTGTTAAATCTAATTAAATTTTTTAGTATATCAACATTTCAAAAAGTCACAAAGAGTTTTTTGACTAAAATGAGAATAAGACCAATGTATAGTTGGCTCCAAATGTCTTTACCAATAAAGATGGAATTTAAATTTTAATTGTACCAGAGAAATTGAAAATATCAACAAACTTGAAGGCTTGAACCTAAATTAGGTATTTAAAGAATCAATATCTTAATAAGAACTTGATCATCACTCCTCACTATTCAAACTCAAAAACTATTTTACTTTATTTTTTTTTTACATTCAACAAAGCATTTGAATGAATATTTCTGATTTTATGGGCTGGGCATATAAAGCAATCGGAATTCTGATAAGAGATTTACAACTTCAGGAAACACCCTACACACACAAAGTTCAGAATTAAATTTGATGGTAAAAGAAAAGGGACCATTTTAAAAATCAGATTGATGATTTTCACGAAAGAGATATGTTAATCTGATTTTCAAAAATGTCTTTTAATATATATATATATATATATATATATAAGTCAGTACTCAATACCATATGATAGAGTAACCTAAAATAAACATAGTTTACTTATTCCTCTTTGGCTGCCCCATTACTTACATCTGAAGATTGCAATGTTTTTCTTATCCCCCTTAAAAAGATATCATGATACAGGTAGTAATGCTAAGAAGGGTAAATATATATATATATATATATATATATATATACACTCACAAAGTCTGAGGTATCAGCACATGTAAAGGAAATATATATCCACCTCAACTTGAGAATGAAATGGAGCATCAAGTCAACTTAAATCCAGTGAATGGGGACAAAAATTATCTAATTCTGTCAGCATTCCCTTGTTTAAGGGCATTTCAAGTATCAAAGAATGAGCTTGTCCCTACCTTGTTAAATGCAATGAGGAAGTGCAGTTTAAAAAATAACAATTGTGAGTTGAGGAGTTCTAGCATACAAATAGAATCCTTGCATTGGGTCTAATTTGTACAAAACTTGCAATGTGTAACTCAATAATAGATAAATAAAATGAATGAAAACTTGTCTTTTGTTTGTTAAGGTAAAATAAATTAACTTTTGTGGATTTCAGAGTCTGTCATCAATAACTAAGTAGAAATTTTTTGATCACTGGCAGAAAATTGCAGACAATGTATATAAATTAAAAAAAAAAAAATGAAAACTATAAAAAGGTTACTCAGTTAAAAACTCATAAAATATATGTATCATTCATTTATCTTACTATTTACGACCATATATAAACAAATTTATTTAATCTGATGTAATATTACATGTAGCAATAGAATTAAAGTTTCTAAAACATTATACTGTACTATGTTGTACACTCACAAACCATCCAAGTAAGACAAACAAAACATGCTGGACACTGATGGTGAAATAAGAACAAACTCATAAGTGACATTATCTTATAGACTATTACACATGGATGCACGAGTGTTGGCCAATTAGCAAAGACTTACATACATCAGCTCTGTGAAAATAATGGATATAGTCTAGAGGATCTGCCAGGAGAGATAAATAATAGGAATGGATGGTGAGAGAGAGTCAAGGGAATCCATGCAGTTGGTACACCTTGATGATGATGATGTACTCTACTGCATAACTGTTTTATAAACTCCTTTGTTGTTATTATTCCCAGATCCACTGATCTAAAGGAACAGCACTTATTAGGGTTCCATTTATGGAATAGATATATCTATTAGAAAATTATTAGTATTATATAGGAATACTTAAACCCAAAAACTGTGTGTTAATAATTCTGTTACTTGAAAGTATATAACTGCTTGCAAAAAAATAGATAAATAAAAATGACTTTAGTATTAAATAACCCAACAAGAGTTGATATGCCATAAAACCAACAATTATCAAACTGTACATATAAGTTTGGAAGTGAGTGGTTAAAAATATTAGGAGTCTTTCCACTATTAAGAGAGGTGGGTAGGGGTTGCACACCTCACCCCCATGAATATTGACATCATTAAAGATTGATTATTTTAAAGAGGATCTATTAAAAACAGACTCTTTGAAAGTCTGGTTTTTAGTCGCAGATAAATTATTTTAAAAAGTCTATACATTTATTTCCAGAGTCAGATTGGTAATGTTCACGATTATAAAATCAGCCTGTAGAAGAAAACAGAAATTTCAAAATGTACTTGTAAAATTCAAAATGTTCACAGAGCCTTAATTTATACAATTAGGGTGCTTTGCATAGTTTGATGTGGTATCAGGCTATTAAAAAAAACAATGCTTTAAGAAACATTAAAAATTCAGTTTAGCTCATTGACATGGTGGCTATTGTCCCCATGAGAAGTGAACTGAATTCAAGTACTTCCTTAAGCTTTCCGCCTCCTTGCTTCAGCTGGTAACATTTTCAAAGAGGAGACAGAGAAAGAGTGAGTGAATCAAGAAAGAGAAGAGGGTCCTTGTATTGTTCAAGAGTAAAACATGTGCGAGTCTATTAGTAACTAATAGTAACTTGCTCCTCACAGTTGTTCACACACAATTAAGGTTATACAAAATTAAATGACAAAATTTAAGTAGATCTGCTTTGTATCATTTGATATTTTAAATCTGACTATTCTACTGTTGTATGAGAGGGTACCACATGAAAGTGTCTGGTTCATGACAGTTCATAATTTGGTGCTCTGAAAGAAAGCAAGAACAAGAGAAAATTAAGGCTGCAGTCACACTATGTCTGTGATGGTGCTGCAGTTTTGTAGTAAGTAGCTTTTTATGGAGTGGAGTTGTTTGCTTCACACTCCCTAGTTTTGAATTGAGAATTTTTCCTTCTCTTAGACCAGTAGTATTACCAAGGTTAAACAGCCCCATTAACTCTTTACTGGAGAGAAAAGAGACCATCCAGACCACCACTTTGTTGAAATCAGCTAGAATATTCAGAAGGGTCTCAGAGACCCAAGGAGACTTGCTGTCACTCAGACTTCAATTGAAAACCACAAGTTAACACTGTCGTGTAAAAACTCATATAGAATTAAAATCATAAAAACTTCTTAATCATATGCCATTAAGCGTCACAAAGCTTATGTGTCATTAACTGAGAGAGAGGATTTACTACACTGGTTGAAACAAGTTTTTCTACTAGGTTCACCAAAGTTAGACAAGTCAATAGGTAGGACCCAGATCAAAATTTGATCACGTAGAAGTCACTGTTTTAATGTGTAGAATAAACAACAATAATAACAACAGTTACTAGTTCAATGGTCCCAGCTAGTGTTCAGCTTGTAAACAATAAAACGGGCTGTAACTTAATATAGACCTCACACTATTACTGAAACAAGCTGATATATATGACTATAGAGATATATACTCCCCTACCCCCATAGGGTTGAGTTCTCAGGTGAAAAAGTAATCGTGTTGCCATTAGCGTCTATTGCAAGCCTCTTCGTATATGAATTGAGGTCTCAGCAGCCGTTGAACGGATGTATGTAAACAATTATAAATGTGATTCATAACCGTTTAAAATTTACTTCGCAGCAAATCGCTCCTTGTGGCTGAATGGTTAGAGGCTTTGGCTTGGCGTTTGAGTCAACCGGATTTCGATCCCAGCTACGGGAAGCTACTGTCTAGCCACACTGATGAGTTCTGATAGAACGAAACAGATCTGTCTGTGGATGACTATATATATATATATATATATATATATATATATATATACACACACACACACACACACACAAATATGTCCATTCCTGGGCCAGCAACCAATCACTGTCCAGGGAACGGACTTAACCACATGCGCATAATAGAATGCCCCAATGACAATAAAATCTCTCCTTCCTCAGAGTTCTGGAGCTCACTTCAACTCATAACACAACTGAGTGCTGACTCATATCTACCAAACACAAAATTTTGACACAAGTGAGATCTGACGCAAGAAAACTTCAAGATGGTGCTGCCAACGGGATCTTACCAGGCTGGTTGGGAAAGCACATCTATCAAGGCGAGTATATCAGCTGCCTCAGCCAAGATTTATGTCCAGACGTTCTCAAGCGAGTAGACAATAAGGGACAGTTTGCATATGCTGGACCATGCAATGCTTAAGGAGTTGGGCATCAAGACTATGGGTGACATGCTCACCATACTCAAGTTAACCAAGGACCCCCCCCCACCGCCTCCAGTATCAATAGCTTGTCATGTAAAACCACTGACTCCAAAACCTCCTAAACTCAACTCAGAAATGATCCCACAACAGTTCTGAAAATTCAGGATAAATTAGAACGTGTTCACAAAAATAACTAATCTCCCTACTACACAGACTAATGTCTAGCTATATAACTGTGCTGAGGAAGCAGTCCAAAACTCCATCAATACCTACCCTGAGTTTTTCAACACAAACCCTAACAAACAATTTCACACCCTTGAGGTCTTAGTTATGCAGAAATAAAATCCTATGGTACACAGGATCTTATTCTTATCGATTGTACAAAGCAATAATGAGTCCATTCAAAATTACTTGATTTGGTTGTGGTCAGGAGCATGGGATTGCAACTTCATTTGCCCCAACTGCGATCATGCTCTATCCAACATAGACATCAAGGACCAGTTCATCTGGGGTATAGTTAACGATGTACTCCAGGCAGATATGCTGGCTAAAGCAGGGTCACTGAAGACCTTGGAGCAGAACATAAGCCATGCCGAAGCATTTGAAATGGCCATGCTAGACCAAGATAAAATATTAGGTATCTCAGACATAGCAGGGCTTCAAATGACAGCATATCACAAAGATGGACCAAAATGTAGCCCAATCGACTGCTATCCACAAACATGAAAAAAGCATGATGGAAACACAACCCCAACAAAATGCATGAAGTTGCAGTAATCACCAACATGGTGGAGCTGGATCAGGTGACAGGCCACAGATGTGCCCCCCACATGGGGTCAGACATGTAAAGCATGTAGCAAGTAAAATCACTTTGTGAGGGTCTGCCAGTTGAAGGGCGATGAGAAACAAGTTGCCATTTGATGTATCAAGAACAAGGAAGCTGCCATAGATGCCCTCATTGCACACGTGGTATTCGATCTAGCAACTGACACCTATAGGCCAGACAATAACAATGAAGAGGTTGAAGCAAGATTAATCCCATTCTCCCTATGCCTGAATCCAAGATGGGCCAGGGACATCACCACTGCCCATACCACGAGACTGAGAACCTACCCTTGGTGGACCAAAACACCAAAATCCAAGGTATTGGCCTATCACTAGTGTGGCTTCTACTCCACTGCTGAATCTGGGATTCCATTCCTTCACAGTCAATCCTCTACAAGCTATAACCTGAATGGATAGCAGCAGCACAACGCCACAAAGAAATCCTTCTCTACTGTAATGCCAAAATAGCAGAAAGGTATAACAGATATACTCACAACTTTTCCCCATTACGAGCTGGTGACACAGTCACTATCCAAGTCCACTCAATCGCCGGTGGAACACTACAGGAAAAATCATTACTGTCCTACCAGATCACCGATATCGAATCAGGGTTGATGGATCAGGAAGAGTCACACTTAGGTATAGAATAACAATAAACAGCATGAAGGCTCATGCCAATGAATCAGTCTATTGGCCTGGGATGAAGGTCTCAATTTGCACTACCAGAGCCAACTGCACAGAATGTTCAAAGATTGTCCCTAGTCAACCAAGAGAGCCCATTACCTTAATGCCATCCCCCGACGCCATTTCAACAGATAGTTATGGATCAATTCCACATGGGGAATCAAACATACCTAGCATGCGCTGACAGACTAACTGGCTGGCTCATTATACACCACTTGAATTACAGGTAAGCTAATGCACTGAGGCTAATCTATCTGCCAAGACATCTTCCAGACATAAGGGGCCCCCGAAGAATTAAGCAGCAATGGTGGACCACCCTTCACGTCATATATGTTCATACAGTTCCTGAAGGACTGGACTGTAAAGAACAGACTGTCATCTGCCGCCTACACCAGTCAAATGGTTGGGCAGTACTGGCTGTCAAAATGGCCAAGAGGATAATAATTGGCAACACGGGAGCTCAAGGTTCCTTGGACAATGATAGGGTAGAAAGAGCTGCTCTACAATATCAAAATATGCCCATCCAAAATATCGGCTTGTCCCTAGCCCAACTGTTACTCCACCGCCGGCTGCACAACTTTGTGCCGTCCTACCCTACATTATACAAGCTGCATGCAGAATGGATAGCCAAAGCTTGAAACTGTGAAAAGCCTATCTCAGCGCAACGACTAGCTCATAGAACAATACAACCACGCTGCCTACACACTATGCCCACTCTTAAAGGGATAAATAGTGTCTATGCACTGCACGAACAATGCTCTGTGGAGTACAACTGGCCAGATTGTCAAAACTCTCCCTCACAATCAATACCGGATCAGAGTCGACAGATCAGGGAGGATAACCTTGCAGAACCACAGATTCCTCAGGAAACTCGAAGCCTCTATAACCCCACATCCAATTCTAAGTCCTTCTGATAAACCACCACTACCAGAGGGGAATGATGAAAGCAAAGCACTGGTGTTGCAAACCACAGACAGTGGAATGTCATCACAACCACCCTGCCACCAAGCAGTACCAACCAGCCACCTGTGATGACGCAGGCAAGGCCCACTCGGGCTTTATCCCATCTGCTCCCATACAAGCCGGGATTGAAAGAACTTACTCCTCCTGAAAGTCCATTGCCCATGGGGGAGGGGGAGATATAGAATAACAGTAAACAGCACTCAGCTGTAGAAGTCAAAAGTAACATGGCTGGCTCCTTAGGAAAAGCTCGCCAACTAAGTTCATCTCTTTTATAGGAGAGTGCCTGGGCAGCATGTGGATCGGTCCACTTCACTAGGATGGACCTGCTCAATACATTTACATGAGTGGTGTCTATTCACCTACATATTCTCAATTAAATTACTCAGAGATGCTTTTGGACACCAGTCCACTTATATGTTGGTTGCGAGCTGACCAATATTCTACATTAGGAACCGCCATTTCCAGAGAAAGTACAAAATCAAGGTTGCGCCAACTCCAATACCTATACCAATAAACTCCACAAGCAATGCTCCACTCTTGCACCCTGATCGCCCAACATCTGGTAATGACACACACGCAGCAATTGAAACCCCAAACAAGCCATGTATAAATCACTACGCCTTCAGTCATTGAAAATTCCTCAAGCTTCGTCCAGGTTATAACCACATAACAGGCCAAGCCTTAAAGAAAGGCATAGCCCTCATACAACCCGGTCTAAACACAGGGAGAGGGGAGAGATGTAGAAGTTACTGTTCTAATGTGCAGAATAAACAACAATAACAACAGTTACTGACTCAGCTGCTCCTGCAAGCATCTAGCTGGCAAACAAAAATAAAACAGGCTATAACAATATTGACCCTGCACCATTACAAAAACAAGTTGGTATATATATATATATATATATATATATATATATACACACACACTAATACATCCATTCCTGAGCCAGCAACCAATCGCTGTCCCGAGAATGGACTTAACCACATGTGCATCATAGAATATCTGAATGACCATAATATCTCTCCTTCCTTAGAGTTCTAGAGCTTACTTCAAATCATAACTCAAATTGTTACACGACTGAGTACTGATATCTACTTAACTCAACATTTCAATACAAGGGAAATCTGACATGAGAAAACTTTGATAGATCCTTGTTCAAGAGTTGCACCTCTTATGCATTCAACAATTGAAATGACAGTTATTGGCTTGAACTGTTATCTAACCAAGATACATTTCATGCAAATTGAGTGAAAATCAGAAACTATCATTTTAAAGTGTTTTCATAAAAACTCATTTGTGAACTGTCATTATGTAAAAAAATAAATTTTTTACAAATATGGGTAAATTCATATTTTTATTAAATGAATTTATTTTTTCTTTGAAGTGTTTTTATTGTTTCCTTGTATGTATTCAACATTCACCATGGTGTGTGTATATATATATATATATATATAAAGCTAGGTAGCTAATACTACTTAATCTCTACCCTGGTTCTTTCACTTTCACATTCTTACTCTCACTGTAATTTATATTAAATCTTTCATTTTTCTTCTCTCCAGATTTTTTCCAGCTGAAAATTTTTTGCAGTAAAATCCAACTTTTACAAGAGATTTTAATTTAAAATGATTGAATTACTTTATTGTGATTTGGTTTCACTTTCAAAACCCTCTTGTCTTCTTTAGTTTTTTTTTTTTTTTTTTTTTAATCAGGCAAATTGAAAACAAAATAAAAAAGAAATTTTATAGAAAAAAAAAAATGTTATCATATTCATTTGCTGAATATCAGAAGTCCATTTTCTTTCTCTTTTCACTTCACCCCTACACTCTCTTCTATTTAACTGATTTGAAAGGATTTCAGTCAACCAATGCTCCTGTATTCATAACTTGCTAACATCATTAGTGCCATGATCTGAAAATCAAACACTTCTGACCCGTATGTAAATAATCCTGACAGGACTTATACAAGTTTATACATATTTCTGATAATGTCCAGTTTAAAATTGTGAATAGGAATAACGCTGAAAGCAAGATATGACTGATAACAGTCAGAAAAAGAAACAGATTACTTGAGAAGATTTGGAGAAAATTTCTTACATAAAGCTGATAATGAAACTTAGATTTTCTTTATAAAAATTTGTTTTCTTCATTAAAACTACCCCACTCAGTTGGTGGGGCTTAGAATATCCTTGCAGAGGAGTAAAAAAAAAAAAGATACTTGCAAAATAGTATCTTGGATATAATACTAAACTACATCCGATGGTGAGGCTCAAGATCTAGAAAGTGTGGAGTACCCCTTCTTCACTACTATTACCAGGTCCAGTCTGACCCAGAGTAGTAGTACCAATTAAGATCTCATCTATAGGTCAAATAGATTGGTTTGAAAATTTATTTATATTTGATATGACTGTGTGCAAAAAAAAAAAAACCCTCTTAAGAAACAACTATACATAAAATGTAAATATGAACATACAATGAACATGATTTCCTAACATCTAGGCATAAAATAACCCCACATGGGTTGACAGGATGTTAAAATCAATCATCTAAAACTAACATGAAAGATGCCTTGATCTAAATTTGAAATAAATAGAAAATTAACCTCTTTATTAGTTTTATGAAACAGCAATAACAATTTTAAAAGCATTTTTTTCCTATAGGTCTTTTTTTGGGTTTATTTGGCAACAGAGAATGGAGTACCATGTTGGAGAAAGAAGTCCAATAAGTTACCACAAATGCCACTAACTCAGGAGTTAAAAAATAAAGAATCAGTAACAGTTCAACTATGATTGGATAACAATTTTTTTTAAATTTCAGAGCCACAATTCTAAAATCATATAAAAGGAAAAACATAAATTTCAAAGTATAGTTGTAAAATCCATAATACTTTCAAAACATTAATTTATACAATTAGTATGCTTTGCAAACTTTAATCTAAGACTTCCTAACAAAAACTGAAGACATCTTGATTCATTTTACAAAATGACATTTAAAATAAAATTGCAACAACAATTAAAAAAAAAAAAAATAATGTCCTTTGACCATATCTACAAATAAGCTTTTCATCAAAGCTTGGCAAGGAATCAATAGGTTTAGCCAGCAGGCCAGTCAGCCAGCTTGCCGACCAGTTAACAATTGACCCAACTCATACCTTCCTCTTCACTCAGGTAGGGAAAATACTAACAATTGCAGTGCACTCGACAAGCAGGTATTTTGCCTTCCAGTGTAGGGCTAGGGTTGGGAAGGAATAAAGACAGAGGGCAGGGCTTGTACAAATTAAGTCATTGATACTTCAAAACACCTAAACAAAGCAAGTGCACCAGCAGGTTTGGTAACAATTATGTGAGTATGCACACAAAAATATGTAAAATCAAAGTGTATATATGTATGCATATATGTACATATGTATGTGCATGCATGCACATGAATCTGCTGCCACTTATGATTCTACTTATATCTATATTTAAAAAAAATTGCCTATGATTTTATATTTTCAAATATGTCTATATTATCTAATTAGAATCAACATACACTTTCATACAAGGATCAGCTGAAAAAGTAAGTTTATTTTTCAAAATAGTCCCCTTGCAGTCCACAAACTTCTTCAATCTGTGTTGCAATATTTATATCTCATCGATCAAAAAAGTCATCAATAGCAGATATGACGTCATCATTTGAACTTTTCAGACCAACCTTTCTCATTTGTATTTAAACTGCTTATAATTTTGCGTTTTCAAATATATCTAATAAGAATCAACATACACTCTTATATATACTTAGATGATAAAATCAAGCAGTTTCAAGTCTAAGTTCCACATCATTCAAGCCTGGATTCTGTTTTAATCATCTGATACTTGACTTGAACTGGATCAAACTCTATTAATATTAGTTAAGTATACACATATAAATATATACATACACTTGGAAATACTGAAAAGTTCTTGATCCAACAAAAGAGAAAAGTGAGTTGAACTACATGAGGAATTCAGATTAGATAAAAGAGAGACTTTTTAAGGCTCTAAGATATTACCTTCTTTGCCTGACAGAGAATGCCCAACTCCACCACAAGTGTGTGTGTAAACATATTAAGATTAATGCTAAAAGCATTTTTAATCAGTAAAATTTTTACAGTGGCCCTTGCACAATAATATAAAGCAATATCAAAATACTTTTTAATTATAGAACAAAAATAGAAATTAGATAAAAGCCTCACAACTTTGAGTTTCATGTTGCTAATCCTCGGGAGAGCTAGTATTTGACACATGTGTGAAAAATATATGAAATATATGTAACCTCCATTACAATGAAATAATGTAAAATGATTAGGGACAGTGGTTGATTGTTTTAATGGTCAACCACAGGACAGTGGAAAAGAAAGGAACATATATGAGAAAGAGAATCAAGGCAAGCAAAGAGACACAGAGAGAGAAAGGCTACATGGAAATCAATGGGAAAGTCTAGGCCAGGATAGCAGTGGATGCCCGGGTTAAAAATAAAAACCTATCAGCAGCTAATTGGCAACAGTTCTGATCGGCTAGAAGAAACTCAAATGGAAAAACTGTTAGGGGAGTGGATGCAGGATAGAAAAGAGGAAAAGAGTCAGTTGGCTGTGGGACATGACAATGGAAAGATGACAGTTGAATACTAGCTATGATGATGTGAAGACTACCAAAAATTACAGTTCCTATCTTGGGTGAACTGTATGAAAGGGTCTCACACCCACCATGAAGCTGTGAAGACAGAACCAGCAAGCAAAGCACATGTGAAAACTACAACAGAAAACCAAAAAAAATTCAAGGTCTGTGTCTGCTCTGTAGAATGATAACAATAACACTTACTGGCCCAGATGTCCCAACTAGCATCCAGTTGGCAGATAAAAATAAAACAAGTTGTAACTCAATACAATCCCTGCAAAACTACTAAATTAAAAGTTGGTATAGAAAATATACAAACACACACTAATATGCCCATGCATTGACCACCAACCAATCATAATCCAGGGAATGGACTTGCTCATGTGTGTGCATGATGGAATACTCCAATGTGCTATAAATAACGCCTTTTGCAGAGCTCATTCTGAAACAGAATCAGCTTGTTACACAACTGAGTTCTGATTTTGATAACTCAATATGGCACTGCAAACAGGACTGATGAAACTTGAAGATTAGGATTGATACCTCACCGAAGCAGGGACCTTCACTAACTCAGCCAAAATCCAAGCAGCAAAGTTTGCTGATGAGAAGCTGATAAGGAAGAACTTACAAATGCTGGATCAATTGATGTTGAAGGAACTGGGAGTCGCATCAATGAGAGAAGCCCTGTGTATTCTTAAGCAAGCTAAGGAAGTCGCCTCCCAGACAAAATATACAAAGGCACCAACAGCCAAGCTTCTCCAGCTCAATCTTGAAATGACCCCCCCACCCAACAATTCAGTAAGTTCTGAATTGATTGGGATATCTTTGCCAAGATAACATGCTGAAATCTCAAGCCAATATCCCCCTATACAATAATACTGAGGTCGTGCAAAATGCTATAGTCAACATTCATCTTGACTTCTTCACCACAGACCCAGACGAACTACTTGGGATGGTAGAAGCATTACTTACTCAGAGGTCAAACCCCATCATCCATCGTCTTACTTTTGCCTCTATGTTGCAGAATGAAAAATGTGCCAATACAGATCTTACCTCGTCCGCTTCAGAGCTACGGCTCTGGACTATGACTTTACATGTTCCTCATGTGAGCATGACCTCTCAGACATATACATCAAAGACCAACTCATCAAGAGAATAGCAAATGATACACTCCAGGCTGATCTACTGACCAAGGCTGGAATGTTTAAATCCCTTCAGCAGAACATCTGCATTTGAATCAACATTATGAGACCAAAATTCAATGGACTGTACCTCAGACATAGCCATTGCCTGAATGTCAACATATCCCAGCCAGAAAAATGATACCCAACAAGCCAATACAGGTAATGTTTATACCAGCACCTACCCTAATTACAGCAATGGCAATGCCGAACCTAGCCTTCAAGCTTGCATAGGTTGCAGCAGCCACCAGTATGACATCCCAGGAACAGCTCCCCAGCAGGTAAAATGCCCAGCATGGGGTCAAACTAGCAGTAATTGTGGGAAGCCAAACCACCTTCAAGAGTGTGCCAGGCTAAGAAACCACAACGGGCTGTCATAAAAAGCATGGAGACTAATTAAACCACCATGGATACACTCATCACCCACATCACATTCAACCAAACAATAGGCAAGTATACATCTGAAGAGATAAACCGCACACAAAATCGATAGCCATAGCTCAAAACCATGAAATAAGTGTCCTGACACAATGACTGCCTGATAGAATGATACAATCACACTGCACACACCCTATACCTACTTTATAAAGGACAAAGTTTGGAATAATAACAACACTTACTGGCCAAGGGGTCCAAGTTGGCAGATAAAAATAAAACAGGCTGTAACTCAATACAGTCCCTGCAAAACTACCGAATTAAAAGCTGGAGTATATATATATATACATACATACATACACACACACACACACACACACACACACACTAATATGCCCACACATAGACCAGCAACCAATCGAAATCCAGGGAATGGACTAGCCCATGTGTGCATGATGGAATGCTCTAATGTGCCATAAATAACTCTCCTTCTTCAGAGCTCACTCTGAAATTGACTCAGCTTGTTACGCAACTGAGTTGAACCCATTAAACTCACGACATTTTATTTTTCTCTGTCTAGCTAAAGCAGCTGACTAATCTTTCTCTCTTCTCAATGACAACTAAGAGGTGTAGCAGCAAATAATCTTTTGTATCAATAAACCAAGATGGTATTTTGGTGTGTTCAGCATTTCTTTTCATCACAGCGGAGGTTACCACAAGATCCAACTGACACTTAAGGTGTAGTTCTACACACTGAGATTCATTAGAACCATGGTGGTGCATGCATCTATGTGGTGTAGTAGTAGTACAAGCATCCATTTGAGAACTATACCATTACAAGCTTATATTTGGCGTCCTAACGTTACAATAAGTCTACTTCAAAAATGTTTACATAGATAAGAAACATTTGCTGAACTAAACCAATTTTGGTATTGGACTAGATTCATGGATCAACCAGTGAAGATTAGATGGCTAGAAAAGCTAGCAGATGTAATATACAGTATATCTATGAGATATCAATATGCAAATAGAATAATTTGTACATATCTAAATCAAGGGTAAAGGTCCTTCAGCCTTAAGCCCACAAATTCAACTTTCCATTGTCAAAAGAATTATCACACACACACACATTCTATCAATGTTGTCATGCTTCTGTTCTAATGCAGCAATTTAGTGCAGTTAGTAATTCCTACTCCATATCCTTGTACCAATTTATTACTATATATATATTATGATAATAGAAAGTCTTTTTTTGTCCCCACCCCACTATGCAACCATTTTGTTGCATTGTTCAAGGAATAGTCAATATTTATTAGTTCTTGTTCATTCATTTTACTTGTATGTTCATCTGAAAATTGTAACCCCCACCCTTCAAATACATGAAACTTTTAGCTATGAAGCTGGCATTAGCTAAGACAACAATTTATTCTTGGTTTTATCTTGCTCTCCAGGTCAGTATTTGAGCACTTTCTTTGATTTAAGAAAAACATATTTATGACAAGTTATATATATATATATATATATATATATATATATATATATATATATATATATATATATACACACAAAATGTGTGTGTGTATATGTGCGTGTGAGAGGGATGATAACAATAGGTGGGATCAATTAAAATTGTGCATGTCCACTTTAGAACCTGATCACAAAATGTTTCCTTGAAAAAGAAAAGAAAAAATTAAGGCCATTAAAAAGTTTTCATTTCTTTTAAGTAGTATATATCAATTAAATTTTGACTAAGTTATTAACTAAAAGTTTAAAATTTAGACTTGGTTGATTAGTTGGTTGGTTGTGTTTGATGGCATATTAATCTATTTAGGTTATTTAATGCCAGATACTCTTAATAGATATATGATTTGTAAATGAATAGTTTATACGAAACATTTTTTAATAAGCTAGAGCTCATTTGTTAACGCAGTTTAATGGTTTCAAATATTGCTATTTAACTCTAGTAATTCTATTCAAAATTATTCATTTCTTTGGACACTGTTGAATAGTTCCGAGTACTACATAATACAAAGAATTCAATTTAACAGTCATTTCTTTGCCCACAGTTAAATCATATATGATTAGTAAGTGAATAGTTTGTAGGTAACATTTTTAAATGAACCAGAGTTCATTTGTTTGGACTCAGTTAAATGGTTTTAAGTATTGCTATTTATTGTTTGCATACAGTTAAATGGTTTCTAGTAAATGATTAAATAGTTCTATTTGACTTATAGACCTAACAGGTACTATCATTCTAGGTCAGAGTGAACCTGTGAATAATAGCAATGAAGGGGTACTCCACATTCCCCTAAGCTCCAGGATCGGAGCCTCACCATTAGATGGTTTGATGTCATATTTCAGGATACTTATTTGGCGAGTGGGGAATCTTATCCCTCTGCAGAGATGCAGTCAGTGTATTTTACAGCCCTAGTTGACTGGGCTCTTAAATTTTGTTATAAACAGGCAAAAAAAAAAAAAAAAAAAAAAAAAAAAAGAATGTAGTCCTATTAGACAAATTTTAATATGACCTTTGAACATAAAAACGTTTCCACCTCTAGTCAAAACTGTTTAATTGGTCATAGTAAATGCCAGTATTATTTTATCAGTCATTCTAACTTTGGTTTTGGCTGATCTGTTCCCCGAGATATTAGTCTAAATAATGCATAGAATATTAACAATAGTACACATGCCAGAACCTCAAACAACAGCAAGGAGGCCAAAACAAAGACTTTAACCTTATCATCAGGTAGCAAGAAGATAATTTTATTTCTAATTTTAGTAAATATTAATAGGTTCTTCCATTCAAGACAGATGGGCTCTTGAAGCGTAGGATGATAGTTCTAAGCCTCGCTTATTTATTTTTGATTTCACACTTTGCTATAATGATAGAAAAATATTCCACACAAGAATGCTGGGAGTAAAAACAACAAAAAATGATAAGATGGAGTAAAAATAGCAATAATGAAGAATGGTTTAAAACCAGTGTGTTATAATAAAAAGACTGGGTCAAACTAATAGAATAATGGTAATAATGAAGAGTGCATCTAGACAAAGTTTTAATTAAAAAGTAACAATTACAAGGAGTAAAACTAGTAATTATTTTTTTTTAAATTGAAGAAAGATGATGATTGTGTTGACCTTGAAAGTTGTGATAAAAAAAAAAACAACAGATATAATAAAACTCATGATAAATAATGAAAATGTTTCATACAAAACATTACAAAATTGCAAATATTAGTTCCAGAAAATCATGGAATATTGACAATACTTTATTTCAGAACTTTAAACAACTCTAAAATAACATTTCTTTTTTTTTTTTTTTTTTTTTTTTTAATTCTGTTCTCAAATCTAAGTCAGGTTTATAACAATCATTAATGCGTTCTGGCAAAGGTAAATTATTTGAAAAAGATCCACTTCCTCAGTTTTATAAAGTCCATGATTCAATAATTGTCTGAATACTAAATACGAAAACATTCCAAACGTAAAAAAAAAAAAAAAATGAATTGAAACAAGAATTCTTTTTTCCATTTTATGCTAAGATTAAAATTCATCACATCAACCATTCGATACAACAAACATATTATTAAAACCTCTTAAAATGTTTCATTTCACCTACTGACTGAACAGATCTATTACCACTTCAGGAGTGTGTGTAAGTCTTTGCCAGCCATGAAAATACAAACTTTAACTTTGATTAATGGAGACACTAATAATTATACTTTCAAACCCAACTTTGAATTATAAAAATATTTTATAAGAAGACTTCAATTCAAAAAACAAATGCATCATCGTATTTTATTCTAAGTACCGTAATTATTTATGTATAACACGTCCACTAAATTTGAACCTCGAAATTCCGAAAAAAATCCACTTATGTATAATACGCTTCTCTAACTTCGGAAAAAACAAATTCTCGTCTATAATACACTGACTTTTCCAAATTTGTAACAGCAAAAGTTATCTTAAATTTAGCATCTGTTCAACTTTCAATCCATTCATACAGGGTAAAAAATAAGAATCTATTTTGTTTACCTTATATCTTAAAACAAAATTTACACAATATTTAGAGCAAACATGCAATAAACTTGCAGCGAAAATAAGTTCACGTTAAAAGAAACAAAATTATAAACACACACGTTTCGGTGGATATTTTCTCTGTAATGGGGTAAATATTAGAACAATAGATATAATTTACTTTCTGTCATCCTGTCTCGGATATGGTGATATAAGAAAAAAAAAAAAAATCAGTTATCATGTATAATATGCACCTTGAGCTGAACAATTTGTGCGTCTTATACACAAATAATTACCGAAAAAATTTAATAATAACCTAATTGGGATGTAAAAGATTGTTTACGTTCCTTTTTGATAGCAAATATTTACTTCATATAAAAAAAAAATTAAAACTTTCCAAACTGAACCTATTTCAAAATTTTACCAACTTTAAGATAACTCAAATTTTATCAATTTTTTTAAAAAGTATTAATTATATTTTATCACCATGAAAGAAGTATTTTTAATAAAATTTTATAAACCTATGTATTACTAAAATTCTCATTATAAATTAGAGAACTTGCATACTTAAAAGATAATAAACTTATTTGGGAGATAAAGTTCCATACAAAATTATAATCATAATTATCAGTTAAAAAACTGTTTTAAAAGATATATCAAATTTACAAGCAACAAAAAAAAAAAAAAAAATAATAATTTACTGAAGTGTTAGAACTAATTATTTGGGAGAAAAATTAACTTTTAATCACTATAAAATATCAATGAGTAACTACCTAAATGCAAAGTTATGTACGAACACTTTAACATGTTTTTAAAAAAAGAAAGAAAGAAAGGCCTGTAAATTGTTTTTAGGAAAGATTATTTTAAATAAAGAATAACAAAATCCACAACTTATTGTAAGGTTGAAATTAATTATTTTGGTGAAAAATTAAGTTTTCTTGGTACGATTTTTTAAAGTCTTATTGTTATAGGAGAAATTCACCTAAATCTTTTAAGTCCAAAATTTGAAAATTGTTTTATTCTCTAAGAGCATTTTAACACTACTGCACTCAGAGAAATATTAATATGAATTGGCATTTATTTATTTAACAGGAACATATAAACAAATAAATTTTTTATCATTATGACACGAAGTAACTATATATAATAAATCCATACATCATTAATACTTTTGGGGAAAATATACATCCAACTATTCTCCTTCCAGTTCTGGGCAAACTAGCTCTTTAACCTTGGTATGGCAACCTATCTAGAAGAAGGAAACTGAATTCAAACTCGTTCGCTTAAAAAAATTGACCTTGTGTCACATCTTGCTCGTGCCAAGAGGTTAGTGAAACCATGATATACAATAAATCGTACGAAAATAATAACTACAATATTTCTAAAAACGTTATTCTAAGAAGCAAACCAGTGTATATATGATAAAGCATATTAAATTATCTAAATTTCTTAGATGAAGCATTATCCGAGTGGGAAAATGTCTAATTGATTAGCAAACATCGAAATTATACAGCTATTATAAGGCTAAATTTGAATAGCATCTGTCAGTTAACTTATGTAATCTAATTGGTAAAGGCATTGTTCTGGTCAGGCAGGCTCCCAAAAAATATGTTCATATCTGGTTGGCATTTTTTTTTCTACACATATTGCTTACTTAGCACTTAGAGAGTGAAAAAAATGACAAGAGGATTCTGATTAAAAAAAGCAAAAAAAAATTGATAATGATTAAACATCTAACAATTTTAGAATCAGATTGATTGATTGATTGATTTTAATGGCATGTCAACCCAATTGGGGTTATTTTATACCAAGAAGTTAGGGAATTACAAACGTTATACATTTATACTTAAATTTTGTGTAGTTTAAGATTTTTTGACTCACAGTCATGATATCAAGTATTCTTATCTAATACAAATAATTTGCAAATAGATTTATTTAACCCATTAATAGGACTAACAGGTACTATAACTCTTGAGTCAGAGTGTATCTGAGAGTAATGTCAATCCAAGAGTACACCACACTCCCCAGATTTTCTCACCACCAGATGCAGTTTAGTGTCATAACCAAGACACTCCCTTTTGTTTTTTTAGGGTTTTTAAGTGGGGTGCTTCTCTGCAGGGGAGATAGTGTATTCTAAGCCCCACTGACAGAGTAGTTTAGAATCAGAGGGGAAATGCATTTCAGAAGCCATCTCAAGTTACAAGAACTTTTTATTGAACAAGAATAACTTAAAATATTCTACCTGCTCAAAACAATAATATAAACCTGAATTATTATTAAGGATAAATTTTCTGTCCAAAGATACTTGTTAAATTAGTAAATTCCACTCCATTAAAAACATTTTGTACAAAAAGGTTGTCAGACTGATATTCAACAATATGAATAATGTAAAATGAGAATCTTTTACAGTACAAGGAAAGGGAAATTCTAAATTTTCAAATATAAAAATACTTTTTAAATCTTTTAATTAAAATGAAAAAAATATTTTATGAAAACTGTTTTGACCTAAGGATCCTCAGCAGCCTATTGACCACATCTTGATAAATCCAGATAGAAGAAATGCTTATTAAAAATGACAAGAAAAATAATTTTGAAAAATGACTATATATATATATATATATATATATATATATATATACACACACACACATTTTGTTATAGTAGTAATAGTAATAAAAAAATTATAAAATTAAGTTACTTTAACTTTAGCATGAGTTTACTTAGCTCAACAAGGGAATTCATTAAAAATGCTGTCAAGAGAATTAAAAAAGAAAGCTTAAGTGTGAAAAGAATGAGTAAGATTTAAAATACACGCATCACTACAACCACTAATCTTAGAATTTATTCTTCAAAACTTTTTGTGGTCTGAACTTTAACCTAGATCTCTCAGTCATTCACTCTACTTATTGTTTGTCACTATAGAAATGCAAATTGAATAGCAAATAAAAAGACAAGTGGACAAACCAACACATGTAGATAATGGACATTAATCAAATAAATGGTTTCATGAAGTATCAGCTCTTACATGGATCATGTAGTGCAGATAGAGTTTCAATGCATTTACACTATATTCAATATATCAAACAATACAGTTCTTTTGTCAGCTCTTAGGATCTAATGAACAAATCAGAAAGACAAATCTTTATTGACAAATGTCTGTAGTATCTATTGCTATTACCTGGCATTATCATCGGCAAACCCGTCACTAATTTTCAAAGTATTTCTATAACCTAATATCTGTTAGTTATGCTTCTATCAATTCCTAACATGCATTTTCTATAGTAAAATAATCAACAATGTATTTCTTTTGTAAAATTAACTCCGATGCATTTTTATAGTAAAATCATCATCTACAATAAATTTACATAGCCCAATTCTGTCAATTCCAGATCACTGACATTTTTTCTGATGTCCAATGCATAATACACAGATTGAATTTCAGAACTTATTAAAACAGATTTGAATTAGAAAAGAAGTATCTAATTTTTTTCCCTCTATCATCAGAAATAATAAGTTGTTCGTGTGAAAAATGACAATATAAAGCAGGATAATATTTAAGTAACAGTAAAATTAGAGGACAACAAAAAACAAAAAAAAAAACTTTCAATATACCCGGTCTAAATGTAGTCAGTGCTAAAACAAAATTATTATTTTATTCACACACACAGTGTCACTATAAATTGAAATGTTTTCAAGTATTTGTACAATAAACCCTACCTGATATCATAGGTTAAATAAACAGCAAGGATAGCTAGAATGGTGTAATGGCCAGCAGACCATAGTTAGTGAATCCCATTTTCACTAGTTGCCCATGCTTCAAGCATTATGCCAAATGAAGCAAAATGACTATATAAATAACTGGTATGATGATATTAATGTGAAAACAAAAAAAAATTTACTTTATAGAAAGAACCATTCTGTAAAGTTTGATATTTATTATTCTGGTTTTTTATAACCAAGTTAAAAGCTCATATCTTTGCAACAGAATTTCAGTGGAAGGTCAAGAAACTACGTATTTCCTATCATATATATGAAATTAAAAAAAAAAAACATGGAATTCTTCCAATGGGAGTTGTTTTGGAAGGTTGTGCTTATCTTTTGTGCATGTGGCCTTTACTTCTCTAAAAAAAGGTCAGAATTCCATAAAAAAATATGCTACAGACATAGTACTATCGTTAAAACTTTGGACTCTAGTCAGTGAGGATTGATAATAATTTTTCTAACAATAAGCAGATTAGAATAGTAAACCTTTTCTCGTTAAAAGTGCTAAGTCTTTTATTCAAAAACCGTAAGTCATTGTGCAGATTTTAATTAATAAGAGATTTGCCAAGTGTTAATTGGTTCAGCTGCAAATTTCCCCACTAACACCAATGTTCAAATCCAGAAAAATCAGGATTTCAAATGCTGATTTTTATGGCAAACAGTTCATTTTGATGAATGACAGAAAACAATCTTCTTTATATGCATTTACATTATATAGCTTAATCCTGTTAAGAATGTTTCCCTTAATTCCTGACTACTAAAAATTACTCTCTAATCTTCAATGCATTTCTAGAGTAAAATCTACAATAAATTTACATTATGTCAAGCCAGATTGTAAAGATAAAAAACAATAAAAACATATATAACCAATGTGGTTCTATAAGAGGTAGGATGAATTTATAAGCACAGAAAATAAAATTTGCCAGTCAAGTTTGAACTTCAGAAGAGACTGTTTATAATCACTTAGTATTAATGCTCTTGGGAAAGGTATGAATCCACTTTTCCCAATAGTCTGTGCTACTGTCAGATATCTTGACAAAACGCCACATCACTAGCATGCTACAATGCTACTTACTCACTTCAAGAAGTAAGTGAGTAAACATTTGGACAAACTATTATTTTCTAAATGCTTTACCTATTTAGGAGTCACAAAAACTTATTTTTCATATAGTCAAACTTTTAAGCAAATTAAGCTAAATTTAAAAAAAAAAATTTTTTTTTAACTAATTTTCTTCACTTTATTGGTACTCTTTCAAAATGTTTTAGGATGAATAAATCCTGAACCATTGAAAATAAGCAGCATAAAATCAGAATGTCACCCTCTTTAAAAAAAAAAAAAAAAAAAAAAAAAATGACAACACATTGTTGGATTTTAATTATAACCAAGCTTAATACACTCATTATTATCATCATCAACATCATATTACTAATTTTATTCCATCTTATTACACTGACTTTTTATCACAATAATTCTTTTTTTTTTTTAACAGAAGCATCAATAACATCATGGACTGCTATTATAACAGGAACCTAATGTGTTTATGGATCACTTGTTAATAACTTTTATACCATCTTTGTAACTTCTGGTAGGACCAAATCACATTACACACTTTATGAAACTGTCTTTCAAGGATGTTATAATAAATTCTTCCATGGCTGAAATGAGTATCAAGTGGAATATATAAACACATAATTGTTTGGCCACTTTCCTTTCTCTGGCTTGCATTAGTTTTGTTTTTGCTACCTATTATTAGTAGATAGTACCAGCTCAGAGTGTTATGATGAAAAGCAATAATGATAAGATGGAGAAAAGAGTGTATGGATCCAGTTTCATCTTTACTATTAATTTTAGTATTTCTTTGTACTTTTTAATTAGACTTAAATCTGCATCATACATTTTCATGGATGTGGACCAAATCATTTCAGTCATGGAAGCATTGATTATTGAATGTAGCTTAAAGTTATAGCAGTTCTTCCACCCTCTTTCTTTCCAGTTCTCTATCTTTGTTTTGCTACCTTGTAATACAGCATGTCAAGACTGAGTGTTATGATAAAGAGCAACAATAATAACAAGAAGTAAAACTGGTAATAAAATAATATTAATAAAGAAAACTATATTGACCCAGAGTGTTGTGATGAAAAGCAAGAATAATAAAATGGAAAAAAACGAATAAGAAAATAACAGTAATAATGAATGTATCTCACCAGAACGTTATGATAGAAAAGCATCATTAAGATAGATAAAAACTAGTTAAGAATAATAAAGGGTATGGTAGAATGATCTCCTGGATTTAAAACTGCCACCGTGCAATCGCTAGTACCACTGAGGGGGAGGGGTTATGTTTTTGAGCAGCAGCAGATTTACCATTTCAGTTACCATCATGGCATGGAATGGAGAACATTGTGAGTTTGGGATTAAAATTCCTCCCATTATGTGATAATATCCCATGTTTGGCTCAGTCATGACTTTGATCCCATTGTGATTATTTCTTCTCAGGATACCTGAAGGTTCAAGTCTTTAAACAGAGTCCATATCACTCATTATATATATCCCCTTGTGATTATTTCTCAGGATACTTGAAGGTTGACAATACAAAACCTTATTTACACGATACATGACAGCAAAGAAATTTCAATCCTTGTATTATATTTTTCATTGAAACATTATGCTTATCTTGTAAATTATTTTGATTTCAACCAAGTAAACTAATCTTCCAAGATGAATTCAGACAGTTGAATTCATTCTTTAAAATACTGATCTTGTTCCCATAATACCCTGACAGATCCACTACACAGCCTTCATGAAGTGCATTTCTTTTACTCAAAAGGAAAGATATTAGAAAGAAACCCCCATCCTTATATCAACTAGAGTCATCAACAATCAAAAAGTAGCAAGAAAGAAGCATCAAAATTTTTTAAGTTTTAAAATCAAAATGAAGACATGAGCAAAACTAAGAACTTAAATGATAAAATAATGATATTTAGAGAAAGTTGAGATAAGTTGTAGCTAATTCTTGATAATTTTTGGCAAAACACAAGTTTGTGAAAGTACAAAACATGCTAAACACAAAAGACCAAATTGTGTGTGACTTTCTCTTGTTTCTTGAAAATTATTCACAAAATTCAGAAATTTGAGGATGTGGAGAACATTAAAAAAAAAAAAAAAAAAAAAAAAGACAATAATAAAGCTCCACACCAAATCAAATGAAAAACTTACTGGAATAAATGTGTTGAATATCAAGAGTAAAATTAATGTTTCATTCATTGTTCATCTTTGTGTTGTAAATATATGTTCACTTTTGATACTTTTTGAACATACTCCATAGTCGTTTACTAAGATTAAATTAGTTTGTCACAAGGCTAGAATTATGGGGCCCTCAGAGAGGACTGAACTCATTAACGATGGTCAACTAACTAAACCTGCTAATCATTAAATCATATGAAACACTCTTTAAATAGGCCTTGCTTGATTTGATAATATTAAAAATTTTGGCTGTGATTTGGGATTGAACCCTGATCTATGGAACTGGAGGTGGGGAGTATATACAACTATTTCATCCACAAATATTATAGAAATCTTACCAAATGTTCATTAAGTTTAGTTCAGAAATTGAGATAAAACAAATGGTATATATGTACTTCCTACATGTGCCAGAGATCAAGTAAAATCCAGAGAAGCCTCTCTTTCTTAAATGAAAGAATCTTAAGAATCTTCCTACCATATATTTCCACTGTAATTGACTCCAAACTAAATTTATAAAGTCTCAGAACATTTTATTCATTTAGCAACGAGGGAAAAAGTCTCATTTCATATTCTACCTCCACATGACTGTGTCTGATAAGGATTACCAAGTATTAACAATCAACTTGTAATAAACAGCCTTATCTATTCGTTATCTTTTATTAAAGTATTGAAATTGTGAATAAATATTTTCATTGTGTCTTGGCCTCCTTTGTTTGTGCAATTTATTTATATCCATTATAACATTAAATCATTGCATCTGTTAGTTTATAATTGAATTATTGGGGAAAATAGGACATTTTAATAAACTTTTGTGAAATAGAGAACAGAGTTTATGAGTACTTTTGGGGTATTCCAACTTGAAAAATTTTTCCAAACCACTACAATTATCTCCCTTGTCTTTCATTCTTTTGGAATCAAATCAAGATTAAAATATTTCTGCATGGGATCATATTCATATTTTGCATTTACGTTTTATTCATTTAGCAATGAAATTATTTTGATATAGATTTTACAAAGATCCACTTATAAATAAAAATAAACAAATAAGATTAATTTAGAAGAGACGTGTGATAGAATACATTTCTTACTATATTATTATGTAGGTAATGTCATTCTTTCCACCTGGGCAAGATTGGGTAACCCTTCTCATGAATGTCAGTAGCTTGAAATATTTTTTGTACAGAAATAATTTGTTTTCAAGATAGAAGGAGAATATATTTTCACTAGCATCACCATGATGGCTGTTTCCCTCTTTATTTTTTTTTTTTACTCCCCCAATGTGATCACAAATCATTCTTTGAGACCAATTCTACTGCATGCAGTTTGATTATTGTGTAGTGAAGCAATGCCTTTTTTGGGAGGTTAGCAACTAGACTTGAACAAATCACCAACTCCCAAGCCTTAAAACTGGGACCAGAGTATGATATCTGTGTCAGTACCTCAGCCATATTCTTGTCTTCAAGGAAGATGCAGCAAAAAGTGAGCCATGCCTGATTCTGGAGATTCTGAACTTCAGGTCAGCACCTACTCATATCAATAGGCCAAAGTCTGTAATATAATGCTTTCAGAACACTAGTTTTGGAGAGCAGGTAATTTTTGTCCTAGCTCACATGCATGTTCAGCTAATCCTAATGAGAAGTAATTAAATACTTTATTTACCCACATACAAGACTTATTTTAGAAAAGTCTTTAACAGACTACTGATAAAAACTCATTTAAACCCAAGATTTGTAGCTTCAGTAGATGTCTCTCTAGTCATAAAAATCAAGATATTGAATGCTGTGTATCATTAGGTTTATTTGAAATTTAAATATAGATCCTATATTCTAACAGATATGGTATAAACTTGAACAGTATCACAGTGTCTAGCGTCTTTATCATTTGGTAGGGCTGATTTCATTCAAGGTTTAATTTTTTTTAATCGTATACAAACGAACATGTTAATGTCAAGGATATGTTCTGGGCAATGGAATATCATACAACTTGGATGCTAAGTATTCCAATCTAATACTAATAATTATATGGTTTCAGTTCAATGATTCTCTCTAATAATAGTCATTTGTTTGCATACAATTATAAGGTTTCAAATAATCAATAATAATTCTTAGTAAACAATTATCACTTCAAGTAACTAATCTTAATAGAAATAATTTACATTTAGATTATTATGACAGTTGTCTTCATCTTTACTGTTATCATATTTACCAACCCCTCCACTCGGGCAGGATATGACACAAGGTCTATTTTTTTAAGCGGAGTTTAACAGGTTTGAATTCAGAGTTTTCCTTCTCCTAGACTAGTTGCCTCACCAAGGCTGAAGAACCTAGTCAGCCCTACAATTTACCCATAGCTGGAGGGAGAATATTTGGATTCATACCTTTCCCAAGGGTATTAGTGCTACGTGAAATGCAATCAGTCAGGTCCAGGATTTGAACTCGTGTCACTGTGTCCATATCCTGCGACGATAACCATTACACCACGGGCACCTCCCATCTTTACTGTTATATTCATAATGTTTCTTTGGCCTTCTTCAGGTGTTTCTTGTTGAACTCATGAGCTTACAAAGAACTTCAAATCAAACCCTTTATTTAATCCATGGGGTAGATTGTTCTAATTCTGTTGACCATAATCAAGTACCAGTGTTAATCGATAGTAATTATTCTTGTTATTTTTAACTCTAATCAGAAATGAAACTGCAACCTTCAGATGATTTCACTCAGAAATTCATTAACCAAATGCCTATATCCGTTATGCCACATCTTGCTGGACAATTAAGAGTGAATTGAATAGAAGGTTTGGTTCAAAGTTCCACGTAGGCTCCTGAGTTTGACATGAAACACTTGAAGAAGGCTGAAGGATGCATTGGCCAAAATGTGAAGATAACAATAAAGATGAAGACAATAGTCTGAATACACTAAATAATAAAAATTATCAAGCTTCATCTAAAAAATTTAAACATAATTTGCAGTTATTTAGCATCAAGTATTCTTATCCAATATTAGTAATTTTTAAACATATCTATTTAACTAATAGATGGGACTCTAACAAGTACTACCATCACAGAGTGAGCCTGAGAGTAATTGTACAATAGAACTCCCAGATTTCCAGAAGTGGAGCCTCACCATCAGATGCAGTTTAGTGTCATACACAAGACACCTTTTATTTTTGGTGGGTGGTATACAACTCTGCTGGGAATACAGCCAGCATATTCAAGCCCTACTGTCAAAGTAATGCAAGTTTTCAGTTTTTTCTCCTCAGTTTTCTATTTCCTGTTGAATCTTTTCTTTCTACCAACAAACAAATGACCATCCGGATTCAATTTACTGTCCTAAACAATTAAAAATGCCAGATTAGTGAACTTCAACCACAATTTTTTCTATCAGCTCTAAATCATGAAATTGCAACTTTTTAAAAAATGCAGTTTATGTTTATCCAGCCAGTTATCAATTTTCTGATGAAAATTTCAGTTCATACCCAATAGCCTTTTACATACTTATGAGGTCTCGAAAATATATTCAGTCAGATGTAGAGAAGGACATTAAGCAAATTAATACCTGTACCAAATCTGATCTGGTCTTTGCAATTTGTATAAGTTTATACATCAGATCTTTTTTTTTCTAAATATTCATGCAAGCTTCAAGAGCATTAGTTCTAAATAAGAACAATGTTTACTAGCAATGAGAATTGAAATGGTATTGTCGGTTCCAATTTTATGATGTCCTATTTGTTAAGCTGTTTCTCCTCCCACTTGATATATAATAAGCATCAGAAAATTCTTAGATAAAATCCTGTTCATTCTTTATAACATTGAGTGGTAGCAGTTAAGGCTGTCAGAGAATTTAGTACTGACTGTTGTTATTCATCAGAGGTAATGTTAGAGAATTTAGTTTCTCTGACGAGTGCTCTTCTATCTACCAACATGTACAGTTGGCAAAAACACAAGATGAATTCTTTTCTTCTCCTCTCCTTTGACAAGGTAGATTTTTAAATAGTGATTCCTTTTTCTTTATGTTCACACTGAATATATCTTACAAAATAAAAATTTAAAAAAATAAAAAATTGATAGCACAAATGATCTTTTTTAATGATTTTATCTTTTAGTCAATGATTTTTAATAAAATCAAGATATCTGTAAAAAAGAAAAAAAAAAAAACAAGCCTTAACTTAATTTTATACTAAGAAATGATGATTCATTGATCAGCTCTAACAAACCACAGTTAAGTAAGGCACAAGGACACAAGCCACCATTGTGGATGGTAAAAGACCACAAGCCATCAAAGATAGAACAGAGTCACAAGCCACCACTGGCTCAAGAGCATGGTCGTTTAGCACTCAGTGAAGCTCCAATTTACTATAAAAGTAAAAAAAAAAAAAAAATGATTTGGGAAATAAGCTTTACAACACTCACTCTACAACAGAGTAATGCACAAAAGAAACCTCCTTAAATGATGATTAACTAATTTCTTACCATTTTAGTTTTAATTTTAATGAAATTAATTTGTGTATAACAATGTCCAATATTAGATAAACTCTGAGTCAGAGTGAACCTAGGAGTAATGACAACAAAGGGATGAATCCACACCCTCCAGAGCTTCAGAAATGGAGCCTCAACATTGGATGCAGTTTAGCATCATACCAAGGACACTCAATAAGAAATTTAAAGAACAAATACTACTAAAGCAATGTTTAGCAACTAAATAAGAAAATATTGCCATTGCTCCTAGTTTCACTTGGACCCAGAGTGGTAGTACCTGTTAGGGTCCCATCTACAGGTCAAATAAATCTGTTTAGAAATCATTTGTATTCCATAGGACTTTGTGCAAATAAAAACCCTCTTAAGATACAAATACACAAAAAATATAAATATAAATGTATAAGGCATAAAATAATCCTAGAAAGGTTGACATGCTGTTAAAATCAATCTCATCTAGTCTGAACAGTAAAAGGATTTGTTACAGCACCAATCAGATAACAGATTTTAATAAACAGGTTCTCTTCTATCTATCCTTTATTAGTTGCTATATCAAACACATATCTTAGATGAAAATTATTCAATCAAATTGAGTCACCAAACATGAGAGCTAGTTTATTTTAGGTTACTAATTAGAGGATATGGATAAATTACCAAGCATCCAAACTGTTCTTTATAATTTCTTCATTTTCATTAAAAACAAAATGTTCCCAAATCTTGTTTTGTTCTTGTGCCTCCATGAAAAAATGCTTTCCAAAGTTCCTAGGTAATAGCATCTCTGCATATAGTCATGTCTGGGTAATGGCAATAAGTTATTTATTCCTCAACAGATGGTTTAGGTAATACCAAGTAACCTAGTCAGCATTAAACTACACACCCTTTTAGTTCTGCAGTAATTAAAACTATGCAAAGAACTAGTGACCTGATAAAAATAATGTCAACATTTAAGAGAATCAAACTATTTTAGGTATAAACTTAGATGACCACATACACGAAATATATTAATATCAGGTTAGTACAGCTATTTATCTAAAATGCCAATAAAATAATGGCTTATAAGACTCACAATTACAACAACCAGATCATTGTTTTCCTAAGCCAGAAATATGTATGAGGTCAATCCAGAAATATCTCTGAGACTTTTATAAATTCAGTTCCGATTTATTTTACTTTAGTTTCCCAGTCTTCCAAAAATAATAATCGATAAACTATGCAAATAGCAAATATATATATATATATATATATATATATATATATATATATATATATATATATATATATATACACACACACACACACACACATATAAATCTTTTGGTTGGTTGGTTGGATTTTATGGCATATCAACCTTTGTAGGTCATTTAATGCCAAATCCATTTTTATACAAATAATCAGTTCTATTTCAAACAATTTAGTTTAGTGTAAGTATAGTTTCAATGTCAAAAACAGTTCTATATCAAACAGTTCAGTTTAGCATAAGTACACAGTTTAAATGTCAAAACAGTTCTATTTCAAGTAATTTAGTTTAGCATAAGTAAGCAGTTTAGTTCTATTTAACCTATAGACAAGGCCCAATCAGGTGCTACCACACTGGGCCAGAGTGGACCTCGGAGCAATGGCAAGGAAAGGGTAATCCACATTCCCCAAAGTTCCAGCATTGCTGGAACCTGACCATCAGATTGTTTAGTGTCATATACAGGACACTTGTTGGAAGGAGTCTTACTCCTCGGCAGAGGTGCAGTCTGTGTATTCTACAGCCCAAGCCAACTGGGCAATATATAGCTTTTGTTTTCATTGTGTACATTTTATCTTCCATACCAACAAATCTTATAAATTTATATTTTTCCTTTCTTTGTTTCTCAAGTTAGAGGATGACTCTAGATAGTACACATGACAAAATACACATTTATTCCCTCTATATAACATGGAGGTTTATATATCTGCAAACATTAATAACACAACCAGACATTGAAATCAAACTAAGTTATCTCATTAATTCATTAAGGCAACAGTTATATTCTTTGGTTGAAAAATCACTGGTAACATGACTATCCCTCCTTCCTTTTTTGGTTAGCTGTTGGTTTTGAATTCAAACTTGCTTTTCTCCTACACTGGTTGCCAGCCAATTTTATAGGGCTTGGGTCGTCTTCCTAATTTACCTCAAGCTAAGAAAATAAAAAACAGATTCATGCTTTTCCTGATGCCATTAGTACAAAGTGAACAAAAATATCTTGGACAGTTCACTGATTCCATTTTCCAAACCATTTATGCCACCTGCACCTCCACAAATCTATAAAAAATTAGTTTCTTATATTTGCACTTGCAAGACATTAGTTTTTTTCTTACTTTCTATGAAAGAATGCGTTTTTTATTCCTTTTAGTATTAAAAATTAGTATTAACCAGTCCATTGGTCTAGTAGGTAGAGTGTTCACCAATGGCTTAGGAGACCGGGGTTCAATCCCAGGTCAAGTCATAGTAAAAAAAATAAAAAAATAAAAAAAAAAGGAACTTGATGCCACCTTGCTTAACACAACATTATAAGGTATAGATCAAGAGTAGCACCCTCACCTAAACATTGATTTAATAGCTAATGAAAAAAAAACCTTCAGGTTGCTTTCAACTACTGTCACCAACTTTACTTTTACTTAGTATAAAGAATATTTGCTCAAATGAACTTCATAATCATCTAGATATTATCATTATTATAATGTGTGTTTGTGCATGTGCGTATAACACTAGTAATGGCTGACCAGCAAAGACTCAGTTATTAGCTCGATATGGACACCAGATGCAGTCTGGAAGACCTGTCAGGAGCAATGAACTATAGAAACAGATTGAGAGAGTTCATGCTGGCAGTGTAACTTGATGATGATTGATTGATTTTAATGGCACGTCAACCTGTCTTGGGTTATTTTATTCCAAGAGGTTAGAGAATTGCACACATGTTTATATTTACCTTTTTTATGAAGTTGTTTCTTATGAGTGCTTTGTACACAGTTACATGAAATCAAGAATTCCTATCTAATACAAATAATTTGCACAAAGTTGTATGGTTATTATCTAACACTAATGATTTACACACAGTTATATGGTGTCAAGTATTCCTAATTATTTTCAAACAGACTAGTGATCTAAAGATGGGACCCTAACAGGTACTACCATCCAGGGTCAGAGTAGAACTTCACTATTGGATGTAGTTAGGTGTCATACCCAGGGCACCAATTTTTGTCGGAGTCTTACACTCTGCAGAGGATACAGCCAGTTAATTCTAAGCCCCAACAACAAAGCTTGCTTATTTCTACATAATGTAATTTTATGATAAACAGTGAAATGGGGGGAAAAAAAAAGAGAATTTTATGTTATTTTAAACTTGACAAATAAAAAAAATTATGATTTATTCTTGAAGTATTGAACATGAACAAGAAAATGCAGAACAATAAAATTGATGATATAAGTTCAATACAAATGCAGAATTATTTAAGAATTTGTATCTTTCTTTTCCCTTTTTCTTGATGGCAAGGGCAACCTAGTATATAATAATGAACAATGAGACTTTTTCAGTACATTTCTTTCTCTCTATATAACTTCTGTTACACTATAAAGTAAACATATATAAAGCTAATGAGTGAATCCTGCTCTGATTCAAATGTCCAGTTTGGAGGTAAGCAAACAAGTGACATTAGCATTCTGCTGCTTGAACACCATGGTAAAATTAAGGAAAGTTAAATTGCATGCAGATACTACACTGATCTACTGAGACTGAAGACCAGAGAATAACAAAGTGCATGCATACTCTTACCATAGGCAACTTGAGTGATGTAATGGTGAAATAAACCAGCAGCTGATTGGGTGCCCTATACTTATCTTTTTGTCACACTAAGCCAAGCTTAGTAAATGACTACAGTATGAAATTTTCTTAAGATTCCTTTAACATGCATGCATGCATAAGTTGGCGACTGTAGTCGAAGGTGACCAGAAGGCTCCCTTTTCAATAGGTACTACACTGAGGTGTAGGGGAGGGCGCTACTCTTTTCACAGGATTGCTCCACTTTACCCTTGATACGTAGCTAATATTGCTGAGTGTTAAGCAAGGAGGTATCAAGTACCATTTTTAAAGTCTTTGGTATGAGGAGACCTGGGATTGAACGCAGGTCTCCTGGACCATTGGCGAACACTCTACCCACTAGACCAATGATGGAAAATGCATATTTTTGTAATATAGTGTTAACCAATGTTCTGGAAAACTGGAGTTCAATCCCAGGTTGAGTCATACCAAAGACTGGGGGGGGGGGGAAGATACTTGATACCTCTTTGCTTAACACAGAATTATAAGGTACAGATCAAGAGTAACTGGAGCAATTCAGGGAAAGGAGTAAAGCCACCTCTAAACCTCAGTGTAATAACTATTAAAAAGGGAGCCTTCAGGTCGATTACGACTACTTTTAAAATTGTTTCAAATAATTAATCAAGAACCAAATTTTCACTCTTTCTTAGGTCTTTGTCTCATTTGAAAACCTTCCCAGAATTTCCAATAAGATAGTGGGTAAAAGTGTTGTTAAAGCTTATCTAGTTCTGTGGAAGTCATGAGTTCAGTTTCTAGCTAAGGTGGTGTGGAAATATTCACAGACTTAGTGGCAAGGCAGATTAGCATCATGAGGAAGAAATGACAGTTATGTATTTGGAAATTCCCAAGGAAGGACACCAGATGTGACAGGTACAAGAATGACAACAACATAACCACATGGATCCAATAAAGAGTTCTATCTTGAATTCCCAGACATCTGAGTCAACTAAAATGATATTGTATCATGATAAAAACAAAGATACCATAATTATTTGTGCATAACATGCACTCACATAACACTACCCATTAACTTTGGACTACAAAATTCTGGGGAAGAATTTTCATGTAAATACACACTGACTTTTTAGAATTTGTTGCAGATAAATTTGTTAAACTTTTCATTGACTAAAAATAACAATTTACATAATATTTAGGAGAAATACACGGGCATGTTCACAAAACAGTACAACAAGCTTGCAGTGAAAATAAGCATACCTTAGGATAAACAAAATTATGAACATGTAAACTGCAATGAGTATAATGACATAAAACATGAGTCTAGACTATAGATATATCTTACTTTCAGTCATCTCATTCTAAAGGTTGTATGCCTTTTATGGCATAACAACCCTTGGAGGTTATTCTATGCCAAATCCTGTTTAGACATATATATTAAAAATGATTTGTAAACAAATAGTTTGTTGGTAACAATTTAAGAATGAACCAGAGCTTATTTGTTTGCACATAGTTCAATAGTTTCCAGTATTGCTAACACTAATAGCTTTTTTTTCAACATAGTTAAATGGTTTCAAGTATTGCCATGTAATACTGATAATTCAATATAACATTATTCATTTGTTTGCACACTGTTAAATGGTTTAAAGTGTAGAAAATGATTAGATATTTCTATTTGACCAACAGATGGGACTCTAACATGTACTACCACTCGGAGTCAGGTGGACTTGAGAGTAATGGCAATGAAGGGCTACTCCACATTCCCCAAAGCTCCAAGACTGGAGCCTCAACATCAGATAGTTTAGTGTCATATCCAGGACACTTGTTGGGGTGGTTTTATTCCACTACAGAGATGCAGTTGGTGCATTTTACAATCCCAACCAAGTGGACTGGGTGAGGCATGTGGATAGAAAAAAAGAAGTTAATCATATAGTTCTTCTGTATAAAACACCCTCCACCCAATTTTTGGCCTGAAAAATCTGGAAAAATTCTGCATCTTAAACATTGATAATTATAGTAAAGAAACTCATCTGAAATACTCAGTGGATATCATAAATTTATCAATAATAAGAACATATTCAATTTGACTAAAGTGTACTGAGCAAGTTATGTAACAAAGTGATGATGTCTAAGGTATCTAGACTTTGTCTAGATGAGTCAGTGCCAATTCTCAAGACATTTCTTCGTTTTCATCTTCTCAACTAGAAAAGTATTATATAGAACAGAACATTAGTGACTCTTTCTCTAGTTGAGAAGAAAGAACAAACAAAAAAAAAAAGTGGGGGGAACATACTAGATAAGTTTTAAAGATCACCAAAAGAAGCCCAAAGAATAAAAACAACAAGATAGAGATAACTGTTAAGAAATACATGTAATCATCTTTTTTGTTGATGCCAACCTTTAGGTTAGTAAATGGTTTTAGTCAATCACACACACACACACACACACACACACACACACACACACACACACACACAAAAGACAAAATCATGTACTAGAGTTCAACTATTTTTAAATGAAGCATCATACCATGTAGGTTGATACACAGAATCAAGCAAAAGATATTGCTAGCACTTCACTTTTAAAGCTTATAAATTTGATCAACATAAATACATTAGGCACCTGTTTTCCTTCCTAGAAGACTTAGAAATCTCATTTATCTAAATCATACTTTCGAAGAGTCCATTTATAGAAAAGTGAAGGGTGGTGAAAACTTATTTTAGGAGGTCATATGACAGAACATACACGAAGTTATAAATTTGAATTAAAAAAAAATCTTATATACTTAAAATTTACAATGAACATCCTTTAATTCATTTTGAGTATCTCATTGTGGGAATAAGTCAGCCTACTTGTCTTGCAGCCCATTATTATAGAATAGAGTGGTACATACTAATAGCCTTGTACCAAAACTAGCATATACTTAATAAATAACCAGTAAATATTTTCAAACAATCACAGAATAAGAAATATAGAAAGAGAAAAATGTTAGAATCGTTTGATCTTCTAGGAAACTTACCATCAAAATGAGGATCATTTAGTAAAACAGTTATCATCATTGGAAATGGAATTGGTAACCAGAGTTCAAATGCTGGACAAGGCTGTATTTCATTTTGCACTAATGCATAAATCCATCTGTTCTTCTCCTACCAGCTATAGATAGAGTAAGACAGACTGGGTTCTTCAGCCTCAGTTAGACAACTGGTCTTGGAGAATGAAAACTCTCAATTCAAACCAGGTTTAATCAATTCTAAAATTGACTTTGTGTCACATCCTCTTCATGTCAAGGGCTTGAATAAATATATACCATCAAAATTGGAATTCTAATTATGAAATAATCAAATTTGCTGATATATGTATGGAAATATATATGAGATATGTTCAAAAAGTGAGGTAAAAAACTTTTAGTAATCAAATATTTATCATTATGCAAACAAAACATTATACATGTCACTAGTACTTCTATGTTACTTTTAACTATGATCACCATCAAGATTGATGCACTTGTCCCACTGGTACATAAAAATCCTTCTAGAGATTCTCTTACACATCTGCAACAACAATGTCATAGAACAGATAAATGTTATTTGAAGGGCCCAAAGAGATAACATTACCCAAGTTGAAGCTTTCATTCAAGATAAAAGATGGGACAAACTCAGTGCAACTTGATCTTCCAATGTTGGTGGTCCGTGAAATCATCCATGAGAAGTTAGGATACTGGAAAGTCTTATCTAATTAGATCCCATAGCAATTGACTGAAGAACAATTGATTTAACAATAAATGGAAGATGAATGAAAAATCACCTCAAAATTTCAGTAAATGAGGAAGACCAAAGAATGCATCAGCCAAAACATAATGATAAAACCAATGATGAGAATATTAGTCAAAACAATTCATACTATCATGATAATGACATCTTTTAAAATTTCAAACAATAAGGAAGGCCAAAGAATTCATCAGCCAAAACATTATGATTTTAAAAAAAGTAGCAATGTCTTCCTTGTAAGCTATTTTAAACATAACCTAATGTTTATGGTCCCCATTTAAAATACAACTCTCAACTTTTGGCTGAGGGCAAAGTAAAGAATCTTCTTATCAGCTTAAGATATATGTCATTGAAATATAAGGTTAGAGCTTTGGTGATGTATCAAAGTCCCTACATTTGAGTCATACCAAATACTAAACTGATAAGAACACATACTACACTTTGATCTTGGTCTTTTGGCTAAGACACTTCATTTTTTAAAAAGGACCACAGGAATTAGATTGTGCACTATTTTTAAGTCTAATGACTGTCTTAAATTCTTTAAGAGTTTACAGAAATAAAAATTAAACTGAAGAGTATTTCTGAGAAATAAGCCGAATTTGATGAGACTCAAATAGAAACGGTAAAAAGTTAGATAGTTTGATTGTCTTATTTTCAGCCAACCTTGAATTTGAAAAAAAAAAAAGCTCATTTGCTTCCTATCCATCTATTACAAATCTGAATAATGAAGACATATCTGACATTTTCAATTATTTGTACTTTATAGTCATGTCTCAGTAGTTACAAGATAATATTTTTAAAATGTTTCAGGATCCATTCTTAATAAACTACAAAATGAGAGGATTTTTTTAACAAATAATAGCCATCTTCTACTATCAAGTAACTTACCAAGTACTTTTAGAAAGACATTACCAAGTCTATCTAACAGGTAAAAAAAAATTTTTTTAAATCAATTTTTGCCAGAACATTTAATTCTAAGATATAGCTACCTATTAGAAATAGGCAGGCAGGCGCGCACACACACACACATACATGTATATATATAATATAAAAACATGTATAAAGTTCACACAATACATGCAGAACGAGACAAGCCTGTAAATTATGCTATTTGAATAAGAATAGTAGCACTATTTTTATAAACTTTTGTGAAAGGCATTTAGTCAAGACAAAATCGTTGGAAAATAGACTGATATTTATTTATTGTCCAATCACAAATTGATACAAATAATAGTGATTATATGTAAGGACAATTAATTTAAAAAAAAAAAGGAAAAAAGGAAAAAATGTGAAATTTTTATTTCCTCATTAACACCCAACAGTTCCTTTATGAATACAAACCCTTTTAATTGGTTAAGTCAGAGCTTCTCAAAGGGCTCCATATAGATGGAGGAGGAGGAGGAGAATAAAAATGTAGGGTCCACAGGGAGTGAATTTACTAGTTTGCATTTATGAATTTCTTTATGACAAGAGAACAAAAGTTGCTGACTCATGTAGACTGGTTGCTAGATATTGTACACCTAGCAGAGTACCTGATTGGGTGACATGTCACTAATATACAACTCATTCAAAACATATAGATCATTTAAATGAATTAACAATGTTGAGGAGGAAAGAGCAAATTTAGACCCCTTTTTTAAAAGACTTTATTGCTATGACTTTCAATTTAGAAGCAAGGTTTATGTACACATTTATAGGAGTTGAATTTTACCGAAGGAATGAAAAATCTCTAGCAAAATATTTCATGCGTTCTCTAACAGTTGAGCCCATTCTTAAAAGCTTTTTCAAGTTTGTATATCGTAGAATCTGGTTTTAGCTATGTACATTATTTACTATGCAAACAGAGAAGCACTTTGAACATAAAATGCAGTGATCTGAAAGTCACAAACCAGCAGCCTAATATTTTTTATCTCCTCTGTGCCCACCAAACTCACCCTTCCCATAAGAAAATAATTCAAGAATTTAAAAAGGTGTAATTGCATTTATTGTTTACTAATTCTTTTCTTGCATGAAGTATATTAAAAACTGGTAAATTAATTTTGTAATTTTATATTCAATTCATTGATTTGGGGTGAAAGGAAATTATATTTGTTTAGTGGGGAGTGCATTAAGTAAAAAGTTAGATCAATGTGTTTATACCAATCTTACTAAATAACTTAGAAATAGTTTTTCAACTATTCTCTTATTTATACTGAAATTAAAAAGAAAACTTTTTCAACAACATTAAGCTTTTTAAGTTTGGGAAAAACATCAATACAAAATGATACTGAGTGTTTCAGAAAAAAAAATGGATATAATTTTGTCACTTACTAAATTGACCAATTCTTGTTCAAATGATTTCAAATTTTAACAGCATGTGTAGAAACAAATCAAAATTATGTTTAATGTTTCAACACTTTTTCTTTTACAGTGAATGGCATTTTCATACCATATAAAACAATCATCAGATTATCTTTTTTTGTAATCTGTTGATTGTGTAGCCTCATGAAAGTAAATTTATAGTGAAAAGAGTGCAATATTGTAAGAGGGTTTTACGTTTATATATAAAATAAAAGAAAAAACCGAGATCAATAAAATTGATCATTTTCAAATAAAGCTTAAGCACTCAATGTAAAACAATGGCTAAAAAGCTTTTTTAAAAATATTACAAAAGAAAATATGAAAAATCTTTATATTATGTGCTTTCTTTGAATTGTCCTCTCATATAACTTGCAAGATTCTTCCGAATGTAATATTTGCCTAATGATGATGATAATAGTAAACTACTAGTTTGTTTGTTACTGCCTCTCACCAGACAGGACTTGACACTGACCCGAAGATCGACTATAGTGGCGGTTGACGGAGGGGGAGGTTGGGCTCGAGCCAAGACTCGAACCCTGCTTTACTTTGCTGGTCATCCTCGTCCAACCGAAGGTGGCTCAACCGAAGCCAGGAGCCTTTCAGCCTCAAATCTGTTCTTGACTTTGAACACTGCACTAAGCCAGGGAAGGTGCGTTATAGTAAACTACTAGTTGCTATATATAGTTTCAAGTTGTATCATATCGTCATTATCATAATCCACAAATGAATATATTTTTAAATTCTAGTGTGAAGGGATCAAAATTCTCATAGAGAAAGAGAGAGAGAGAGAGAGAGAGAGAGAGAGAGAGAGAGAGAGAGAGAGAGAGAGAGACTGACATTAATTTCTTTCAATACCAACAAGAAATAAACTTAAAGAAATTATCAAGGTTCTCCACGAAATCTCAGAAAAATTAAGGCATGAAGAAATAATGAAGAAATGAGGTTCTTCATTTGCTTGTGAAGTAATTCCAAGATGTCTGTTTTGTGAATTAGTTGGCAAAACAATTATAAACCTCAGTAATTCAATACAAAAAAAAAAAAAAAAAAAAAAATCAAACAATCTATTTATATCTATCAAAATTTTTTAAAGAGATAAAAATAAATGCAACAAAAATTTAAAAAAAAAAAAAAACCTGTCTTAATATTTTAAATTTAAGCATTTTTAAAAAATAATAAATCAGCTTAATTCATAATAGAGAGAATAATAAACAAAACATTTCCCATCACAATTCAACTAATAATGTGTCAGGCAGAAAACTTATTGATGCATACTAGTATATTAGTTTCAAATATATAAATAAAAGCAAGAAAATACATTTTGGACTATATTAACAATATTAACCTTGATTTGTAATTTAAAAAAAACTTTTAAAAAGAAAATGACTAATATTGACAAAGTAAGCAGCTTTTAAACTTTTTTAACTCAAGCCTAACAATGTACTACTTCTACTGACCGTGCTTATCTAGTAACAAAGATGACTCATACAATGACAACAGACTTTCACTTTCAATTCTGAAATAAACAAAGCCTTTTTCTTTCTTTATGCATCCCATAAAATTTTTATTCAGTGATAGAGAGACAAAGAAAGACAAAGTGATAAATATGCCGATTCACAATTGAATTCAACACACACACACACACACACACACACGAAAAAAAAAAAAAAAAAAAAAAAAAAGCACTTGGCCAACATTAATTAAAATCTCACCACAACCAAAAGTTCAATGTTAAGCTTTAAAACAATTCCAAGTAAACCTGTAATATCTTTTTAGCTCCTCATATCACAAAAACTAATCTTGTTCTTATTATATTGGTTTTGGATTATTCATTTTGATACATGCATAATATTTATAGTTAGATTAGTAAACATTTTGAAAGGAGTTTATTTTCAAGTGCACAGGAGTTTCTATTAAAGATAGCATATTTCTCGGTGTGCTTTCTTTTATTCTCTGTACATTGGTTTGACATTAAACTTCCTGAATATCCAGATGAGATCCTTCATCTAATCAGTCCTTCAGCTTGTGTACAGATCACCTCAACAAAGGCAGATTTTACAGAGCAGAATTGTTGGTCCAACACCTTTTTTTTGGGGGGGGGGGCTATCAATTTATAGCTGGAGGTATCCCCTCCTGGTTTTGAATAAGTTGCCCTTCTAGACTGGTTGATAACCAGGACTAAAGAGCCCAGTCTGCCTTACTATTTTAACAATAACAGAGGAAAGAAATGGATCTATGCCTTTCTCCAAGGGCATTAGAGTAAAGTGACCACTATTTTAGCTGAAATTTGAATTCATTTTCCACGCGGATAACCATTATGCCACTAGCTTCAAAATGTTTTGAATTCAGAGTTTTTCTTCTTCTAAACTGGTTGTCTAACTAAGGCTAAAAATATTTTTTTTAAATAAGCCTGCCCTACTATTTACTTATAGCAGAAAGGAGAGTGGATGTACTATCATGGATTGCTGTAACAGGAACCTCCAAATGTCTTGTATGATACTAAAATTCTCAGTGTGTGTGTGTGGGTGTGTAATGCAGTTTGCAATATTTATGAATAAAGAGAGCTCAATATTGTAAATAGAACATATATATCTAAGTTAAGATAGTGTAACAGCGCTTGGTAACTGCCAGAAATAAAACCTACATGTTTATCAGACTTGGTCTGTTGACTATGACTAAGCTATCCTCATTATATATATCATTACTCAACAAAAAGAGCACATCACAGCAAGGTTTTTATCAGAGCAATATACATAATTAGTCTTAATGAATAAACAATGACATACAAAGAAGAATCTTTCATGTTTTTCTAAATAGAAGTATCATTGTATATCACTGTTATAATGGCAATCCAATGGGTTCACTGGTTGTCTCAAATTAAATATATTTAAGAAATCAAAAAAGCAACATTTCATCTTTAAGAAAGTCACTAAAATTAACAAGCTCAAAACAAGTTTCTTTCTTCATATAAAGTCAAACATGGAAAAAAATTACTTTCTTTGTTAAATAGATTTTAAGCAGTAAGAACATTCAGTATTTTAAAAACAAACTGCACGAAATACACAAAACCTTTTTTCTTTTCTCTAAGTTAGTTTAACTATAAGCTTTATGCATATTTTTAAATCCACCATTTAGTCTTAACAAAGAATCTGAAAAGGTTTTAGTTTTTTTTTGTTTTTTGTTTTTTTAGATAAGATATAATTTATACTGTAAATCTATTTAATATTTTTGAAGTGTATTCTTTTTGTTATGACAATGATATGCTAACAAGGTTTGTGATGCTGAGGAGACATGCAAAGTTTCTGTTGGACATCAATGGGAGACAGGGAGAAGAAATAATCTATATTGATTGATGAGGGAAGTGGAATTTCGAGGCTGGTGGTGGTAAAGAAGGGACTGAGGGTGTCCAATTTTAACTGCTTTCAATAGAGATTTTGTATTATTTTCTTTTTAAATTAATGAAGAAAGGGAAAAAGAAATATAGAATCGAACAAAACAGTAGACATAACTTGACTACAACTCATGTGAAATGATTCAGTCTTAAAATTCTGTCCTGGGAACTTTTAAAAGTGAAACCAATTCAGTGAGGAAAGAGAGATTAACTAACTCTGCATATCAGTGTGTAGGAGAGACAATATAAGTTTACAGAACATCAACATTTACATGAGTCATGTATGAAAATTAATTTTCTTTGTGTGCTAATAAATATGTGATAAACAAGTTTACCCTTTTATCACCACAAAAAAAGTAATGTTTTCTAGATCCAAAAATAAAAGGAGAAAACTAAGTAAATTAAATGCATTTTATTCTATTTTTAACCAAAAGTATATTTTACAAACATTTCTTTCAATAACTGTTCATTGCTAGTCATCACAAATTCATCATTCTATGGTTCAAACCTTCAGGGTTCAACTACCTATCCATATTAGCATAGTTGGTGTAATAAGAAACTAATTTGTGGCATGGTGGGGCAGACCACAGGGTGCATTTTTCCTCCTAATTAAAAGGTAAAAAACCTAACAAAAAAAAAAAAGCAATGCTTCAACAATACACTTAATATATAACAGTTATTGTAATAGAAAATGCAATTGCTGACCTAAGCTCAAATCCTAGATGAAGCTGGTTGTATTTCACTTTGCACTAAAGCTCTTAGAAAAGGCATGAATCTGTCTATCCTTGCCCCACTCCAATTATGAGTAAATATTAGGGCAGAATGGGTTCTTTAGCCGTGATAAAGCAACCAGTCTAAGAAAAGGAAAACTAAATTCAAACCAGCAGCACTTGACCTTGTGTCACATCCTGCTCATGACAAAAAGAGTCGGGTAAATACACTGCATAGGGACCAACAGTTTGAGTCATTTTCCACTAGAGCAGATGGCTGGTGTTCAAAACCTAGTTAAAAGCTAAAATTTCAAATGCTGATTTTCAAAGCAAAAATCTGATGCAATCCAATCTTCCTTTCAAGATTTACTCACTCTTGACCTTGTACTTTACAAAACTAAGCTTAATAAATATTGAAAATGTCAATGTATTACTTGCTTTGAAGTTAAAATAACTTAATATTTTCTGCCAGTATCACAAATCAGTATTTGAGATCAGGTTTTAAAAAAGGCCAGAGTTTGCAAATAGGAAATTCTCCCCTTTTAGGAGAATAGGCACAACCCAATCTTTATGTCATTTGGCCTTGCAGGACAGTAAGTATAATTTAGACAAAATATAAGTCTTATTTCAGTTGCTTAGTGAGTTTTTTCTTCTTTGGCTTTTGTTCTATTGCCATACAAGATAAAATGTATACTCACCTGGTATTTGTGCCGGGTGGGTGAGATTTAATATCAGTTTAGTTTCTGCCCCCTTGCCTGAGTTTATTGCTTGTCACTGAAGGAAAATGTCAACAGAACTAAGTAATTTTTACCCCGACCCACTCAGCAGAAGTCTCAATTCCTGTTGAGATACTCCCACACTAAATCAACCGTGTATCATATTTTGGCCCCATGGGGAGCCAAATAAATATTAGATAAAATATTCAATAAGTGCTCCTGCATTACCTGCTTCTGGGCTGAAATAGACACATATTTCCTCACAAGTGCAAGAAGGCAGATTTTGAATACTGATTTTCAAAGCAGGTTGACCCTTCAAACTTGGAAGAATGGCACATTATTTGCTTTACCGTGATTTTGACCTCATACCATATTATGTAATACTCAGTAAATATACTCACTGCATAGCAATAATGTATATAATGGGTATATTTAAGCATGTTTCATTAAATAATAAAGACAAATTTTGTCAGTATAATTTATTTAAGATCCTTTCAAGTTTTCTGATAAGTGTCTTAGTTTCAGGTTGGAATTGGTAGATGAATTTCCCAAAATAGCGACAATGTTTTGAAATGCTTTGAGCATTTTTTCCCCCCATATTCCTATAGTATTCTATTTCTATTGATAGCGTTCCCTTTTTTTAAATACATCAGTTACCCTGTTTATCCAACTCTGCGTTCCCATATTTTCGTTATGGTATAAAGTTTCAAACTCTTTTAAAAATAAACACACCTTACACAAGCAAGCAACCTCCGATGATGACTTAGGAAGGGTCCGAAAGCACTCGGGACAATTTGGGGAAATTCATCAACCAATTCCAACCTGAAACTAAGATACTTATCAGAAAACTTGAAAGGATCCTAAATAAATTATACAGACAAAATTTGTCTTTATTATTTAATGAAACAAGCTTAAATGAACGACTGCTGAGTATATTTGTAAATACGTGAAGATTAAAGAAAAGAAAGAGTTGATAGACAATTTGCTGCAAGCGTATTCCACACATCCGAAGGGAATGACAGAAATGAACAAAAATCAAAAGTCAAGATAGGAGGAAAGAGATTTTCTTAAAGGTTTTTCTTGACAGAAAGAAAGAGAAGTCTTTATTCTGAAAGAGTTTATCAGATGGATAGTGTTCTTTTTACAGAGAATCTTAAAGCTGAAGATAACTTTCTAGAATAAATGAAGTTATCCTTTTAGCTGGGGATGAGGCGGAGGGGGAATAAAGCTTAGAAATAAGATTTAAAGGTTCCATCAGAAAGTAAAAATTAAGATTTTATTCCAGAAATTACTTGCACAAGCATCTTCACTTCATTTTGTTTGGATAAAAATATTTTGTTTTTTTTTCTCACATCTTGCAATCTTCCAGGGGCTTCATACAAAATCCAAGATTTTTTTTAGCTCTTTTCCATCAATTCAAGATAATTCAAACATGGATTCATAATAGTTCTCTTTTTCACTCCCCCACCACTTCAGGTAAACTAACCAAAATTTAAAATAGAGGCAATAAAGATGAAAATATATTAATTCCTAAGGTCCAAAAGAATTTATTAGCAGCATATGGAAAAACTTTAATTTAAAAACAACATGCTTTTTGTTCTCATCAATAGCATTTTTATTTTACACTATCATATTAGTATCAAGATCATAGTTAATTTTATACAGGGTCTACAATTCTTAACTGAATTTAAAAAAGAATACATACAACAGAACTTATCATTAAGCATAAATAAATTCAATTATCAGTATGTTTATGAAAAATATTGGGGGGGTCAGTAAAGAGCATTTTAGTCTCTTTGGATGAGTGATAATTTGGATTAAAACAAAGGAATGTAGTACACTTTGACATGAGTTCATTATGGCTGCTTCAATTCACTATGCTTCTACACCTTACTAATAGACATTAATTAATTAAGGGTATATTCAATTCATTAATACACTTTATGAATAGACGCTAGTTAATTAAGAATTATTTTAATTCACTAGGCTTTCACACCTTACTAATAGACTGGTCAATTAGGGTTGCTTCAATTCACTATCACACCATACTAATAGACACTTATCAATTAAGGGTGCATTCAATTCATTAATACACCATATGAATAGACACTAGTTAATTAAGAATGCTTTTAATTCACTATGTTTTCACACCTTACTAATTGTCTGGTCAATTAGAGTTTCTTTAATTCAATCTGATTACCTTTTACCTTACTAAAAGTTACTAGTCAATCAAAAACAATTTAATTATTCCACAGTTTGCTAAGAGTTAATTCCTCTTTGAATCCTTTTTTTTATATAATAGGTTTTATAAATAAAAGAAAATTCTTTTATACTATAAACTGCTGAGCTTCACTCTATCAAAAAAAAAACCTTAATAGCAAATTCCAAAATATTGTCTGATTATACTAAACTCTGAAATTTTACTTGGAATGTAGAGCCAAATCAGATTTTTAGAAACCTATAATTAATCTTTGCAAAACTATAAACAATAAAATATTTTACATTCTGGTTACAATTTTATTTCTTGAAAATAATCAATGACAAAACAAAATTAAATCAAAAGCAGGGAAATATTTTTACTAAGTCCAGAAATGCTTTTGTTCTTTATGAAAAAATGTTAATTTTAAAAGAAATAATATTGTAAATTGATGATGTATTTTTCTTCATTTGAAATAAGTCAGGTATATATCTGAAACAAATGCAAGGTACTTTAAATCATTGAAATAAGTAAAATAATTAATAATTCTAAGTGTGCACATAAGAAAATAATAGAGTTCTTTTTTGCTACTATAATCCCATCTCAATCTACATATTTGCACAAGTCTAAAATATTAACTCACTGCAATAAAGCAGAAATAAAATAACTGACAAATAGCAGAGAATAAGATGATGATGATGATAAAGAGGTAAATGATAGTGGTGATGATAACAATTATTTCATAATTTCATTAGATCAAAAGATCTGACAATTCTTTTTTTTTTAGTAATCCCTAAGGTAAAAATTCAGAAAAAAAAGTGCTGATACAGCAACAAAAATCAAACTTGAACAATCAGGTAAAATTAAAATGACAGTAAATAAGCTGCCAAAAGTTGAGTTGCAAAAGTCACTATTTATGAAAATAGGCATTCATAAAAACAATGGTTTGTGGGCAATATGATTTACAAGGATTAAAGGAAAAGACTTGTTTTAACAATTAGTAAATTTCCTACACAAAAACAAGCAAATTGACTAAATATGAGTAAAATCCATTAGAAATCAATATTACCAACATGAATATATATGTGTATTTCACATCAGATCTAGCTCTATGAAGATCTAATTCTATTCTTAAATCTTGTACTAAATGTTATTTTATCTTACAGTTCTCTATAAAAGTCTTCCAGCATACAATGTGAGACTTGTACAAATTCACTTGAATCATTATTTCTATGAGAAGAAGGAACAATGTACATCAGAGACAATAACAAAAGATAAGCACTCAGTAAGACTTAAATTCAGATTCCTTTCCAATTTCAAAAAGGTTAATTGTCTGTATTAGCTGCTTTACTAGCTAAGCTAGGTGAGCTGTTAGTATTGCAGAAGCCTAAATCACACCTATAAACCTTCATCTCTCAATCTATCACAGATATGTTTGTCATTTTTATACCCTAGTAGTATAAACAGAATATTTTATTTTATTCTTATTTAAATAAAGCATTATCAACCGTGACAATTATTTTCTTTCATTTTTTAATATTAGTTACCTTTTACATGTGTGTGTGTGTGTGTGTGTGTGTGTGTGTGTAAATATAATGCATGAGCTTGTGTCTCACTGAGAACTTATCCTTTATTGGTTTGGTTTCTTTCTATCAACATTTGTGAGTTATTTAATGCAAAAGCCATTCCTTGTAGAAGAACAGTAGTGGTACTATTTAAACCAGAGCAAGGAGGATAAGAGAGTTCATAACTTTCCCAAGAGTAATAGTTCAATAGTGAAAATAATAGCATGATTTGAGTTTGAACTTGCTTCCTACAATGGTGCAGTCCAGCATGTTAGCCAACCACCCAACAGAGACACCTACCTTTATCTTTTGTTGTTTCTGATATGGAAATAATGACCTCAGTAAGTTGTGATAAACTCATGTGCAGTATAAGGAGTGACAAGTTGAAATGCACTTAGTATAATGGCTATCATAAGGAATGGAATTGGCAATCAGAGTTCAAACCTGGACAAGGCCGTTTGCATTTCTTTTCATGCAAAAGCCCTTGGGAAAGGCATGAATATATCCTTTCTCTCTTTAGTTATGGGTAAATAGTAGGACAGACTAGGTTCTTTAGCTATTGTTAGGTAACCAGTCTAGAAGGAAAATTCTAAATTCAAACCAGCTTTAGTCCACTAAAGAATTTACCTTGTCACATTTTGTCCGTGACAGAGGGGTTGTATCAATCCATACAAGTCAAAATTCATAATAATGATTGTCAATGTTTTATCTAAAAAAAAAAACGAAAATATCCTAGTAGTTAAAGAATATTAATAAATTCCAAACTAATTTACATATTCTATTTTCACATCTCCACAGAAACCTACTCATATATTGTGTATTAATTCTTTAGAAAAATGAACATATTTGAAAAGAATTAACCAATATCCTTATGAAAAATTGCATTTATTTAACACAAATATTTTTCAACAATCTTTTTCTAAACCAATGTTGATAACATAACACTTTTCAATTCACTATGCTTATACACTTTACTAATAGACACTCATCAATGTTATATTACCCCACAAACTAATATTAGTTTCTAAAAATCATTACACAGTAAAAATATATGATTAAAATTTAGCCAATAAGCAAGTGATAGGCTATGAACTTACTGATTTACCCTTGCATAAGTCCTGAATTTTTTCCCTACTTTATCTTTCACAAAATTCATTTCTTCCTATTTAAACAAAAAAAAACATTTTCTGTTACTTACACAAAAATCAATGACAGATGATCATTCCAGTAGTTATTTTAATGTCCTCTCATCATAATCAACACCATTCCATAAATTAGGGTCTATTCATGCCATGAAGGGATGCATTCTTCTCCATTATAGTTGAAGTAGTTCTGGGGTTTTTTCATGGTCATATCTCCACCTCAAGACTAACTCTTCTCTTCCTAGCTTATTTACTTATAGAGTTAGGGATTACAATTCCTTGTTTTGAATTCAGCTTTGTCCATCTCCTAAACTGGTTGCCCATTAAAATGGGAGTGTCCTACTATTTTACCCCTCGCAAGAGAAAAAACAGATTCATGCCTTTCTCAAAATAAATACAAACAACCTCAACCAAAATTTGAAATCGGCTCACCTATTCCCTTTTCTGTGCCAACAACCCTTACACCAGCCATAACTCCAGCATGTAGTTTTCTTCAACATATATATAATATTCAACATGGACCTGAATCTAAACCAGAAATAGCAACATTTAACATAAAAAATTGATACTTTAATTCAATGAAATAATATGACAATTATAAGACATTACATTATTTGAAGAGTTTATCATGACCTACTGATGACTTTCTTCTCTTTTCTTTGTGAAAACAATTGAAGTGACTAAATCAGAAGGGGTAGTAGCAACATCAGTAGCATTAAGTACTCTACAACTAAAAAGAATCAATACAAATATCTTCTTGGACTAAAGTGTATAAAATTAAGATTTAACACTGACTGTACTATTCATTATTTCTCAGTAGATCAATTTAAAAAGATGTGAAAAATGTCAAGACTCAGGAAATAATAGGGAACTTGATACATGGACGGATTGATCAATCGGTTCAAACTGCAAACTTTTCAGCCAGCCCTCTCAGAAATTAGTTTCTAAAAATCACCCAAACCAGACAGGGTAAGGCTGGATAGCTTTTAAATGTG
>OY757909.1:49080280-49150280 GCA_963585895.1 Sepioteuthis lessoniana
TAAGTGATGTTCTCTTAAAGACTCCAAGAGGGACACATGTCAGGGTTGACTGACCAGCAAAGACTGACTTACATAACCTCTGTGCTAACACAGGATGTAGCCTAGAGGACCTGCCAGGAGGAATGGATGGCAAGAGAGAGTCAGGAAACGTCACGCAGTTAGCATGATTTGATGATGATGAGAATAAAATAATTTCCAATCCAATTTGCAACAATGATTATTTTATAGGGTTTGAATATCAATTTTTAAATCACCCAAACAATTAATATAATGGTGATAACTAAAATACTAACAAGAATCCTTCACTCCTTCCTAAATGCATGCTTAGTTTGGTTTGGTTTCTTTATTTAAAGGCACAGCAACCTTTCTGGGTTATTTGACGCCAAAGTCATCATAGTAGAAGAAAAGTAGGCACAGTATTTAATCCATAGCTGGAGGGATAAGTGAGTTCATGCTTTTCTCCAAGGTTATTTAATCAAAAAGTGAACAGTGTGACTGGAGTTCAAACTTGCTTACAACAATGTCACAACCCAGCATTTTAGCCATTACACAAGAAGGACTCCTCCCTAAATGAAGCCATCAATGTTAATAATGGGAACACAACATGGGTTGTCTAGTAAATTATAAGTGGAAATAAATTCTTGAGATTAAATGTTAATTTCTTTAAAAAGTTGGACTGCTGAAAGTTACATTATAGAACTAATATAATTAAATTTATTATAATGCAAAATTTTATAGATTTATATCGAAATTTTAATGGCCATTTTAACAAAATGATTTCTTGAAAGCCTTTCAAAAGAAACTTAATTGCTCTGACAATATTCAAGGTATATTCAATGTTTAAGAGACATTAACGCCATAATAGCAAAAATATCCTCAATTTGAAAGGCTGTTTCTCATAACCTATTAGGTTGTCAGGGTGGCATGCTGAGTATCTCTCTCCATATCATCTCTCAGACAGTGCCCATCTCCTCTCCAAAGAACATGTGACAAGTTGTTAAAAAAAAAAAAAAAAAAGTGTAAATTCTTCAGTTGGAACATAAAAATTATATTTGATTGTGCATACAAGCAGAAGTTTCACAAAATTTATTATACATGTACAAAACATGTTAAAGTCATTTTTTCCTAATTTTCAATAATTTTAAGAGGTAAAAAATTTGGGGGAAATCTGTACACTCTACAAAACATTAATCCTTATTTTCTCTTAAATGTAAAATATTTCTAGTTTATGATTAATCAAATTTAAGATCTATCTTTTTAAAATATTTCTATTTTGTATCCAGGAAGAGTGTGTGGTGTAACAAGAATAATAAAACATTTATATATATAAATCACTACATAAAAACAGTGCTGATTGTATCTCCTGCTTTGGGTGTAAGACTTCCCAACACACAAAGAGGTGTTCTGCATATAACACTAAACTGCATCTGGCAGTGAAATTCCAGTGCTGTGAGTGTGGAGTACTCATTCATTGCCATTACTCCCAGGTCCACACTAACTCAGAGTGGTAGTACCTGTTAGGGTCCTTATCTATGAGTCAAATAGATTTGTTTGAAAAATATTTGTATTCAATAGAAATACTAAATATCATAATTGTGTTCAAAAAGAACTCTTCCAAAACAGCTCCATAAAAAAGTATAAATATGAATATACAATGAACGATTAAATAACCATAGGCAGGTTGACATGCTGTTAAAATTCAATCAATCGCTACATGAAGATTTCAAAACATTCCTTTACTCAAGATTTAAAAATAGTTTTTACAGAGGCTTTAAACAGTTCAATAAAAATGTGTCTTACATTAGAATAAAAATGTCCATTCCAAGAACCTGTGTTTATTCTCAAGACTTATTTTGTGCATAGAATCTTACAAATAAGATGTCTGAATGGTTTAATTGGGATGCATACTTATTTGATCAAGAGGATTGCTTCAATCTATGTATATATCCAACCCCTCTACCACCACAAGAAGTGAAACAAGGTCAATTTTTTAAAATGGAGTACAGCTGATTTGAAATTTAGTTTTCCTTTACCAAGACAGGTTATTTAATCAAGGTAAAAGAACCCAGTCTGCCCAATTATTTACTCCTAGTTGGGGGGGAGAACAGATGGGTGTATGCTTTTCCCAGAATTATCAACGCAAAAAATTCTGACCAGGATTTGAACTCAGATCACCAATTCCATTTTCTAGGATGATAACTGTCATGCTAAGTGTGCCTAAGGATGGCTTCAATGTAAAACAATTTTTAAATATTAATTGTCAAAATGACAGTTGCTTTCTTTTTGAAACACTCTGTACCCACATGATTATATATTAAGTTGAAAATAAAAGTTAATTTTTTAACCGTTGATTAAATTCATCAAATAAATTATTAAAGAATATTTATAGGCATAAAAAGTTTCTATTCCCACAAAAATTTTAACCCCCCCCCCCAAAAAAAACCCCAGTGTTTAAGCAGTAGATATTGGTAATCAGTTGTTTAAAGAGTAGTTCTTTATTTTAACATCTAGAAATATTTCACTCATTTGTAGTCACTAAACAGACAACATTTTTAATATATTAACCAACAGGTGCCTTTGTAGTCAGTAGGTGAATCTTGTAGACCATTACAATTATAGCAAATTCAATCCTCATTGGGTTTCCCATGATTATGACCTTGTTCCAGATTAAGTTAATATCAATATTTAGACATTCCCATAAAGCAATGGTTAGAAAGTTAGTCTTGCAGGCTTTTATAACTGTATTATATTTGATTATCACTAGTGCTCTACACTTGTGATCCTATGCCAAACTAAATTAAGTTAAGGAAATACCCACATATTAACTACTGTTATACTGTAAAGGTATAAAACTCAAACATAAAACTAAGAAGGCATATATGTTTATTATGCTTTTGATCTCCATACACAATAAGCCAAGATATTGTCAAAGTAGCAACAGCAGAAACAGACTAATCAACAGCAACAATTGACTTTATTGTAGATAAAAGTTAAATTTTGTCTAAAAAAGAAAAACTAAGATCAGCACTTTTTTTACTAGAAAGAAACAATCTCATTTTTTTAATATTGTTTTGAATTGGTAATGGTAATTATACACAATATAATGAAATAAAATTCAAAAATTTCTCTGAAAAATTGGCTTTATGTTAAATAGTAATGGCATGAAAACAGTATCATCTGATATGTAAAATCCACTTCAAGTTTATATACTAGTCCATATTTTTGGCCTGCTTGGTGACAGAAGCAGTTGCATATTTCTCAAGATCATCTACAGTTAATGTTCAATCCCAGACCTATACAATAATTACAAAATCAGTGAAAAATAAATAAATAAAAGCTTTTTCAAATTTACCTTCACAATCTTTTTTTGAAATAAAAAAAAACAAAAAACAGATTATATAGGTTTTACAATGATTTAATCTCACTGAGAAATTTATCTGAGGTGCATTTAAAATAAAAGAAAACTGAAGATGTATTTACCAAGACAGAAAAAAAAACAGTGACCGAAGCGTTAACTTTCTTCCATATAGTCCCTTTGGAACTCCACTTTTATTCCATTAAGTATTCCTTTAGTCGAAGCACTTCTAAAAGTTCCTTTTTTGATATAGTGTAAAGTTGCACCATCATAATTTTTTTATGTCCTCCACATTTTCAAATCAGACGATTGAGATATGTTTTTTTAGAATGGGAAACAAGAAAAAGATACAGAGCTAAGGGTCTGGAGCAATACACTTAAAATACTCTCGCATTTAGAGAATAAAGCAATTTCCAGTCCAAAATTTCAACAGAAATGATCATTTTGTGGGTGATTGTAATTCATGCTGAACGTCAACCAATTTTTTTATATAACGAAGCTAACTATGAATTGAAATGTTAATTAGAATCCTTCACTCCTTCCTAATAAGAAGCATAAATATCATCACGGACAGCTGTTACAACATGAACCTAATAGGCTCAAGAGCATTCTACTCGATAAAAATATTGGGTGCAAGAGTTTTAAGTGAAAAACAGTTTTCAACTATGTATTGTCAGCTGTTGCATATTTTTCTTTATTTAAGAAAAAAAAAAGAAAAAAAAAAAGAGTTCTGGAAACTTTTGCATACAGCTAATAACTCAAAATTATAACTCCTCACCCCCACACATGATATTGCTTTTTATTTATTAAACTTCAAGTGAGTGTTTCAGATTAAAATATAGATTTGTCTAATTAATGAATTTATGATGATAGTTATGATTTGTCTAATTGATGAATTAATTTATGATAGTTAGGGACAAAATTTTCCAGAGAAAAACAGTTATATATATATATATATATATATATATATATATATATATATATATATATATATATGTGTGTGTGTATCTGAGCGCTGTGAACTTTTGCATACAACTAATAACACATAAAAATTATAATTCTCCACCCTCATAATCTAGCTTTTTATTTAATCAACTTCAGATGAGTGCTGAGGACTAAAAATATAGACTATTAACACAACTAACCAACCCTAGTAATACCAGATAACCTTGCTAGCCAGTGAAAGAAAGTTTGCCCTAACTAATGACTCTAGTTAGATTCAACAAAGTGAAAGCAGAAATACTGTAACGGCAATCATTTGTAAGCAAAGGTGAGAATATTGGACTTAACAGCAAAGGTGTGGGAGTGCGAAGAGATTGTATAGAATTTATGCAGCAGTTGCTAGGGAATCTAAACACAAGCCAAGTTGACACTAACAATGAGGACAGAAGTAGTAAGACAAGCTAAGCCAGGCATATTTTCACCATCTGTGTCCCTAACACCCAGACTTTTGTAGCAGTTATTGATATTATGCTAAATAAACTGGTCACAACTATTTTACCTGAACGGAGTGGGAAAGAAAGAAATATAGGAAATAAATAAATAATAGACATGATTATATATACCATTCTTCTCTATATCTTTTTTAAAAATCTCAACATTCCAGTTGTATCTTAAAAAGAAAAAAAATTGAAATAGTAAAGATAGATAGTATTTTTCTTAACTTTTATTTCGTAGGAGTAGGAAATAGATTATATCTGACAATAGCAAGCATTAAACAAGGTTTTTAAAAAAGAGATAAAAGAAAAACATATTTTACATTATTTTTCTTTCCAGGGAAAAGGGAAAAAAAACAAAACAAAAAAAACAACTATTATTAATTCAAATTCACAATAAGATTAATAATGACAGTTTATTTTTAGAATTACTAAGCAAAGAAGAAAAAATGACAAAATAAACGCACTATTATCATATTTTGCTTTTTCTATGTAATGAAATCAACCAATTCTTTCCATCTAAAATGCTCAACATGGTTAATAAATATTTACACAACAAACGTGTATAAAAAGAATAAGATAAATTATTGTCAAGACTTTTGTGAAACTTAGTTTAAAAAAATAAAAAGTTCTATCTTAATTCAAAAGATTTCCATAAAACTGATGACATTTCCAACAAAATTGAATTGGTCATTATCAATACCGTTGTCGTCTTTGAACAGTAAAAGAGAGAAAGTGGGGGGGGGGCAGCATTTCAAGTTACACCCTACCCCAACAGATGCACATACAAGGTGCTACCCAAAAGTTCGTGGAATTTAAACAGTGCGCAAACCACAGTAGGGACTTAGTCATCCTTTTTGGTGAGCAGTATAATGAAAACTATCTATAAAGGCAAGTAAATTTGGATCATGGTCAAAATAGTAACACACACACACACACACACACACACATATATATATACACACACATACACACGTCAAACGTGTCAAAGTAGTTGTGTGTGTGTATGTGTGTGCGCGCTCACTAATGGCAGAGGTAATTGTTTTTCACCTAAGATTGGTTGGTTTGTTGTTTGTTTGGGTTTTATGGCATATCAACCTTTGTAGGTTATTTAATACCAAATCCATTTTTATAAAAATAATCAGTTCTATTTAAAACAATTCAGTTTAGCGTAAGTACAGTTTCAATGTCAAAAACTGTTCTATTTCAGTTTAATTCAATTCAGTTTAACATAGGTACGCAGTTTACATGTCATATCTAGGACACTCGTTGGTGGGAAGGGTCTTACCCCTCTGCAGAGAAGCAGTCGGTGTATTCTACAGCCTCAGCCGACTGGGCCACTTAAGATTGGTGTGTGTGTGTGTGTGTGTGTGTGTGTGTAATCTTAAATTTTGCCTACAAAAGAAAAACCAACTTTTATCTACGATAAAGTCAGTTTCTGCTGTTGTTACTTCGACAATATCTTGGCTTACAGTGTGTGTATATATAGTCATCCACAGACAGGCTGTTTCATTGTATCACAACTCTTCAGTGTGGCTAGACGCTCGAGATTCTCAAAGCTGGAATCGAAACCCAGCTGACTCAAATGTCTGTTTATATATATATATATATATATATATATATATATATATATATATATATATATATATATAAAAACAGAGTTTTGCAAAGCCTTCTTTACTTGAAGGACTGGTCTATGTAAAACTATCTCTGTATTGCTACCTTGTTCTAGACAAGTGTTTAACCTGAATTGATATAATCCATTGTGTCGTTGTGTAAAAACTAGGAAGATCGTCTTGGACACCATTTACTACTGAGCAGCGAGTTTGATCCTCACTAAATGCCCCATACCCATGGGTAATAGAATGATAAGCAATCCAAAACATTCAGGCTAGACTAAGCAAAACTTCATAAATTTTAGAAATCTATTACCTTCTGTAAATTTCAAATTACAGCCTTATTTAATACAGAAATTCTTATGATGTCCCAGCATTAATTCATTCTTGTAGTACCACTTTTGCTTTTTGGCTTGAAATTCCAAGAATACCAAATATGACAGACACCTGAAGAAAGGTCAAAGGGCAAATGGCTGCAATGTTGTGACTACAACATCTGAAATGGGGATATTAAGTTTAGCTATGTAAAAATGGAAAACAAATAACAAGGCTTCTTACCAGTAATAATCTAAGCATTTATTTTTTAAAAATGAAATAAAATAAAAACAGATGTACACTTATGTAACACATACAATTTTAAAAAGAGTATTTGTCACACAAGAGTAAATTGACTTATACACTTATTTTATTTTTGATGACTAATTTTTTTATTGAAAAAATATGAGGATAATAACCGCAACTATCTCATTCTTCTGGCCTTATACCACAATAAGCTAAGCTTAGTAAATATGCAAAAAGAGTATAGAATAAAAACACTTTTTAGAATTAAATTTTTAAAATATTAAGGGAATAATGATTAAATTTTATTACATTTATTATTTTAGAGAAGTTAAAGTTAAGATTTAAAAGAAGACTGAAATAAACAAAATAGAAAAATAGAAGTAATTATTGATAAGAACCTATCAAAAATAAGATTATGCAGGGAAGGATAAATTATACAAATATATATTTTAATAGATGTATTTATTGCAATAATCTTAGATGATATTCTTGGTAAAAAAATAAATAAAATTTTAAATCTAAAAAATTCTTATTGCATAAGTTTATTCTTTCATAATCTTTAATCTGAACCTTAAAAGTAAGCAAAGATAGAAACAAATTAGTACAGGTTAAAAATGCAGTAAGGGTAACCTGATGCAGAACTATTTTAGACACTATTTTTCCAATCCTGGTATCATTGGGGAACGAGAACTTTTCTCGTTAGCTTTTAACTTAGACTAAATTTACTTAATAAAAACTCCTATCACTATATCTTAAAATAATATATTAGATCATATTTTTATTTTTCTTCTATGAAATTGATATGCAAAATAGAATTAAGTATTTGTTTAAATCATACTAATAATTTTAAGTTTTCAAGAAAATTTTAAATAGAACTTTTGTTATGAATGTTTCAAACACATCAATATTTGGGGAAAATAAAAATAAAAAATAAAAAATCAGTGATGAATTCATTACACAGCATTATAAAAGTAAACTTTCAGGAAAACTACCTTTATTTCCATTCTATATTCAAATACAGCATATTGGTGACCTCTTAATGGCAACATTAATTGCCAGTCTTTCTCCTGATCAAATATTTGAATCACAGCAGAATGCAATATGTGTACGTTACAAGGTAATTTTTGATGTGGGTAGTTGCAAAAAAGGAAAGAAAAAAAATTACCATAGAAATCTGAGTATATCCTGACCGACCTCTCTGTGTAAAAGAGAAATGCTGTTTAGAGGAGGGCAGGTAGGGATCCCCAGTCACAAGTTTACTTATGCTTGTTGACAGCTTATCTAAAAGCCAAGACAATCCACTCACATGTAAGACACTAGAGGAATGACAAAGATTTCTGCTATGCAAATCGCATATGTTGCACAAGCATTCATTGACCAAATCAGCAAACTTTTTTTAGGTTGTTCAGAAAATAGTGTCTGATTTTAAAATAAACTTTTATTCCTGAATTAATGAATTTAGACAGTTTTTGAATCAGTCAAAATATGATCCCTGAACATCTATGCATTTCTGTCATTGATTAACAAGCTTATTTAAACCTGTACAATAATACTCTAAAGGTTTTGATGTCAAGAAATTCTACTTCCCATTTGGAATAGAAAGTTTTTTGGTGTTTTTTTAAAAAAAAAAAAGTGCCCCATAGTAGCCCAAGCATTTTCATCCATTTTGCTGGTTATCCTTAGGGGTTGTATTAGGTTGTTTGTTGCTGTGAATTTTATTTATATTTATTTGGAGTGTTTTTTTTGTTTTTTTTTTATATGTGGTTGGCTCATTCTGTTAGGATGGGTGGTAGGGTTAGTTGTTTAATATGTCAATACCTGTATTGAATGCTATTTTATTTATAGTAGGTTTTATATATATATATGGGAAAAACTGAAAATAAATTCGACAGTGTAAAAATGTATTGTGCCAAAAAAACGCAATGTCTTCAGAGGATCATTTTATTGGCAGAAATATTAGCCAATGTTAAACATTTCAGTTTTTTAGCCCTTCATCAGAGCATGCTACTTATGCTCAGATGAAGGTCTAAAACTGAAATATTTAACGTTGGCAAATATTTCTATCAATATAATCATACTCAGAATATCGTGTGTGTGTGTGTGTGTGTGTTTTTAATTTCTGAAAACACACATATTGATATATATATATTAATAAGTTCCTCACCTAATAATGAAAATATATTGCATTTTTAAAAATCTTTGTCAATGCACCCAATACTTATTTGTTAATCAGTTTGAGTGAATATCAAGTAAAAATGAGGCTTTAGGTAAGCAATTTTTGTCATAGTTAAATTCCTTGAATATTTAGGCAGCATCTTGTATTATAGTAGCTGTTTATTTGATTATTAAGACTGAAATAAAAACTTTTTTCCTCATTTTCTTTTTCAAAACCTTAAATGGTAATAAAGATATAGATAACGAAGATGTGATCATAAAAGGAAAAAAAAAAAATTCAGAGAAGAAGAAATTAAAAAAAGAATTAATTCAAAATGACACAATGCAAGCATGTGAAATTAATCTTGTACACACATCTTATAAATAAAAGCAATTGCACTAAAATTGACTTAAAGAGATCTCATGTTGAATAGAACAAGTTTTAGTTCTCATTTCACTGACAGAATCAACTATTGGTTTAGTAAAGATGTTTTTTTCTTCTTCTTCTTTCCGTTTTAAAAAAAATTTAGTGTATACAATAGCTAAATTAATAAAAAGATAGTAGCAGAATCCTCAGGCTCTACAATAATCGTGAAGGTCTGGAATGAAATCTTTAGAAAGCTATCATGGCAAAGACATGCACAGCCTTCATGTGTATATTGCTATGAACAAAAACCGTATTATATAAAAAGTAGTATCTCACCTCATTTTACCTGAAGAACAGTTATATAAAAATATTCTTTTTACGAGAAAGACATTCAATAACATTATTTTATAATTTATTAAATATGTGAAATATTGTATAATTATTTATCAGGGAAATAAAAAAAATTAGATTATATAAAATGTCAAATTCTCCAACATGAAAGATTTGTCTGAGTTTTAAATAATTTTTATAGAATTTTCAATAATTTTTTTTTTCATAAATAGTTTTACTTTATGAACAAAACTGTCTTAAATCAATAAAATAAAATGAAAAGTCAGCCACTTAGTTTTATTAGCAAATTCATTTTGGGGTGATTAACAAATATACATTGTACCCTCTACATAGATGACCAAAAGAAAAAAGTCAAAATTTGTCCAGAAAAAAAAATCAACTAAATGAATTAAAAATAATTAATGAAATCCATAATCAAAGAATTATCTCTATTCTTATTATGATCAATATATTTTCTATAAAAAAAAAAAAAATAAATAAAAAAAAAATCAAATTTTCCTCCCCAAGTTAAACATTAAAATAGAAACAATATTATTTCTATACTAAAACATAAAAAACAAACCTTTTGTCATTGTTTGTTAAACTTAACATTCACCAGGTAATTATTAAGTAAAATTTTCTACCAATTTATCTATTCATTATTCTATTTAGGGTATTACTTCATCTTACTGTTACTTTTCATAACAACCCTCATTATTAATACATCCTTTTTTATATTGTTTTATTATTTATTTCATTCTGTTTTAATAGTGTTGCTTTTCATCACAACATTTTGAATTGATAAATTCTATTTTTATTACTAATAGTAGTTTCCCACCCATTTTCATATCTTCTAATGATACTTAAACTTGCATCCAATATTTTCATGGATATTGTCATGATCATTTCATCCATAGAAGAAGAATTGATTATAAAGTGGAACATGTGATTGTTTTGTCACTTTTCTTTAGTAATTCTCTAGCTTTCATTAGTTTAGTTTTATTTTGTATAAATAGATTGTATCAACCCAGAGTGTTATGATATAAAGTAATAATAATAAGATGGAGAAAAACTACTAACAATAGTAATATCAAAGAGTGTACAGACCCAGAGTGTTGTGATAAAACCCAACAAAAATAAAATGAAGAAAAATCAGTCATGAAATAATCGTAATGAAAAGTTTATCCAAATAGAATGCTGGGATACAAAGATGAAATGAATAATAGTGGAAATGAAATGCTTCATACAGAAATTTCAAAAACACAATCTAATTTCCATCATATTTGTTGGATTTATATTGTTGATATTTTTTAAGTACAGGGTCTGTCAGAACAATCCCCACTTTGAATTCAAAACTGCCTCTATACAGGCGCTAGTAGTAGAGCAGGTAGGATAACATCAGCAGCCAGGCTATTTCAGTTGCCATCATGGCCTCAATGGAAGTTCAAATAGAAGATTTTTTCAGGGTACCTCATCACACTACATATGAGTGTTGACTGAAAAAGTCATCTGATGATGTCATATTTCCTGTTGAGGACTTTTTGGACCAATGGTTTTAAAGCACAGCATCACCAATGGAAGAAGTGTGTGGACCTCAAAGGGGACTATAGTGAGAGTGTCAGCCTATGAACTTTTCAGCTGATCCTCAGGGTAAAATACCAAGGCTGACTAGCTCATGAGATCTACCTACTAATGATTATTTTCTCTCAGGATAGCTGAAGGTTCAAAACTAAAGATAGGCCAAAAGCAACTGTTGAACTGAAAGATTTTATATATCATGAAATCACAATAATACCAAAGGCAATGAAAAGACAAGCACAACGGAACTTCAAGATTGTATAGCTCGTAAGAGCAAGTATTTAGACAATATAATCTTCAAAACAAAAGTATGACAATAAAACAAAATGGCAAATGCTGTTCTTTTTTATCATAAAATTAGATTTTGAATAGGATCGATATTGCTTTTTGTTTTTCTCTTTTGAGAGTTTTTCACACCAGCATTAGCTGATGGTCTTTCACTAGAGTCTGTGTGACCTCAAGTCTCCAGGACTCTCCTCTGTATTCTGGCTGATCTCAACAATGCTATAGCTTGGATGGTTTCCACTCATCCTCTTATTTCCAAGTCCTCCAGTCCCTGTACTAAACCTTTGGTGATGTACAAAGCACACCAATTAGAATTGGTATTGTTGTTACTTTCATGTTCCATAGTTTTTTCAGTTCTCTAGCAAAGTCTAGATACTTATCACCCTTTTCACTTTCTTTCAGTTTTACCAAGTGGTCAGCTGAAACAGCAAAGCCCACTATTTAGCAGGTTTTCTTTCTTTTTTTTTTTTTTTTTTTTGACTATCACTAGGTCTAGTCTGTAGAAGTCACTGCTCTAATGTGCAGAATAAACAACAATGACAATACTCAGCAGCCAAGATCAGATGATGCATTTGTATCTCAAAATCCCAGAGAAATTTTCTAGGACATATTCTGGGTTGTAAATATGCTATTTGTTCATATGATCAAATTTAAACTTCTTGTACAATTCCCAGAAGATCACCTTCCCCACCCAGTTGTATCTAGTCTTATACTCTTTTTGTGCTAATTCACTGCATTTGCTTATTATGTGACTGATTGTTTCATCTATCACCACATAATCTATATCAGTTATTTTGTTGCGTCTTGTCTATTCTTGCTTTGACATAGTCCTTATGGCGTCGTTTTGAGCTGCTATCAGAAGAGATTCAGTTTCTCTCTTATGCTCCAGAGAGATCATTCTACCAGATCCTCCATGAATTCTATGTATCTTCTGCCTGTAGATAATGACCCTGACAACAGTAAAAAAAAAAAAAGGATTGCTATGTTTGTTAGAATAAAACAATCCTATAAACCAATAATAGGATAAAATTTAAAAGATATATCCTTTTCATTTATGGGTCAGCATCATCATGGCTAAAATACTAGGATATTTCTTAATGACACAAACAATCAGTGAAAATTTAAAATTTTCATAACACACAGCCCCTCTCTACTTTAAGGACTGATGCAATCTTCTTTACTCGAGTTAGAAACATTTGGCCTTGAAGTGTACTAAACTAAGTTAAACTTGGTAAATAAAATGGTGTTACTTCAGTCCTATCAATATCGTTATATTTGTAAATAAATTTCTAACACTAAATTAACAATTCATTTGGTACAAAGGCAGTCATTTTATTTTTCTAATGTAGATTTACACAGCAAAATTAAAGAATAATAATGGCCTGCTTTGTGACTGAAAGAGTTGGATAGTACCAAATGGTACCAATGGTCAGTGTTCAATGTAAGGTCTTCTTAGCTTGGAAGATGAGCAGAACAACCTTCCTACTTTCATTTTTAACCATCTCTTGAACAAAAGAAAAATCTTAATAAATATCTGGATTTACTCAAAATAGTTTTGCTAAGTGGTTAAAAGAGTTGCCTATTTCCCCAATGGTGCCAGAGGTCAATAACTAAATGAAAGTTTAAAAAAAAAAAAGACAAGATTATGGATGGGGATTTTAAGGGCAAGTAGGTCCTCTATTTGGAAAATTGACTGGTACAGCAGACACATGGCTTAGTAAATATAAGTGTTCATTAAAGTGAATCTAGTTACTTTGTTGTTATAAGTTCAATTCCTGTGTCAGGTAGTAGCATAAAATAAAAAACAAAGAAAAAAGCCAAACATTAGTCCAGTGAAAAGACAGACATGTAACATTATTATAACTGATAAAATATATCCACTAAACATGGATAGCAGAATGAGAAAAATCTATATTCGTGGATTAAATAAAGAGCTTAAATTAAGGTTACTAATAACAGCTATCTGAAAAAGACAGAGTATAATAGTTGAAACATTGAGACTATAACAGCCAAGATGAAGATAAGAGTAATAATATACGAATGTTTAATGATGCAACAGAATCTTCATACCCGAATCTATTGATGTGCCTCTGGGTTTCATGCTTTAGGCTAAGGCTAAGCATCATGAATGTCAAGAGAACTCCAGTTCTTATACCAAAGTTTTGAGTTCTTCCAGAAATGTACAGACATTAATATGCAATCTGTAATTAGATTATTTTTTAGAATTTAGGCAGAAGAACATAAGATATTTTTATGCAACAGATTTTATAAGACTCACATTTACGTTGTTTTCCAATCACATTGTTATTTAGCTGCTACTTGGTTGATTTTACATCATACCAACCCTTATTGGGTTATTTGAGGCCAAAGTCTGTTAAATAATTACAATCTCTAATTGTATACAATACACAAATATATCTTCAATCCTTTTTAAACAATTAAACACTTCATAGTCGTAATATCAATGTTTTAAGAAGCAATGTTATAATATAGTTCAAAATCCTTTAAAACATTATCTCAGTTCTATTTGACATTTAGATAGAACTCTAACAGATACACCTACTCTGGGTTAGAGTGGACCTGGAAGTAATGGCAATTAAAGATAACTCCACTTTTCCAGAACGGGAGTCTCACCACCACATGTAGTTTAGTTTCATATCCAGGATATTTATTGTTGTAGTTTAAATACTAATAATGAGTAAAAAATACACCACACTTGAACTCATTTTATATCATCCTAGATTATCATTAAAAGCTCATAATATTCAACTGTGTTTGAACAAAAAAACTATACTTATACTAAAATGAATTGTCTGAAACTTATCAAAATGACTAAATTTGGCATTAAATGACCTGAAAAGGATTGATACACCATAAAACAAACCAACCAACCAACCAACCAAATCATAATATTCAGAATTTACTTTACAGTCTGGTAGCACCTACTACCTTATCAAGCATAACTGGTGCAAATATGTCGATAGATTTGATTGGCCTTATCTAATACTCATAGTTTTTAACTATGAACTACAAAAATTTGTCATTTTTCTTAGGTAAAACCTATAGCAAAACTCAGAAGATGTCTTGCTTTTATATGAAATGTAATAAACAAAGCACATTGAGCAGATTGCATTTTTCCATTAACCATGATGCAAAACCAATTTAGTGTCATCTAATTGCTAAAACTAATGTCTGAAACAAGATTATCAATTCTAGGTTTCTTTATTGCTATGAAATAATCAATTGAATATAACAATATATTTAACTATCAATACATCAGATTGATTGTAGCCATTGTTAATCTTGTGATTGAAATAGTAACAAATTTCCCACCATTACAAGAAGTGTTTAAGCCCATGTAAAACCTTTTATTTAAAAAGCTAATTTTCAAGAAAAGAAAACCTGTTCCACCTGTAAAATTAACACTATCTTCCTACCCAACATTGTCCAACTATTTGGTCTTGTACTATTAAATAAGGTAACAGGCTACACTTATATCAAAATTATCCCATAATCTAGTATATTATTATCAACCACTGCCACGAGCAGAAGGTGACACAAATGATAAGTGCTGTTTTGAACAATTCATAGAAGCAGCACCCGACAACAAAACTTCCCATCACAAACCAACCATTACGCTATGTGTCCTGCTGGACACATAACAGTTATAGGCGTTGGTTCCCTAAGCTTCTAAGGAGACAATTATCTGGAGGTTGCAGGTTCAATCCTGACTGCAGGTGAATAACAATACAGGAATACTTAACACTTGTACCTAGTTATGGCTAATGGAATCAGAACAGGCGGTTGCAGAGTTCGACAAACACCTGAAGAAGGCCGGAGGACATATCGGCCAAAACATTATGGAAATAACAAACATGAAGACAATAGTCTGAAAACCCTTAATGTTAAAAATTGACCTTGCATTAAATTTAGCCCATGATCAAGGGGTTGGGTAAATATGAGAGTCATTCAATAAATGATTTGAGTTTTACCTAAGGCTTTGGCAATAGGAAGCACAGTTTACAGCCAAACTTTCTTCAAAGAAATCAATTGTGATGGATCCTTTCATGTTCCAGGATGTCAGCATGAACTTCTTTACTGACCACTTTGACTGGAACTGTGGACCGTCTTTTAAACTCAGGCATGCAGTGGCAAATCTATGTTTAGCCCACTTGTAAACATTTCTTGGACTATTTCTTTGTACACATTACATATTCTTCTGAAAATTTCCCCGAGTTTGCACTTCTTGATGACAGATCTCTGTTCAAGCCTGGAATACTCTGATTGGCCACCATTTTGAATAGTCTCAATAGAAATAGTTTTGCTATATACCAATTCCAAACAGAGCAGAGGTTTACATTTTATGGAAAAAATTTTTTTTTTTTTTTTTTAATTCCCTTTATTGATTGAATGACTCTTGTATATATAATAGGTCTCTCCTTAGCCAAAAGAAAAGACTAATTTCTTGAATGACCTACATACAGGTAGGTGGTGTAATGATTATAGATGAAGACAATGGAATTGGGGAGCTTAGTTCAAATTCTGGTTACAGTTGTTTGTCTTTATTCTATACTGATGCCTTTCAGAAAAGCATGAATCTATCTGTTCTGCAGCCCGAGAGCAGACTTAGCACTCTAGCCTAGTTGAGCAAGCAATCTATGAGAAGGACAACTCTGAAAATCAGGTAGGCATTGGTAAAAGCTAACAAAATTATAAAATTTGAAACATACAAAAAATTTGGTTGAACTAATACCATGAAAAATTCAAGAATTCATTAGACTAAAGGCAAAAGCATTAGATTTTTAATTTCTGCCCAATTTGTTTACTTACATTAAACCAAATAGTTTTTAAGCTCTTGTCATTTTAAACAATGATGAAAAAATAAATAAGAATATAGTAAAACTGGAATTTCAATTAGTATAGCAATTAGATTCTTTTATACCTCACTGACTTATCTTTTTTTCTGATTATTTATTAAAGTGTTATTTAAAAACAGCCTGTCTGTCCAAATGATGAGTGCATTTGAACTTGATATATGCAAACATGGTTTCAGTAATACTATTATTATTATTATTGCTGTCCACTTACTTTACCACTATGGTAATTGGGATCTGTTATCATCAAACTAAGTCTTAAGGAGAAAGGCATGAACCTACTTTTTCTTGAGTAATACCTTTTCCTTAGTATGCTATGATGACTGACAAAGAAAAAGAATGAAAACTTAAGTAAACCACTTGCCCGTAACTATTTTAGCAGACAAGCAAGAAAAAAAGCTATTATACCCCTTGTCAATTTTGATAGTCCAGTTAGAACTAACATAGCTGCTAAAATTTTTCTTTCAGAGTTAGGTTTAGTTTAAAAAAATATGTTAATACAAAATTACTAAAAATATTAAAAAAACCCTAATAAGACCTCATTTAGAATATTGTACTCAAACATGGGCTTCATCATTGAGACATTGAAATTGTAGGACACACAAAAAAGTGAAAAAAATAATTTAAAAGAGTAAAAGATTACAGTTACAGGGAGATTAGAAAAATTAAGATGAACTACTTTACTAGAAAGAAGAATGAGTGGTAATCTAATTGAAACCTTCAAAATAATTAATGAAATTTCTAATTATGGTAGCTTTCTTTTTTCCAACATTTCTCCTAGAACTGAAAATTTATGGTCAAGATAGACTTCAGAAACTAAGTCTACTAACCAATTGGGGTTTTTTGCTAATAGAGTCATATTTTTAAACAAATTGCTAAATCAGAAAAAAAAAAGAGAGTAGAAAGTTTTAGGATGAAATTGGATAATTTCAGAAACAAGGATAAAGAAAAAGAATTTAAGAGAGCACTTTTGGGAACTATCAAATGAATTACTTAACAGAGTGTATATGTTCTGTGCAAAGATTCTTGGTGTTTTTTTTTGGGGGGGGGGGTAAGCTTTATGTGAGAAGATAGTAAAATGCAGAGATGTTCAATGAGACCTAACAAACAAATAATGATAATCCTTAACAAGTTTGTTTGTGTTTCACTTCACACTAATGCCCTATGGAAAGGGCATGAATCCATGTTCTCCCACCAGCTATGAGTAAATAGTAGAGCAGACTGAGTTCTTTAGCCTCAGTAAGGCAACCAGTTTAGAAGAAAGAAAACTGAATTCAAACTAGCTTTACTCAGCTTAAAAATTTATCTCATGTCATATCTTACCTGTTGCAGAGGGTTTAGGCAAACACATGCACAAGAATAAAATGTTTATTGGTATAACTTGAAAAGATTTCAATTAACTTATGCTCCTGTATTTTCTACTTAATTAAAATTATAGGTCAAACTGGGCTCTTTAGCCTTGATATGGCAACTAGTCTAGGAGAAGGAAAATTGAATCCAAATAAGCAGTACTCCACTAAAATTAACCTTGTGTGAAATCCTATTTGTGACTGAAGAATTCAGTAAATGAATACATCACTAATGCTTAACATTATGAAAAATTTCCAGCATATTTTAAAATATAATTTCTTATTCATAACATCCCTATTCAATAATTAAAGTATTTTCACTAGCATTTTGTCATCTTATGCTACCTTTCAAATTAATTGTATATTTTGTCATAAAAGACCAATTTCAGTTCAGTTCAATAAATTCTTTGAGAAATATTTTCGTTATCTTGAACCACTAGTGATAAATTAAAAAGAGAGTAGATAACATGTTTAAGAACTTCCCATCCGAGCCCAATGATCATTTGTAGCATCTTGGTTTGAACATAAGGAAAGATATTGTTGGGCAGGAAAATGACTTGTCTTGCACAGAAAGGTTTTTGTTATTTCTATTCTAAACATAGCATTCAAACAAGGCAATTGCTCATTATTGCACACTTGTCCAGCTTCCAGCAATTTATAAAAAAGAATTCATTTTGAATTCCTCTGAGGATCTGCATCCTCCCCAAGTAAATTTTATCTATAGTGAGAGAGATACATCAATAGACAAAAATTAAAACTGCAACACTCTGAAAGATGATTCTGATTTTGAACAGGGTACAGAATGAGCATGTTATCGGACTATTGTTGATACAACCCTTATTTTAGAATTTGTACACACATTGATCTGTATATATGGACATTAACTCTGATTGAATTATATTACCAATATGTTTAATCTTCACTAAACTGAAATACATTTACAGTGTATAGTAATTTTATTTTTCATCAGTGTACTTCTCTCTTTAACCCTTCATGAGTAATGTGTTCTATTCAATAAATCCCCTATGTGTATGTTATAACTTGAGGGAAACCTGAAAATAGGACTTATAAAATCCTCAATCATTTAGTATAAATATGTAGATCTTCTTGGTATGTATTGAAAATCATGACAACACTTAATTTCAACAAAATTAAAGGATCTTTATAAACTTGCTTCCTTAACCAAAAGTGAATTACTTTGGAATTCTTATAAAAAGGACACTTAAGCTATCAAACTCAGTACTACCTGTTTTAAGTTACACTAGATAAAAAAAAAACCCATGAGCCTAATCAACTAGATAATATAGTACCACCTGACTCATGCGACTTGAAAAGAAAATGAGCACTCAACTGCACCTTGATTTAGGCATACTATGAAGAACCAGCATGCCACTCCCCACAAAAATTAGACAATTAGTTCAATCCAACAACAAATCATGTAATACAACACTGTCTTATGCTAGTTGGAGAAGAGATAGGCAATACCAAGTAACTTTACATTAGGAAAACCATGAAAATCCCAGTATGGCATCCTAATGATTGAGAACATCAGATCTAACAATCAATTGGGAATTGAATTTTTCTATATCCAATTCGGAGCTATATATATATATATATATATATATATATATATATATATATATATATTACACACACACACACACAATACATTTCAAGTATTATCCTGTTTCATTATATTATTTCATACTTAAAATATATTGCAATATTGATTTGCATTTTTGTGCAAAGATTTTATGGATTAAAAATGCTTTTAGCAGAAAATTTTAAACATTATATATATATATATATATATATATATATATATATATATATATATATATATTTTATCATTTATTTACTTATTTGTCCAATGAGAGAGAAAAGTAAATACTTTAAAATGAATAGGTCTGCAAGTGAATTTGATTTTTTTCACTTGTGGACCTATTCATTTTAAAGTATATATAACTAACATTGAAGACTTAGATACTTAGATATGAGTGTCAAGACCAAATTTCATCACAAGTGTACAACCAACTTGTGCAGTGTTCTAGCCATTACATCATTTGAATCTTAACGTCATAGCAATACAAGGTATTTTATCTATATATAAAGCACAATGTGACTTATGTCACACAAAGTAGTCTCATGACAGTAATGAGAAGTTCCATTATGTTAACATGAGGCACTAACTGATACCATTTCAAGAAAATTTCTAAATAGCTAGACCAAGTTGCTAATATATTACAAAAAGCTTTGGCTACAGCTTCAAGATTGACAGAATTTGGACCTAAGTTTAACAGTAATATATATAATGAATATAAAAACATATCCTATTTCAATATTTATTTGGTTTTTGATAAAGTAAATATATTACAAATAAAATTAAAATAAGCATCTATACATATATACTTCTGATTTTTTTAGAATCTTTTATTTCATTTATTTTTTTTTGCAATGTATTAAATTCTATATTCTTAAAAACAAAAAAAAACAACAACACATTTAATGGGTATCATCATTGGAAATGGAATTGACAACCTGAGTTCAAATCCTGTTCAAAGATGTGCTTCCCTTTGCACTAATGATCTTGGAAAAGACATGAATCCATTTCTTTTCAGTCCCATCTATGAGTAAAATAGTTGGACAGACAGTTGTTTAGCCTTGGTAAAGCAAGAAGTGCAGGAAAAGGAAAACTCTTGATTCAAACTAGCTGTACTCTACTTAAAAATTAACCTTGTGCTACATCCTATCAATAACGAAGGAATGAATAAATACATACTGTTCAAAATAACTTATCTTAGCATTTTATATCTAACAGATTTTAAAATAGGTTGGATTCCTACATGTACATATACTACATTCTGATCCTTAGCATAGTTGCCATTCCATACATAAATGTGTCTTTTTATATAGGAATTATGCAAGTTAAAAGTAAAATAAACTACTAGCCTTCTTCAAACTGGTACTTCACTATTCTCCAGAATCTAGTTTTAACTCCTCAAGTCTCTACTTTTAATACTTATAAAGTCAAAAAGTTAACCATTTGAATATTCAACCATGGTCATGTCATCATCATCATCATATCGCGCTGGTAGCACGGATATCCCTGACCCTCTCTCGCCACTCCTCCCTATCGTTCATCGCCCTAGGTAGGTCTTCAGGACAACAGCCTGTATCCTCACATAGCTGCTGAATGTACGTTCGAGCTGGTCGTCCTGCTTTTGCGCGGCCATGTGTGGGGATCCATAAGAGTACATCTCTTATGAGTTCATCTCTGCTTCTCCAGCAGTGTCCTGCATGTCTGGTTCGTCTAACTTGAATAGTTTTCGTGATAGGGAGCAGGTGGCCGTACAGTTGGTGTCTTGTGGGGTGCTGCTGCCAGGACTTGTTCAGGATTGCACGCAGCATTCTTGTGTAATTGCCATCCAGTTTCTTCTCCAGCCGTTTTGTTAGCGTCCATGTAGTGCATCCATATAGCAGTATCGATGTGACCGCTGCCTGGAAGAAGCTGTGTTTCATTTTATCGGTTAGGTCTGATTTCCATATAATCGATAGCCTATTGATAGCTGTCCATGCTTTCGTAAGCCTCGTTTCGATGTCCTTTTCGGTTGATTCGACGCTGCTTCCTAGGTACGTGAATTTGTCTACTAGTTTAAGTGGGGTTCCTTCTAGAGTGGAGATGTCCCCCGTTTGGTTATAGCACATATATTCCGTTTTGTGTGCATTAACATAGAGGCCTATGCTTGCTGCTGCTCGTTCCAAACTATGCAGAAGAGTTTCGGCTTGGTCAGGTGTATTTGCCAGTATCGCTATGTCATCGGCGTAGTCGGCGTCGGTAATTGTTGTTGCGGGGTATCTTCTGCTTCTTTTCTTCGTCAGTTCGAAGCCATTCTCTTTGATTTTGTCAATCGATGTTCTAAGTACGTAGTCTAGACAAATGATAAAGAGGTACGGGGCCAGCGTGTCCCCTTGTAGTACTCCTGCTACAATGTCAAAGTATTCTGTGTCTCCATCCGGTGATCGTACTTTTACTTTAGTGTTTCTATAGAGAATCGTTATTGCCGCTACGGTTTCTTTAGGTATGCCATACGCTAGTAGGATTTGTTCCATCTTTCCTCTGTGAATGGAGTCGAAAGCCTTGGTAAAGTCGACAAATATTAATGTCGCTTGTAGGTTCTTTGCCCGTACACCTTCAAGGATTCTGCGGATGGTTAATATTTGTGAGGTCGTGGATCTATTTCTTCGGAAGCCATTTTGGTTTTTTCTAAGTATGATGTCGATTTTGGGTTCTATTCGGTTTCGTAGTAGGGCATTGTAGATTTTGGCAGCTATGGATGTAAGTGTTATGCCTCGGTAGTTTTTGGCTAGTCCGAGGTCCCCCTTTTTAGAGAAGGGGAGTATGCATCCCTTCATCCATCTATCTATCGGATTTTGATTGTATACTGCGTTGCAGTGGCGGAGCAGTATGTCGTCGAATTGTCTGGTCTTCCATACTTCCGGTGGAATTTCGTCCAGCCCTGCAGCTTTCCTATTTTTAATTTTTCTGAGAACCGAGTCGAGTTCTTCTTGTGTGAACGGTCCTAGTTTAATGTCTAATTGTTTGCTAATTATTCTGGTGATTGGTTCATGCGTTATTTTTGGTGGGTTTCCAAGTAAGTTTTCGAAGTGCTGTTTCCACAGTTTTATTCTTTCTTGTTGGTTTGCTGCTTTAAGTTTTGCTTTGGCTGAGTTCTTTCTTCTGCTCACTTCGTTTATTGTTTGCCATGCTATCCTAGATTGCCTATCTTCCACCGAGTCTCTGATCTTATCTATCTGATTTTGAATGTATTCTGTCTGTTCCTTTATATATATGCCTGCTATGGTCATGTAGGTTAACACAAACAAGTAAAGAAGGAAGAAAAGAAGGCATTGGAAGAATATAGTAATGGTCATTGAGTATAAGTACAACCAAATTTATCTGATTTTATTTTTTTTTTAATAATGTGCACTTTCAGCTAAATGACATATAGTAAACATTTGAAGAGACCATCAAACTGATATAGAAAGAGAAAATAAGAAAGGAAAAAAAAATACTGACTCAATAACAATTTAATTGCTTTTGTACATTTCTTAAATGGTGGCCTGGTCTTAGCAATACTTGACAACTGAGAAATTTTCACAAACAGTATTCCAATAGTTTTGTTTTTTAGAGATACTAGAACCCAAGTGCACTTAGAGTAATGATTACCATTATAAGAAATGACCAGTGACCAGAGTTCAAACCCTGGACAAGGATGTTTGGATTTCACTTCATGCAAATACCCTTGGAAAACTTATTAAAGTATCTGGTTCTCCCTGCTCCAACCTATGGGTAAATAGTAGGAAAGGTGGGATTCTTTAGCCTTCATTAGAAAAACTGAATTTCAACCAGCTTTACTCTGCTCACAAATTAACTGTGTTACATCCTGACCATGGCAGAGAGGTTGGGTAAATATATAGAGGAACCCTTTTTTCTCTGCCTCTGATTTTTCACATACTCAAATACAATACTTATATGTATTAAGTAGAGTATAGAATGGCACAAGATCCAAAGTAAGCAGTACCTAGTGCGGATTAAATAAAATACAGAAGTAATGATCTGTAAAACTAGATTGCCAACAATCACTGGTGCACTAGGAGGTACTCAATGAAATTTGTTCATTAACTGAGTATGCTACAAAACTACGAGTATAGGGTACACCTTAAAGAATTAACTCAATATAATGAATTATAAAACAGCAATTGAGATATCTGAATGAAAACAAATCTGTCATAATACTTGGTATGCATTTAAACAATTATTTCCTAAACAAGTAATAGTTAGAAAAGAAAAAATTGTGAGGTGCAAAGTCTCAAAACTCGAGCTGTATTTAGCAAAATAGAAATAAACAATGAATGGAACATTAATTTTCAACCAAATAGTCCTCTAGACATTCGACATATGAATTCCAGCAAGTTTTCTATTGGTCAAAGCACCACTAAAACTTTTGATATGGTGTGAAGATGCAGAGATGCATTTTTTTTAATCAGTATGAAAGGTGCACAATCTAGTTGCATTTTTGCCAATGACTGCTAATCAAAAAATTGTAAGACATGGCACTGACTTCTTTATACAAAGACTACACAGTAAAGATATCAAGACATCATCCTTTTATAATAAGTTGTTAAGGTGAGCACAGGTCTTCATTTAAATTTTCAAAATTTAAATATTTGTCTTGGTGCTTTTTTATTACACTTCATATATTAAATTTTACAACTGGTATTAAACAAAATTTGTTCACTGAAAAGAGAAAAGGAAAGTGATAGACTTGTCAATCCTTTCCAGACAGATTAGCCAGATATAGCTACCCAGACATTTGCATTTGGTTACAACAACTGTTCATACAAACAAAACAGCTGGTATAAAATGTAAAATTGTAAAAATTCTGTAACCTGTTACATCCATTACTCAGTGTTTCACATTGTTAATTACACAATCTTCAGAAACTATGAGTAACAGACTTACAAATTATGAAAGTGTCTATATATACAATATGCTTACATACTTTCTCCTCTAACATATACACTATCATTCATACATATATTGAGTTAGCCTTTAGACAAAAGTCATGCAGTCGTTAAAATAGCCAAACTTGAAAATTTTAAAATCTAAGAGTCTTTTTTAAAATCCAGATATAAAAAGAGAGACAGACAAAAATCAAAAGTTTGGTAGAAAAAAAGTAAGATTCCTTGTCTCTAGTGGCTACTACAGTCAAAGCAAAAAGATGGCCATAAAGCAAGATGTTGGTAGTCAACAAAAGCACAGCCATTATTCTTTGTTGCTCAGTTCAATTTCTTTTTAACTTTGCTATTACTCATGAAATACAAGTTAGTGTTTTATTGGATATCTTTGCTTTTTATTCCATCAGTCTCTTTAGAGCTTATATCATAACTCAACCAAAAAGACATGTAAACTCTATAGTTTCATAACAAAAGTTCAGTAAAAACCTAACATACAAAATACATTGCAAATTGCAAAGGAAATTACTTTCTCCAGGTTAACAATCATCTTTTCAATTCAAGAGCAGTGAAGTCATCATATGTTTCAGGATCTCAATCACTAAAGATTAGGTAAATAAAAAATAATGTCTATGGAGTTCATTGCATCAAGTATATGTGTGTGTGTGTGTGTGTGTGTGTGTGTGTGTGTGTGTGTGTGTGTGTGTGTATATATATATATATATATATACACACACACACACATATATATATATGAGGATCATTAAATAAGTTTCCAGACTTTTTTCGTATGGGCAATTTTATTGATAGTACACACATGAAACTCTAGTCCCCTTCGAAGTAATCTCCTCCGGATGCAATGCACTTGTTGTACCATTCCAACAACTTCTGGAAGGCCCCATGGAAGTCCTCTTGCGTGAGCGTGTCAATGACCTTCATCACAGCCTCTTTCATCTCCTCAATTGTCTCATAACAACAGCCTCTGAGCTTAGGGAATAACCAAAAGTCACAGGGAGCAAGCTCTGGACTATAGGGAGGGTGAGCAACTGTCTTGATGGCCATCTTGGTCAAATAGTCTGTGACAAGGATGGAGTTGTGGACTGGTGCATTGTCCTCGTAGAAATGCCACTGACCCGTGCTGGCCTCTTCCCTAGGAATCTCTTCCTGAACTCCCTTAAAACGTCAACATAGTAACCCTAACCCTAACCCATTGGCCAATCAACTGTGGTGTATTGACTTTCTTACTCTTCCCACACCTCTCATCCTCCCTCACAGACTCCCTGCCTTCCTTGAATCTCTTATGCCACTCAAAAACTAATGCTCGATTCATGCAAAATGGTCAAAAAGCAGTCTGAAGCATTCTATACGTTTCTGTGGCATTTTTCCCAAGTTTAAAACACAATTTTATTGCATATCGTTTTTCTAAAGTGTCCTCACGTCCAGATTGCATTTTTGAAATACACCAGCTGTGATAATCAGGCTTTAGTAGGGTGTATTCCAATTGCTGCTGTAGCTGTTCATTTGAACCTGAAATCATAAAAATTGGTCAGTCATCTCATAAGATGTATAGCAATAACATACTGAATTTTCAAGAGTCTACAACAATTTTAAATGCCTGTACCAAAAAGTCTAGAAACTTATTGAATGCACCACACACACACATACACATCAAGGTAGTTTAATAAAGGACACAGTTTGAAGGTTTAAGAAGGTAGAATAAATTTTATGCTGCAATATCAGTCATGTGACAAAATGGTTCTCAGCAGCCACAGAATTTAGCAGATGAAATCATGTGCTAGCCTCATTCAAACATCCATTCCTTTATGTTAAGTCAGGTATGTAGTTTTTCAAGAATGACCAAGTTTTATATATCAATCTTAGAAACATGTAAGATTTGAATTTAATGTAAAAACTTTCCTCATCTACTCTTAACAAGTCTACAATACTGTATTCAATTGATAGCTTTTGTGAAGTTGAGCAAATACAAGATCAAGAGTTCAAGTTGATCTTCTTTACAATTGCAGAAGCTTTACAGTTTGCCCACCCAAGAAATCACTTAGAATGCTATATTCAGATTGGGCTTTTTACAACTATGATTTTCAAAGCTACAAAGAAGTTAAAATTTAAATATAAGTTGTCAAAAAAAAAAAAAAAAATGGTTGAATCCTTCTTAAAACAACTTCTATATATCTTTGCTAATCATACAACCTAGATTTACCATAAATAAATCAGAAATCCCATCACTATGGGGTAACACAAAGCATTTTGCTATGAACTCTTTTAGTGGTACCGTTGCTAAATTTGATGAATAAAATTCCATGATTATTCAATAGTTAAAAAATAAGTAACTATCTCAGCCACAGAGCAAGCCTAAGTGTTATATTTATTTCTAATACAAAAGTTCAGATATGTATAATATTAACTCAAATTTTACATTTAGAAAGACATAGAAAGGTCATTAATTTTTCTTTTTCCCTCATTGTTATATAATAGCATAATGAAGGAATGAATGATGGACCATAATGAAGACAGATGGAGGACTGCTATATTGACCTATTCTTAGCCATGTTGTGCTTCCATATTCAGGGCCCCATTTAGCACTTCTGCTTCTCAACTGGGCACTCACTAGCCGCTCTTCATGATTGACAGTCTGATACGAGTAACTGTGTATACATAATTTCCCAACACCCACGCGTTCCGGCTGTCAACCCACATGAGTTGCATACACCCACGCATTGCTTGTTTACACAGGTGGAACATCCTGTTTTAGAAATCCCTGATGAACAGCTCTGTCAAAGGTCAATATGGAACATCATCTGGATATGTGAAAGTCATAAAATTATTTTTTAAAATTGTATTAATAAGTTTTCCTATTGTAAACAAAAATTAAATAACTATGTTTATTTCTAAGTAATGTTGATATTTACTAAGCACAGTTTAATCTGGCACAAGGTCATAAATATGGAGCACACACTGAGAATTAAATTCACTAAAATAGAAATGATGTACTACAGAAAACATTTCTACAAAGTTAGATGCTCTTTTCTTTTCTCTTTTACCAAGTTTAGTTTTGTCTGCAGGTACAATGGAGTACCAAGTAAGGATCAAACTCACTCTTATCAACTATGTCGCAAGGAACCTTAAAAAAGCTTTGCATAATCTAGTTGAGACTACAGTGACATGACAGAGGGAAAATCTAACTCATTATTAGCTTAGCTTGGCACATGGCCACAAATATTGAGTGGTTAGTTAGGATAGAAGTCATTAACACAAAAGTTATGATCAGTGGGATTAGCTCATAACTGTATTTATTTTTTTTTTTAAGCCCAGAACAATGAAAATGTTGAAAGTCAGCAATTGTTGAGAAAATAGAAATATCTCATCATGCAGTCAATCTAATATTTTGGTAGGAAAGACTTATCACCTAAGAAGATCGATCAATAAAGATGTATCTTTCTGCATCATGGCTAAAAAGTATGCAGCTCAATGAATCACATCACTAACTATTTTATAGCCATGTTTGTTTATATTTCAAGAATTTACATCACTTTGAGAAAGGGAAAAAATGGCATTCTAACTGATTGGAAGCAAAAAACTTCTTTATTAGTGCTTTTTTGCTTTTTACCTCAAAAGAATTTAATTATTAAATTTCAAAACATCAAAACATACCATTTAGAAGAACAAGTTTTTTTCTTATGACTTAAAAAGTTAATAAAAAATCTGCTCAATTAATTATGAAATCAATGAATATTTTCCATAATATTTTCCCTAGAATGCATATATAGATACTTGCAAGTAGGGTGGACTGTGCTCTTTAGCAATGGAATGATAACCAATCTAGAAGGAGAAAAATTCTGGATTCAAACCAGAAGTAGACCACTTAAAAATTGATCTTGTGTTACATACTATTCATAATGGGGGAGGTTGGATAAATACATACCTGTAAGCAGATTCAGTTGATTAATGTTGAAAAAAAATTTTTTTTAAAAAAGGGGTTGTTAAAGTCTATCAATTCATCATTGGTTTTTCAGGCAAAATAGATTTATTAGAAATATCTTGAATTTATTATTACATGAAGCTTTGTCAATTAGTATTAATTTTTAACTAGTATTTCTAGAAATATTAGTTAAAAGTTAACAAATAATAAATCATTTCTGATATTACTAGTGGATGTAAACATTAGTCCAGGTTAAAATCACGGTAAGGATAACCCAAAGCAGAACTTTTTTTCGATCTTATTTTTCCAATGCAGGCATCTTTGGGGAAAGAGAAAAGTTTTGGTAAATAGGCCAAGGTACCATCAGAAAAGTAAGGTCTAAAAAAGTTCTTCATTGGGTTATCCTTATGGCACTTAACCTGGCAGCAAATCAGGTGTTCTGCAGAAAAAAAAGTTTAAAGCTGAATGCTTAGATTTTAATTTCTGCACCAAGTTGCCTCCATAACCAAAATGAATAGCAACTGTTAGACTAAAATGGATGCAAATTCACAAAAAAAAAATTGTGTGTGTATAGTTTGGTTTGTCAAATAATATAGCAACTCCTTATGGGTTATTTAAAACCAAAATTTGATTCCTTTCTAAATGTTTGTAATCATAACTATTCCTTTCTAAATGTTTGTAATCATAACTATTTTGTCAATTTTCCACTGTGTTATCATTTGATTCTTATGTCAAATTTACAACAGTTACCTTCCTGAACAATTGTGACACTTTTCATGTTTTAATACTACACTTTTATCTATGATCATTAGTTTGCACTCAGTTATATATCAAGTACTCCCATCTACTACAAACAATTTCTTTGCACAGAGTTTTATGGTTTCAAGTATTCCTATCTAACACCAATAATTTGCAAGCAATTATATGGTTTCAAGTAACTAATAATAATGAACTTTGGTAAACAATTATAGCTTCAAGAAACTATTCTTAATACAAACAGTTTACACACAGTTATTTGGTATCAAATATGCCTAATATCTTCAAACAGATCTATTTGACCCATGGATAGGACCCTAACAGGTACTATTATTCCAGGTGAGAGTGGGCCTGGAAGTAATGGCAATGAAGGAGTACTCCACTCTCTGCAGAGCCCAAGAATTAAAGCCTCACCACCAGATGCAGTTTAATGTTAAACCCAGGACAGTGTGCGTATGATGAGAAATCAGGAACATCTATTCTTGTTATTGCTACACTAACCCAGTGACTCTTTATGCATTTGCATATAAAAGGATACTACTCTATAACATTTAATTGCTATCTTCTTCAAATGTAAGATAGATAGATAGATAGATAGATAGATAGATAGATAGATATATTCATGCATGTGTGTACATATGTTGTTTTTTTTAATCTCTTTTTAAATAGTAAATTCTTGTCTGTGTGAAACTCATTAGGTTGAATTTAGCTTTTTGGTTTTCTGGGATCAATACTGTATAAATCAAAGAAATAACAAAGGAAAAGGTGGAAGAAAAAAAAAAAAAAGTCAAATTGATCCTTGAGATGATGTTAGCTTAGCTCTTGTGTCAAGAGTCAAAGGTTAGTCTTCTGTCTCTTTTCAGCAAGGGCAAACTACTTCACCCTTGGACAGAAAGTAACCTCAGAACAAGAAGCAAATTCCCCATTTCCTTTCATCAAATACATTTTTAACTTTGCCTCCCAAGCAGAACAGTTTATCAGAGATTATTGACAACAATGGTTAAAGCCAGGAAATGTTATCAATTTCTTTTTCAAGAGCTAGATTGATCATTAAGGTTCAGAATAAAAATATTTCTCCCAATAAAATGTAGTTATGAGTTCCCATCTTGAATAGAAATAAAGATATCGAGCTTTCAATTTGTTATTTTCATACACTGATTGATTGACACTGGCGTCTGTATATAAGTCGTTATAGTCACAACATTTTGGCCACAACATCCTCCAGCCTTTTTTAGATGCCAGCTATATTTAGTAGTATTCAAATTTAAAGTGGAACCTTTTACATAGATTGCTCTTATTCTGTTGTTCATAACAAAGGAATATCAATCCATTTTCATGATGCTCATCCCAGAACTAGAATATATGAATTTCAATGCCTGACATAGGTATTGAACTCGTAACACTGAATGTGGTAGACCCCTGAAGAAAGCCATAAAATACAACTGCTGAAGACTTATGACAATAACAAAGATGGGTCACCTAGTTTACTAAACTCAGTTTGTTAATGCATAAGGCCAGAAATATAGGGCGCTCAGTGAGAATCGAATTCACTAGTAATGGTCTGGTAACCTAGCTTGTTAACAATTACACCACAAGACAACCTCTGGCACAAGCTCATAAAAATCAATCTACAGTAATAAATCTTCACCTCAGATATTCAGACAGAAATTATAATTTTTGGTTTAGATATTCTAATAAACTTCCTTTTATCTGTTGAAACATTAACATAAATTTTACAATAGCAAGCTTTTAGCTGATCATTTGCAATTTTACAAATCCTAGTGTAATGAACAATCAAGTGGCAATGATAGACTCAATCTCACACAGGCACCAAGAAAATGACCTCATCCAGGATTTGAACTTGGTTCATCTAGTCCAATCCTGTGATGATAGCTGTTATACTAAGTTTCACCATATACAGCAAAGAGGAAAGATAAAACCACAAATACTCTAAAATTGCACTACCTATGGCATTTGACTCCCTCAACACCACCATCTCATTTATAGTGAGCAATGAAGAGAACTTTGTTTCTTCTTTAGTCTTCTCATGTTTTTGGGAGTTTTTTTTTAACTGCCATCAAAACTCAACTTCCAAAACAGAATTAGATTCCTTCTCTTGCACAAAGTTTAACTCTCAACGTTCTAAAATTGTAACTCATTCTTCTTCTGTTGATAGTAATAGTGACTTTTATCTATCACAAAATTACTGTTTATTGGTTGTACAAGAAATTTACTTAAGTTGTGTTTCTTTCAAGGAAAATGTTTGCTCGGTGTCAGCAAGTGATCAAGCCTACCATTGCTGCTTGATCTTTCATCACTAGACTGATTGCAGAAATTAAGGGTTTTTAGTCAAAATCCATGATCAATATTTCCTCAAAAACTCATTTATTCTCAGTTTGTACTATGTTGATCCAATTTTTATATGTATGTGACAATAAAAACGACCTATTTTAGCAAAATTTTTATTAGATCAAAAGCAATAAAAGTTGCAACTTTTCATAATAATCTAGTAATAGGATAAATTCTGCATTCACATTCAACCTAATAATTATAATTTCTCAAAAGAGATAACTATTATAAATTCTATGAATAGGATGTGACCTACAAAGGCAGCCTTTAAGTAAGTTAAAAGCACTCAGGATATCAACAAGATCCTTAAAATTCAAATTGTTCATCTTAAAAAGAAAAGAGTCCCATAAATATATTTTTTTTTACTCCTGGGTGCAGACTTCTTTGTTTAAAGTTATCCCATTATTCCATTTAAAAAACAAAAAAAAAAAAAAAAAAAAAACAGAACTATGAATTGTAGCAATAATAACCTTTTCATTATGAAACAAGTGAAACGCAAACATCTTTGCCCAGAATTTGAACTTGGCTCACTGTTTTCATTTTCTAAGAGGATAAACATTCTGCCCTGTGCCTCCCTTTCAGTTATAAAAAGTAATAGGAATTTTTTTAGAATTCATAAATAAAATTCTTTTAAACTGTTATGATTATTACCCTTAAAACAATAAAGATCAGATATCTATAATTAAACTATTTTGGTTTATAATTAAAAGGAATTTTTTCTGATCACCATTTTCATTATGATTGCTAATTTACTAAGTTTTTTATTAATACTCTCTTAAAGGCCACTTTTGGCGACAAATAAGATTAACATCAATTTATGAAATTTAAAATTAATCTATTTTTTAAGCTAAAATATTTTAACGTTGATGCTCAAACAAAAATTTGCTTGCTTTTTTGCAAATGCATGGGTAAGGTACAGATAAAAATCAGATTGTTATAATACAAATTACAATACAAGAAAATTAATGTTTCATTAATTATTTATTTTTATTTTCATAAATACAGCTTCAGCTTTGATACTTCACACCTCACAATTCCTTCTTTTCTAACTATTACTTGTCTAGGAAATTATAGTTCAATATGCATACAAAGTATCATGACAGATTTCTATTTGCATTCAGATATCTCAACTGCTGCTTATAATTCATTATATCAAGTTAATTCTTTAAGGTGTACCCCATACTGTACCATACTCAGTTAATGTAAGAATTTCATTATTTGAACACCAATAATTTTTGACGATATTCTAAATGGGGATCAGTACTTCTGCCTAGGATCAGAGTGAAGAATCCATGCAACACCTAGCCTAGGATCACAGTATTGCTTTCTGGAATGTCTTCCAAGGATCAATGTCTATCTGTACATGTGAAAATCAGTTATTTTCAAATATATAAAATTAAAACCTTATAAAAGTGAAATAAAATTTTTAAAATACTAACTTTATAAAATTGTAATTATCTTAACATACAACTTTTTTGAACTGACAAAATTCAGACAACAAATTAATAATAATAATAAAAAGAATAAAAAATGTTACAGTATCAGAATCTCCTATTACTTAATAGTGAGAGTCTAATGTTTATACATTGTTGCAAAACACTGAGTGAGTGAGTGAGTGTGTAATTTAGAAAAAAAAAAAAAAAAAAAAAAAAAAAAAGCATACCAATAACTAATAGTGTCTTTTGCTACTGGAACAATGAAATTTTTAATTTTTGAGAAATGAAACCAGGTTTATATATTATATTACATATAAATGCCTACAGAGTCAGAAAAAATCTACCTAGGTTTCACCTAAATGGATCATCAGGACAGCTCTAAAGAATGGTTGGACATAACTACATTTTTTTTAATTAAAAAAGCGTTGGAAGTAATAAAATTAGCATTAAAAAAAAAAAAAAAGATCAATAAAAAAAAATTTTTTTTAATTATTATATATATATTTCATCCATAAAAAAATTAGATTAAAAAACATATATATATTATAAAATAATAAATAAGATAAATTAATACAAAATTAATTTGTAACTTATCTACCAAGTAGCCAACTTTTCTTATGTCGGCAAACATTAAGTATTTCCAACCTTTGATTAAGTAATTCATTGAGATTATTATAGAAAACTATAGCCAGTTTCTCCTCCATACATAAATTGCAGTATTTATACCCTGCTTTTTATTTACAGAATTCTTCTTTTTTTTTTTTTTTTTTTTTTTTTTTACTATCTCCCATTCTAATATAGGATCTGTACCTAGATTCTTAATCTCTGACACATACTTAGATAAACTAGTTCTAAGTCTATATACCGCATGAGCAAAACTACTAGGATTGTAATATCTTTTTTTGAAGGGTCCCTGCATGGAATCTATGTATACCTTTTTAACATTCCTACTAATGTTACTATCATTAGATCCACAACTATGTACCTTTACCTTATACACTCTACACTCAAATTGACACTTTTTTAATGTTACTTTTATTAAGCTTGCTACATTAGGCATAGTACTGTAACTTAATTTAACCATGTTCCTATTAAATATTTTGTATAAACAATTCAACAGAGGAAAGTTTTTCTTCAACAGTCTAAAGAATTCCCTCCCTATCTTATTAATTACAGCCATAGTGAATGGTGGCGTAAAACATAAAATTTTCCTTGCTCTATTGCGCCTATTACATACATCTGCTTCATCCCTAGATTTATAAACAAGTTTGGCCTTATAGCCAATGTTTTTTAGTGACGCCTCATATTCATGTTTGTCCTAAGTTTTTTTTTCACAGCATCAGAATTATAGAATAGATAAAAAAAGTAATATATGTGTGTGTGTGTGTGCATAAAGTTATGAGTTTCAATCTTTTATATAATTAAATATATATAAAAAGAAAAGATTTCTACCTTTTATATAAGAAAAATGGCTTGGTTTGGTTCCTTTATCTTTGTTTAATGGTATATCAACCTTTATGGGTTTTTTAATGCCAAAGACATCCTTGTAGAAAAGCAGTAGTTTGGTTTCTTTGTTTAAATAGTATATCAACATTCATGGGTTGTTTAATACCAAAACCATCCTCATAGAAGAACAGCAGTGATACTATTTAACCCATACCTGGGGAGATAAGGGGGTTGATAAGTTTCCCTAGAGTATTAGTCCAAAAGAGAACATAATAGCATGACTAGAATTTAAACTCACTAACTACAATATCACAGTCCAGCATATGAGCCAGTACACTAAAAGGACTCTACAAAAAAGAAAATTTATATAAGAAAAACTTTCAAAAAATTTGTTATGTTCTTTCTCGTCCGTTCTTTTTAACAAATATGAATATTTTTTAATTTGCTGTATCTATAAATAAAAAGTGCACAAAATTATTCATAGAACATATATACTAAGTTAGGACAGCATAGATACAATGTCAATGGCAGTAAGTAACTGTCAGTTTAACAAGCACTGTTGACTGTCTACGCTATCCTTATATATATCATATCATTTTATATATAAGAAAAGTTGGCAAAAGTAGTCAAGGGCAATGCAGAGGTTCCTTTTCAATAGCTACTGCACCAAGGTGTAGGGGAAAGTACTACTCTTTTCCCTAGATTGCTCCACTTGAACCTTGATATGTACCTTATAATACCAAGTATCAAGCAAAGAGGTATCAAGTACCAATTTTTGAGTCTTTGATATGACTTGACCTGGGATTGAACCTCAGTCTCCTGGGCCAATACAAACATATATATGGTTAAAGAGAATAGACAAGGTTACCTTGTCTATTCTCTTTAACCAAAAATGCATCAGAAGTTTTTGGAAAGATTTTCTTGTTTAGAAACAAGGAAATGCAACTTTTTGATTGAATGAATGTAGAAATCAGAAAAGTTCAGCATTCAAAATTTTTAAATTTTCAGAGAATTCCAAAATTCATTCAATCCAAATTGCTATTAAAACAAGCAAATTTCTAAACAAATAATTAGTCAGGATTATAAACAATGGCGTATATGAGATAATAAATAAAGATATCTATAACAATGTTCAACACTCAAGACCCTGAATTTCTTTAAAAATTTTAAAATAAATAACCTTTCTCACTATATATATATATATATATATATATATATATATATATAGATAGATAGATAGATATATGCATTAGGATCAAGAGAATGTAAATTTGGATTGAATGAATATAGATATCATCAAAAATGTTCAGGGTTTAGACTGCTGAGCCTTTCAGATGATTTCAACATATTTAACTCAAATTTATGTTACCTTGTTCCTAAACAAGAAAAACATTAAAAAAACTCATACATTCTTATCTGCTCCTTTTAACCAAATATGTATCAACAAATAAAATGTAGTTTACACACACACACACATATATATGAGAGAGATCATATTGTTTTATATATATATATAGGGATATTATTGCTAATTTTGTCAGACGTTTTATTGATCATTAGCATCACCATCGCAGAGATTGAGGACTAATCAGTTTTTCTATTGGCAAAAAAGCAGATAAATTCCAGATGAGAATTCCCATTTTAAAATCAATAAGTTGCAAAAAGTAACATTAATGAAACAAGATATAGCATTTGGATCCTCTCAGATGACTGTTCAAAGCTCTTACCACTGATCTACACTACTCTGCAGACAATTTCAAGAGACAACACAGTGATAGAATCTTATGTCCAAATTTTATTCCAAGAAAAATGATACTAGAATATCTTACAAAGTAAAGCTGTAAATTGTTTTTTGTCTTTCTTGTTTAGAAAACTTACAATATTTCAATGACAAAAGGAGGAAGAGGAAGTGGCAGGGGCTTGATAATCTAAGTAGGCAATTTTTATAAAAGTGTAGCCTAACAGGGAATGTCGGATTTTATGTTTGGATGTATAAGCATATCCATGTCCAAACAGCCTGTAATTATAAGAGTGGATGTTTAAGCATACACACACACACACACACACACACACTGTTAGCCTCAAGCTGAATAGTTTTGCTTCAGGGGAAACCATTAATAGACATTGCAGATATCAATTAAATGAGATATCAATGATATTTCATGATGACTGCTTCAAGCATCGCAGGTGAAAATATTAAGCTAAAACACACACACACACACACACACACACACACACACAGTTCTAATCAAAAGTTCAGAGAATCAGAACATGTTGATTAATCTGTTCATTTGTCTTGGCAAACATTTCTTGAAATCACTCCACAAGGAAATAAAGAACCCCATTTTCTACCAATATTTTCTTTCTTTCAGGAAGTCATTTGATATCTGAAATATTTTTGTCACCAATAATACAAAGGCAGAGTGATATTTTATTTCATGCAGCTGAATGTAAGGTATTTTCCTGTAGACTGCTCATTGACCAATTCAATGTTAATGTAGAGAAATATTGTTAAGAGGTCCTACAGCATGCATTGCTGAAGGATTATTGTAAAATTCCCATGATCTGCATGTCATTACGTCATATAATATAAATTATGACACACATTTGATGATCAAATTATATCAGTTGTTTTTTTCATATATGATTAATTGACTTGTTTGAACATACCCTCTATTAAGCAAATTTTCTGAAAATAATTCACCAACTTTATAAGTATTTAAAAAAATAACCTGCTTGCAAAAGGGTTAAGTTCTATAAACTTTTTTTTTACAGCAACTTGTACATTTACATTCACACAACTTTGGAGGTGCACTCAGAATAATGGTCATCATCAGAAAAAATGGAATTGGAGACAAAAGTTCAAATTTTGAACAATGCTGTTTGTGTTTCACTTCATGTTAATTCCCTTAGGAAAGACCCGAATTCATTTCTTCTCCCCCCCCCCAACAACTATGGGTAAATAGGAGGGCAGACTGGATTCTTCAGCTTTGATTAGGTAACCAGTCTAGAAGGAAAATTCTGAATTAAGAACCAGCTTTACTCAGTTTAAAAATTGATTTTGTGTCACATTCTGACCATGAAAGAGAGTTTTGGTAAATACAATATATTCACACATTTTATATATAGATAAAAACAGATATAATCATTATAAAGCCAATTTTGATGCAAATATGTGTATGTATGAATGCAGTAAACTGATAATGTATACTTTATTACAGATCTCTAATACTCAGTGTAGATGCTTCAACCTTTAAACATAGTAATGAAATATTACAAAAATACTTATGTAATCATATAATAACAAAAACACAAATCAAATTATGTAACCATATGCTAACAAAAAAACACATCAAAGCAAGATTTTTATTTGAGGATAATACTTCAAGTACTCCAACTTAGAGAATAAAACAACTTCCAGTACAATTCACAACAGAATGTAGGGGCTTTGTTCAAACTGAACATATTTTAATCATCCAAATTTTTAATATAACAGAAATAACCATGAAATGCAAATAGGAATTCTTCACTCCTTTCTAAATAGAAGCACCAAAATAATCATGAACCATTGTCATACTATGAAATCAGAAGATTCAAATGTCATGTAGTATTTAGCAAAAAAGAAAACGTTTTTTTGCTATCTCTTTTTAAACTGCTAACTCAAAAGTAACTGCTTTTTAGCCTCTGTACGTTTTGATTGATTAGGAAATATTTTTTATGAGTAAGAGACAGTAGAAACTTATTTCTGTTGAGAAGGTACAATTGCTTCAAACAAATTACATGGTTTCTCATCACACTGATGATAATATAAATTAGGTTGTTCTAAACACCAGTTTTGGTGTTGATAATAGAGATTAAAATAACCAAGCAATGAATACATATAGAATAAGATGATTGCTGCTATTGTGTGTGTGAGTGAGTGAGTGAGTGAGTGTGTGTGTTTTGGAGGGTGCTTCGTTTTTTAAATACAAACAAACCATTCTTAGTGGAGAATTATACAAGTGTGGGCCAAAAAACTCATATGATGACATATCTGCAGTTGAGGACTTTTTGATCAGTGGGATCCAAGCACTGCAACACTAGTTGAATGTGGATTACAAGGAGTGAACCTTATTTGATCATATTCCATGAGAGTATCTTGGTTAGCCTATGAACCTTTTACTTTAAAACAAATATTCATTGAAAAACTAAAATGGCAATGCCAACAGGAGCAAACGAAATGGTGTTCAATATAAAAATACCAGAGAGCCAATAAAAAAAAATAATATCATTAAAAAAAAAAAAAAAAAATTAAAAAAAAAAACAACCAACTCATAAGTTAAAGTTTCACTATTTCTTGATCATGAGGTAATTATTAGTAATCAATGAATTAAACTTTTCTTACATTTCATCAACACTTATTTGATGATTAAGAAATTATAAAACGTTATAAGTCTTGTGATTGTAGTAGTTTTTCTTTTTAATATTATTTTCATTCAACAAATAGATATTCTACATCAACAGTTCAGTTTTCATCACTTTTTTTATAGCATAAAAACTATTTTAAAAACTCTTTAATAAAACTTTTCTTCTGACAATGATCTACAGTTGAAACTAGTAGGAAAAAAAAAATAACATTAAAGAAATATTCCTATTGAATATTTTTTGTATTCATTTATATATATATATATATATATATATATATATATATATATATATATATGAGGGATATCATTATGTAAAAACTAAGACAAATTTCAATAAAATGACAAAAATTTCATTCATGTTTTTCTTTCTTTACCATTTTTGATAAAGTAGTCACATGACGAAAAAGAAAAAAATTTATAGATCAGTTTTAACTTCCTATATTTCTGTCATTTTCTCTGATTATCAAAGCAGGGCTTTTAGTACCCTGACTGTATCTCTGATAGAGGTGTAACACCACCTGTCAAAAAAGGGGTGTCCTGGATATTACACTAAACTGCATTTGATGATGAGGCACCAGTTCTTGAGATCAAGAGAGTGTAGAGTACCTTTTCATTGCCATTACTTCCAGGTCGACTCTGACTGGGAGTGGTAGTACTTGTTAGGGTCTCATTTATTGGTCAAATAGATCTGTTTAAAAAGGATTAGTATTCAATAGGACTGTGAGCAAAAAACTCTTAAAACAACTACACAAAAAATGTAAATATAAATGTACAATAAATTCAATTCCCTAACCTCTAGACAAAATAACCCAAAACAAGTTTACATGCCACTAAAGTTATTCTATTTCTGTATACTATATCCCTTTTTCTTTGCAGTTTAAAGTTTGCACATATTTTTATCTTCATGTTTAATGCAATTCCTATTTTGCAGCAAATCCAATCCCTTGTGAAAAAAATAGTACAATAAATAAAAATATGCATTCTAGTTTGAACAATTTTTCTTAGAAACTCTTTTATGAGACCTATTTTAAAAGCTAATAACTACTAGAGTTAACTGTTTAAGAAAGATAATGATGAGAATGTTTACTATGAAACAATAACCACAAAATGTATACATAGGATGGAGATTCATAAGTGAATTAACAATTCAAGTTGTTCAAAGCCAAATAAAATCAATTCTATACACAGGCTAGCCATTTAATCAAGAGACTGAATAATCACTGTACATTGTAATTTTGTAATTAAAAGTTTCTATTTATTTCATACACTTTAATGGCAAAATTCAACAGTCAATTTTTAAGTGGGAGTAAAAGGAATCTGTGTAGCCACAAGGATACTCAAGGTCCCATTTTATAGTAGGTTATCCAGAAACTGAGTAGTTCCCTCAGCCATTACTATAAGACTGCTTCTTCATGTAATGGGAAGATGCTGTCTTTGGGAGGGATGCTCTAATTTCACAAGCTAAACTTACAAGTGAGGATCACCAGCAGTAAAATCACTGAAATATCACAACTTTATTTAATACAACCCACACCCAGTTTGGTATATGATTCTAATAAAAAAAATTTATATTATACAGAGATAAATATGGTAATCACAGTTATTTACAAGGGAAGTCCCCATGGTGTGCTGGTTAACTTGCTGGACTGCAACATTGTACTAAGCAAATTTGAAATCCAGTTGCACTATTAGGTTCACTTTTGAATTAATACCTTTGGGAAAGGTATGAATTCCCTTATTCTCCAAATACGAGTGAAATAGTACCACTACTGTCTTTATGCAAAGATGGATATGTCATTAAATAATGAAACCAAATTTTATTTACTTACATATAAAGTACATTGTGACTTGTGTGTTTTATATATATATATATATATATATAAAAATACATACATGGTTTGATGACTGCATAGGTAAGAAACTGGCAGTAACCAAGCACCATTGACTGTCTATGGTATTCAAACTTAGATCTACATATGCTTTATCAGAGATATTGAGCACTCTTTATTTATGAATATAGCAAACTATATATATAAGATAGATAGACGTGAATGAATAAATATATTACTTAAATATCTAACAGAATAGAAGGAAAATATCATGTAAAAACCACTTAGGTGGAATGTTTATAAATTCATTAACGTTTCAGTTTGTAAAGACTTCATCAGGTAATTATTTTGAAAATTTTTAATCTTAAAAAAAAAAAAATAAATAAATAAATAAATAAATAAATTAAAAAAAAAAAAAAAATGTAGAAATCTAATGAATCCCATAAAATATAATAATTATATAAACACTTCAGTAAATTAGTTTTCACAAATCATTATGTCATGCAAGCTGACATAGTGATAAATTCTGTTGTGGTAACCCAAGGCATAAACTGTTTACATGTTGGGTCTACATTGTACATAAGCTGGAAGCTGTAGAAGTCAAATTAATAATTTCATAAATGTATTTTATAATTTTTAATTTATCTTACAGTTTTTAAAATACCTCAGAGATTTCCACATATACTGGTACTACACTATGATCCTTAGCTGAAGTAACAATCCATATGTAAATAATCTAATCATCTTCACAAAAATTAAGTTAGCTATATAAATGTTTATAATATAAAAAAAATTTTTATAAATATTTTCTAAGTATAAAATTAGGTGCTATTATTTGATGAATTATCTCCATCATATAGAAATAAATTATTCATCTTATATATATAATTTTTGTTGTAGGTCCTAAGAGAGAATAAAAATATTTTTAAATGAGTAGGTCAGTGAGTGGACCTACTCATTTAAAAAAAAAAATGTTGATTTTGTAAGTAGAAAACATAGGGGCTTCTTGATATCTCTAAAGATATTTTATTAAAATTCTTTTTAATTTTCATCATATTCAGATAAATAAACTTATAAACTTAGATAAAGAAATTATATTTTTTGATTCATTGTACTCGTTGAATTTTCCCACCAATATCAAGCAGCTTTCATTGGAGATCAAGAGACAAAATGTCTAGGTATTCTAGATAATTTTAGTAATGCAGTTGGTTTCAAAAAGCTCTTTTTTACCATTTCATTCAAACCAATAACAATAGCCTCTTGTTTTATACATATTAACTGCATGTATAAAATGGAGTGTGTGTGTGTGTGTGTGTGTGTGTGTGTGTGTGTGTGTGTGTGTGTGTGTGTGTGTGTGTGTGTGTGTGTGTGTGTGTGTGCATATATCACCAAATATTCCACTACTAACAGATGGGTGAATGGAATAATGAGAAAATTGATTGTTTTGGTAACAGGGGACATGCTGTCACTTGAAACAAGCAAGCATTGTGTTACCATAACAAAAATTGATCATTAAAAACTGACAGTAAATATATGTAAGGATGCTATTTAGTTTCTCTTCTTAAAAAATAAAAAAAAATAAAAATAAAAAAATCTTAAAGAAATCCAAATTTGTGAAAAATAATAAGTATCCATTATAAAAACACCACAACTAGTGTTTAGTTTTTTAAAAAATTATATGAAAACAAAAATACTAAAAATTTTTACTTCCTGAAAATCTTCTTTTCCTTTTCATCTGTTTGAAAGGTCAATAAAGGTTAACTCAATCCATAACATCACAAATAAACAATGAAGTTGTGTGCTAATTTCTAAGATTCCTAATCTATTATTTATTTTTACTTTTAATGGATAACAAAAGTTTTGAATGTTATTGGCATGACTTCAAATAACTAAATGAAAAAAGAAAAATGTAAAATATTGACACACAGATCAAACACATCTCTAGTTTAAAAGATAAAACGTGACATTCAACTTTTTGTTTTATTTTTAAGTAAACTAGTATATAAACTTTAAAAAGATAATTTTAAAAATTAAAACAAACTTTAACTTTGAAGAAAGTCTGTCATCACAATCCTAGTAATCAAGGTTAAAGTGCAATAAGGGTAACTCAAAACTGAACTTATTTTTCCATTGCAAGCATCATTGGGAAACAAGTTTTGGTAACCAGGCCAGGATTTAGCCCATTTACCAAAACTTATTCATTCACGGTAATGGAGTTTTTTTTTGTTTTTTTTTTAAGTTTAAGCATTGATTTTTCAAGGTTCATATTTTTTCTTTCCTAAAACTGAAGTTGTTATTTATTAAGTTTTGCTTAGTTAGGAATAAAGTCAGAATTACAAGGCACTCAGTGAGAAATGAACTCAGTATCAATGGTCTGTTAGTCTAGCTCACTAATCATTATACAATATGAAGTGTCCCTTTTCTAAAACAAATTTAGGAGAAAGAATAAAACATTTCTAGAACAAGAGACTTTTTTTTTAAGTTTTTGATACATCAGTAACTACATGGGTCATGAAATGCCAAGTACCCAATATACTCGCATATCAGTTGACTTTCTGAGACCTAAATTGGGACCTACTGCAGCTGAAAATTTAAACACAGTTTTTATCTCGCATATGTCATGACCCCCTCATATTAGGCTAAAATTTAGGTCTCATAAAGTCGTATAATACATAAATATATACAGTATTGTTTCTTCTCTCTTAAAGACAAAGTTGATAAAAAGAATTTCATGCTAAATAAAACAAATCTTTTGTTACCTTATCTCTGAATCAGAAAGGTGAGAATTTGAACATTTGATGAAAGAAAAAAAACTGACAGTAGAAAAACAATTAATTTGTTTTACAAACACATAATTAACAAAGACAATCAATCATTTTGCCAAATTAAAAAAAATATTGTAAGACTATTTTTCTTCATTTCAAACAAATCAAATAAAAAGTTTAAATACTGTTCTGATGGACTGGTCTGGGATTGTTTCTTGTGGCCAATATTACGTAACCCAGTAGAAACTGTTGCACATTACTTGGAACAGAGATGGCACCACCACCATCAAGTAATCCCCATTGCCTTAAGATGTCATAAGGGAAATCTCAGCATGGCACTCTGATAGCCAAATAAGTTGTTGCAAAACATCCATCTATTCCTCCATACATTGTCTTCAATAACTCAACATTTTAAGAATTTTTTTTGTGTATATACCCAATCTCTCTGGCATAAGCTAAATGCAACATAAGATCAATTTTTAAATGAGATACAGCTGGTTTGAATTCAGAATCTTTCTTTTCTTAGACCAGTTGCTACACTAAAGCTAAAGAACTCACTCTACCTATAAGAATTTGCTTGTATGATCATTTTTAGAAGATATAAGTAACACAAAATGAACACATTGCTTCTTTTTTGTGAGAAATATTCAAAACATATAAAACAATTATAAATGCTACTTTCCTCTAATCATCAACCAGTTTTTTACTAAAAAATTAAGTTAGACTATTAAAAATAAACCCTAAAAAATATTTTTTAACCATAATCATTCTTTTAGTAAAGAAATTGGCTGTCAATAATATTTAAATCTCTTGTACAAAGATAATCACAAGAGCTAAATAAAACTTATTTTAAGGTTAGTCTGATCTTTGATTATCTACCCAAATTTTTGAAAACATCCATAGATCTTGTTAAAATTTCCGAAATTGCCCAAGGAAACTGGAATTTTACACAATCTGTTCATGAATGATCTAAAACTGTACAAGGCCCATGCGTGATATTTATAAACTTAAATACAGTCTTACATGGGAGCATGATAACACGTGAGTGAAAGGGTGAGAAAGTTTAATGAATCCAGCATTGTAAAAATAAAAATGGATTTTCTCATCTGTGACTAAGTCAAGTAAATTTTCCTTTGTCTCGACAAAGACAGGAACAGAAATAATTTGCAGTGATTCCACTGAGAAAAAAAAAAAGAAAACTTAAAAGACGAGACAGAAAAATAGTCTTTCACCTGTTGCTTTCTCTTTCTCTCTCTATATGCATATTCATACACACTATACAGGATGATTATACATTTTTTTAAATCCCTCTATACAGAGTGATTAAAAAAATGTTACCACTCTTACTGGACTACTTCTATGATATAACTTCAAAAAGTTTCCACCTGTCCATACATTCTTGGAATCTCCCACAGGTAATAAAAAATATTAATATTTCTATGGGAGTATCTTTATTAGAAAAGCAGAAGTGATATTAAAGAGACCACCAGAGGAAGATTCCAATAATGTGTTTACAAGGATACTGAACAGGAGATTGAAATCATTAATGTAAACCCACAGAAATGTGATTTTTTAAAATACCTAATATATATAAGAATGAAAGAGTTTAGAAAATCAGATTAACATGTTTTGCAAGAGATCTAGAATGTACATTTGCTAAAAGCTAGACTTTTAGCTAAACATATCAATCTGATTTTCCAAACTGACTTTTTCTTTCTTGTTCAAAGTTTTGACTGTTGTATTCAATCATAAGTTCTCAAAGAGAGTGCTGGAAATTTTTGCATGCACACATTAATTATTCACAGCAACTACAATTGCATCTTTGTTTATAGAGTCGAAATTTCCACCCCTTGATCTACAGGTGATTATTCATATAAAAAGCTATGAACTAAATCTTAAAAAAAAAAAAAAAAAAAAAAAAATATTAAATAAATTGAAAAAAAAAAAATAATTTCTTAATACAAGTCCTTATTTTAATTCTTCATATTGGTCTAAAATATTCATCAAAAATTTCATTTTGGTGAAAAATAACTGTTTTAAAAATAAAAATTAGCTTCACTTGCTACAAAAATCTCAAATTTCTACAATACATTCTAGAAATTATTTCTACAATACTCTTAAATTTGAAATTCAGGAAAAAAAAAAAAAAAAGTGAGTGGGGATTTGAGTTCTATCTCAGATATGCAACAAATAAAATAACCTAATCCAAAGATTACCAGAGAAAATAACAAATCCCAATTTACCCTTCATATTAATATTTTTCTACCATTTCTATAATCTTTAAATGTCATATTTGCTTACAAAAAATATAACATTTGTTTGTATTCCACACATATAAACAGATATATGTATGTATATAAAGAGAGTATCTTTTTTTTTGCTGGGGAGCCTCAATAACATTGATATCAGATCAAAATGAGATACTATTTATTTTTGTACAGCAAACAATGATTTGTTGTTTCTTTTGAAAAGCATAATGTAAACAATAAAAAGTTTTGCATGTATTCTGCAGTTACTAAAACAGAATTAAATAAAGCAAAGCATGTTTTTGCTTACCACTATGTTGCCAAGGCCCTCCAATGAAAGTAGATGCACTCAGGTAAAATCCAATTAAAAAGGTGGTTTCTAAAGACAAGCAATTCACAATGTCTAACACTAAATTGCATAAGCCCAGGTGACTGTTGTTGCTGCTGCTGCAAATAGACAAAGTTGACAGCATGAGTTTTTGAAAAAACAAAATATAACAAAAATAATTAATACTATATATATATATATATATATATATATATATATATATATATTTCATTTAGAGTTTTATTTACAACAGATTTGAATTTTAAGTATATATTTACAACACTGCTAAATACAAAGAGAAAATCATTTAGAATTATCCAAAATATTTGTAACTTTCAACTGATAAATATTATTTATCAAATGATATTCCAATAAGACAAAAACTGATAGTGAATGTTATTAAATGATATTTAAACAATAAAAATACCGTAAGGAATAAACAAAATAAAATACATTTAAATTTCAATAATGCACAGATGGTTGATTTGCTCAAGCATTGCACTGACAATGTTTAGCAGTTAACTCTTTGGAGTCATTGAAATTATAACATGAGGAGACTTGCTGTCATTCAATCTCCAGCAATAACCAGTTATATGGTGTAAGCATACAAATGTAAGCAAAATGTTTTTAATAGATATATACACACACACACACACACACACACACACACACACACACACACACACAGAGAAAGAGAGAGAGTCATCATAACCGAAATAAAATCATGTACATATTAGTCATTTTCTTAAAATGCTGTTTGACAAACAATTTTTATGTAAAAATGGTTCAATATTTGAACATCATCATATTGAAAAAAAATAAATAAAAAATAAAGTATATTTTTAAATAAAAAAACCTAAAGAAATGATAGTGAAATAAACATGGGGAGCAAAATTTTGAAACAATATTTTTTAATGAACTGAATTTGTAAAGTTTCAGTTATTTTACTGGATTTAAAACAATCATTAAAGTTCTTAGCAAATATTTTTTAACAAAAAGAGAAGGGAAAAGAGTTAAAATTTCGAACTCATTTCTAAAATTAGGGCACTTCCTAAAGATAAATATCTGATGGACACATACTTCTGACACATATTCTTCAAAAATATTTGAAGTTGACTTTTGCTTTTAACTAGAATTTCCTTTATAGATATTGTACCAATAATTTCAAAAGGATTAGATGTTATTTAACATCTTTTTATTTTATCTATGAATAAAAAAATTTAAAAAAACTAAGACACAAAAACAAGAGATATCTTATGGTTATTATAAATCAAATTTTCTAACAGTGTAAAATCTTATAATCATGTTAAGTATAAAAACTCATCAATAGGTATATGCAAAATTTCCCAGCACTCTTTTTTGAAAACTAATGATTGTATACACAGTTGAAAATTAGCTTTTCAGCAAGAAACTTTTGTCCCTAATAATTTAGACTCAATCATACATCCTTTTCACTAATAACAAAATGTCAACATATATATACTTGTAAAAGTTTTATGAAAAGTAGAATAGTAATTCTTAAATAAGATATTCTAGAATGTTAATTCCATATACTCTTGTCTAGGTAAAATTTTGAAATCTAAATTTTTAAGCAAAAAATCAGCATCAACATTTACAAAAATAATTTTGTAAGGAGGAAATTCAAACATAAGATTAGGAACAACCCATGACTTCATAAAATCTATCAATGATTTTATGATCTGACATCAAGGACTGACTTATGTACAAATATACGAGGGTATTTTGATTAGCAAGTTGATCAAGAATATTTATAACTCAGTAGCTGATGAATATTATCACTAGGTACCCCATATTTATGACCTTATGCCAAAATTGAATCCCAGTTACTAACTATAATTATATTCATGTATGCATTTACGATATCTCAGTAAATAGAAACAAATTTATAAAGTTGGAAATCAAACAAAAGGAAGGATTAGAAGGAACAATTGGCTTAAAAAATTAATAATTTCATAACCATAAATCAAGATTTGACATTGATGAATACATATACTTTAATAGTACTATTATTAGTATTATTATTAATACAAAAAAGATTTAGCTAGAAATTAACTAAAACAATTACAAAACAGAGACAATTGCTTTAAGAATCTTAAACATTAAAACCATTAACTAGTATTTGTTCCACTAACAAGAAATACATATACCCAAGTGGTCTGAATTTTGGACGGAGAATCCAATCTCCACACATCACTATTGCTTATAAGAGATGGTAATTTTATATATGATTTTAATATTAAAAAAGAAAATCTTAAATTCCCAATGAAATGTTGTAATATTTTATTTAACAGCCTGTTAAGCTGTTAAATAACACATTACAATATTTTACATTTTCAGCTATTTTTCAACTAGAAGTCCAGTGTGGGTAGATTATGGGTGTGGGAAATGCAGGGTTCTAAAGGAAGTGTATAAAATCTTGACCTTTTATCTCAAATCAAAAATGTAAATTAAATAACAATAATAAATAGGTTATTTATATAGGTATTCTCAAGAATTTCTCAAATCAGCGTTTTATGTTTCTCATAATATCCATCTTGGAGTTTATAGCGCTGATAAACACTGCATTTTGTTTCTGCATCTGAAAATATTTCAATAGAATCCATAACCAAAATAGAGTTGTAATAGGTGGATACCAAAATATACATGCAAGCTTGGAAAAAAAAAAAGTAAAAAAAAAGAGTAATGGCCTCATTAGTCATGTTCCTGATTTGTTCATGATGTATATTTATCTTGCATATGTCAGCGAACATAATTACCCCAAAGAAATTGTTATTTAAAAACCTATATCTAAAGCTACATATGCAGCATCACAACTATGTTTTTAAAAAAAGTTGTGCAGATACTGCTCTCCAGAGTTGATAAAATAAATCTAGCCTCAAATAAAATACAAATTTAAAATGATATATCAAAACTAAATCATGAAAATATAACAAAGAATTTCTTAAAATCTTGTTTAGCATTTACATCAAGTCAATAGTTAATATTTGAGAGAGAGAGAGAGAGAGAGAGAGCAAGAGAGAGATCATTCACATTGGAAATAGAAATGCTATTTTTAGCTTGATGGGTCTTTTCCTTTAACTAGTAATGTTTTGCACTTATTCAACTTGGATGTTTTACTTAAACTACAAAATTTTCTTTTCTCTTGATTATAAAATTTCATGGCTATCAAGCTAGTATTTTTAGAAAATTCAACACACAGGTTGACTTAACAAGGCAATTTTTTTCTTTTTCAACAGAACATTTCAGTATCAAGCTGAGAATCTTACTATAGAGAGGTCTTGTAGAGCATTAAGTAATATAATGAGTTTGATTCTTACTGGATATAAGACTTATAGCTTTCTGCCAAATAAAGCTAAGCTAGGAAAATATCAATAATTAAGCACTTTACAATAGAGAAATGGTTATTGAGGTAATCATCAAAGTTTTTAGTAACCGTGGTGAGTTCAATCTTCACTGAAGGCTCAACATCTTGTGCCAGACTATCCTAAGTTAAGTTAATATCAAAATGAAGCAGCTATAAAAAATATTAACTGAAAATAAACAGACACTTCAAAGGCTTTAAAACAATAAACAGTATTGTATCTTTGAGAGATTTTTCATTTTCTTCATTATAATGGTCTAATTTTTCACAATAATTGTTTTAAAAGTTGATTAAAAAAAAGAAAAAAAAAGAGAGAAATCAACCAACAAGTTGATTATAGTTCTTGACTATTTTAATCCCATGTAGCAGCAAACAACCTTCCAACTGAAAGCCCATTTTTTTTTCTTAGAGCAAACCAGTTCAATACATTATTTCCTATCAAAAACCATTTGGGCCCAACCTTGTGCTTTTCATGAAACAAAATTTAGCAGATAGTTAACAAATATTTTTTTTTGAAAAGACAATGATAAATGAAGACAACAATGTGGTTGACCCTGTCAGTAGGGCTTAGAATGCACTGACTGCGTCTTCTACGGAGGAGTAAAACCACCCACACACCAAAGAAGTGTTCTCAGTGTAATATTAAACTGCATTCAGGAGGTGAGGCTCCATTTCTGAAGATCTGGGAAATGTAGATTACCACTTCATTATTACTTCCAGATCCACTTTGACCTGGAGTGATTGTACATATTAGGGTCCCATCTATGGGTCAAATAGATTAGTTTGAAAATTATTTGTATTAAACAGGAATACTTGAAACTATATAACTGTGTGCAAATAAATGATAATCATTTAATAGGAATAGTTACTTGGAACCATATAATTATGTATTCATTAATATTAACAATATTTACTTGAAGCTACAATTGTTTACAAATGATTCAAATCATTAGTTATTTGAAAGTATAAAATTGATGAAAAGAAAGACTATTTGACATTAAATAACCAAACAACTGATATGCTGTAAAAATCAAGGAATTGATTTTTTTTTTGTTTAACAAGTTTTCTCAAAGGTTTTAGTATAATGTAATCATTCATCCACTTTGCTATAATATAGCTACACTTAGTAAATAAAGAAAATTGTTGTTAAAATTTGAAAATAAAAAGAATCTATTTTAAATAGGTGAAAACCCACTTAATTTTTGATAGGATTGACACAATGAAAAGATTTAGGAGAGCAGTGGAGTTTAACTAGTTAAAAATGTGTTGGCTAAAGCAAGCTTAGTCATCCTTCACTTCACCTGGCCTGATTTTTTCACAGGGAAGCCTGGTGTAAGCTAGCTTTAGTCATTGGACAAAACCAATGAGTTAGGCAGAAAGCACATAACTGCTGGAATAAACCGGGTAGTAGCAAGTTTCTATTTAGAACCTCCAGAGGAGGTCAAGTTAAAAAAAAAAATTATAACAAACACACGTCAAACAAACACTGTGGTTGACAAGTCATAAAAGGTTCTCTAACAACTTTTATGGGTTAAGGTAAAAAAATACTCGTGATTGTTTTAGGTTTCAAGTAAGTCTAAGGTTACTTCAAAACGTATAAATACATTAATAGTAAAAACACTGTTTGACAACCCAACTCCCAGGGCAAAAGATGAGTCAATCACAACAAATATGCATTTAGAAAATAACTTGTTAGCACAGTATGAAATTAAATTTTGAATTTAAATCATTTCAAATATAAAAAAAGTTTAACTATTACTTTTTAAATCTATCCTCTTCCTAGTCAAAATACTTATATTTGTATATCATACAAATTTTACTATTCAATAAGATATTTTAATATAGTTTAAATTCTAATGTCAATATAATACTGTCTTGATTTGATAAAAATACTAAGAATTGGATGACAGCTTAAAGATTATTAGAATAAAGTTTTATGTGGCTTACTTGATACAGGTACAAAGTGTTCAAGAAAAATGATTTTTTTAAGAATGTCATTCTGCCTAAATGAGTTAACTAAAAAGCAAAACATTCATTTCAGTACATACACACGCAGATAAAAATTTTCAATAAGACAAACAATTATATGATTGCTTTAGTTGTAGACTGAATTACCAAAAATATACCGACACTATTTCCTAAAATAAAAATAAAGTGGTCGGAGGGGTGGCGTAATTATTTGACTCAAAATATTTCAAGACAATTGGAATACTACACACTAGAAAAAGATGGAATTTCAAAAATATGAATAGTTGACTCCTTGAAGTTAGCAAAAAGGTTTGTTTTCGAAAATGTAGTGCTTTTAAACTGGCTGACACAGACATCCATATATATATATATATATATATAAACAAGGTTACTTTTCGTGGGCTTAAAACACAAATCATAGACTAAATCTTTAAAATGCTAAAAAATATACATATATCAATTTTCAGTCATTGCAAATTTAAAATTTTGTCTTCACTTCTTCACTTGGCTTTAAATTAAGAAAGAAAGAAACACCTCTAAATGATCGAGTAATTTCACAATAGTGTGGTTTATTCACTCATCCGAAATTTTAACATGAAGGCATCGACATGCTTATTAACATAGCAACGGGGTTAGTTAGGTTTGCTTATCTATGATGACACATGCGTGATATTTTATCATCTTCACTTTCTTTTTTAGGAAGAAAAATTTTAAACCCACACACACACACACACACACACAGAGGAAAAAAGGAAGAAAAAAAATAAACACTAACATGGAACGATTAAACTGAAGCAAATATTTTCCTGTCGTCATAGACGATTCGCTGCTGAAATCAAAAGATTTATTTTACACTTCAGTTCATGCTAGATTTCTTAACCTGCGGCTATAGCTCAAAGATAAGAGCGTAGGAGTAACATTAGCCGAGTTCAAAGTATTTAAATAACAACATTATAAGCCAAATTAAACCGCCTTTCACATTAGCGGTCAGTCTAGTAATTTTTAAAATTCGCTATAACTAAAAAGAGCCTATCAATAAATTTTTGGCGTTTTATTAAATAAATCAAGTTTTCACTTTGTACAAAAGATTTTGCCTAGGAAGATGATGCTGCACCAATTTTCGAATTCAATCAAAGAGCTTGAAATTTTTCACTTTTACAAAGGCTCGAACACCGACTTCCAGCACTGATGGAAAATATTTTAACCACGAGGCAAGCTTATATCATATGAATTTCGAAAAATAGTTGAACTTAAAATACTTTAATCGTTCAAATTTTACCATCTTTTCACGAAAATAAATAAATAAATATTCCATTTACTTTTTTTCCCTAGTTTTCATTAGAGTTTAAAGAATGAAATTAAAATTCTAAAAGGTCCAAGTTTTTAAGCATTTAAACTTATATCTTAAAAAATAGATTTTAAATTATATATTAGTTCTGAAAAGAGTTTTAAGCGTTTAAAAACTTCTTTGAATTCATATTTTGGACTAGAAAATGTCATTTATAAAAAATCAACCCAAAAAATTATTCAAAATTCTAACATTTTTAAAATAACTGATAAATTTTATATCGAAAAATTCAAAACTCATTTGCTTTACTTTTTAACTAGTTACTTATCTAAAAATTTAATATCAATGAATTTAATCTGATTTTTGTCTAACTGAATTCCTTAAGTTTAACTTTATTTATTTATTCATTCATTGTGAAGCGGAAATTTAAAAGATCTTTTTTTTTTATTTTTAGTCAAAGTGAAATATAAAAAGAGATCAAATAATTAGGATAGAATTATTTTATCGAATAAAATATTTTGATTAAAAAACTAAAATTACAAATGCTGTTTTAATTATTTTGACATTTTTCTTAGTTATGAAAAATATACATTTTTTATATCATTTTAAAAATTGAATTTTTTTTTGTTCGTTTTGTTTTAATAGTGTCATATGTTAATTTTTCTTAATTCTTTTATTTAGGGTTTAAATAATTTTACAGGAAAATCTTAAAAACAATTTACCTGATGAACTTTACAAAAAATCCTTTTAGTGTCAATTTAAACTTTTTTGTTTAATGAGATGTTGATATTTAAAAATCAACTTTTAAAAAATAACACCTGAAAGGAAGATAATATTTAATATTAACCTGATTAAAATGTTTGAAGAAAGCAATATTTGCATGAAAGATCTGAAAATATTCATTGATCACTGTAAATGAATATTTTAAAATTGAATATGTGAATGTAGGAAACTGATAAGCTTCAGTTTTATATTAAATCGTGTTGACATTTTTCCAGTCAAATTAGATGATTAAAACTTACTTCTATGGCACGAAGCCAAATGTGAGAAAGAAGATCGTATTGCGTCAGTCTCGGGTACCTGCCTTAAAAATCAGCATTAGAACTTCTAGCTTTTACCTAGGTTCGAACTGAGGACTGAAGATTTCGTCTAAGTTTGTATTGTACATATGTAAATAACAAACTATATTGACAAAATTAAGACGAACAATAGTTTTTTTCTTCCTAGTTCCAGTCAAATAAAGAATATATATTAAATATATAACAACCCTGGAAAACAATTATTCAAATAAACAAACCGAGGAGCATAACATTTTAAGAGAAAATCGTACTCTGCAAAATTCAAATATACTTTTTTTTTAAAATCAAGATTCATTTTCAGAATGTTCGAATGGATATCTCTTGTCGTCAATGTCTAAATCAAAATGTTGATTTAGTAAATTACTTTCGCATACAAAACAATCTCCTCAGAATTTAAGAATTTTAAATAAAAACTGGCTCTGCTCTACCAACAGGGGAAACCTTTTTCGAAAATAAATAAATAAATAAAAATAAAATAAGTTACTATCAATAGCCATTAAAAGCATGAAATTATTTCTTGATAATCCAAAAGAGAACAGCTTAAAAGGTTTTATGAATAGACAAACGTTGATCAATTTACAAACGTCAGATGAATTTAATCTAACTTGTGAATTTGTTTTGATGTCAAAAAATTCAAAAGAAAAAAAAAAAAGGAAAATGCTGATGTGAAGATTTAAAAAAAAATCCAAACTTCATTTACCTGTTAAGTCATAATGATTAATTGATAATTAGTACTGTTGAAAATAAAAAGTTTGCTTCTTTGTGAAGGTTTTTACAAAATAAAAGAAATTGAACAAAAAAGATGAATCTGTAACTCACATACACGTGTGTGTACATACAATGTATAACACAGACACACGCCTACAAAAATTAAAAGCTAGCAAGTGAAAAATAAGAAATCTAATGCTTTAAAAACGTACTATTAAAAAAAAAAGAATAAATAAAATAATCAATGATAAATAAGTTATGATTTAATTTATAATAAATAAACTTCTGTATTAACTAAAAAGTTTAATAAAATATTTAACTTGATAGAAAAATTGAAAAACGTAAAAAAATAATACCATTGAAACAAAAAAAAATCATTATTTTACTTAAGTTTGAGTATTTACGTGACAAATTTAAAATATTAAAAAGATTTTAAAATAAGGAGTGGGGGTGTTGACATCTAAGTTTAATGAAATAAATATAGTTTTTTTTTTTTTTTGACAAATGCTATGAAAATTTTGCACTTAACCAAAAAATATCCCTCCCTGTAAAGTTTAACACGTTTAATATTCGACTTAAAAACTAAAACAAACTCTTTAAGTAGATATAGTTTTGAGTCTCAAAAAATATGAAAAGGAAATCGTACAAAAATATTTTAAGAAACAAGAGAACAAGGAGAAAGGCTAGCCAAATAATAAAAATGTTATTGTTTAGGATTTGGCGGCAGAGATGCTTCTTTATCTTCAAAATTACAAAACAAAATATAACCACAAAGTAAAAGTTAAAACAAACAAGATTAACTTTAAAAAAGGAGAGGGCTCAAACTTTTCCAATACTTAAAGTAAAAATAATAGACATATAAAATCCTAAGTGGTCTTATTTTAAAATCCTTAGATTACAGGACAAGATCGCTACTTCTTAAAATATCTTACCGAGCGTGAAACTTATTGTTAAAAAATGTTATGCTAATTTTAAGTAGAAAATCAAAAGTAAAAGAGAAAGAAAACAAACAAACAAAAAGGAACTGAAATAATTATAGTTTAACAAAAAAAAGGTCTTTAATTTCAACAAGATTTTAGGGGTTAAATAGACAAGAGGCAAACATTCGTTTTTTGGTGCTTATGTTGTAAGCCAGCAAAATATTTAAAGGGAAGACATGTGAAGTGACTAGAGCTCCTATTTATTCAGAAAGAAGAAATACATTTACCAACTTGTAAAAGCTATCACAATCTAAAAAATAAAAATAGGGAAGAAAATCAAGATCTAGAATGATGATATTATTATTATTGTTGTTGTTGTAGTAGTAATAGTAGAAACAATAATACGACTCGACAAATAATCACTACAGTGAAAAAAAATTATGTGCTTATTTGATAATGAAAATATTAACAGTAACAATAAATATTCACCCAGGACTTGAAATACAAGACAACCAAAACTCTTCGAAGCTGAAGTTAATACCAGTTGATGAAACACTTGATTTTAAATAAATAAATAAAACAATCTCCAGCAATAATTCAAATGATTACAACTAAAAACTCCCTTTCACTTTGATAATTTGTTGGTTACTGTCAAATAATATTTAGAAACCACTCTTAGAAAAAAGAAAAAAAAAAGGAAATAAACAATGTGACAAAACTTCCTTTTTTAAACTTCATAAATCTATTTAACGTTGTATTATCTTAAAAAGCACATTCGTGTTTGTTTCAAAAATGATATTTTACAGTAAAACTAATTTGAAAAATCTTTTTTCACCGATAATATCGATAAAAGTAGTATACATAAAGGTTAACTATATTAATAACAACAGCAATAATTGCATTATATTATAGGTAGCCACACACACCTCATTTAAGTTTTGTGAAATGTCACCAAACAACTTGAAAATAACGACTGGGAAAGTAAAGGTATCATCATCATCATTGTCAGAATGATGATGATCAAGTCGACGATGATGACGGAGGCGTGTTGTTGTTGTGGTGGTAAAAACAATACCTGGACCTTCATTTAAAAACAACAGTTTCTTTATCACATTATTTCCACGAATGAATAAAAAAAAAAGTCGGGGAGGACCGTCCCTCTCTCTTAGGATGATGATTACGGGATGTTGTCCACAAAATAACTCAGGGTCCGACGGGTAAGAAGCAGACTAAGTAGAAGACGAAGCCTTCCTTGGTTGGGTGTAGTATGCGGCATCATCATCACAGGTTTTTTTGTTTGTTTTTTCCTTCTTTTTTAGGAGGAGAAACGAATGAGGTTTGTCGAGGATGACAAGAAGCCTGACACCCGGGACCCTCCTGTGTCTTTAGAACCTCCTCCCAGAGGACTCATTTGTCATATTTTTCAGGGTGCCTATTATATTGACACCAGGATTTGTAGCCTCTGCCGTATCGCACCGAAATATCTCTGACCTTTTTAATTCTTTCTTAACATATCTTCCTTTTCGGTTAGGGATTTTCGCTGGCTGTGTTTGTGTGTGAAATAATAATAATAATAATAATAATAATACAATGTTGTGCTGAAGGAGGACAAACCATGCAGAAAGGAAGGAAGGGAGGGAGAAGAGGGAAAAATTCTTATCTCCCAACACAGGAGAATTCCTCATATTCCCGCAAATAATAATAATAATAATAATAATAATAGAGACGGATCTTCTCTCTTTCTTTCATTAGATATCTCATGCACTTTTTTTAAAGGAGTGGGGTAAAGTAGAATAAGACAAGATTTTTTTTAAATAGTTGTTTTTGTTATTATTGTTGTTGTTGTTGTTTTTGATTTGTTTTTGTTTTTTTACTCACCGTCGAAGCACCAGTAAGCGTTATAAAATGCATCCTGCTGCCCAACATTTATAGCTCTCTGGAAAAGGAGGAGAAAAAGTGAGATGAATCATTTGGAAGGCAGCTGTGTTTCAGTTGACTGAACAAGATTCTCTCTCTTTTCCCTTCTTGTAAAAGCAGACAGACAAACTACAAGAGAGAATCAGAAACTAAGCAGCGATAGAGGAAGAGGAGGCAGTTGTATTATTTGTTGGCAAAGGTAGTGGTGGTGGTAAAGGTAGAATGGAAGGAGAAGAAACATGCCCTCTTTTCCTTGGCCTCTCCTCTCTCTTTTTTTTTTTCAGTGTAATACCCCAAACCGCCCGCTTGTCTGCTTTTCACTCAGCCTTGCTTGTTGGACCACCTCTGGGTTCTTCTGTGTGTGTGTGTGTGTGGATACAGATAGAGATATATATACACTCTGAGGAGAAAATAGGAAAGAATAGAAAGAAATGGTAACGAAAAGACAAAAATGTAAAAGGCGCGCACACACATACACAAAAATTTATTTGAAAAGAAAGCAGGCTTGACAACGACTGTCTAAAGTGTTCAACTACAGTCAAAATTCTAGACATAATACCTAGAGTGACGATAAGCAAGCTAGACTTACAAGACATTGCGAGTTATTTTGATCTTCAGTGAGCACACCATTAATGTAGCCTTTTGTCAATCTAGTTATTTTTAAGTACCTCCTAAAAAGCGTTTAAAGCAAAACGTAAAATATTTTTTATAGCTGCTTACTTCGCTCGATAAACAGTAAGAAAGGAACCCATTGGAAAAAAAAACAATGAATATTCAATGAATTAAAGAAGGATTTTAGGGCTACAAATGTGAAATCATTAATTTCAAACTATTGGGAAGGAGTAAAGCAAAGGAACATTTGAGTCAGTGCCCCTCTATAAGATAATGTAATCAAAGACTCCCACTTCTTCAATTGGCCCCTTCCCTCATTTCTCCTCCTCCTCCTCTTCTTATACTTTTTCCACAAGCAGGTTAATGAGCTCGCTATCTCAACTGTGCTATAGATGCTGTTCTCTATTAAGTTTCATTTCCCCAACCTCTGAACAAACTAAATAGCTTTAGTTGTAACAGTGCCGCTAAATTCACGATAGAATTTGCTTCTTAAAAAAATGAAGTTGTCTATTTTACCCTGCCCCATATTACGAATATAGGAACTGAATGGATCTTTACTTAATACAAAACTCCCCTTTTCAAATGCATTCAGTAATAAGTCACATGATCACATTGTCGTTAATTGACACACAAAAAAAAAACATGGAAAAGCATTATCGGAGTTAAAAATTTGTCATGTAGACCTCTTTAAAATGATCTTTCCCGGTTTTTTAAAAAGACTTTTTTAACGATACGCCTTATGAGGCGAGGTAAAAAAAATATTACTACTACTACCACCACCACTACAAAAAGTAGCTGTAAAAGAGGAGGAGGCACAGGAAAGATAAAGAAAATCCGGCGGGAGAAAGAGGTACCCACTCACCGACCAACCAAAGGAATAAAAACACCAACACACACATATATATATATATATATATATAAATTACCAACGACACTCGGGTTAAAAGTAACAATCGAAGCAAGAAGTAGTATTGTGCGTGTGTACGTGTTCATAATATATTTTTTCTCTCTTGTTGCCACTTTATGAAACAACACATTTTTGCTTAGAACATGAGGCTGCTGGATCCTTTTTTTGACCCCATTCTCTTTTTGCTTTTCGGAGGTCATGTTATTTGATATATATATATATATATGTGTGTGTGTGTGTGTGCATGCGAATGGGGGAATTTTCGTCAAAGCGATATTTTATATAGCCTGAAAAGTAGAGTTCAACGTCTAACATTGAGTTGAAAAGTTAATTAATAACCGTAAGTCGTTCGATGGGGGGAGAGAATGACATTTGGAGATTGGAAAGGAAGAAGATATATTTGTCATTATTAACCCTGTCAAACTAAAAAAAAGAATATATTCAAAATAATTAAATAATTTTTTAAAAAAGAAAATGTTAAATCAACACTTTAATTTTAAGGTATTTTTTCTCACTAAAACTGGATTAGAAATGTTTTGATATCAAACTTGAAATTTCCAGATCTGTGTAAAAAAAATCACTCTGCGTGCACACACACACACACACACACACACACACACACACACACACACACACACTCAATTCTTGTAAATACAAAACACTGATGATAACTGTGACATCCCAGCAATGAGACATTTCTTTTGTCAAGTTTTGTTTCTTTAGATAAATTTAGATTTCAGTTTTTTTAAATATAGCTAGCGAATTAAATAATTTTTAAAGTAAATAAAATTACATTAAAGTTGTTTTCTATTTTCTCTTCCCGAAGAATGAAAACAAATACGTTATCGGTTTAGTTATAAAATAAATTCTTGGCATTTAACTAGACGACTCGTGAACCTTTCAGCTTCCCATTGTAACAGTGGTCCATGTTTCTTTTAAGAAAGAAGTGAAGTATTCAAATTAATTCATTCAAAGTCATCTGCGTTAGATAGAGTATTTGAGTGATTTTTATAAGTGACGTTCTGCACTAATACAAACCCAAAGTTTTGTGAGGGAGAAGAGTAGTGTTGATTTTTATTTAATTTTTAAAGTCTTTTGAAAGTTCCGACAAACTCTGAAGAACTTTAATTTATTGAAGTGCCTATTCCTATTAATAGAGCATCATTATCTCTAATAAATAAATAAATAAATGATCCAATATCTGACTTGAACGAAGATGGCCTTTTCACTTTTTAGGCAAAAGGGAAAATAATCTCAAGTGCCTCCCTCCACCGCTGACTATCTCTCATCGCCTTCATCCGACCGTGCCTGCTACCACCCTCGCCGTCACTTCTACTATTCACTTATCAAATCAGTTTTACAGGAAGCAAGAAGTCTACATTCTTTCTTTCTCTCTCTCTCTCTCTCTCTCTCTCTATCTATCTATCTTCTTTTCTTCGCCTCTTGTCTACAATTAGAGATGCTGCTTTCACTTTGTTTTATTTCCTTGGGTTACCCACTCCTTTGAAAAATTTACAGGTAAGAAAGTAATTTAAAAGACTATTTACCCCGAAATAGTCTTATTTCTACAGCACCTCAAACTACATTGAAAGCAACTATATATATATATATATATATATATATATATATATATATATATATATATATATATATATATATATATATCCAGGAAGCCTTTCCTGCTTACCGCAGACTGCCCACCCCTCCTTCTGCTGCTGCTGTTGCTGCTGCTACTTTTTCTTCATCTAAGCTGAGACTTAAAAAACCTTTTGCCTTCTTTTCTCAACTGAAGAGAAATAAGAGATACAAACTGACAGACATACAGACAAACAGAGAAGGCGGGAGAGGGCAAGGACGGAATTGACACCCTTCATTTATTATCAAATCTAAGGTTTGCAGTTATTACCAGCAAAACATCTGCCTATATCGTCTAATTTTCTTAGCCCCCTTATTTTCAGCATTGACACCTCTAGAAAAAATTCTCCTATTATCTTAACATTCTACTGAACGGACTTTTTAAGGGCAATTTATTTTTCAAAAAATCATAATTACGATATTAGATCCTTTTTCTTTTGTTCTTAGAAATTTTTATAAAAAGAAGTCTTTTATAATGCCATTTTTTCTCGTATACAATTAAATAAAATCAATATTGGTTATTTGATTATTTTAAAAAGTCAAATATACTTCAGCTTTACCAGTTTTTTGTTGTTTTTTGTGGGTTTGTTTTTTCTCAACTGAAATTGGAGTTTTCTTATGTCCCTTTTTTATCCACAATAAAAAAAAAGTGATAGAAAATTTGATGTCTTTTTCATTTCTCAAACTATAAAATCTTCCTTCCAATATTTGAGATTAAGTGAGTGAGAGAGATCGTGTGAATAATTTTTGTATTGATTCTGTTAGTCCAATAAAATCGTAAAGAGCAATTTACAATTATGAAATTCAATATTTTTAAATAAGCATTTGTTGTTTTTTATGGTTATTTTTGTTTATACTTACACGAAAAAAAATCAGAAAGCAAAGTCGCTTTAAGAGTCTGTGTAATAAACATTTAAACGTACTTTAGCAAGGCTAAGTCGGGTACAAGGTTAAAATGACAGAGTACACTACAATACACAGTAGAAATAAAATCGGCAACGTTAGCTCATTAGATATGAAGCACCTTACGATAAGTGTAGTTTTGAATAATTCCCAGTATAAGTACAATGTCAGGACTTTACGATACATTGTCAAGTAATGGTCTACGAAGCTACCTAAGCCATTAATTCTCACATTAAGAAAACCTAAAATATTTACTAAAATTTGCTAAGCTTAAAACAAGAGCATAACTGTAGGGCACCTAGTAAGGATTTAATTCACTACACAGGTTTCCAGAGCTAGCTTATCGACTATTCTCACGTTAAGACAATCTAAAGTAATGACTGAACTTTCTTAAGTCGGAGTTGGGAAGGGAAAGACCCTATGGTGTAGTGACCAACATGCTGGACTGCGACATCGTAGTTAGCATGTTCGAACTCCAGTCACGCTATTACGTTCACTTTCGAACTAATACCCTTGGGAAACGTATGAACCCCATTATCCAACCCTAGCTATGGGTAAATAGTACCAGTACTATTCTTCTACAAGGATGGCTTTGGCTTAAGCACCCCACGGAAGTTGATATGCCATTAAAACAAAGAAACCAAACCAAATATAAGTTGGGCAAATGGCCACAAGTCTAGAGCTCATAGTAAGGATTAAACTCGCTAAAAAGTAGCAATGGTCCAACAGATTAACTCATAAACCATTACTTTTCATAATAGGACACCTTTAAGTCTGCACAGGGTTTACTAAAAAGTAGCCTGCTTATTAACCATTACTTCTCTTGTTAAATCAGCTTTCTGAATCTAGTTTATCACTAAGTGACGAGTGGGAGACACACTGTGAGAATCAAACTCAGTACACAGCAGTAAAGATCTACATTATGAACTCAATAACCATTATCTTATGACAAGGCTTCACAAAATTTTATACCCACCGGGGTAAAAAATAAAAGTATGTAAAGATTATATATTGAAGATTGCATATTTAGGCAGCAAGTTATTATTCAAATACATTTTGTTAAAGATGATGGAACACTGTTTATTATTTTTAATTTTATTTTTTCAAGTCTCCTTATTTTTATTGTATCCCATATCTTTAGGACAATTCCTTTACCATCTAGATCCCAACACAAGAAAAATAACAAGGAGACTTGAAAAAATAAAATTAAAAATAATAAAGTGTTCCATCGTCTTTAACAAAACTTGCTTGAATATATATATATATATATATATATATATATATATATATATATATATATATATATATATATATTTTATAGTATGAGAAAACACATTTCCTAACTAAACCCTTAAAGATTAAAGCAATTTCCAGTCCAAGTTGCAATTGAATGATAATTTTGGGTGGTTTGAATGATCTTTAATTATCCAAATTTTCAATATAATCAAGATGACTACAAAAATGCAAATTAGAATCCTTCACTTCTTGCAAAATGGAAGTATCAGTATCATTATGGACCACTGTTATAATGGGAACCCAACAGATTCATGAATTGTCTAGTGTACTTTTAAAACTTTATTTTATGTTTCATTTAGTCGTAAGAAATACTTAAAACAAAGAAAATAATACATAGATGCAAATATCTAAACTGAACCAACTTTTAGGCCTACTGTGCATGCACACACACACACACACCCACACACATACACACACACACACACACACACACAATTGTTTATTAAGCATATCTTAATTGTGGCTAAAAGCTAGAAGTATAGGGCACTCAGTAAAAATCTAACTCAGTAGTAATGGCCTGGTAATTGCTATGCTCTAATTTGTTAAGTTTAGTTGTAGCACAAGACCAGAAGAATGGGCACCAGTTGAGAAATAAACTAACTAATGGTCTGCTCACCAAGTTGGATAACCATTACATATAAGTTGCTATTGTTACACGCACACACACACACACACACACACACACACACACACAAATACTCATATATTTGGCCCCTGTCAAGGTAAAAAATGAGTGTAACTACTTTCTGCTATTACTACTGTCTGGTCAGATAAGATAGTCATAGGAGAGTAGTTTACTCATGTTTTCACTTAACTACACTCTGTTCTCTCAACAAGTCTGACATAACAGCAATAAGATATTTCTAATGCTAATTTACAAGGAAGACAGATCAATCCCACTGGCTTAACACACTCTTACTCATATTATTTGCCCTTGTACTAAGTTAAAATTATAATATATTTATATATAGTGAAAAAGAATTAAGTGAAAGAATTAAAAAAAAACTTTGCAGATATTTGTAGTTTGTAGGAATACACGTGTGTGTTTGTGTGAAAGAGAATAGCTTGTTTTTTTAAACTTTTTTTGTATTTATTGAAAAATAAAGACTTACTTGAGAAGATAAAAACAATTTACAAATTGTCATGAAAATAATTTACAAATTGTCATGAGTTTATATAGGTCTAGCTGAATGATCTCTTGCATTTAGAATTGCTGCCATACAGGTGCTATTAACTGTAAGCAGGTGGAAGCTATATCTTTGAGTAGCAGCAGCCATGCCATTTCCATTGCAATCATGTCATGGAATAGGGAACGTGTGTTTGCGATTGAAACTTAAAAAATGGTGACTCTATCATAGCAATTTGGCAGTTATTTTATAAGCATTTCTGAGTAAATCAATATAGATGGGTTCCTGGGGATACCTGAACAAGCTACAGACATCTAACAGGAAGGTTTTAATTGTTATGAAATTGCAGCAATACAAGAGGCAGTGACTAGGCTACAGAACTTTATCATAAATGACAAGATTATTTACATTTGGTTTGTTACTTCTTCATAGGTTTGAGTTGATGGCATAAATCATGTTGGTGAGTGGAGTGAAATCTTTTCAAATCACTTGAATAAATTGAAGAAAGAGAGAAAGCATAGAAGGAAGAAAGTGAAGAGATAATTAGTTAGAAAGAAAATTTAAAAAGGTGAGAAAGAATACAGAGACACAGGAGGTATCTGTGGTGTAATGGTTATCATTACAGGAAATGGACACAACGACCAAAGTTCAAATCCTGGACAATACTGTTTGCATTTCACTTAATGCTAATACCCTTTCGGAAAGATATGAATCCAGTTATTCTCCCCCTCAGCTATGGGTAAATAGTAGGACATACTAGGCACTTTAATCTTGGTATGGCAACTGATCTAAGAGAAGGAAAACTCTAAACTCAAACTGCTTAAAAAATTGACATCGTATTGCATCCTGGTTGTGCAGAGGGGTTGGTAAATATATAAGTGCCAAAAGACACAGAGAAAATTGATGACTAAAGTTGAGAAAGTTTTAGTGAGTTGAAAAAAGAAGAAAGAAAAAGACAGAATAGTGTAGTCTACCTTGTTTATTATTCATGGTTTGGTTTCTTTGTTTAGTGGAATATTAATATTTTCAGGTTATTTAATGCGAAAGAACAGTAGTGGTACTGTTTAACCCATAGCTGGGAGGATAAGGGAGTTCATATCTTTCTCAAGGCCATTTGTCCAAAAGTGAAAGTAATAGCACAACTGAAGTTCAAACTCATTTGATATGATGTTGCAGTCCACTATGTCATGTGGTCTCTCATGAAAAATCAGATATGTTTGAATATATGAAATACCACATGTACTATTACAATGGAATTTCTCATAACTATGAAGTGAGATCAAAGTGAAAAATTGTATATATATATATATATATATATATATATATATATATATATATATTAATAAGATTAATTTGGTATATTTACAAATAGATTTATCAATATTGGTGATAAATCATATATATATATATATATATATATATATATATATATATATATATATATATATATATATAAAACCAACCCCTCTGCTACAAACAGAATGTGACTGACAGGGAATTTTTATTGTTTAAGCAAAGCTGGTTTGAATTCAGAATTTTCCTTCTCTTAGACTGATTGCCTAACTAAGGTGAAAGAACACAGTCTCTTCTACAATTTAGTCATAGCTGAGGAGAGAACAGATGGATTCATACCTCTCCCAAGGGCATTAGCATGAAGGGAAATGAAAACAACACTTGAACTCTGCCAGTTCCATTTCCTATAGCAATAACTGTTATATGTTTAGAGCACCTCGCATTAAATATCTCATCTTTCTATAAAAATGGAAATTCTCATGACTATATAATGAGAACAGATTACAAAATTATATATATATATATATATATATATATATATATATATATATATATATATATATGACATGTAGAAGATTGACCCAACACAATCTTCCAACACTCACTTTTCCTAGCTTGACCTTTTACTGCAATGATCTCACCTTCATAGATATCAAAATAAAAACTTAGTCAATTTGCTAAACTTTTTTTCATAATACTAATGAATACTTCTTTTTTTTTAACATGATAAAAGTCATGTATTACATTATGATCTTTTGATTAGGATACAAAAAATATTTAGATTATTCTTTTTTTAAATCTGAGAATATATTTCAAAACTATTTCTAGTGTAGAATTTGACAAAGCTCTAATTTTTGAAAGTTTATAAAAAACAAATGTTCAATTTGAATATGAAGTTGTTAAAAAAATATTGTATACCAGCAATAATGTCTCTAAGCAACTAACTGGTAAGTGTTCAAAAATTGGAAGAGGTAAAAGTTGGAGAATACAATCAAAATTGATAACATTTTTCCTAGGAATTTTCATGCAAAAGAAAATAAAAATGAAAAATGACAAAAAGTAACAAAGTCAAAAAATATTCAATACTGTTGCAATTTCACATGACTTGATTTAAAACATTTTAACAATGAGAATAAATATACAGAACTATAGAGAAAATTTTGTCTACAAACTAAATCTGTAAGGTCATATAATCTTGCGTTGTGTTTTCAAAAGAAAATGCTTTGCGAATTTGATTGTGACTACAAAGCTAATGAGTATAGGATTTTATATATATATATATATATATATATATATATATATATATATATATATATATATACACACACTAAGGTGCTAAAAAGTTTTCGACCAATCCAAGAATAGAATGACCATTTATTTTATATTTTTTTAATTGAGCTTTTTCATAAAGTTTTAAAAAACTTCAGAAATAATATGCCAAGTATATTGAACTTGAAGAGTGAGTAAGTGGAATAGACCACATATTTCATGACCCTTGATCATGAGCTGGCAAAGAACTTTTCAGTACCCCTTTGTCTATATATATATATATATATATATATATATATATATATTAGATTAAAATAAGAATGCCCATCATTCATAAAAATTTGAAATAGCAGTAAATTCAGTTAGAAATGAAAGTCTTCAATGTACAAAAAGTGTTCAGCAAATATAATAATAATACAATAAAATAATATATAAAAAAATTAATAACTCACACCTCTGAGTTTCACTTGACCATTGGTGTTGTGAAACTCAAAGTTGTAAGATATATATATATATATATATAATATTTTATTCAACAAATATTTATTTTTCTTTCTAGTTAATGCACCTAATACATAAATAAATATCAATGATATAGACTGAATATTATACAGTGATAATTTCTGAAAAAAATTCAGTTATAAACTATATGTCTCTCAACAGACTTGTTCTCTCTTCAAATATATTTATTTCAATGGTAGTGGTGAGTGGTGGAATGCTTAATAGTACATTAAATGGTATATTTGTCTCTGCCTCCCACCAGACAGGACATGACACAAGATCAAAAGTGGGGGTTTGGGGAGAGGAAGGTTGGAGCTAAGGCTCAAGCCCTATGCTGGTCATCAGCTCACTTAGTGCAATGTAAGCTGATGAGCCTAGTTGGACATGGACCGAAACATGAATCCAGACATGGATGCCAGATTATAGCTTAAACTGGACCACAGGGTCCAGTGCTATACAAAGGTGTCAGTAATGCAGCTTGCCCACTGGAAGCCTGGGGGGCCTTTTGACCTCAAGTCTGCCTTAGATGAACAATGCCTCGTCAGGTCAGAATGCCAGACGGCCTGGCTAAAAAGCTGGCTGGGGGCAAAGCCAACTGCAAATTAATGCTGTAGACTTCATCCTGGAGGCATATAATCTTGTACATTAAATGGTATTGCTAAACCAAGTTTGAATTTCTGCTGAGTCTTCTTAGGTTCCCTTCCTTCTTATACAGGCATGAATCCACAATACTTTACATTCTGCCTCAGATTAGGCATACAGATTAAATAGCCTCATTCAACAGTGGTTGATAGAGAATAGAATGGCTAAGTAAGCACTTAGTCAAACTTATCTCCTAAAACTAATTGGTGAGATGTTAATATATTTTTTAGAATGTACTCTCTATAAGTTTCATGTGAAAATAATTGAAAAAAATATCCATTTTAGGGAAAATACTGGTTGTTAGTTGGTTTTATGGCATATCAACCCTTGTTGGATTGTTAAACGCCAAAGTGTTATTTTTTTTTTGTTGAGCAATTATGTGGTTTCAATTAACAAATGATAATAATAATTTGTAAACAATTATAGCTTTAAGTAACTATTCTTAATACAAGTAATTTGCTCATAATTAGATGGTTTCAAGTATTCCTATCTAATAATAATAATTTGAACACTATTATATGTTTTAAAGTATTCTTATTTAATGCTAATTATTTTTATGCAGTTATATGTTTTCAAGTATTCTTGCATAATACTTATATCTTTCAAACAGATTTATTTGATTCTTAGATGGAATCTTAACAGGTACTACAACTCTGGGTCAGAGTTAATTTGAGAGTAATGAAAAAAAAGATGACTCCATATTTCCCAGAGCTCCTAAACTGGACCCTTACTATACCTAAGATATTCTTCTGAGCTGAGGAACTCTTACCTTTTTTTGAGGATGCAATTGAAATATTCTTGGCCCAACCAACATGGCATGAAAAATATTAGGGAATGTCACAACTGTTTATGAAGTTGTCATGGCAATATAATAAGGAACAATAATAATGATTTCCAAATCTTTATCTGATGAAGCTCATACAGAGTGAAACATCATAATACAACAAAAAAAAATGGCACAGATTTTTATTATTTACTAGTTGTTTACATATTGATATCAAAGGTAGGATTTATTAAAAAATATTGTTATATGAGAGGGCCCGCAGCTAATTTTATAAGCTCTGTAAAAAAGCATGCCAAAGTCCCCTAACTTACTATAGACACTGTAAGCAGGGAGGTTAATACCTAAAAGGAATTTCAAATCTCACTGTTGGAATTTCAAATGTATATATCCTGAAACTTCATTATATATATGTGGGCTTGCAGGTTTAGTCGGACCAGTAGTTGCAGTAGACGAAGAGAGATGTCCTAGACCCTGGAAACAAAAATGGAAAAAGAGAACACCAATAAAAGGGGTTAAGCCTCAGGTGGACAGCTTGAATAAGATCAGAGAAATGACAAATCCCTTAACAGAAATCCTATCTTTATCTTAAGTGATTCAGATGCCAACTTTCCAACAAGCTCTAAAAAAACAAAAACAAAAAAATACAAAACTAAGGAAATAAACAAGAGTCCTGTGTTTAATGAAATCATTGTTGGTGTTGTTGATTCACTTTTAACCAAAAAGAGTTACTCTCCAGTTTGATTTATTTCTCAAGACCACTAGCAAGTCACCCCACCATAAGAATTCAGCATCCCCTATATAAAGTAAGTAAAGTTGGCGACCTCAGTCAAGGGTGACCCAAAGGCTTCCTTTTCAATAGCTACTACACAGAGGTGAAGCGAGGGCGCTACTCCATTCCCAGGATTGCTCCACTTTACCCTTGATCCTCACCTTATAGTGCTGCATGTTAAGCAAGGTGGCATCAAGTACCATTTTTTAAGTCTTAGGTATGACTCGACCGGGGTTCAATCCCAGGTCTCCTGGACCATTGGCGAACATTCTACTAATTAGGCCAATGACCCGGTGTATAGTATTCATGTATATATTAAATATATGATCAGAATACAAATATAGTAACAGCAAATTCGAGTAGCAGCATCAAATTGAAACAATAACAGTAGTCGTATTTTAGGACTGAGTGTATTTGTACCCAGTACACAGAGGTTAAGGCTTTTCTTATTGCTTTCCTTTGTCTTTATCACTACTCCACTATTTAATTTACCTTCAGCCATTTTCTGAATGTATAAATTAAATATTTCAGAGGAAAAATTATCAATTATCAAATTTGTGCAATTTTTACCTAAATTTTTTTAACAAATTTTGGTATTCAATCTCTATTTTGTGAATTGAAATAAGGGAAAAAAAGAACTGTCACTAGTTAGGAATTGAAACAAATGTTACTAACAGAACAAGACTATTAAATGTTTATTTATTTATTTATTTTTGCTTTTTACTTAGTGTTTTCCAAAGGAAATCCATTCAATTGCTTTGAGGAATACCTAGTTACCTCCACATTGCTATTACTCCCTGGTAGACTCTGATCTAGAGTCATAGTTGCTGTTAGGGTTCCACCTATAGATCATATACATTTGTTTGAGATAATGAAGAGATCATCTATTTAAAATGATTGTATATAATTATTAAACTAACTTCAGCATAAATTAATCCAAGTGTTCACAAGGTGTAAAATCAACCAAACAATCCAATGTGAATAAGAGGTACTGTCAATGAACAAGACAAATGTTATTGACTCAATCAGGCCATTATATTTATTATGGAAATGCATTGTTAATGTGTTCACTACAGAAATG
>OY757909.1:49160280-49683714 GCA_963585895.1 Sepioteuthis lessoniana
GAGAATTACTTGAATTGTCATCAGAAAACTGATTTGATTACCAAAATAATTTAAATTTCTTAGTCCAAGATGTTCAGGATGGAATTGGTAAGATCCATAATATTCTGTTCTCTCTGATGAATGTTTAGAGTGAATAAATTTAATGATGCTTGGATATGAAGGCAGAACACAAAGATGAAGGTGACTGAGTCCAAGTGAGAATTTAATCAGAAAAACTTTTTTTTCTTTTTTTCCTTCCAATTCTGTAATCAGTTACACTTTATAGTTTAAGCATGCTGAAATGCTACTTTGTTCTTGATTAGAGTTAAGCAATATTGTGTTTGGCCATTATTAAATAAGTTATTCTTTACAACTTTTTTGTGATATAAAGTAAGCATTTAATTCCCAGTAAATTGATTCTACCCAACAACAAGCACTTATGTCTTCCTGTCTATCTAAAAGGTAAACAGTATATAATAATGATGACTGAAACCAGCCAAGATAGTGCTGCAGGAAATAAATGTTTCTTATTGCTGTTCCATGGATAAGTAAGGTAGTTATGGGAGAGTGGTTTGCCTAAGTATTCATGTTTCCTTGGTCATCTGGTATACCAGTAATGAGACATTAAGTGAAGATATCTGTCAGTAAGACAGGCTTCAAGTAAAAGTGGACTCATGCCTTTCCTAGAGGTATGAGGATGACATAGCCATAAGCAGTTTTAGCTATGGTTCAAACTCAGATTTTGTTTTTCATTTCATACTTATAGCCATTATGATATATGGTGGAGTCACTGTGCTGTAATGGCTAACACGATGGACAGCAACATTGTAGTGAGTTTGAACTTCAATCACGCTATTGTATTCCTTTTCAGACTTATGCCCTTGGGAAAGGTATGAACCTCCATATTCCCCCAACTATTGGTTAAATAGGATCACTACTGTCCTTCTACAAGAGAGAGCTTTGGGATTAAATAACCCACAAAGGTTGATGGGACATTAGGCATGAAAGCAAGAATAATGCTATATATGAGTAAAGTTGGCAACCATAGTCGAGGGTGACCCAAAGGCTCCCTTTTCGATAGCTACTACACCAAGGTGTAGGGGAGGGAGCTACCCCTTTCCTAGGATTGACCTACTTTACCCTTGATATGTACCTTATAATGCTGAGTGTTAAGCAAGGAGGCATCAAGTACCATTTTTTGAGTCTTTGGTATGACTTGACCTGGGATTGAACCCAGATCTCCCTGGCCATTGGCAAACACTCTAACCATTATACCAATGTTCAAGTGAACAGAAAAGAATGAACAAATTGTTTAAAAAGCATTTGGTAAATCAAAAAGTGCTCAAATGCTGACCTGCAGAGCAGGATAAAACCAAAAAGAAATCAAGATCTCACCTTTTATCATAACAGTCCCATTAAATTTGAGTTTCATCTGATGATTGTATCTTAGTTGATACACGAAACATTTAGTAATGAGACTGTTATATAAGAGGTGAAATTATATATATATATATATATATATAAACAAAAGAGAAAGTATATAATAGCTCTATCCTAGATATTTAGCACTCTCCATATCCTACTGCACTTGTTTCTCCACAAACTCACAAAGTGATTTAGTGACAATAAACACTATTATAATATATATATATATATATATATATATATATATATATATATATATATATATATATATTTGTTTTGGGGTAGGAACAGTATGTATTCCATTCTTTAACATTTAACTTTGTAATAAAAGTTTAAAATGAAATTTCAGGTAAGAACTAGATCTACTATCTATTCTCAGGTGGTGTATCCATTTTTGCGAACACTTTGTATATTTCAACTAGTATTTTAAAAAAGAGAAAGAGAAATGTGGTTAGATTTTCTGCTTGATTACTTTTTTAAAGAATTTTCTCAGGTACAAATGGCTAATCAGAAAAATACTGATAAAAGATACATATGCTCACTAACGAACAAGAACTGAGAGCCTGACAGGTGAGGTAGTTATGGGAGAGTGGTTTACCTAAATTCTCATTTACTCATCCTGTGACAAGGTTACTAATTGGATATCATGAAAATATGAATAAAGATCATTTAAAATGAACAAGACTCTGTAATTGATTAATCTATTCTGTTAGTCAAAATAATAGGGTAATAGTTATTTTTTACAAATCAAATATAAAATTTAGCTAATATATCTTTTTTTCAGCAGGATTAAAGATATATCATCTGCATCCTTTGCAGAGGAATCAGATTCATACCAAAAAGGAGTTGTCCTGCGTATAACAACTGCATCTAATAGTGAGGCTGGAGCTGTGGGAAGTGTGAAGTCATCCTTTTATTGCTATTACTCCCAGATCCACACTGCTCCGTTAGAATCCCGTTTATGAATCAAATACATCTGCTTTGAAATTTTATTTAAGGAATACTTGAAAAAAAATTTTATGTGAGGAATACTTGAAACCAAATTTTAGGTGAGGAATATTTGAAACCAAATTTCATTTGAGGAATACTTGAAACCAAATTTTATATGAGGAATACTTAAAGGCAAATTTCATTTGAAGAATACTTGAAACCAAATTTTAGGTGAGGAATATTTGAAACCAAATTTCATTTGAGGAATACTTGAAACCAAATTTTATATGAGGAATACTTAAAGGCAAATTTCATTTGAAGAATACTTGAAACCAAATTTTATTTGAGGAATACTTGAAACCAAATTTATGTTAGAAATACTTGAAACCAAATTTTATATGAGGAATACTTGAAACCAAATTTTATGTTAGAAATATTTGAAACCAAATTTTATATGAGGAATATTTAAAACCAAATTTCATTTGAGGAATACTTGAAACCAAATTTTATTCGAGGAATACTTGAAACCAAATAACTGTTAAAATCATTAATTGTTAATTGAAATTATAATTGTTTATAAATAATTATTATTTCTTGATTGAAACCTGTTGGAGTATTTTGGCCAGAGTAGGATGGAGGGTGCAAAAGCCAAAATATTTTATCTACTTCTACTAAGGTGAGTTATACCAACTTTATTCTTTTTTAACCAGCAATTTTTTTTAAGAAAATTAATGTTACTTTTTTTGTGTGTTTAAGATTTACTTCTTATTTTTTGAAAAACAAAACAAATGAGTGTTGACTGCTCTGTCTCTTATATCTTACCTGTACAAGATATTAGATGATTAGCATTCATGTACTTCAATAACATATGAAAATTTGGAACCCATTTTTTTCATAGTAGAGGAAGTATTTCCTTTGCAATCCCAAAAATGACAGAGAATAAAGTCATTAAAGATAGAGTACTTTAGTTTAATTCTTTCTGATATGTTTGATATAATAGCACATTATAGTACTGAAATTTCAATGATTTTATATTTGAATATCAGAAAGACTGATACATTTAGAGCCAAAATATTTCTAAATAATCCTCAAAAAAAGCACATTACATTTGTAGTTAGTGTATTTGGCAGCATATAAGATGCACAGGTGTATAGGGTGCATTCCAATTTCAGTAGGGCAAATCCAGAAAAACACAAAGTACTAATATTAAACATGATGAAATTAATATAATGAATATTATCAGTGATAACACTTTTAATCTGCATAATAACCTTTTAAATAATGACAATAGGTATATGAAAGTTACTGTAAAGTCTAAACTAATAGGAGTTACCAGGTAGCAAATTTTGTCTGAATATCATAAATTTTAAACCTACATATTGCATATAAGACGCAGGGGAATTTTTAGTAAAAAAAAGTATGCCTTATATGCCATCAAATATGGCAAATAAATATTTTCAAGTTATAAAACTTTTGAAAGAAAGAAATAGGAAATAAAATATACTTAATTTTTTCAGGCACCATAATTGTGTTTGTGAGTCAAGTTACCTTGGTGCCATGGTGGTTATATCCACCTGGGCAAACACATTGGTCTTTTTCTTTTGCATTTATGTTATCTCCACCCATGACCGACCCTCTTCCTTGTTTCTCTGGGTTTGGGACTTGAGTTACAAACACCAACTCCTACTTTTAAATTCAGAATTGTTCATCTTAACTGGTTACCTACCAATTAAGGCAAGAAAGCCTAGTCTACCCTACTATCTTAGCCATAGTTGGAGGAAGAAGAGATGGATTCTTGTCTTTCCCAAGAGTAATATTACAAAGTGAACACAAGCTGCCTTTGGTAAGATTTGAACTCACCAAACTAATATCATTTTCTGCATCAATGACTATCAAACAGCCTTTATATCCAGAGAAACAAGAAATAAGATTCCAGATATTTGCTAAGCTTTGCTTAGTCAGGCACAGGGCCACAAGTGGTATGTCCTTGGAAGATGGAATTCACTATATTAGTAAATAGTGAGACTAGTTCCATATCAGGTGCCAATAAATACTACAGTTGAACCTGAACTTTCTTGGGGTTTAAATTTTATGGATTTGATTATTTTCTGGTTTGTCAAAGTAAATAAGAAATTTTTTCTTTTTTTCATTTTTTTGGGTTTTTCAACTTTCTGAAAAAATCTCAGTTAATTCACATAAACTAGAAAATCTAATGAAAACTAGAAATGTCTAGTAAATAAATCCTAAATAAATAATATATATATATATTATTATTCTACAATATTGCCCATAAATAATACCAACCTTATACTTTTTTAACCAGCCAATTCTTTTTAGAAAATAATGTTGCTTTTTGTGTGTATAAAAAGTATCTCTCAGGGTTATTTTCAGAAAGAAAAACCATTGGGTGGTAGGCCTTACCTTTCAATATATATAAAGTATGAAAATTTGGAATTCAGGTAATATATGTAATATTCTACAGTATTGCCCATAGAAAGTCCTCTAAATCAAAGATATCAGGACTTTATTATTTCTAGTGGAAAATTATACCATCAAAATGGATATTATTAGGTATTATTTATTACCAAACTCTACATCATGAAAACCCTGAAACTAAAAATGAAATTGCAACACCTTTATAAGCAAAAATAGAATAGTACAAATACATATAAAAGGTGTACATATTTTTGAACTGCTACATATTTATATATTTGGTTATAGAGTTTCAAGTTGGTTGATTGGTTAGTGTTTAATAGCATATCAACCCTCATAGGTTATTTAATGCCAAATTCTCTCTCTCTCTCTATATATATATATATATATATATATCATTGTGTCTTTTAGCTGCAAGTCCTTGTTCAAGCAGGCTTTGTCATAGACCCCTGAGGATTTTTTTTACATGATCTTCTTGTTTAGACATTCAAGTCTTCTTGTTTCTTATCATATGTTGGTATCCAAATGGTGAAGAAAGTGTCCTATATTTACCCAAGTGCTTTCAACCATGTTTCTAGTCATCCTCAGGAGAACTATTGGTTTTGTTTTTTTTTTTTTTGGTGTGAGTTTTATTTATTTGGGAGTTTTTTTTATATATGGTTGGTCCATTCAGTTAGGAGGGCTGCTATGGTTAGTTATTAAATATGTTTAGAATATTAGTGCCAGTGTTAAATACTATTTCATTTATGTAAGGTTTTTTTTTTATCATAAATGCATATTGCTTCAATGATTTGTTGGTAACTTTTATTGTTATTTTTATAGAGGGTTCTTATGCTATTATTGAGAGTTTTTTAGTGTCATTGTTATGCTTTGTAATTTAACATTTTTTTATGGCACTTGTGTCTGAGAGGTGGTATGTAAACCGACAAGAGAGTGTTGTTGTAGTGTGGCCAATGTAAGTAAAAGTAAAATTGGCAACCGTAGTCGAGGGTAACCAGAAGGTTCCCTTTTCTATAGCTACTACACCAAAGTATAGGGGAGGGCACTACTCCTTTCCCTGGATTACTCCACTTTACCCTTGATACGTACCTTATATTGCTGAGTGTTAAGCAAGGAGGTATCAAGTACCATTTTTAAAGTCTTTGGTATGACGCAACCTAGGATTGAACCCAGGTCTTCCAGATCATAGGCAAACACTCTACCCACTAGGCTAATTTTGTGTTGTTTTTCAAGAGACACTCTCAAAATGGGAATGTAAATTCATAAACTATATTGGTTTGGTTTAGGGAAGTTACCAACTAATTAGTCATTTTCAAATCACACACACACACACACACACATATACATGGTTTGGAAATGACTAATTTGTTGGTAACATTATTTTTAAATTAGCCAGAGCTCATTTGTTTGCACACAGTTAAATGGTTCTAAGTATAGGAAATGATTAAATATTCCTATTTGACCCATAGATGGGACTCTAAAAGGTACTACCACTTCAGGTCAATGTGGACCTGGAAGTAATGGTAATGAAGGAGTACTCCACATTCACTAGATCTCCAGAACTGGAGCCTCGTCATCAGATACAGTTTAGTGTCATACCCAGGCCGCTATACCCTGTCAGCTGGGGCTGTAGAATATGTTAATTGCACTTCGGCAGAAGAGTAAGACCCCACCCCCAACAAGGTCATTTGTTGGCAGTGGGTGGTAACCCATGATGCTTAAGGAAGAGATCCTGATGGTTGAGCAGTCCTTGACCCAGCAACTGAGTGGTCAAGTGAATTGCAAGACACCACTTTGGCCCTTACTGGGCTAGATGGATGGTTGCACAGGCCTGATCCAATCAATCAGCAGGTCACATCAAGCCCTAGCAACTATATGTTTAGTCCTGACTGTATTCTTCAATCTGCACTTGGTGCAAACTCCCAGCCCTTTTATCTTATGGGTGCTAGAAGGTGGTGGTTAAGGGTCAATTCCTTGAGAGAATAGGACTTTGACCATTGCTAAATTACACAGCAATAAGTATAGTCTACTGAAATTCTGAAATTGGCAGGAGCTTGAAACCCTACTCCTAGCTTGAGTATACAGGTAGTGTATCACCATCTCAACCAAGGCAAATGGGTTTCTGCTTGGTAAATTCTCAACTCAAGATGGACTCTATAGTGGTTGGTAGAACACAGGACCAGCTAAAAATAAACATTATCTATAGTTTCTTCAAAGAAAACAAACAAGAAGAAATCTTTCAGAGTTGGATTCTGAGAATGAAGTTGCAGACTTTCCAAGATTCATTGTCATTGAAACTTTGAAAGAAATCTACCTTGCTAAATTCTCCCCTTTTTTAATAGAAAAGGTGATCTCAATAAGATCCCTCTCTAAAACTGTGAAAAAGACCAGAAATGGCAATTTGCTTATAAAAGCCAACAGCAGGAGGCATGCTGAAAACATCCCCAAAATGAGATTTTCCACATGACAGTGTAGAGCCTATCCACGTGAAAAATCAAACACTTCAAAAAGACTCATCAGAAGTAGGGAGCTATCCTTGGGTACAGTGGAGGAGATAACAATGGTCTTGAGAAAACAAGGAATCACAGACTTCAAAAGAATTACAATCAGAAAGGGTGGAGAGGAAATCAAGATTAACACCTACATTCTAACTTTTAATTGGCTCAAAATTCCCAAGGAAGTAAAAATCAGATATTGCCTTGAGAGGGTGGAACAATACATCCCAGCACCCTTGAGATGCTTCAAATGTCAAAAATATCGCCATCATAGAAAAAGTTGCAGAGGACATCGCACATGTACAAGGTGTGGTGAAAAGACTCCGACTGCACAGAGGAAGATTGCTCAAATAAAACTAAATGCCCAAACTGTCAGCAAAACTATCCCACTTTCTCAAGATCTAGTGACATTTATAAAAAAGAGAGGAAAATACTACAGGTGAAGCACCAAAGAAATGTGACTTTTTTGGAAGCTAGAAGAATAGTAGGGTCCTATGTGGGAGAGAACATTTACACCTCTGTTGCACAGAGGGTCGACCCAATCAGACAAAGCAATCAAGAGGACAGATTAAGAGTTCTTGTTGAGAAGCTAATTTAATTGAAGCCAAATGCTTGATCAAAGTTTCAGGAGCAGCTGAAAAACCTATACTCAGCCAAAATTCATCAAACAGTTGCACAAACCCAACAAAAATGCATTCACAACAAATAAAGAGAAATCCAATGAAATAATCAAAGGAAAAACACACACAATCTCCCGCTCAAACACAAACCACTGCTCCTAAAAATACAAAATCTCCTACAGAACAAAATTCACATAGACCTCTAATCCATCCACTAAAAATTGTCAAAGACAAACTAAAAAACTTGTCTCCTAAAAATCCAGAACCATTCAAACAAAAACCAAAAGCTCCCATTTACCAATCTGGAAAAATACATATGAACACCAAATTGAACAATGAAAGACTTGGAAATGCATTGAAAGTACTCTCAGTCAAATTTTATAGAGACCCTCAACATCAAGAACAAAGTCACCTAAAAGAATGAATAAACAATGCAATGCTCAGGAATCAACAACAACCTTAAATAGATCCGATAATATAGAAAATATGGTTAGTGAAACAGACACCATAGTTGCCAACCCCAATGTAGAGGATATGATATATAACTGCAATACTTGAAACCATTTAACTGTATTCAAACAAATGAGCTCAATCTCTTTTTTAAAAGTCACCTACAAAACATCCATTTAAAAACCATGTATAAACAAGATTTGATACTAAATAACCATGAAGGTTTGATATGCCATTAAACCAAATAACCTAATAATATATCATTATCATCATCATGTTTTGCAACTAACACAGATCCCTCTGACCCTCTCTTACCACCCATCTCTATCGTTTATGGCTCCCGGGAGGTCTTCAAGGCTATATCCTGTATTGGTACAGAACTGTTGTATATAGGTTATAGCTGGTTGTCCTGCTTTTGCTCATCCATGTGAAGGGGTCCACCGGAGTATATCACTTATGAGTTTGTCCTTACTTCTCCAGCAGTGTCCTGCACATCTGGTTTGTCTAAGTTTGATAGTTTTTATGATGGGTGGTAGGTGTCTGTACATCTGCTGTTTTATAGGGTGTTGGCTCCAGGATTTGTTAAATATTGCTCACAGCATTCTTGTGTTATTGCTGTCTAGCTTTTTCTCCATACATTTAGTTAGCGTCCATGTAGTGCATCCATATAGCAGTATCAACACAAACTCTGCTTGGAAAAAACTGCATTTTATTCTATCAGTCAGGTCTGACTTCTATATAGCTGATAACCTATTGATAGCTGTCCATACCTTTGCTAGTTGCATTCGATGTCTTTCTCGGTTGATGACACACAGCTTCCTAGGTAGGTGAATTTGTGCACTTGTTTTAAAGGCCCACCCTTTAGTGTGGAGATGTCACCTCTTTGATTAAAGCATATGTATTCCATCTTGTTTGCATTGACATGGAGGCCTATGCCACCAGCTGCTCATTTCAGACTATGTAGCAGGGTTTCGGCTTGGGCGGGTGCATTTGCCAGAAGCACTATGTCATCAGTGTAGTCCACATCCATAATTGTTTGTGCAGGGTACCTTCTGCTTCTTTCCTTTGTCAGCTTGAAACCATTTTCTTTCATTAAATCAATTGATGTTCTAAGCATGTAGTCTAGGCAGATGATAAACAGGTATGGGGCTAATGTATCCAATATATAAATATTTATAAATAGGCTTTGGTATTACAAAGGTTGATATGCCATAAATACTAACCATTCAACTTTGAGCAAAAACTATTGGCATTGGATAGAATACTTGGAATCATTTAACTATGTGCAAACAAATGAATTCTAGTTTGTTTAAAATGTTACCTACAAGTTATTCACTTACAAATCATATATACTTAATATTAAAAAAAGAGGATTTGGCATTAGATAACCTGCAAGAGTTGAAATGTCATAAAACTCAATCAAACCAAACCAGAACGCTAATTTATTTGACCCCTAAATGGACCTTAATAGGTACATCCACTCTGAGTCAGAGTGAGCCAGAGAGTAATGGCAATGAAGAGGTACTCCACATTCCTCAAGTTTCAGGACTGGAGCCTCATCATTAGATGTTTTAGTTTCATTTGGTGGTGGTCTAACCCTTCTGTAAAGATGCAATCAGTATATTCTATAACCCTGGCTAAATGGGCTGTATAGAGTTTCAATTCAATAGAGTTTGGTAATAAATGATGATTAATATCTGTTTTGACTTTATAAAATCCACTTGCAATAAAAAATAAAGTCTGTTATCTTTGTTTTAAAAGAACATAAACTCTTTATAAAAAATTGTTTGGGGTCTACTTATTCATAGGTGATATATAAATATTAACCCAACAAAAAGAGTATAAACATAGCAAGATTTTTCTTAGAGCAATACTATCAAAATGCCCTTACTTAGAGAACCAAGCAATTTCCTGTGCAATTTATAAATGAATAATTTTTATATAATCTTAATATTATTTGTTTGCTCCTCCAAATTCTCAAAGATAAGTCTGTTATGTTAATGAGAATCCTTCACTTCTTCTTAAATAGAAGGATCAGAATCAGCATGGACCACTCAAAAATTCTTTCAAAACTTTCAATTCAAAGAAATTTTGGCAATAGGCTTAATAATACAGAATTGAAAGTCAGTACATTTCACCCAGTGATATTTTGATACAAACAGATCCCTTGTATTGTAAATATTTGATCATAAAATACAATTAGGAAATAAATTTTAAATGAACTATTTAATTACCAAAACACTCAGACAGAGATCGAGTTGACAAGTGCAGAAAGAAAAAAAATGATTACTTTGAGAAAATTCCTGTTTTCAGTTTAGGCCAAAAAATTCAACTGATGAACAGGATAAAGTTTCAACATATCAATTAAAGTATCATTTCTCTAAGTTTATTGAGGGTGAGAAATCTCAAGATGATTGTAAAAATATTGTGACAACTGAAACAGTTAAAATAATTATTTTAAACTATTCATGAATAAATAATGAAAAGGTTTTGGATTGAGTAAGGTGAGAAGTAAAGAGATGGCTCAATGGTTAACACATTGCATTTGAGATCATACAGTCTATAATTAAATGTTCCTTGTTTTTTTTTATTCTCTATGTTTGGGTGTTATGAAAAGAATTGCTGATTTTCAGGTATATTAGAATGTTATATGAATGTTTTAAGTATTTTTTTAGATATATAATAGATATTTAGTATACAGGGAGATTTAAAAAGTTTGATATCTGTTCATAATCTAATAACTTGACCAATTCTCATTCAAATGATCTCAAATTTTAAACAGCATGGAGAGAAACATCTCAGAATTGATTGTTTAATATTTAAATGTCTTTTCTTTACCAGTGAATGACATTTCTATACCTAAAAAGTAATTTTAGTGATTCCAATTCAGCTTTTATATCCTGACATATATGTGTGTGTACTCACACAAGATCTATCTATCTATCTTTGACAGACTGATATAACATGAAAAAGGATAAGAATACAAAAAAGTAATGCTCTACTCCTACTTATCAAAGTCTGTCTGACTCCCTCCTTCTCTCTCACTTTTACTCTCTCTCTCTCTCTCTCTTTCTCTCTCTCTCTCTCTATATATATATATATATATATATATATATACGAGGCTCATTAAATAAGTTTCCAGACTTTTTTCGTATGAGCACTTTTATTGATAGTAGACACATGAAATTCTAGTCCCCTTCGAAATAATCTCCTCCGGATGGAATGCACTTGTTGTACCGTTCCAACACCTTCTGGAAGGTCCCATGGAAGTCCTCTTGTGTGAGCGTGTCCATGACCTTCATCACAGCCTCTTTCATCTCCTCAATTGTCTCATAACGACAGCCTCTGAGCTTAGGGAATAACCAAAAGTCACAGGGAGCAAAGTCTGGACAATAGGGAGGGTGAGCAACTGTCTTGATGTCCATCTTGGTCAAGTAGTCTGTGACAAGGATGGAGTTGTGGACTGGTGCATTGTCCTGGTGGAAATGCCACTGACCCGATTTGAAGAGTGCTGGTCTCTTCCCTAGGAATCTCTTCCTGAACTCCCTTAAAACGTCAACATAGTAACCCTTTGGTCAATCAACTCTGGTGTATTGACTTCCTTACTCCTCCCACACCTCTCATCATCCCTCACAGACTCCCTGCCTTCCTTGAATCTTTTATGCCACTCAAAAACTAATGCCCGGTTCATGCAAGATGATCGAAAAGCAGTCTGAAGCATTCCATACGTTTCTGTGGCATTTTTTCCAAGTTTAAAACAGAATTTTATTGCATATTGTTCTTCTAAAGTGTCCTCACGTCCAGATTGCATTTTTGAAATTCACCAGCTGTGACAATCAGGTTTTAGTAGGGTGTATTCCAATTGCTGCTGTAGCTGTTGATTTGAACCTGAAATCATAAAAACTCGTCAGTCATCTTATAAGATGTATAGCAATAACATCGTGAATTTTCAAGAGTCTACAACAATTTTAAATGCTTGTACAAAAAAAAAAAGTCTGGAAACTTATTGAATGCCCCACATCTATCTATCTATTTATCTATCTATCTATCAATCACTTATTTTGTATCTCTGTCTGTCCGTCTGCCTGTCTCCCCCTCTCTCTAGATAGATAGATCGATAGATAGATAGATATAAAAAGAGCATTTGACAATCAAGAATTGACATTATTATCTTCCAGGTTTTTTTTACTATTGTCTTCATCTTTATTATTATATTTTCAACGTTTTGGCCGATATGTCCTCTGGCCTTCTTCAGGTGTTTCTGGTTGAACTCGGGAACCTACACGGAACTTCAAACCACGTCCTTTATTTAATCCACAGGGGTCACTTGCTCTGACTTTGTTAACCATAACCAGGTACAAGTTTTAAGTATTCCTGTATTGTTACTCGCCTGCTGTCAGGAGTGAACCTGCGAGCTCTAGATGATTGTCTCTTTAGAAGCTTAGGGAATATTAAACAAATAAACCTAACCTACATCCTTCTTTCTCTCTCTCTCTCTCTCTCTTTCTCTCTCTCTCTCTCTCTCTCTCTCTATATATATATATATATATATGCATGTGTAGAGAGATATATATGTGTCTCATTTTTGTGGCATATAAGATGCTCTCTAAATTTAGCATGATATCTGTTAGGAAAACATAATTAAGAGAAATTTTTATATGATGCAATATCTATTTTTACGCTCACACTCATACATATATATCATCAGTGTAGTTGTTTTAATCATGACTAGCATTGGATATAGCAGCCACTTTGTCACTGTTGCTTGGATAAAGTGAGATTATTGATGGTCTCATACACTCAATCTTGTATCTATGCCTGCTGTATATCAATAAAACCATTATGTCCATGGTGACTAAGTCAGAAAACGGAGAGGTTCAATTCATGTCTTTTCCAAGTCTACCAGATAAAAAGTTATAACTAGAATTCGAACTAGATTCATTGATTCCAGTTTCTGTAGTTCTCGTTGGTCTTTCCTAATATATACAGGGTGTTTCGAAAAAATTGATATCATTTGAGATATACTGGGTGTTTCAGAAAAATCAGTATCACCAATTCTCCTTCGAATGTTCTCAAATTTTAGCAGCATGTGTAGAAACGACTTAAAATTCTATGTTTAATTTTAAAATGCCTTTTCTTTTTCGGTGAATAGTGTTTCTATACTTAAAAAAACATTAGACATTAAACAAAATGTTAAATTGTTTCTTCTCTCGCTGTTAAAATTAGAGATTATTTAAATGAGAATTGGTCAAGTTATAAGATTACGAAATGATATCAGTTTTTCTGAAACTCTTTTGTATCTGCAAATATTTTTTTTTATTGTCAGACATAAAGGACTGACGTATAAACATTAAACATTTTTTAAAGTTAAGAGTAGCCAAAAGAATTATTACAGATTGTCATAAAATTCAAAAGAAAAATGTCAAAAATTGAATATTGTTGATTTATTCCAAACTGCTTAAAAATTAAAAATTAATATGTTAAAAGTTGCTAAAAGATTTATTATGGATTGTTTAAAATTAGAAATGAAAATATCTAAAGTGGCTAAAAGATTTATTATCAAAATTCAACATGAAAACGTCAAAAGTGGCTAACTCATTTATAATAGATTGTTTAAAAACAGAAAAATATTTTTCATCATAAAAATATACTTAAACAAAAAGTAAATTGAGTTGAATTAATTGAACAATTATGTACAATCAATTAAACTACAATTAGAAAATGATTCTTGCAAAAAAAATAAATGCACCTAACACACAGAGAGAGAGAGAGAGAGAGAGAGAGAGAGAGGGGGGGGGTTAACCGGTTAAAAAAAAAGAAAAGTTAATGAGTAAAGCTAATTGAGAAATGGTAAAAGAGAGATTGAAAGAGAGGAGTGGAAAAAAAAAGAAATGAGGAAGGAACAATTAAAAAAATGAAAGAGAATAAAAGGGTTGATAAAAGAGAGTGAGATAAACAAGAGAAAAATCATAAAGAGAGGGAAATGAATATCTAAAAGAGAGAGAGGGGGAGAAGAGAAAAAGCTATTGCGAATGAGAGTAAAAATAAAGAAAGAGAAAATTAACAGCGAGATCGAGAAAGACAAATGGAGTCAAACAGAGGACAAAGTGAGGGAGAAAGTGAACAATAGAGAAAGAAAGAGGGAAATAAAGAGATGAAAACTGGACGAATTGGGGAGAGAAAAAGGTAATATAGGCAAAAAGAAAAAAAATGATAGAGAGAGATAAACGAGAGAAAAATAAAAATAGAAAAGTAGAGAGAGAATTAACAAATAGATGTATCAAACAGTGAAGAGGGAGAAATATAAAGACAAAAGGGAGAGAAAAAGAGAATAATGAAATGAAAGAGAGACCCCAGCCGCAAAAAAAAAAAAAAAAAAAAAAAAACAAGAAACAAACAAACAAGAAACAAAAAAAAACAAACAAACAAAAAAAAAACGAAGAGATAAGGAAGGAGAAATAACAAAAGAAGAGAGAGAAAGAGTACCAAAGATATAATATAACAATGGAAAGGAGAGAGAACAGATATTTCATAAAGAGAGAGAAGGAGAATTAACAAAGTTTCTTAAATAACAGTGATGGCAAAAGAGAAAAAAAAGGGAGATCTGTTATCTTTCTTTTTTATTTAGAGAGAGAAATGACAAGAACGAAAGAGAAAGACAAAAGTAAGATAAGAAAAAAGAGAAATGTGAGGAAGAAAGAGAGAAACAAGAAAGAAGAGGAAGAGAGTGATGTGCAATGAAATAAATGAAAGAAAGGAAGAGCAAATCTATAGATTAGTTTTTTGTGTAACAACTCTAATCCAAGTGAAGAGGAAGAGAATGCAGACGATGAAAAAGAGGTATTAATATTTGAATGACAGGAATGAATATGGCTTTATTCAGTTTTAGTCCATGTTGCTGTGATCTTCACTGACAACAAAATCACAAGCAATGTTCAAATTAATTTCCATTCAGGGAAACAAACTATTCCCACTCAGGAGGGGTCCTCTGAGAATATGAAGCCTTTAATTCAATTTCGGGATCAGAGCTGACTGACTGACTGCTACCAGGACCGTGACAGCTCGGTCGGAGAAAGCAGCAGTCGCAGGAAAAGTCTTTCTCCTGCCATAAAATAAGCAGTGGTTTTAGACAGCCTCACTCTTATCATTTTGAGCACACACACACACACACACACACACACACACACACACACACACACACACACACACATATATATATATATATATATATATATATATATATATATATATATATATATATATATATTCCTTGAGACCTGATCTCCAGTTGTGATATGGACATATGCAGAACCCCGTCTATCACCGTCTCAAAAGCTAAACGCTTCATCATGAGTCTGTCTCCCTCTTTTCACAGCAGCAGCTCTGGGGAAAGAGCCAGGCTTTTTCCTAAGTATCAAGGAAACACGCCTATTAAGGTGTCACAACATCACATCAGCTAAGCCGAGAAGAAAGGAGGGTAAAAAAATAAGTGTGTATTGGAAATAAAGAGTATGGAACAGATAATAATAGAGAGAGACACGTACAAAGTTTAGAAATGCAGATATTTTATTTATTCCTTTCCCTAACGGTTTATCAACTGCCGAATGGACCGTCAGCAAATGGTGACGGTGTCTATTAAAACCGCCTTAGGCATATATAAGCACAATAAATAGCTAAAGAACTGACTTATATCTCTCCTAAACAAGCTATGATACTTACTTATCAATGGGTATCATGGCCTTCTCAGAGGATAGATTGATCATCGAAGTAAGTGTGTGTGTGTGTGTGTGTGAGAGAGAGAGAGAGAGAGAAAGAGAGAGAGAGAGTGAAAGCTGCAGAAAATTTAGGTGCCTTCTAAGAGATTGCGCTTGAACCAAACATCTTTTTACTGAATAGAAGCAGTCACGGTTTTAAACCAAAGCTATCTACGAGTCCAAGTTATTTAATACTGGAGTTGGCCAACGAGAAATACACAATACACCCTTCCTCTCTGCAGTGGAATGTAAATGCCTACGTGAAGAAATTGGAAAAAAATTGTGTGTCTATATATATATATATATATATATACTTGGAGGCGCTCGACTCATGACTTAATGGTTTTATTGTCACTGGAAATGAAAACGGCAATCCGAGTTCAAATCCTGGACAAGGCTGTTTGTATTTCACATAGCACTAATACTCTTGGAAAAGGTATGACTCCAACTATTCTTTCAGCAATGGGTAACTAGTAGGACAGACTGGGCTCTTTAAGCTTGGTATGACAACTGTTCAAGGACAAAGAAAACTGAATTCCAAACTGTTAGACTGTTTAAAAAATCGACCTTATGTCACATCTTGCTTGTGCGGAGAGGTTGGTAATTATATATATACATACATATATATATATATATATATAGCCCGAGATCGCATTGGCGAGAAACTGAAAATTACCAAGCGTCGTTGACTCTATGTTTACGCTGTTCTAGCTTATATATATACGCTCTATTTCTGATACTGAGAACTATTTATTTATATAAACATAGTAAACTATATATATATATATATATATATATATATATATATAGAGAGAGAGAGAGAGAGAGAGATAATAGAAAGAATATATCTATAAAACTTGCGTCTGTCTGTTTACTCGGTTCCAGATTCTATGAAAATTGTGTCACCAAAACAATCACTTCTTCCTGCTTCAGTATTTACCTTACCGCTCCGCTGTGGGAAGGATGGGATATAAGGTCAGATTTTAAGGCGGAAGCCATCCCGCACACAAATGCACGGATAAAAGTACGCCAAAAAATGTTTAGTCTCCATCAGTATCCCCTCTTTGGGAAGCGCTTCAGATACCAGGCAATGAGTCCGACCCTTGCCCTTTTAGACAAAGGAATAGGTATTGCCAAGGGAATAGCAATCAGAAGCAAAGCTCTTCAATATATAAGCAGGAATCAAAGCCTTAAGATTTTAAAGTAGTCTACAATATAATTCTAAAAATAAAATCTTTTTTCCTATCGGGTTGCAAATTTTTGCGTATTTGCATATATTAAAATCAAAAGAAAGCTTATTAGAAAAATAAAAGACTAAAAATAAAAGATTGTCAAATTCGTTTTCAATCTCTTTCTTTTTAAATAACCTGTTCTCTCCCCCTCCTCTCTCTCTCTTGAGCGATTTTTTTTATCGATAACTTTTATAATTATTCGTAACTGCGATAGTTTTTTTTTTTATCAAGCTTGATATTCTTGCCAACCGACAACATTAGCCTGATTGCAAATCTCACTACCCACCAAAAAAGTCAGGTAAATTTTTTTCAATTATATTTTACCTAAAACCGAATCTTAAGTTTTTAAATGAAATGTTTTTAATTTTTCTTTGATCGCAAAGTAATATTTCATTTATTTTTGTTATATATATATATATATATATATATATACATTGTTATTAATTCAACCAATTTGAAATCGGAAATATAAATTAACAACAATTTTCCTTAGAATATTATTTATTGTTGAAAGTTATACAGTAATTATGCATATATATTGTTGAATTTTCACAGGTACATCTACTACACATACACGCACGCGTATATATAAATAAATATATATATTGAGAAAGAGAGAGAGAAAGAGAGAGAGAGAGAAAGAGAGAGGGAGAAAGAGAGAGAGAGAGAGAGAGAGAGAGAGAGAGAGATTGTAACCCAAAGAGAAGAATTTAATGTAAAAGAAAGTGAACGTTACAGCGTTTAGGTTTTAATGAACCATCATTAAGACTTAGAGAGGACGATATCGAGTGACGTTAGATCACCAATGGATTTTTAATGAAATTCAAAACAAGGGGGAAATTATAGATGCAGAGAAATAGGCAACCGTTTAATCAATAAATCAGCTTTCGTATTTAAAAATATGTCACGTGACTGTTTGGGACAATAATGTAGAACAAATACAATCATCAAGAGAAATAATGAAGTAAAAGGAGAAAGAAAAAAGAAAAGAACGGAAGGACGAGAAAGAAGGAAAGAGAAGAGAGAGGAGAAGGAGAATGTAGGGAAAAAGGAGAGGAGGAAAAAGAAGACGAAACAAGCTAACATATACGTAAATAACTACTTATTATTAAATCAAAAATCAAACCTATGTCAGTTGATACGTCTATAAAAAAACAGTTGTTGTGGGAGAAAGGTGGATGGAGTTTTAAATGAATGTTGCGAAAGTAAATTGATAAAATATTTGATGGATAAAGGGGAAACTTGAGATACCTGTGTTGCGGAGCCGATAAGCATGTCGACCCCGCAAATGATTTAAGTTTAAGCGTGTGAGTAATTGACTGCCAAAGACAATGAAGGAAACAAAGGCGAGGTAACAAATATAACAAAGGTGACAATTTATTGTCGTATTTTACAAACGTGCGTGTGTGAAGTCCGTGCTGGTTGTATTTGTGTCTTCAGCTAGATGGGGGATGTCGGTAGCTGGTATGGTCGAGTCGTTGAAGTACAGCTGGACGATCGTTGCGGGTAGCTGATGGTCGGTCGAGTCGTAGAATGCAGCTGGACGATCGTTGCGGGAAGCTGAGGTCTGTCGAGTGGTTGGATGCAGCTGGACGATTGTTGCCGGAAGCTGAGGTCGGTGTCAAAGCTGTGCGGACGTATCGATGACGGTAGCTATGGCTTTGCCATGCCAAAGCTGTGCGGACGTATCTGAGACGGTAACTAAGGCTGTGCCGCGCCAAAGCTGTACGGACGTATCGTTGATGGTAGCTATGGCTTTGCAGACATATCGGAGACGGTAGCTAAGGCTGTTCCATGCCAAAGCTGTGCGGACGTATCGAGACGGTAGCTAAGGCTTTGCCGTGCCAAAGATCTGCACAATCGAGCAGACAGGTCAGGAGGTCTAGGCTAAGATTGGCAGTATTTTAGCACTGCGCAGAGAGTGAAGCGGTTGCTAAAGGTTAACCCGTGCCTTTAGCGCTGCGCAGCCAAACGGACGAGCGGAACCGACCGAATGGTTAAGACCGGATGGCCTTAGAGTCCTGTTCGTGTTTGCCTCTGGGCCGTCTACTTCGACTGGTCAATAAAGACTGTCAGAGATGCTCCAACCAGCAGAAGGGGACCTCTAACGGTCCTTAAAAGGACCTTTTGTGCATATCAATGTGATGGAAAAGGCGAATGCAACCACTAGATGTAGGATTCAGCCTTTCGGAGCCTCGCTCCGAGAGCGGCTACTGAGAGCGTCCGGAGACCTCCGAATTTTCGCCGCAGAAGCCTTTTTCATATAAAGGGAATGTAGCGCCACTCTGCCGGGCATGTAAATAGAAAGTTCTTCCATAAAAATGGTTGTAGAAATAAAGTACTTCTTTAGCCTGATATAGGCTAGCGAAGATAATTAATTCCATTTTGATTGAGTTATTTCTGGCAGAAGTGTTCGGTAATTGTTGTTAATTTTAATTTAACCCTTTTTCAGCTGTAACGGCAGGTCAAGGTCGTAAAAAGGGCTTCATCATTTCCGATAGTAACCAGATGTTGTTTTTCTTGGGCGAGCGAGTAAACCGATGTGTTTACGTTAGTGAACAAGTCGCGGCACCTGTATGAAAAAGGCAGTGAGCTAGAAATAACTGTGTAAGGATTAGTGGAGAAATTGTGAAAATATGTATGAAAAATAATTAAAGATAGAATATATTGTAGCTATTTAAGACGAGTTTCCCCCACTATGCCGATTTGCTGGAAAAATCTGGTCGATTATTAACAGATCGACAAAACGAAAGTGCACCGGCTTCAAAAATTTTTCTCAGTCTCTTGTTATGGATATAAGCTAACGTAGAGGCTGCATTAAAATCAAAGTTGTGACCAGACTTAGAAATGTGCATTATTAAGATTACTAACTCTAATAACTCTTCTATGTTCGTATATACGCTTATGAATGTTTCTCGAGGTTTCTACCGAATATTTCAATTTACAGTCTTTGCAAGGAATAAACACCGGCGTCAGAAATCATGTCGCACCGAGAACTCGAGAGTAAGTAAATCGCGATCGTTTTAAAGGATAAAGTGATAGTTTTAAAACCAAGTCTATTTAAATTATTTCCAATGATATTAGTGGAAGAATTATTACGTAAAGTAATGTGTGTATGGGGAGATTAATTTTATTGGAGGGTGTGTTGATTTCCATTGTGGATTTCAAGCGTTTTAGATTTGGCAAAGGGTATAAAAGGTTTGGGGTAAAGAAGGTTAAGATTGGAATTTTCTATGTAACTGAATTCATCATCTACATATTTCGGGGCTGGGGTGCAAATACGAAGTGCCCTCAGGTAAAAACCTATGATAACTCCTCTTATTGTGGTGTGAATAGAAATGTATGTGGTCATTGTACAGGTGGGTTTACGGTAAACTCTGAATTCTAATTTGTCATTATTCCTTATAAGCAAGACATCCCAAAAAGGTAGTACAGTTGGATTTAAGTTCACATGTGAACCTCATGGAAGGTTCTACATTATCTAGTCTGTCAATAATACTATTTATATTAATATCTTGTAGTTGAATAAATAAAATGTCGTCTATGTATCTAAAGTAACTAGCACTGTTGGGGATAATATATCTAAAAGGACCAAATTCCAGGAATTCGAAATAAATACATGTAGGAACAGCACTAAGCAGAGAACTCATAGGTAACCAAATTTCTGTTTATAAAACGTGTTATTGTGTTAGAAACAACAATGTAATATATATATATATATATATATATATATATATATATATATTGTATTACATGGTACAGTCTGTGATGCTGGGTTTCATGCATTTTGAAGTCGTCAAACAGATTATATATATATATATATATTTCTATATGTAAATGCTCTATCATGGATATTGAGCACTATTTAACAATACTGCAACATTTAATCCTCTAAGTGAGCTAGTAAGAACCATAAACCTCTTATATATATATATATATATATATATATATATATATATATATATAACCGTAACCCAACAAAAATAGAACATCATAGTGAGATTTTAATTAGAGCAATACTCTCAAAATTCTTGAACTTGGTGATAAAGTAATTTCCAGTTCAATTTACAATTAAATGATATTTTTGAGAGATCAACGTTCGCACTGAACATGGTTCTTTAACTATCCAAATTCTCATTATAAAAGAGAACTATGAAATGCTCATAATCTTTCAATCCTTCGTAAATCGAAACATCAGAAGCATCATGAACCTCTGTTACAACAGGAACTTAATAGCTCATGAGCTATATATATATATATATAAGTAAAGTTGGCGACTGTAGTTGAGGTTTTTTTCTGGAGTTTCATCTGTTGATTGCATTTTTTAATGTACAAAACTTTTAGTCATGAGCGCGACAACCGAGGTTAGATATCAGTTTCTTTTAGGCTTTATCTTGCTCTGCAGACCACTATTTGAGCTCTTTCTTTATTTAAGAAAAACGTTTTCAAACGATTTGTTTGCACACACACACACACACACACACACACACACACATACGTTAGGATAACGTAGACACAGAGTCAACGGCGCTTGGTGACTGCCAATTTCACGCCAATGCAATCATAAACTGAGTTACCTTGCTGATAAAAAATCATTTCTCGTAATTTCTAGAAGACACTTTCAATACACAAATTTAGGTTATCTGCGAGTTCAGCCAAGTGAATTCTGAGAAGAGAAAAACCTTTAAAAGGATTTCGTTTTTGACTCTACCTTTGATTGAGGAAGAAGCACAATGGTCAACTCTAAACACAGAATTTCCTGCTCCATTTCAAGTCAAACGAACAAAAGAAATTGTTAAAACTAGGAAACACTGTAATAAATTGGCCAGGCGTCAGTCAACCTGAATTGAATTGACAGAGACAAAAGTGTTATCAAGAAAAAGAAGAACAATCGAAGAATTCCTATTTATAATACCTTCTTTTACAAGGGAGAACTATAGCACTCAAGTTAATCTAGTGTCTGAAATATTTAAGGCCTTCGAGAATGATTGAGCTGTTAATAGTTTTTTCTTCTTTTTTCTTTTTTGTTTTCATCTTAGTAAATTCAAGACCCATCATTACTTATTTATTTACTCTTATTTTTACATATATAAACACTTACAAATTCAGCAAATTGACAACACTTCAAAGAATAAAACAGTTATAATTTAAATGAGAGAGAGAGAGAGAGAGAGAGAGAGAGAGAGAGAGAGAGAGAGAGATTAAGGGAGGTTACTTCTTGAAAGGACACTCAAACATTTGGTAAGATCAGTTATTGCATTAAGTCGTTTAAAAATTAAAGGCCGATTTTCATTTAATTATATAAAAAATCGACCATTATTTTTTTCCAGTATGAAGTCAGTAGAAATACAGAGAGTGAACTAAATAATACAACTAAGAATAATACTTTAGGGACCCCTTCAATTACGGATTCGGGGACCTTTTCAAATAGCCCTGTTCCCTTTTCCCCTTAGCTACGTTTCTAACACACAGATACACATTTAGAAGAGAGAGAGAGAGAGAGAGAGAGAGAGAGAGAGAGAGAGAGAGAGAGAGAGAGAGAGTTAACGTAATGCTAAAGAAATATTCTAAATAGGTTTATTATTTCTTTTTCTGGCATAATTATTGGGTTATCTTGTGTGACGGCACGCCTCGGCTCTGCTGTGCATCTGCCCGCTCACTGTATTGTGTGACCCCACGCTGTGTTTATTGCACAGAACCTGAGACAGTGTCGCAAAAGATAGAAAAAATGTTAAACTCACAGTTTGAAGGAGTAGAATCTCTCACAGAAAGAAGGGTGTGTGTCACCTCGGACCCTACTTCGGCCCAGTTCCCCTCCTCCATACGTCCGGCGCGAATTCTACCAAGCCAGATCCTAGCAGATCACCCCAGTTCTAGGGGCGCCAGATTCTGAGCGCATCTTTTCGGTTCACTATCTCTGATCAACTCGCCCCGATGGATTCCTCTCTCTTCACTCCGAGCTCCTAGTACTTCGAGAAAACAGGAAGTGCTTGGTCATTTCCTGTTTCTTTGTTCCTTTTTCCCGAGCGATGTATAGCCCCCAAACATATTCAAGCTCGCGAGGTCGCTGTGTTCAAAATTAGGGTTGAATTACTTGCCGGTTAGATTGGTGTTAGGTCAGGGAACTGCTTCCTTCTTCCTTTTTTTTACATGCAGCATTGATACATAGACACACGTGTATATATGTCGGGTACCCGCTCATACGACCGTCGTGACACGCCCACACACATAACTAACTCTATACTACCGTGCCAAGGATCCATAGTGTTACACTTACTGTTAAGAAATATTTCCCCTAATAGCATGAAAATATACAGTATGTATATGTAGTAGAATTCATCACTACTTCTAAGCAAAGACAACTTCTCGAACACCAAAAAATTATTTTATTATTTCTGAAAATAAATAGATAAAAATTGAATTCAAATGCAGTAATACGTGGGATGATAAGAAGACCTGTAAATAGTGTTTCTTTGACCAATCAGTTTTTACCACGCTGAGTGGGCCTTAGGATCCTATTAACTAATATAAAAAGATTTTGACCTAATGTTTGACCGATGATTCTAACTGACGATTAATCGTTTTCCACAGGAATAGCTGTCTCCTTTCATTTCATACAAGGGTTCTTCCATTCTTTAATACGCATAGGGACTCTCCTACGAACAGTAATTAAACTATTGTCATAACAAATCAGTAGGAGGTAGAGTACTGATACTATTTTAAACGTTTATAAACTGCAACAAGGAACCTTTTTGTTAAAATTAGTCTCTCTTTTTACACTCTGTATACCTTCACGATATTCTTGATTTAACCATTAACCACAAATAATTTTTACTTCATTATATTCATAAAAACAAGTGTTGCAGATAAGATCCAATCATAAAGGACATTAAAAGCACCAAAAATTAAAAGAAACTCACATTCGAAATACAACCAATCAACAAAACGCATATACGCCTTTTCAATGCTCTCTCGTTTCCCGCCAAATATTCCCATCTAACAGGCAATGGTAGGCATATAAGTAAAAGTAAAGAGATGATAAAAATCTCCCATCCTCACTCAGCAAGAATTTTGTTGCTACTCAACACCTAGTTTTGATACACATAAACACAATTTCATCTTTTAAATAGAATAAAAAATAACTGAAAGAAAGAAAGAAAGAAAGAAAGAAATATTATCAAGAAGTTATAAACATTTCTACTTGACTCATTTTTAAAGATTTCAAATGGCTTGATTGATTTTAACATCAAATCAACCCATCTCGGGTTATTTTATGCCTAGGGAATCGCATTCATTGTATGTTCATAATTACATTTTTGCGTAGTTTTTTAGAGTTTTTTTAGGGTTTTTTTGCCCACAGTCCTATAGAATACGAACAAGTTTTAAACAGATCAATTTGGCCCTTAGATGGAACTGTTACAGGTACTATCCCTCAAGGTCAAAGTTGACCAAGGAGTAATGGCAATGAAGGGCTACTCCATACTCCCCAGATCTCCAGAACTGGGGCTTCACCATCAGATGCAGTTTAGTGTCATACCCAGGATATCCTTTTTCGGAGACGGAGTCTTACCCCTCTGAATGGAATAACAAATTAAGTCAAAAAGTGTAAATCTTATAAATTCAACTTCAGTCGTGTATGTGATACTATTTTTGCACAGACATTGTTTTCAGCCACACGGTCGTTTACATAGTTAACAAATATGTTCGTGTTATTTATTTATTCATTTTGAAAGAACCAAAGTTTCGTTAATTTGCTTTAAAACGTATTCATTAAAAAGTAACTGAAAAGGAAAATAACAGAACGTGGAGGTCACGTAAAACGCTCTCTCAGTGGGGCTTAGAATACGCTGCTGTATCTTATGCAGAAGGGGGAAGACACCCCCTCCAAAAAACTGCATCTGATGGTGGGGCTCCAGTTCTGGCGATCTGGGAAGTGTGGAGTACTTCTTCATTATCATTACTTCCAGATCTACTTTGACCCTTAATAATAGTACCTAATAAAGTCTCATTTATGGGTCAAATAGATCTGTTTGAAAATAAGGCGTATTCAATAGGACCATGTGCAAACCCTCACCAAAAAAAAAAAAAAAAAAAACCCTCTTAAACAACTACTCTAAAAATGTAAATATGAACATACAATGAACGTGATACTCTAACCTCTCGGTATAAAATAACCCAAGAAGAGTTGATATACTGTTAAAATCAGTCAATCAATCAAGTAGTAAGATGTTTTCTTTAAAATTCAAAAAGAAATTGAACGAAGGACATTTTTTTAAATTATCATTCTAACTGGATAAAAAAAATATTTGAAACATTTGTCACACAAAGGTTGATATGTCATTAAACAAAGAAATCGAAACCGATATATTTGTCACCTGTACTTTTATTGGTTAGAAAATATTCATGACAATTCTCAGTTTGGAGGTCTTTGAATCCTCTTGCGTGGAGTTGTGAAAAAAAAAAAACTTACACCCCCCATATATATATATATATATATATATATATATATATATATATATATATATATAGTCGTTCAGGGCCAAGTTAATCAAACCTTCACCCCATCATGTTGTTTTTAACTCAATAAACCTTTTGTTCAGTTCGGACTGAGAATTTGGTGTTTTCTGGAAAGATTCCTATCGGACAAAAATGTAAATCTTACAAATTCAAATTTAGTCGCCCTGTTATCATTTTGCATAAAAGAACTGATTTCAGCAATACTATCAGTTACGAATACTCAACGAAGAGCGAGCTACTACCTTCTGGTGTTTTAAAAAGTTGAGTTAGTCTACAGCAGTGTCACGCTCAAGTTTATATGAGTCAAAGTGTTTGTAACGATCCTTAATGCAAATGTTTAACCAAATCTGAAAAAAAAGAAAAGAAAAAGGCCAACGAGTAATCATTTCCCAAAATAACTTTTTTTTTTTTATTTTGCCGCCAAAATCAACTGGATTTGAATATCAGTTATTCCATTAGTCAATAGCAGTCGAGTAGTCTACTCTCATAAAAATCTTTATGATTCGATTATCATTAAAAATATTTTATAAAGCAAAGAAACATTAAGACAAGAATAAAATAGAAAGCAAATTCGTATAACAAACAAAACAACAACAACAAACAAACAAACAAAAAAACAAAAACAAATAAACAAACACAAAACAGTTTGGTCATTTAAACAACTGAGCAACTCGACAACAGTAAAAGACTTGAGGATTTTATAATTATTGTAAACTTTATTACAGGTAAATGTGGACAGTGGAATAACATTTAAACGAAATATCATAACTTTGTTTTCTTAAAAAAAACTACAACATGAACAAACCTTGAGAGTACCCAGCAAAGAAAAACAAAAAACAAAAACAAAATGAAAAAAAAACCTTGGTGAGTACCCAGCACCCCCGTCCTCTAAAAAAACAAAGAATACACTAAGATAAAACTTACAAGGAAAAAAAAGCCAGCCAAACAAGTTTTGGTTGGTTTACATATCTTCATTGTATATATATATATATATATATATATATATATATATATATAGAGAGAGAGAGAGAGAGAGCGAGATAGATAGATAGATAGATAGAGACAGAGAGAAAGAAGAAATAATCGTCTCCCTTCGATAATTAATCTGTCAGTTAGAGACTTGCAGGATGTCACATGAGTGTCTTCTCAACTTCATTTAACTTCTCTGTTCTTGGAACAGTAGAAACGTTGTTTTCGACCCAGCTAGGAAACGGTAAAGCCACGTGGTGATGTTACCGACGCTCATCAAGGCATTTCCCCATTTTATCATATTTACCAACCCCCTCACACTTTTACAACACAAGGTCAATTTTTAAGCGGAGTTTAACAGGTTTGAATTCAGAGTTTTCCTTCTTCTAGACTAGTTGCCTCACCAAGGCTGAAGAACCTAGTCTGCCCTACTATTTACCCATAGCTGGAGGGAGGATAATTGGATTCATACCTTTCCCAAGGGTATTAGTGCAATGTGAAATGCAATCAGTCAGGTCCAGGATTTGAACTCTTGTCGTCGTGTCCTTATCCTGTGACGATAACCATTACACCACGGGCACCTCCATTTTATACCCATCCAACATACTGCTTGTTCATAGAAGAATATGTGTATATTTCTATCTGTTGGAATGCACTTGTGCTTTCTTTCTTTTTAATATATATATATATATATATATATATATATATATATATATATATATATATATATATATATATATATATATATATATATATATATATATATATATATATATATAAGCAGAACGTTACTAACAGTATAAAATGTTAAGAATCTTCTCATTTCATTTTAAAATTTGAATATAATTCAGAACATATATCACATATTTAGATTGCCCAGATGATGGTTGAATATCAAAAAGAATTAGACGTTAGAATATTCAACTATAAATAAAATTATCCCTTGAATATTTTGCGCGCGCGCGTGTGTGCACATGTTAAATTTGCCTTCTTTTCCATTGTGTTTACTGTTAGTATATCACGGATATACTAATGCTAATATTGGTCCTTGGTGAGTGGGGACGTCTAAGTATCTTGCCTACAACCAAGAATATATATATATATATATATATATATATATATATATATATATATATATATATATATATATATAAGAAAAATAACTTTTGGATGCATCAGCCAAAATCAAAATTGCTTTGAGAAGATCGTGACACTGTAGCATGATATCTAATTATAAGAGTTTTGTAACCAAGTAACAAGTGAAAATACTTTTTTTGTTTATTTATTTTTTGCAATGTAGCTGATGTCTTTCAATTCAGAACATTATGTATATGACATTGGGGGTGGGGGGAAGAACAAACTATAAGCTTTGTTCCCAGTTGATAAGTTCTCGGTTTCTGTCAATCAAGACCGATATGGGATGTAGTAGTCGTTCCAATGAGCAGGTAAAGTAATGATAATCAATGGATTACTTATGCACTCGACGCACAGACACTTTTTCTACCATCTTAATATTGGTATGCTTGGTGGTATGGAAAAATTGAACCTTTTATATACATACAAGTAGTTTTATAAGAAAGAATACACAAACTTGTCCCAAGGTAGAATTATACACATATTGTTACATTGAGCAAGCAATATATAGAAGAGGTGAAAAATGAAAAAAAGGCTTATCTGACAACTGAAGGTAATATAGCTAGTGGCTTTATTGCTCCCCTTGCCCCGTCGGCTAGGGCTGTAGAATACACCGACTGCTTCTCTGCAGAGGGGTAAGACCCCCCCCCATAACGAGTGTCCTGGATATGACACTAAACAATCTGATGGTGAGGTTCCAGCAGTGCTGGAGCTTTGGGGAATGTGGAGTACCCCTTCATTGCCATCGCTCCCAGGTCCACTCTGGCCCGGAGTGGTTGCACCTGATAGGGCCCTATCTATGGGTTAAATAGAACTAACGGCATACTTATGCTAAACTGAATTGTTTGAGTAAACTGAATAGCTTGAAATAGAAATGTTTTTGACAATTAAACTGTTCTTACATTTAAACTGCGTGCTTATGCTTAACTGAATTATTTGAAATGGAACTGTTTTTGACATTAAAACTGTATTTACACTTAACTGAATTGTTACATATAACTGCTTGAATAGTTTGAAATGGAAATGTTTTTGACAATTAAACTGTACATATGCTTAACTGAATTGTTTTAAATAGAACAGATTATTTACATAAAAATAGATTTGGCATTAAATAACCTACAATGGTTGATATGCCATAAAACCCAACCCAACCCTTTATTGCTCCCCCGACTGAGTCGAAGACAACATCTCTACTGTTCAAAATTTGTTTTCAGTTTGTTGAGGAATTACTTTTAGAAAAATGTGGAATGAGAAATGTTGGTTTCCTCAGGCTTGAATTCAAAGATTATTCGTTTGTAATTCAATGAACTTTATTGACAGGACAACTAAATAGGATCCTAATACAAAAACATATTCTCATTTTAAGTGGATACGAACCGGATAAAAAGTCAAATAAATGTCAAACCTAAGTTAAATTCAACTGAAGTTAGAGCGCATTATACCCGAGATATTTTCCTCTGAATTTCGTAGACTAAAGTTATGGGTGCGTATTATACACGAGGGTGCATTATATGCGTATAAATCTAAAAAGTTAGTTTGTATTATACACTGGAGTTTATTTTTCCAGAATTTCGTAGGCCAAAATTAGCGGTGCGTATTATATACTAATAATTCTAAAAAAGTGTGAGCGCATTATGCACGAGTTCGTTTTTTCATAATTTCGTTGACCAATGTTAGAGGTGCGTGTTATATACGAATAATTGTGGTAGGTAGCAAAACGAATTGAGGGAACTGGTGTCTTGACGTCCCATTTGGCCAAAAGGCATCTTAATCAATTCTAGTATATGTACCGTCGAATGAACAAAAGTGGCTGAAATTATCGCCTATATTGATGAGCTTAAAACAAAAACATGTTTTGTTTTTAATAATTATAATAATAATTAAAAATTTAAAACAATAGCTACGGTTATCTATGTTTAGTGTTTAATCTATGAAGAAATATATGAATTTCTTGTCCCTTTCTTGTTATTATGATTTATATTTCCCGTTTTTCTTTTTTTATATCGAGACATTTTAAGGAGTCATTACATGTATTTATTCGGCGAGACAAAACTCTCTTGCCCAAGGCTAAGTGTGATATTCACTCGTGCAGCTATTCGTAGTCAATGGACAAATGTAGGTCAGGCTATCCAGTAATGCAATAAAAGATCTGAGTCCCAGAAGAGAGAGAGAGAGAGAGAGAGAGAGAGAGAGACTCCTCTTGAATTATTCTCCTTCTCGTCGTAGAAGTGAAATAGAAAATCTTCACCCTGTACCAGGTGATCATCAAACAACAGTCATTTCCATGTTCTGTTTATTTACTCAGCAGGCAAAATCTGGCAGAAAGCCAAAACTGATAACGATCTTTGTACTCTGTCACCTAAAAGGGCAACTGCAGAGGTTAAACCAGCCAATAATTCTTTGAAATTGATAAATACTGGGGGGGGGCCTCTTTGCTTCGGTGGCTTCTCTTTCGTCCGAGAAGAACGAGCAAAAGGCGTTGCAATGTAAAAGAAAGACGTACCGTTCTATGCTTGGAAAATATTCAATGGTTACAAACTTTTTGATATTCACAGGAGGTTATGGATCAATAGACATAGGGGACAATAGAAGATACGGAGTGGGGAGAGGAAAAAAAAAGAAGTGAATCTGATACCCAAGGAATTAAAAAAAAAAAGAAAGAAAAAGGAAGAAATACCACCTGGGTTTTGTTTGGAAAATAGGTGACGCGAAATAAACGTGTAAGGAGACATAGGGATATTTTTTTATTCAGAAGGCGACACTCAGGGGCAAGGAAACAAAATTTAGAAAGTGTCATCAAAAACAAACGCATCAGGTGACACTCACACACACATATATATATATATATATATATATATATATATATATATATATATATATATATATATATATATATATATATATATATATATATATATGTGTGTGTGTGTGTGTATAATACACAAGGCGACATCCGGAGATGGTAAAACATAATCCAGGAAAGGTCATCTACCTTTCTTACCTCCAAGAAGATTTCGTGTAACTGAAAGTAATGTGGCAGTCAAGGAGGTGTTAGTGGACCTTTATTTTACGTTTTATCGAGGTCTGATAGCTGATGTCGAGCACTTACTTCTGATTTAAAAAAAAATACGTTTCAAAACTTGTTGACTTTAATATTACATATATATATATATATATATATATATATATATATATATATATATATATATATATATGAATTATTTGCCAACCTTAAACGTTTCGATTTTTTAAACATTTACCATCATCATAACGCTTGAATATGTAATATCGTATATTTTGAATTTTATTCAAATTAAATTCTATATTTATTAAATGAAACGAAAAAATGTGAAAGTTTTGAACATTCTTTTTCCGTTAGTGGCTTTCTTCTTCAAAAATGTGTGATGTAATTAGTGTTCGAAATTTATCTTAAAAACATTACATATTTCATTTTTAAAAAATCATATCAGATCAGTATATCTATCTATTTATCTATCTATGTCCATATGTATCCCATTTTGTTCAAATCTACCGATTTCAAACATTCCATAGCACATCTATCTATCTATCTATCTATCTATCTATCTATCTATCTATCACAGTCTTATCATATCTATCTATCTATCTATCTATCTATCTATCTATCTATCTATTAATGCCTGTCTTCTTTCTCTCTCTTTCAGTCTGTTCAATCTGTTAATCTATCTTTCGTTTCATTTAACAAAAGAGAGAGAGATAGAGGGGGGGGCAACATCAGGAGACTGGGGAACTAAATTCGGATATCATCTGAAGCAGATGTATAATGTGATACACAGAGAGATTTTTTAATGCAGAAGGCGACAGTAGGGGATTGGGTAAATGAGAGATTGTGCCTGCTGTGTTGAGGTTTTTTTTTTACAAACATATACGAATAAAAATTGTAGAAAGCAACACAGAATACAAAATTCAGAGAGTGATGATAGGGTGATAAAAAGAAAAATAAGCCAATAAGAAAGTCGAAAGCAGTGTGGCCAATATAACTGTAGATTGTGATGTGCAGTAAATGCAGGAGTCAATATAGGGTCGATTTTCAAAGAGACAGAAAAAAGAAAAGATACATGGAGGGAAAACGCAGAAGGCGACATCTGGAAGTAGAAACAACTGTAGGCAACATCTGGAGGACAAAAACAAAACAGAAGGTGATCTCTATTAGATACCCCCCCCCCAAAAAAAAAACCAGAAGGCGACAACAGAAAGATAAAGACGGCGACATCTGGAAGATTAAAAGAACATAAGGTGACAACTGGAAGATAAAAAAACCAAAGGCGACATCAGAAAAATAAAAATATGTGACATCTGGAAGACTAAAAACAGAAGGCTACATCTGGATGACAAAAAAAAAAGGTGACATCTGGAAGATAAAACCAGAAGGCGAAATCTGTAAGATTAAAACAGAAAATACAAAAAAGTACATAGAAGATAAAAACAGAAAGCAAGATTCGAAAGATAAAAAGCAATAAATGACACACATGGACACAAGAAAAAAGAAAAATTAAGATAGAGGTGAAGAGAGAAAGCACATGTTGTGAAATCTTTTTCCTTGGTGAGATTGAGATTTTTAAATCTTTAATATTCTAACAACTCTTTCTTATTCGACGATCAGTGGAGAATGGAATGTTTGAAGAGGCCGTTTTCTATTCTGATTTATGAAAAAAAAAAATAGTGCCGGAAGTATCAGCTTAAGATGTCTTTGAACCATTTGACTTGAAACAGAGATATGGATGCAAAAATCTTTTAATCCTTGAATGAAATTAACTGGAATAATGCCAACTTGGGATCCATCAATATCAAGTGTCAAGTCAACCGAAAGAAAAAAGGAGAAAAATAATTCTGCTTCGGGATTAAAATCCGAGTAAAAGAAGAAAATCACGTGAAAACCATTTTATTTTTGATTTTATATTTTTATCACGAGAAAATAAAACTTCTATTTATTTATTTATTTATTTATGGAGATATTCCTTAATCCATTTTGATATTGGCAAAGTTTAATATGAACTGCTGTATTCACTAACTTTGAATTTAATAGCAAAAATATAGCCATTTTTCCTGTTTGCATCACAAAAGAAGAAAAACGCTTTCACTTTACAATGTTTACTAATCTTAAATGACGATGGGCCCAGACTAAATAAGAAGATTATGTTGCTCCAATCTTCTAGATGGAGAAGGCATGCTGGCCTTGAAAATCAGTATTTGAGATCCGGGTTTTTACCTGCTGGAAATAAAATTTGAAAATGAACCAGTTCACTGATATTTTCAATTTTTCTTTTAAGATTACAAAAATAATATTTATTTTTTGTATGGAATAAAAACTAGCAATAATTTTGCTATTTTTCAATTTTTACTATTTTGAGTGAAAATATCCATAAAATCTGAAATATATACTTATTAAAATTAGACAATATAAATCTTGAAAAAGTCACATGGAATTTTGGAAACTTCAGACAATCTGAATGGGGTAAAAATCATTATACTAAAATTAATAACCAAGTTTTTATTTTTATTTTCTATCATATTTGAAACAAGACCTTTCAAGATAATAATCCCATATTTTGACACAAGTTGTTTTTTTCTATCCTTTATAATGTAATTCAAAAACAAATATGTCTGCAATATAAAATTATAATTATAAAATGGACCCTCTTCGTTTATTTAGACCTTCTAACTTTGACCAATGGTTTGTCGAGCTCACTTATTTTGATTGCATCAACTTACCAGTTGAATATAAACCAAAACATGAATTACCACCTGATAATTCAGTTTTTAAAGCACACCTGTATGGATTTACCAATCCCCTCCGCCACTGACAGAATATGACACAAGGTCAATTTTTAAGCACACTAATGCTGGTTTGAATTCAGAGTTTTCCTTCTTCTTGACTAGTTGCATAACCAAAGCTAAAGAATCCAGGATACCCTATTACAGAGTGCCATGTCGAAACTGATGCTATGATAAGAATTTTATGTGGTGTATGATAGTGGCTTGAATTACCGACCACACTTTCTCATAATGCATTAGACAATCTTGCTGATAGTCTAACACTAAATAGTTCGGCAAGAAAAGACTACATGACACGAAAAGTTAAACTGCAAACATTTAATATTTACATATATGGTACACAATAATAATAATAATAATAATAATAATAATAATAATAATAATAATAATAAACCATTCTAAAAATTAAATTGAGTGTATTAGTCGCTTATAAGTAACTTATAGTTGCCTTAGCCAATATTCCTCTCGTGACTTTGCTGCTATTTAGTTTTTAATTGGTAAACGAGCAGAATAAAGACTGTGCACTTATTTTAAGAGAGAAAAACTGAAAAGCAGAATGTTAAATCCCCAATTTTTTTCTCTACTACTTAGTAAAGGAAGAAAATAGTTAACGACTATTATGTAAACTTATCATCATGATCATCATCATCAAGGCGTTCTAACAGCAGAGATTCACTTGAATTTCTCTCACTAACCATCCCTATGAGCCATCACTTTCGGTAAGTCACCTAAACAGCACCTAGTATCTGCACAGAGCTGATGAATGTAAGTTTTTGCTTGTCGGTCAACACTAGTGTGTCCATAGAAGAATGTTGCTTATGAGTTGGTCTTTACTTCTCCAGTAGAACCCAATGTGTTTGGAGGTTTATTTGGATGGTTTGTGTGATAGAAGGTAAATGGTTGTACAGCTGCTGTTTTAGAAGCACATTTTCTTTTTACCATGACTAATTTATTTGGCATCGCTTGTGTGCGATGTGGGTTGATGGTCAGTGGTAGAGTTTCGGCTTTGTATTCTGTAATCGCTGGTTCGATCTCCAGTAGAGGAGATCACAGTATACACTACTGATGAGAACTAATAAGGTCGAAATAGCTGTGTAGTGTTTCCGTATGTCGCGCACAAGTGTTCGCCGGATTTTCTGGTCATGGTAATTCAATTCACAGCTGCTGTTTTCTGGAGAACTGCTTCTAGGATTTGTTCAAAATGCCACATAGTATCTTTGTGTAGTTGACATCTAGCTTATTACTCCAAGTCTTTTGTTAAAGTCCATGTGGTGCAACTATACATTAGTACTGATGTGGTTACCAGTTGGAAGAATTCACGTAAATTTATAGTCACGAAAAATATGACACTAATATTTCCATGGAGATTTTTTTTAAATTAATTGAATTTTTAAAAATCTTAAAAATTTCTCAAAATTCTTGCTTAATTTTTCAGCCCTCAATCAGATTTGAAATATTAGATAACGACAGCGTTTTAAAAATTGAGAAATAGAGGAATTTTCTAATAATGATTATCCGCAGTAATTATAATAATGACTTTTGTTAACTAGAAGGTATGAATTTTGCAATGTATGGAAGCCCAATTACACAATAACTAGCTTATAACACTACGAAGATTTACAGTTTGATTTGTATCCTCAAATAGAACTTGCCTCATATATATGCATACAAATTATAACATTTTTCTAGTGAAATAATGACAAATTCATTTTTTTGGATCTCAACCTTAAATCTATTCAATAAACCATTTTAGAAATAAAGTTGAGTGTGTAATCTTTTTATAAGTGACTCATAGATGATTTATCACTTATATTCTGGTTGTGGTTAAAGTTGGTCAGTCCACAATAACATCGTTGATATTAAATATTGAACTAACGGAGTATTAAAAAAAAGAGAAAAGAGAATCACTCTGTCGGGATACAATAAATAACTATCTACCGTAGATAATTAGCATGCCCGTTAAGGTATCAGGAATCATAACTTGGGGTATCAGATGACAGTTTCAGAAGCCCGTTTGCGACCTCACTTTGTTTCTTTTCTTTGAACAATAGAGACATTTTCTCTGACCTTGGCAGGAAACAGTAGAGCCACAGGGCTATATCACCCACAAATGCCAAGTAAGCCTTTTTCCATCGTGTATCCCTTACATACGTGTTCATAGAATAACATGTATTTAATTATAAAGTTATATACTTTGAAAGAAATTGAAAAGTCAATTTCAAAAGTCAGTACTAACCGAACTTACAGATTGTCAAAACAAAAGGTAAATAAGTTTTGGATTTTGTCAGTGCATTGATCCAATTTAAATCCTGACATCTCTTGCCCACCTGTTGGGGTTAAAAGATCAGGTGTTTGATTTTTTGTTTTGGATAAAATGAAAAGAGATACTCCCCTACAAGGCGTGGGCTGGGATCCTTAAGTAACCAAGCTCTCATATCGTGGTTTGATTGGATGACCAATCAAAATCTGATACGTGGAAGGGATACTCTTCCCACAGACGTAGATCAAGGTATTTAATTGGCTGACCAGTCAAAAAGTTGTAAAAGAATACGAAATGATCTTGAATTGGTTAGCCAATCGGAAATGTTTGTTCTCAGGGGAATCCTCTTTATAAATAGATGTTTTGGGGTTAAATGAGAGAATAGATTTGATGTCCATACTGAAGACAAGAAAATAAGAAAATAAATCTCTCCAAGAATTAAAGCCTCCCCAGCAAAAGTCCCACTCTCCGAAAAATTGAATAAGATAGAAAAACTACACCAGCTAAATACCTCAATTTTCTGTCTCAAATAGAACAAAAGTAACAATTTCTCTCTCTCTCTCTTTCTCTTTCTCTTTATATATATATATATATATATATATTGTCTATGTTATTGTTACACCATTGTGCGTCAATAAATAATTGTTACGGAACCAAGGCTACAATCAAGTACCGTGACTAGCATAGGATCACAGCTGACTGATACTGTTTCGTATGACTATCTATTCCTAACTACAAGGGAGAGTAAAAAGTTTTGCAATATTGGAGCATTGCTTAATAACATGTGTAACTTGAAAGCTGTATAGATGAATGTGTAATGTAGTCTACTTTGGGAACTTGAGCGTTATGAATTCGAAATAGGCCATAACGCCACAGAAGCAACCAAAAATTTGTTGTGCGAAGGTGAAGGCACAGTTGATCACAGTAGAATAATCAGATGATTCACGAAATTTTACTTTCGTTACAGGAACCTCGACAATCAGACAAGGTCAGGTAGGTCTAAAACCGTAGATTCCCAACCCGTATGCCAAGCTGTAGCGGTAAATCCAGCGAGTAGTACTCGGAGAGTATCAGGCAAGCTCGGCATCTCATATTTCCGTTGGATTTGTTACCTTCATGATCTTGGCAAAAGCATCCAAATTGTGTTTCACAATTCCAAAATATCGAAAATTTTTTGACTCACTCTAATAACATACAGAAACTTAGATAAGGTCATCTTCAAAAAATAAATATAGTGTTAATAAGGACTTATACCATCCACAGTAAAAAGAAATAAATAAAATTCTAACACTCTGGTAATCAGATTCATATTTAGGAAAACTTTTTAGAGTGGTGTGGAACTCTTCATTCCGTAGGGAAATGGGAAAAAATCTCAGAGGAAAAGATCTCTAAGGAGGGTAAGAAAAAAATGGATGACAGCAGAATCAAAATAGCATTTTCTGTAATTATTCGTACAATACACACCTCCCTCTCCCCAGATTTTAAAGCTTAAAAGCTAGGAGTGCATATTATACACAAAAACTTAATATTATTAATCATACGTTACTATATTTGGGACGGTAGGATCGAAAGTAAGTTATATCTATGATCTATGCAAATAAATATGAAACAAACATATATGTTTTATAACCGCAAAAGAGAAATAGTCAATGGAATGCGTGTTTGTTTATAATTTGTTTCTTATATTGTGAACTTAGTTTCGCCGAAAATTTGTTCATGTAAAAATTAGTTTATGTGAACATGTGCTTACCTTTGCTCTCAACACTGTGTAAATTTTGAGTTTCAAAAACATTACATCATCATCATTGTCATTGAATCGTGCTAATAGCATGAATTTCCCTCTCTCATTCCATCCATTCCTATCAGCCATCGTTGCCGTCAGTTCCTTCAAAGTACATCCAGTGTCCGCACAGAGCTGATTTAAGTAAGTTCTTGCTGGTCAACCAACACTGTTGCGTCCATATGCAGGTATCTATAGAAAAATGTCACTTGCTTTTCCAACAGTGCTCCGTATGCCTGGTTCGTCTTACTTGGATAGCTTTTGATATAGGAGGTAAGTGGTCGTACTGCTGCTGTTTTGTGGAATGTTGCTTCCAAGATTTGTTTAAAACAGCACGTAGCATTCTTGTGTAGTTCCTATCAAGCTTTTTTTCCTTGTGTTTTGTTAGTGAATATATAAATTCTTATTTTAGTTGATACAAACCTAGTAGAACAAATGCAAAATTTAGTATGAATGTAAGTGCTACAAATTTCAAAAAATCAATGCGTATTATACACAAGAGATTTTTTCCCGAATTTCGTTGCCGAAAGTCGAGGATGTGTATAATACACGACTAATTACGGTATACGCCTTCCAATAAGAATAAAATCAACATAGGATTATAGTCCAAGGTTGGAGTTAAAAATCTGAATGTTTGTTTATCTCTTGGAGACATGACCTAAATAACATGTGTAACACACAAGACAGATCAAACATCAGACTCTGTAAGGTGATTTTCACTGCTCCGTTGGTATGGACTGATATTGATTGGTTAATGACCCTACGGAAATCTGGTCTCTCTGATAAAGTAAAATGGGAATTCTTCCACTCTGTAGCTCTGTCAGTACTAGTGAATGGTTGCATCACTCGCACATTAACGAAACACTTGGAGAAAAAGGTAGATATGAACTACATATGAACTTACTGTTCAAAACAAATTCTAGAAGCAACAGCGAACAAAATAGCAGCTGTACAGCATCTTACTTCCTATCTTACAAACCCTCTAGTAAGATGAGCAAGACATACTTTGTACTTTGGAGAAATAACGACAAACTCATAAACGACGTTCTCTCTTTGCTATGGCCAGACACTGGGTGCAGTCTAGAAGACTTACCAAGAGTAATGACTAAGAGGGATGGATGGAAAAAGAGAGTCAGGGGAATCCGTGCTGTTGATATGCCTTTATAATGATTATTTCTTACTGGTTGCGTTCAAATATAGATAAAAGCCAGTTTTGAATCCTGATTTTCAAGTCAAATCTTTCTCACTTCCGAAGGTTAGGGCATCGTAGTCAACTTACTCCCAATCCCCTTAATTTTTACCATTTGTTCTACTAATCTCTAAATGAAAATTTATAATGTATCATTCCCATAACAAACTGTTCATAACTACTCCTCAATTATACAAAAGAAAGAGGATATACAGAGTGGTTAAAAAATGTTAACATATCAATCAGAGTTTCTTTATGATATTATGATGTCAAAGTCTCCATCTATTCACCATCCCTGTAAACACATCATTTGAATCTTTCCTAGGAGGTTTATATAATATCAGTTCTGATTTTATAATAAAGATACTCCTATAAAAATAAGTAATTTTTTTGTCTCCCTTAATTTCATTATTTCAAGAATATGAACACGCGTAGACTTTGAAATTATGTCATAAAGTTGCTTCCATTAAGGTGTTAACATTTTTCATGCCCTATATATTTGTTGATTAATAAAATTTACAGAAATAATGATAGTTGTTAAAACTAGGGTGAATCAAAAGTTTTGCTGGATTTTAGTAACATAAAACACAATTTAGCCGTTCTGGATACTTTTGCTGAGGTCGTAAAGGTGATAAGCAACACTGGACTGTGAAATTCTAAGGTTGACTGATTCTCGCAGGATTTGCTTCTGGCCAGGAGCACAACGTTGGAATCAATAGTTTTAAACTTACCTGACTTTGTCTGATTGTTGAGGTTCTCGCAACCAAAGTACAATTTTTTGAACCATCTGATTACTGTACTGTGATCAACCGCACTTTTACCTTTTCTACAACAAATGTTTTTTAATATAGCCCAGTCTGAACTTGTAAAGCAAAAGTTCCAAAATGAGACTACATTACATGTTTATCTGTGTAACTTTCAAATCAGATACAGTGTGAAGCAGGGCATAACGTGTCAGCACACTAACTACCATGATACTACCAACTACAGCCAGTACCGTTTATGACTTGAACTGCTTTGGTCATGTGATATACACCCTGCAAACTGCATACTTGTAAATCTTGGTGCTGCGAACAGGATACAACCTGGTTGGCTGGGAGAGCGCGTTCATTGAAGCGGGCATATCTACCGCCTCCGCCAAGATTTACGTACAAAAATTCTCTTGTGAGGAGATCACAAGGGACAGTCTTCATATGCTGGACCGTACGATGCTCAAGGAACTGGGCATCAAGACTATGGGCGACGTGCTCGCCATACTCAAGCTGACTGAAGAACCTTCATTACTACCGACAAGTTACATATGACCACCGACCGCAAAACTTCCTCTACTCAACTCGGAAATGACCTCACAAGAGTTCCGGAAATTCAGGATAGACTGGGATATATTCACAAAGATGACTAATCTCCCCAATGCACAGACCAATATCCAGCTATATAATTGCGCTAGCGAAGCTGTCCTGAATTCCATAATCAACACGTATCCTCAGTTTTTCAACACAAACCCTGACGAACTACTTGACATGCTCGAGGTCCTCGTCACACAGAAGTCAAATCCCATGGTTGACCGGATCTCGTTTTCACCGACTGTTCAAAGCGGTAATGAGTCCAATCAAAATTACTGAGTTCGGCTGCAGAGTCACGGGATTATGACTTCATATGCCCCAACTGTAATCATGATCTCCCCAACGTATATATCAAGGACCAGTTCATCCGGGGCATAGCTAACGATGCTCTGCAGGCAGACATGCTGGCCAAAGCAGCGTCGCTGAAGACTCAGAGGCAGAATATAAGCCACGTCGAGGCGTTTGAAATGGCCATGCGAGACCAAGACAAAATATCCAGTGCCTCGGACAAAGCAGGGCTTCAGATGTCAGCGTATCGCCGACAAAGGCGGGCCCAAAACGTAGCCCAATCAACCACGAAATGATCATAACGAAAACGAAACCCCACCAGAACGCGTGCAGAGGTTGCATTTGCCACCAGCATGGTGGAGCTGGATCTGGTGACAGGTCATTGCGTGGGGTCAGACATGCAAAGCGTGTGGCAAGCAAAACCACTTTGAGAGGGTTTGCCAGTCAAATGGTGACGAGGGACGAGGTGCAATACGTTGTATTGAGGATGAGGAAGCTACCATGGACGCATTCATTGCACATGTGGTATTCGACTCAGTAACGGACACCTACAAGCAGGACAATAACAATGGCTGCGAAGAAGTAGAGGCGATATTCATCCCATTCTCTCCATACCTGGATCCAAGATGGACCAGAGACATCCCCACCGCCCACTCTTCTAGGCTCAAAATTTAACCTGATAGTGGTGCAACTCAAACACTTGTGGCACATGGGACTCTCAGAAAGAGACTTGGTCCCCTCTTGGAAAAAAGTACGCACCGTTGAAGGATTTTTCTTGATGTGTCAAGGTTGGTTGCCGGTTACATTTAAAATTGGGGATAGATCCACGAAGCATGCGCTATACGTAAGCAGCGAGGTACAGGTAATATACTTCAGTAAGGCAGCCTGTGTCGACGTTGGTATATTACCTCCATGCTTTCTCAAGCCCATGACATCGCCGCTGTTAGCAACATGCGATGCCATACATCACAAGATTAACCCTCCGGCAAATAAAACCAAGTTCAACTATCCTAAGACCCCTCTGTACCCACCAACCGGTGAGAACATACAAAAACTTAAGGAATGGCTGTTGGATCAATTTGCCATCACAGTATTCAATAATAGTAGGATATTCCCTGCAATGTCCGGCCCTCCAGCCCACATTTACCTCAAAGAAGGTGCAACCCCCAAAGCTAAACATAAACCTATTCTAGTTCCGTACCACTACAAAGAAGAAGTTAAAAAAGCCCTCTAGGACGATGTCAAAAGGAGAAACATCACCCCCGTACCAATTGGTACCCCCACTGATTGATGCAGTATCATGGTTATTACTACAAAGAAAAACGGTGGACTAACAACATCTAAATTCCAAGTTCAAACTGGAAACACCACACTAGCTCGCCATTCCAACTGTCAATGCAAGTACTACCAAACACACACTCACACATACACACACAAAAACGATCCTAGATGTCGTGGATGGTTACCATTCAATCCCTCTAGATGAAGAATCACAACGACTTACGACCTTTAGCACGAAGTAGGGTTGTTTTATGTATCTCAGAATAACCAATGATACTTAGCCTCCGGTGATGCCTACACACGTAGGTATGACGAAATAACTAAAGATGTCCCCCGAAAAGTAAAAGTAGTGGATGATATACTACTCTATGACCAAGACATAGAAGCTGCATTCCACCATACACTAAATTATCTGTCACTATATGAAAAGAATGGAATCGTCCTCAACAAAGATAAGTTCCAATTTTGTCAGGATGTTGTTCAATTTGGAGGTCTTCAAATAACATCATCCAGAGTGACAAAATCTGAAAATTTACTCAATGCAATTTCCAACTTCCCAACTCCAAAGAATATTATGGATGCAAGGTCTTGGTTTGAGATAGTTAACCAAGTAGCATGGTTTAAGCCCGACAACAGAATTTCAATAATACTGAAATATTGCAAAATTTTTTATTTATCCTAGCATATAAATTAATTAGGTTAGTTTTTTTGTAGGACTTTTTGATATTTGTACAGCTTAGCTTACACAAGGTACCAACCAAAATGTATAAAATACCCATTATCCTCAAGACATATCTTCCCTATCTTCCAATGCTCTTGGCAGGTCCTTTAAACTGCATTTAGCATTCATACAGTCATGTCAGTACTACTCTATGGATTAAACACTATTCCCTTAAGAATATGACTTATTTATATGGAAAATAATAAAAAAAGGGTGAGGATTTCTTTACATAAAACTGATAGATATCAACAAATGATAAAGGAATGTAATAAAAAATATTAACTCTGAAAACCAGATAAGTTCTGATGCAATACCAAAATCAAGATACTTTAGAAATCAGACACTATCTGACTATTTGCAAAAATAATTCTTAAATGCAGTTCAGGGGAAGTAATGTACCTGGATATCATCAACTGTAAAAAAGAAAAAAAAAAAAGAATGAATTCTTCTCAAATTGCGCCTTGTTATCTAAACTCAATAGAAATTATAAGATGTAGCATCACCATGAGTAGTTGAATAAATTTTAACTTGGTTAGTATTAAGAGTGAATAAGTCAGTTACTTCCCTTATACTGGCACAGATTTCATATAAGTTTGGATGTAAGTTGAATTCTATTTTGCTTATTTCATATTTGATTACTAATTTTTAAAACAATTTGAAATTTTATGTTATCATATATATATATATATAGAATACAAGAGAAGTAAAAATTAATTTATCAACAGTACATTCACTTTTGTAATTTCTTAACATTCTGTTTGAGCTATTTTGATTGGTTTGGTTTGGTGTATTTGCTTAATGGCACATCAACACCTTATGGGTTATTTAATACTGAGATTAGATTTATTTCAAAGATATGACTCTAACAGGTACTACTACTCAGGGTCAGAGTGAACCTGGGAATAATGGCAATGAAGAGATACTCCCCCAAATTTTGGAACTGGAGCATCACCACCAGATGTAGTTTAATTCAGGATACCCTTTTTTGGGTGGGGGTCTTATCCCTGTGGAGAGGATTGAGTTGGTGTACATAAAACATCATCAACAGGGCTTTTGAGCTATTTGAGGTTCTTACCTGAGAAATTATTTCAGTAATTTTGATTGTTAACTGTTTGTCTTCAAATTTTGAATTCAGATCTTTTTGAACAAGTTTTTTTGAAATGTCAATGATATACTGCTTTTGTCTGAGAAGGTAACAAAATGCAATAAGACTGATATAGTCCAAGTTCTCCATGAAGCAGTATACTACATTTATCAAACATGATATCTATCTGACTTCCCACCAAATCAGATTTGACATGGAACCATTTTATAGTAGAGAGCCATGTACAAATTGGAACTCATGTGTGGCAATTGCAAAAAAATCCTTGGTGCCATTGCCATTGGCATTCTTCATTTTGGGGCATTTCAGCCACTGTGGAATACACTCAGCCCTTCCAAGCAGGTACTTACTGGGAGGAAGACCCCCTGGAACCAAGTAAATAAGTCTTAGCTAAGCTAGGAGGCATGTTGATATATTCAAGGAAGTATAACACAGGATTCCAGTCATCAAAAACAGTATTTAACTACATTGTCTCAATTGTAGGATGTGACCAATTTAATGAGGAGGCCAATGTATGTAAGCAAAATAAATCCTGGTCCCTGTAACTACTGTCACTCAAATATCAGACTGTTCAGACTCTTTTCCTTTGATGCAATGAGGAGGTGCTGCTGTTGCAATATCCAGACCTAGGATTGCCTCCTTTTCTTACATACAGCAAAAAGATAGGAACGAGAATGAATGAAGTAAATAGCCAACAATTTGACCCTAAAAGATATAGAAAGCAACCTATGGGAAAATGTTTGAAAAATATGTCCCTAAAAATATGACAACTTTAATAGATACTGTATTAACTGATTTACTTTTATGCTCTTTCTATCGTGCTGGTATTATGGACAGGAAGCTGATCTCTGAAAGTTTAAACCATACCATAGAGGTGAGGTCAAGTTACTGGCAACTGGTATAGAAAATTACCCATGAAAATATATATATCTTGTACACTTGCAATTACAGTATATGTGTTCACTAACATGAAGAGTTATATAAGTTTATTTATCTGTGACAAAAGATTATCTATTATCTGTTAACTTTTGTATTTTTTCTGTATTCATTCTTTCAAACATTCTTTGAGCTTAGTCAACAGATGTAGTAAAAATATTTTGAAGTCAATTTTTGATTTATAGTCTTGTGGAATAAATCTGAAGTAATATTTAAAAGCAGAATAATGAATGAAAAATTTTTTTTGCAAAATGAGAATACAAAAATATTTACAATAATTATGCAAAAGATAATAACAAGAATAACTGTATTGATAATTTTGATATAAAATTTTCACTGTATAATGTTGATCTGTGTTCTTAATATTTACCATCAAATTTGCATAAACAATAAATTATGAAATAAAAGATGTTGAATTAAGCAAGTCAGCGTACTGTTGTGTTGAGCAGCAACAATGGCAGACTAGTTAATTATGACTGGCTTGGTCCATAAAGTCCTCAATATTTATGGTACTCATTCCTCGAGTCTTGATTGGCCACTGGTTTCAGTGTGGATGTGGTGATTGATAAATCTCCACCATTCTGTATTATGCTCATAGTGACTGTACCTAGTTATGGCTTGTCTGCCAACTGGATGTTTGTTGGAATCCCACTGCAATGGTGAGTACCTTATTGCTTTTACTACATCACAGGGGTAACTTCTATATAAGAGTATGTTAATATGTCCATAGGATGACACATACATATTTGATAAATTTTGATCTGATATTCTCACAGTATAATGTTTATCTACATGATTAAGTGCATTGGAAGGAAGAAGATGACCATACTTTAAATTGTCAAGGATGCTATTGGTTCCTGAAATTAGTCATGAAAATTCCCTGTGTCCTTGAGAAAGAACATTAGGTTTTTTTGTTGGCCTATGTTAACCCCAGAGGAAGTTAGTGTCATAAAACAGAAGGTGTACAAGCAAGATTTTTTCAATCTGTTTATTCTTTGGAAGAGTTTGGTCCATTAATAAGAGCTAAAGACATAAAAGTATTATTATCCAAATTGGATGTGAGTAAAAGTATGGGAATTAATGAAATACATCCTAAAATACTAAAATACTTATCATCAAATGAAAGTTTTATCAATAAAATAAAGAAATTGTTTGTATAAAATATGAAATGATTCCATATATTTGAAAAACAGCAATTGTAATACCACTACATAAAAATATAAGAAAGGTTTGATCTATTTAAAAAGTAATTTCTGACAAGGTTCTTGAACATGTATCTTGTGTAGAGGTTTTAAAAAATTGATTAGAAATCATGTTAAATTGGGGGAGACTCTGTAGTATGGTGGCAAATGTGCTGAATTGTGACATCATTGTAAGTAAGTTCAAACTCCAGTTACAACTGATATGTTCACTTTTGGATTAATACCCTTAGGAAAAGTATGAACTCCATTATTCCTCCAACTGTGGGTTATCACTTTTTTTCTTCTACAAGAATGGCTTAGGCATTTAATAACCTATGAAGGTTGATATACCATTAAAATAAATAAATAAATAAAGAAAGAAAGATCAAATTTTATAGGGGAAGATACAAATTCTAATCAACATGGTTTCATTAATGGTAAATCAGCATTATCTTATATTTTGGAAAGTATTGATATTATAAATGAATATTTAATGGAAGGGGATAATGTGTGTATTATATTTTATATGGTATCTCATTATCATTTACAAGTGAAAATGAAAAACTTAGGTATTTCTCAAAAATAGTAAATATTGTAAGATATTTTTTGACAGATGCAACTATGAAAGTAAAAAATTGTTAATAACTATTTTGAAACACAGAATATGCTCTCTGGTGTTCTCCAGAGTTCAGTACTGAAACCTTTTTTTTTAATATTCATAAATGATTTATTTCATGATATTAAATCAGAAATAAAATTATTTACTCATTATGTCAAACTACTTATTAGATTATTATTAAAAGAAACAACATAGGTGGACCTAAATGAATTGTCATATAGGAAAGATATTTGGAAATTAAGATTTAATAGAGAAAAATGTAAAGTACTACATATTGGATCCCAAAACATTTAAGTTGAATATAAATTAAGCAACAAGGAAATCAAAAAAGTAAATGAGAAATGCAATTTTGAGTTGGCTTTGATGATACATTTAAACATGACAATCATATTTTGTCAATTGTATTGAGAGCAAATGGAATGATGGTTTGGTTTAATGAGATATCAACCCTTATGGTTTATTTAATGCCAAATTTAGTTTTTTTTGTGTATATATGATTTGTTAGTGGGTAAATATTTTTGTTATTAAATGAATTGTGAGAGTGTAAGAAAAAAATTAACGAACAATTTTGGTTGGTTGGTTGGTTGGTTAGTTGTCTAGTTATTTTAATTGCATATCAACTTTAAAGGGATGTTTAATGCCAAATATTGTTTTTTTTTATATATGATTTTAAGTGTATTAATACATTGGCAGAAATAATCTTTATTAACTGTTTCTTTCAATGGGTTGACCCTCAGCCACTACCTTAAAGCCCCTTGAAAATAAAAAAGGTTTAGGTATTTTTTTTCTATGAGAGCAATTCATAGAATATGGTTGGAACTTAATCATATAAGTGCTATGACTTAACAAGACCAACTGCCCATTTAACACGAGTAAGGGCCAAAGTAGAGTGTCCAGGTCACATGACTACTTAGTACCCAGCTCATGACTGCTCAACCACCAGGGTCCCATCTTCAGTTGATTGATCAGATCAGGCCCCTCCAACTTCCCATCTAACCCAAGTAAAGGCTGAAGTGATGTATTGTAGGTCATGTGACCACCTTGGTTGCTGGGTCACAGACTGCTCAGTCATTAGGATCCCATCATCAGGGATTATGAATTGCTACCCATGGCCAATGGGTGGCTCCATTGGAGAAGGATCTTTTGCCCTCTGCAGAGGTGCAGTCAGTGTATTCTACAGCTTCAGATAACAGGGCAGCAAATGAAATGATTAGCTGAATGGTTATAAATATCATTTCCAAGGAGGCAAAGGTTGTTTTAAAGTCATATAAAACCCTAATTAGACATTGTACAAGACCTGTGCTCAAGTCACAAGATGTAAAAGTGGATTGTAATATTGAGATAGGAGGGCATACAAAGAAGAGCAACAAAAATAATAAAAACAGTAAAAGATTACAGCTACAGAGAGACAGTGGAGGAATGAGGATTAATTATTTTACTAGAAAGAAGAATGACAGGTGTTCTAATTGAAACTTTCAAAATAATGGAATTTCGAATAATGTAACCATTTTTTAATATTTCTCCTTAAATTGGAAATTTACGGTCAACCCAGATTTAAAAAATTAAGTCTACTGACTAATTGCATTTTTTTGTTCATAAATTATATGAGTAATAGATTTTTGAAACAAACTGCCACATCAGATCAAGAAAAGTAATAAAATAGAAAACTGTAAGATTGAATTGGATGATTTCAGAAATAATGGTAAGAAAGAGGAATTAAGAGGGCATTTTTGGGAACTATCAGATAAATTACTTAACAGAATTTGATTTGTAAATAAATACTATATTTGTTTTGTGCAAAGATTCTTTTTTTTTCAAAAGTTAATGTAAAAAGATAGTAAAAAAGGGAAGATGCCTAAGGAGGCATAACAAATGAATAAATAAATAGCTTGATAGAACATTGTAATGTGGAACTGGAATATTGAAATGTTGGTTAATCTCTACCATGAGTATGGTACATATTGGCAGTTTACAGTGGGAGTAAACTTACCATGTTACAATATTGTAAGAGTGACAAAAAGAAAGCAGACTGTAAGTGATAAAAATTATCTATACATTGCTAAAATGTCCACAAACATCCTGATAGTCAAAAGTGCTGAGACCTCATTTTTATATTTTTCAAAATTTTGTATTTTAAAATCAGGGAATATCTTTGACATCAGAATGTCCTTGATGCTAGCAAACGTAGTATGCTGAAAAATGATAATTCAGTATGTAAAATAAATACTTTTCTTTACAGATTTATTGATGTACCTACATAGATAAACATACAAATATTTACTCAACAAAATAGGATATTTGAGTGAAGCTCAAATGAAAGCTATGAAGAAAAAGAAAAAAAAGGAACAAATGGTTAAGGCAAAGTCTGTCGACTCTTACAAACCTGAGACCTCAATGCCTAAGCCATCACCCTTCCACGGTTCTAATTTGAAAAATAGCTGAATTAGCTGAAAATGTAAAATGTTGTAATCTGTTATCTAATTTTATAGACAACAGTGATGTAGAAATGGGAATTCAAGCCATCTGGGTATATGCACTTTCAAATAGGGGCACAAATGCAGGGATTCTAAGGGATAAAGATATCTTGCAACGGATCATGTTTTACTGACCATTTGTCAAAGGTGCAATGATCTTCTTTGGAAATTTAGTCCAATTTTATATAATTTTGATAAAAATTCAGACAAAAATAAAAAATATCAACCAAAAATTATGTATGTATCAATGTTGTAGATGATGACTTTGTGGCTGTAAAGATATTAGACAGTTGTTGTATATTATTTGCAGGAATAGGATGAATAGATAGTCATGCTTCAAGGAGAAAGAGGAAGTATATAGAATAATGTTTAGCAAGCTAGATCAGCTGATCATTGTCAGACAGTTCAGATCTCCTAGGGTGGCCCATATTTCAGGCCTTGTGCCACATCTTAGCTAAGCCTAGTAAATAACTACCTTATGTACTCATATAAAGAACAACTTTCTAAGATTGATTTTTCATCTCAAAAACAAGAGAATGTTCATTATATAGGATCTGTTTTTCAAAACTTGAAGTTTACTTTGTTTCTAGACCAAACCTTGCTGTAACTTCCATCCAAAGTGTTCCCACATAATCAAAGGCTATAAGTGAAGATAATAAAGTTTTTACTATTTATAACATCTGTGCATATAATATCTACAAATATTATAAATAGTAAACCAAGTTATGTAAAAATTTCATTATCTTAACTAAAAACTTTTTTCAGGCATTCTCAAAAAGAGAAAATTATGTGTTGGATATTGACTTGGAAACCCCCTTTGACTTGCCTCATAAATTGCGTGGCTAGCATGTAAGAAGGAAGTTGGACACTGGGAATAAAAATAAGGGGAAATGCACCAGGTTCCTAAAGTAAAAAGGATGCAGGTGCCCTTTCCCAGCAGAAATGCTGCCTGAATTTTGTGGGTGGCATGTTAGAAGGAGGCTTGTCCACATGCAACATAGAAGCAGCAAGAGGAGATGTGACCAAGAGAATTTATGTGAGTATCTGGAATATTATATATCCAGGGAGATTTCAATCTAAAGAGTAGAAAGGCAGAGAGGTTTCACAGAAGATCCATATTGTCCATCCCTGTGTGCACAGCTCAGCCATCTTTGCCTCTCATTTTTACATCCATACATTTTGGGTAAAAAAAGAAAAAGAAAAGAAGCCAATTATATTTTTATACATCAGCATTGTTGTCTTCCTCTGATATACAACAAATGTCTCCTAATCATACTTAATGAATTACATACATAATTATTATATTATCAATGCTATTGTGTTTCAGTAGTGGAGGTGTTAGTATGTTTGTAATATCTAAGTAAATACAGTAGGCTACAACCTGTTCTAGACTACATTGTTTATAGAATTGCTTTGATTTTGATTGTATTACAGTAGTTTTGAAATAACAAATAAATGTTTGAATGTTTTCTCTGTATTGTCATTGGATGTTGAAAGAATATTTTAGTAGGCTGGTTGAAATTGTAATGCTTATTAACGGGCACTACTATAAGCTATGAGACAGCTAAGCTTTTCTTGGGAAAAAAAGACATTCTTAAATCCTTATCAGAAGAATAGGCAACACAAGTAAAAAAACATAATTTGTGTAAGATGTTTAATGAAAAACTGCAGAAAAATTTGTTTTTTATGGAAAGTTCTTACACATTAAATACTCAGCAAATTTGGCATAGATAACAAGGGTTTTAAAGTATAGCCTTACCAATTTGTATCCTGTTTCTACTTTCCTCTTTTCATATCTCTCCTCTTCTTTTCTTTTTCTTTATCTTAGTCTGTCTCCCTCTTTCCTCTCTTTCTCAATCTTAGTCTGTCTCCCTCTTTCCTCTATCTTAGTTTTTCTCTTTCCTCTGTTTCTGTACCTTTGTCTGTCTCCTCCTCTCTTCTATCTCTCTATTTACTTTAGTCTCCTCTCTTCTATCTCTCTCTCTATCTTAGTTTGTTTCCTCTTTTCTTCTATCTCTCAATCTCAGTAAATAACCATTCATTGTAACCTATGTTCCCTTTAACTGGAATTCGCCACACACATACACACACGCAGATAGAAATTGATTAATTTTATCAGTATGTCAACCTGTCTAGGGTTGTTTTATGCCTAGAGGTTAGGGAATCACTTTCGTATTTACATTCTTTGTTTATATAATTATGTAATTGTTTTATTTGTTAACTAGTTGTTTATAAACCCATGATAACATAGGTAGGATATATGAAGTGTGATGGAAAGTATCTTGATTGAAAAAAATTGATGCTGAGATAACAATACTTGAAACTATTTAACTGTGAGCAAAAAATGATTCATATCAAATTATAAATGTTAAGTAGAAATACTTAAGACCATTTACATGTATGTAAACAAATAATTGATATTCAATAGAATTATTAAAGTTAGCAATGAAACCATTTATCCATGTGATAACAAATGAGCTTTAACACATTTAAAAATGAAGTTACCTATAAACTATTTGCTTAAAAATTCTATCTATCTATCTATCTATCTATCTATCTATATATATATATATATATATATATATATATATATATATATATAAACAGGACTTGGTAATAAATAACACAAAAGATTTGATATAGCATAAAAGACCAACAAACCAAACCACTCTTCTTTTCTAAATAATAAATTTATTACATGGATCAAATAAAATTTGAAGTTGAGGAAGAAATTAGAACCCTTCTTCCCAAGCAAAAAAATGAAAAACAAACTCAAACTTTTACACTAAAATAGAGCTTTAGAGGTGCTTCAACCAATGGAAAAGGTAGTAGAATAAGTGAATCAAATGCCAAGGAGACTATGTTGAAGAAAATAAATATTTCATTCATTGTTCATTTCTGTCTTGGTAAATACAGCTTCAGTTTTTATACTCTTTGAATTATTCAATAAATATCTCAAAATTTTCATTTAATCTAATGATTACATTTTTAGTCATATACCAAGTTTTGTTAGTAGAAGAAAAAAAATGAAGCAATTATCACAGCTCTAATTCAGCAATGACAGCATTTTAATGTGGTGTTCAAAGTAAAAATTATGGTTTCTGTGTCCCCAAACAAGACTATTACTTTACCATTTCTCTGTTTATTTATGATCAATTTCTATACCAACAAACGTAATTATGTACAACATTAGCAAAAAATGATTTGCTGATTAAGTAGCAAATTTTGAAATTATGCTTAAGCTATCAATCTGTTTTTGATTCACAATAAGTAAAAAAAGGATTTAGATTATTTGAAGATTATTTTCATATTCTCATTAGTTCAGGAGGCACTGATGGTATGTTTACCTTCATGGAAAATGAACTCTGCAACCTGAGTTCAAATCACGAAAACATAATGGCTAATCTGAATATGAGCACAGGTAAACTTTTATAAATACTTTCTTCCCTGTGAACCACAATGATCACATAACAATATTCAAATGAAGCACATTTAGGATAGCCATTAATGTCATAGGAAATGGAATTGGCAATATGAGTTCAAATCTTGGGTGAGATCATTTGCATTTCAATTCACACTAATGCCCTTGGGAAAAGCATGAATCCTTATCTTTCCTCCCCAACAATGGGTAAATAGTAAGACAGACCAGATCCTTTAGTTTTGGTACAGCAACTAATCCAGAAGAAGAAAAACTCTGAATTAAAACTATCTGTAATCTGCATAAAAAAGATCATGTAAAATGCAGAGAATAGTTTGAAATAGGTAAAATGAGGAGAGTAGTTCGAATCATATAACATAAAAAAAGTAAAGTTGGTGAACTCAGTCGAGGGTGACCTGAAAGCTCCCATTTCAATAGCTACTGCACCAAGGTGTAGGGGAGGGTGCTACTCTATTCCATAGATCGCTCCACTTTACCATTGATCCTTGCCTTATAATGCCGAGTGTTAAGCAAGGCGGCATCTGGTACTATTTTTTGAGTCTTTGGGATGACACGACCAGGAATTGAATCCCGGTCTCCCAGACCATTGGCAAAACACTCTACTCATTAGGCCAATAACCTGATGGCAAAAGAACAAATATAAATCGAAGTTAAGATAGCATTGGTCTGATGATCACAGTGGTGAGAAACTGACAGTCTATATATCTAGAGATAGGGGCATTTGTGGTGTAATAGTTACTCTTGTAGAAAATGGGATCAACAACTTGAGTTCAGATCCTGGACAAGGCTGTTGGCATTTCATATTGCACTAATACACTTGGGAAAAATAGGAAGCTAACTATTCTCCTTCCAGCTATTGGTGCAAACTAGGCACTTTAACTTTGGTATGGTGACTCGTCTAGGAGATTTCAAGCCTGTTAAATTCCACTTAAAAAATGATCTTGTGTCACATTTTGGTTATGTGGAGGGGTTGGACGAATAGATTGATCTGCAGTGACCTATTTGGTTTCCCTAACGAGAGTTGCTTTGTTGCATCCCAACTCCCAAGAAAAATATACAAATAGGATTCTTAAAGCTAAGAACTATATTTTCTAAAATATTTTATAAACTTTGTAGAGACAATAAAATAAATCAATAAAATAAACACTAAAAAATCTATCATTAAAAATACATATATAAATAGACAACATAAAATATAGAAATAATTGCACACACACACACATATACAAGAAACAAGAAAAGACCCTAAACTTTAGAAACTCTACAAAAACAGAAATAATTATATATACAAGTAATTTTTAGCAGCTGTGGGATGCTCAAGAGTGTGTGTGTGTGTGTGTGTGATAATTACACTATTCTGATATCTACAGCTTTTACAAGTATCACAATATTGACTCCAAAAAAAGTAGAGTAGAAAAGACTTTAGTTGATTCATTATGGACTAAAGAGACCAAAGAATAAAAAGGCATTTATTTAATAAACACATTTTGAGTAAAGTGCTTTTAAGATTAAGTGAGACTTGTAAAGAGTAGCCCTATTTTTGCTAACATCTGTTTAACAGAGCAAGTAAATTGAAAAGCATGTTATCTTAATTGAGCAAATTAAAATCATTTTTTTAAGCCTTACCCACAAAAATCATCTGTTTGATAGTAATTGAATAGTGGACAAATTGGCTGATCTGCACAGGAAACATGACCTTTGGAAAACCATATATATCATCTTCAAGATATGCCAACAGCACAGATTTTTTTGACTCACTCTCTTCCCATCTGTCTCTTTTGGCTATTGTTATTGATAAGTTCTCTTGACGGCACCAAGTGTCCACACACAGCTGATGAATGTAAGTTTTTGCTGGTTGGTCAGTACTGGAGTGTCCATGAGTTGGAGCCCATCACTTATAAGTTTGTTTTTACTTCCTCAGCATTGCCCAGCATGTCTTGCTCATCTTACTTGGATGGTTTGTATGATAGGAGGTAAGTGGCTGTACAGCTGCTTGCAGGATTTTTTCTTGCTTGTAGCCTCGTTGTGTAGTTCATAGTAAGCTTTTTCTCCTAGCATTTTATGAGAGTCCAAGTGGTGTAACCATACGTTAGTACTTACATGGCCTCATCTTGGAAGAATTCTTGTTTTATTTTATCCAAGAAATCAAATTTCCATATGTTTAAAAACCAATCAATAGCAATTCATACTTTACCTATGCCTATGTTGACATTGCTCTCAGTAGATAAAATATTGCTATGATGGTATATAAACTAGACAAGGTCGTTTACATTTCACATATCACTAATATGTATATATATATCATGAACAATTTGTTTTTTTCCCTTGATGCAATGGTGAGTAAACTAGTCTAGCAGACCATTAACCATATAGAGAAGTTGATCCTCACTGGGTATTCAACAACTTTGGTCTTGATTTAGACTGAGTTAAGCATACCAACAGAGCAACTTAATGTTGCTATGTATAGAAAGTTAGAATCGCAGGTCATCAGCAGAGGAATAAAACTCCCCTGGCAAAAAAGGAGTATTCCAGGTATGAGACTAAGCTGCATTCAGTGGTCAGGTTCCAGAACTTGTCATTACTCCCAGGTTCACTTTCATCCAGAATAGTAGCACCTGTAAGGTTCTAATCTATAGGACAAATAGATTTGTTTGAAAATTATTTGTATCAGATAGGAATACTTGAAATCATATAACTGTGAGTAAAATTTTATTAAGAATAGTTATTTGAAGATATAACTGTTTCCAAAGGATTATTGATGTGAGTTGCTTGAAAAAAAAGACTGATTTTGGCACCATGACTCATTCAAACTGTATGTACAAACAGTAATACCTTTCACATGGGTAAACAAGGGATATGTTCTGCTGAAGTTGGAGCTCTGGCTTTAGGGTTTGAAAAATCAGCTATAGAGGTCAAACCCAAACCAAAATTATTTAGATGCAAAAACATTGTTAACATAGCAACATTTAATGTTAGAACTTTAAATTGAGTAAACCAGTTACCTGAGTTGACAGTGTTTGCAGCTGAGCATAATATAGTATCATATGCATACAAGAACATATGTAGTTCCTTCAATAAGTTTCCAGACTTTTTTTGTACAGGCATTTAAAATTGGTGTAGACTCTTGATATTTCATTATGTTACTGCTATACATCTTATGAGATGACTAATCAATTTTTATAATTTCAGGTTCAAATCAACAGCTACAGCAGCAATTGAAATACACCCTACTAAAGCCTGATTGTCACAGCTGGTAAATTTCAAAAATGCAATCTGGACATGAGGACACTTTAGAAGAATGATATGCAATAAAATTGTGTTTTAAACATGGAAAAAATGCCACAGAAACGTATAGAATGCTTCAGACTGCTTTTGGAGCATCTTGCATGAATCGAGCATCAGTTTTTGAGTGGCATAAGAGATTCAAGGAAGCAAGGGAGTCCGTGAGGGATGATGAGATGTGTGGGAGGAGTAAGGAAGTCAATAGACCAGAGTTGATTGGCCAAAGGGTTAGGGTTAGGGTTACTATGTTGAGGTTTTAAGGGAGTTCAGGAAGAGATTCCTATGGAAGAGGCCAGCACTCTTCAAATCGGGTCAGCGGCATTTCCACAAGGACAATGCACCAGTCCATAACTCCATCCTTGTCACAGACTATTTGACCAAGATGGGCATCAAGACAGTTGCTCACCCTCCCTATCGTCCAGACCTTGCTCCCTGTGACTTTTGCTTATTCTCTAAGCTTAGAGGCTGTCGTTATGAGACAATTGAGGAGATGAAAGAGGCTGTGACAAAGTTCATTGACATGCTCACACAAGAAGACTTCCATGGGGTCTTCCAGAAGTTGTTGGAACGGTACAACAAGTACTTTGTAGCTGGAGGAGATTACTTCGAAGGGGACTAGAGTTTCATGTGTGTTCAATCAATAAAAGTGCCCATAGGAAAAAAGTATGGAAACTTATTTAATGATCGTCGTTGATATTACCCAAGTAAACTAGAAATAAAATATCTTGATACTTGTTAAGAATGAACATTTATCTTTGTATCTGCATGGAAAACCTCTGTTAATGTCCCCGTAGGAGGTGTAGAAATGCTTTTCAGTCCTCATGTCTTAAAACACTTAATAGCGTAGAGAAAATCTAACAGAGAATGATGTGTACTTCATTTAATGGTAACCCTTGCAGAACAATCATTTCTCTCTACAGTCTTGCCAATACCAGTGATGATGTGAACATTATCATCTTCTACAACGTGCTATCTTTTCATGTCTGACACATTCCCAAACACAATGCTCTAATCATCGGTGGACACATAAATGCTCAAATAGGCATAGACAAAAATTACAAATTCTGCTTACACAACTCATCAAACAGAAATGGGAAATATCTAGAAGACATTTTACTCAAGAGGAGACTAGCAAGCCTTACTGCTAAATTCCAAAAAAAAAAAAGGGAGAGAAAACTATGGACATACACCAACCCAAATAACTTTAAAGCATAACTAGATTATATATTCATCAACAAGAAGTGGATAAATAGCAATCTGAACTGTGAGGCATACTCATCTATTGAAGTAGAATCTTCTGATCACAGAATCATCACAACAAAGATATGCCTGAGTCTATGCAGAAATAAGAAACTGCATACTGTGTTGAATTATTCAAATCATTTAATAAAGGGTCTTGTTTTAAAATGGTATTGACACGTTTATCTCACTCTTGTTCTCATATATATAGATATAAACACATGTACATAAATATGTATGTAAACACACACACTTCTGTATTTGTATATAAAAATAACCATACAGACAAGAAAAGCATACACACAAACTTATTTTTTTTGGAGGATTGAGTTAATATTTTTCTGTTAGCACAATTATATATATATATATATACATGCATAAATGAATATACAAATATATATATGAGAATACATGCATATATACACATATTTTCTTGAATTGTTAAGTCCTTTAATAAAGGCTCTAATTTGAAAATGGTATCTATTGGCTTTCATCTCTATCTTTCTCTCACAGTATATATATATATATATATACGTAGATATACAGAGGCATGTATACACTCATATGTATTTGTATATAAAAATACACATAGAGACTATGTAAGAATACACCAAATACATTTTTTCTGGGATAGGGTCAGCATTTATCAGCCATCATAATTATAGAATAACAATTCTAAGACTGAAGGTCAAGACATTCGATAAGATTTCTTTCTATTTGTGACATTTTCTTCTTACTAATGACTGACGATCATTCAGAAAGAACACTCAAAGAAATCAAAACCATTTCATTTTGAATTTCATTTCTACCAGTCAATGAAGAGAAAGAGAATAATCAAAATATCTTGGCCCACAAGAAGCAATATCATTCTGTCAGGAGTCCTTTTCACCTCTGAAGTAGTTTAAGTAGACTTCAGTGGTACAAGTAGAGGTGAATGGTTGCTATCATAGTTTATTATTTATAGAAAAAATGTCATGATAGGCACTTCAAGAAGCAGATTTTCTGAGAGTATTCAAAGTCATCAACCAATTAATGACCAAGGGAAGAGCTCTTGATATACAGAAGAAAGCATATATATATATATATGTGTGTGTGTGTGTGTGCGTGTGTGTGTTAAATACAAAGAACTCAGAGTACAACACTCTGCATACGGAGACACCTTTTTACACCCCTCCTTCTCCCACTCTCACATAAACCAATATAGCCGTTTGTTTACTTCCGGTCCTCGAATAACGCTCTCTCTTCTCGAGAGTATCAGGGGAGGTAACTTGCATGTCTTAACAGTTCTCCGTTTTTCTTTTCATTTCTGTAGGGCATAGGTTCTGCAAAAGAAAATAGGAGAGTGTAACAACATTAAACAGAGGACTCTTTCGGCTCAGATATAAACCCCAGGATCTTAAATGAAGGCACTCCTTTCTTTGTCCAGGAGTGGGCAATTTGCATCTTAGTTGGTACCCAAGAGATCTCTGCAATTTCTTTTCCTTCAAGCATCTCTCTCAAAATAGCCATCTCCATGCGAAGCCTCTGTTCATTGTAACATTGTAACTTTTATTTGGGTCTATCTGTTTTTTTTTTCTTCTACTATTTAAATCTTCTTCACTGTCACTGGAATCAAAACGAAGCTATGTGGCATTCATATCATTTAGCAAAGTTGTATTTGCATCTTTGTTGAAGAAAGAAGAATTGGATTTTATTTCTGTAGCCGAAACAATTACATGAGGGTTTTTCTTGCAAGTTGAACCTGGACTTTTTCCGAGCAATTTCTTCTTTGCAGAACGTTGTGCATGGCAAATAACTTTTGCAACCGAATCCTCTTTATTCCGATCCTCTTTCTCATTCATAGTTTCACTTAGTTTGTCATCAACTTCAGCATCATATTGTCTACAAGAAATAGATGCTTTTCCTTGTTTCTCTTCTTTGAACATCAGTTAACAGTTCTTCCCCCTTTTTCTTTTCATATCTGTAGGGCATAAGTTCTGCAAAAGAAAATAGGAAAGTGTAACAACATTAAACAGAGGACTCTTTCGGCTCAGATATAAACCCCAGGATCTTAAATGAAAGCACTCCTTTCTTTGTCAAGGAGTGGGCAATTTGAGTGTTAGTTTGATCTAGGATTATTGAGATCAACAAGCTAACTTTGCGCTTATGGCTTTCTGTTTGTACACTTGGCCTTGATTCTTTCCTTGGGTGCCGGCTTATACAAAGACTTTTTAGAAATCCCAGAATTTGAACCACTGGTCACCGATGCCATATTGAAATTTCCAACCATATGTTTAGGTTCAGTCTTTTTGTAACGAATGCATAGTTCACATGAATTTGGGAGTCTCTGCAAAATTTTCATAAATTCAGGATCTGTCACTCCTGCATTTTTAACTAGGTCACATAATTTTTTACTACTAGGATGACTAAATTGTCTATGTAACTTTGTTGCAATTTTAATTTTTTCTGCCGTATTTTTAGAAGAGATTTCTTTAATAAAAGGTATGTGTTTGAACTTACTTTTGTCGGGTAGATGTTTAGTAATAGGAATGTAGTAATGTCCAGACGATGTGCAGCTCAATGGAATTTTCTTTTTTAACATCGTAACAGTGTCATCTTCAAAATTAAAGCAAATTCCAGCCCTTTTCGTGGCGTCTTTACTCAAGAGAAGTGGAATGTCAGCGTTCATAACATCAATGATAATACTGACTTTAGTATCAGCAATAACACATGGTAGAATCACCTTGTAGAGTGAGTTCGGTTTATTTCCATCGCCAAATTTAAAGGTTCTCACTCCTTTTATTTTTACTATTTTTTTCTTTTGTGCATCCATTAATGTTTCAAGAAAACATTTATACCATTTTGTTCCACAAACGGTGCTGGATACACCACTATCTAGAACTGCAGAGCCAAGCGTCTCACCCTAAAAAATGTGCCCGCTGTTCGTGCTGACTCATAAGAACTACGTGGGCCATGGAAGCATCCTCCTCTTTTTCGACGCCATGTTTATTCCTGCTACTATGAACATAAAGACAGTCATAAGACCAGTGAAACCTGCAGCCACAATTAAAACATACTGTAATGTTACCTGATAGGTCTAACGGGTTTAATTTCTTTTTGTTTGTGGAGCGTGTTTTATTCTTATATCCCTGTCGTCTTCCAGCGTGGTTTATCTTTTCTCACGAATTATTAAAATGCGAATCATGTCGATATGAGGAGCAGCCATAATATACTTCAGTAGGGTCCATTTGGTTATTTTCTGCATAGTTAACAATATCCATTCCGTTTTTTACCACGACAGGTTAAGTATTGGGTGATGATACGCTAGAAGAATGTCCATGCATAATCATCCGTAACTGTTCCGACATGGAAGATAGCGTTAACTCACTGACAGTAGCCTTGTTATCCAGGATGATATTGGCACTCTTTAGTGCTCTGAAGGCGAGTACGGGTTCTGGTAAAAGAATGTTAAAGTCTTTTAATTTGGTGAAAAGTCAGCCAAATTCAATCAGAAAATCTTCTAATGACGTCCCAGGCGGTCTCCGAAAGTTTTCAAATGTTTCGTATGCTCGAAAGGCAGACTGGTTTATATCTTTCAGAAAAAGTGTATCCAGTTTTTCATACAACTTTTTCATTCCATCCTCAGAATTAAGAACCGCAGTGTCCAATTCCAAAACAGCTTCTCTGGCTGTTCCTTCCCATGACAAAAACACCATGAGGGCTCTTTTTGTTTTATCCAGTGAAGTCACGAGTTCCTATATTTTCATTTCCTTTCTCCATGTACTGTATTTATCATTAAGCAATGCGGATGGAGGAAAATACTTAGAAGCCATAGTGTCTTTTAGCTCTGCTACCACTGTTAAATACAAAGAAATCAGAGTACAACACTCTGCATACAGAGACGCCTTTTTTCACCCCTCCTTCTCCCACTCTCACATAAACCAATATGACCGTTTGTTTACTTCCGATCCTCGAATAACGCTCTCTCTTCTTGAGAGTATCAGGGGAGGTAACTTGCATGTCTTAACATATATATAAAAGTAAGTAAAGTTGGCGACTGTAGTCAAGGGTGACCCAAAGGCTCCCTTTTTGATAGCTACTACATCAAGATGTAGGGGAAGGCGCTACTCCTTTCTCTGGATTGCTCCACTTTACCCTTGATACATACCTTATAATGCTGAGTGTTAAGCAAGGAGGCATCAAGTACCATTTTTTGAGTCTTTGGTATGACTCGACCTGGGATTGAATCCAAGGTCTCCCAGGCCATTGGCAAACACTCTTACCATCATGCCAATATAAAGAATATATATATTTCTGAAAAAGATGCCATTGATTAAATTTTGTTTACTTTCTTTTAGGGATTTTAAAAATTTATTATCAGAAAAATGATGGAATTTATAAACTGCTAATTTTTATTTGGATTCTTTTTTTTGTTGTTTTAGTTATCAGAGTGATTTTCCATTGCATAACCCGTCTTTTAGCTAATAAATTCTTTTGCTTTCCTCATATATATTGAACTAAGTAATCTTCAACCTATTCACTGCCATGTTTGAAAAATAATCATATTCCTAAGACTGTGTTGCATGCAACCATAGTGAAATTCCTAGCACCGTGCAGTATCTAAAAATAATAGAATTTTATTCTAGGTTCTGTTTACTGGTCAGTATTTTGCCAGTTTTTTTTTTTTTGGTGTAAAATGCTAGACTAAAAGGTACCAATAATTGGAAAAAGCAGCAGTCTTTTAAAGACTGTAGAGAAGAGGAAAATCTCGTATTTTGGTTTGGCGCGCAATTTAATTCAACACTGAATTTCACCCAATCAGGATGACTTATTCTATTCAGCCCGGACCTTCATTTCCGGCTAGCAAAACGGGTGAGCAGCCAAACCCTCTCTCTTCGGCGTGAGACGGCGACCAGAACAGACGTTCGTCTGACCGTCCCTGCTTAGCGATGCTTTTTAACATAGCAACACCAGCAGCAGCAACATGGACACTCAACGAGGGAACCACCTAATTTATGGATTTCTTACAAGGAATCCCAGTTGAACATAAATTAGAAACATACAACATGCCTCGGACAGGCCCAACTTTGTGTCACCCCAAAAATTGGCTATGTCGATCCGAGCGTAACTCCGCTGTCGACACACTAGCTATCATTTCACCTCTGGCTCACATTAATGGAGATAATGCACACTCTCCTCCAAAAACCAGATACAAAACTACACGGTGACTTTAAACACATCTCTCACACGTCCAACAACACGCTGCCATCTCAACATCCCGCTAAGCCACTTCGTCTCCAACACTAACAAGCCTAAACTCCACGACTCTTGCAGCACCAAGAGCAAACCATATTCAAAGCTGCAAATAAAAAACTTTCGTTGTTGTGTTGTTAAAGAAAAGTTTCGTAATTCATTTGTGTTGCCTAAAAAAAATATAGTGTTCGGGAAAATAACAAATTTCCCGAAACCGCTATAAGACCATTTGATGGAATATATGTGAATCAAGTTAAAAATCGGAACCCAACCAGCTGGTAAGATGCAATAAGTTACTTTTTTCTTTATTCAGTGATAAGAATTTCATCCCAAAGGTGTCTGCTATAATTTTTGTGTCATCCGAACAACCAAGCATACGGAGTCATCAAAACAAATGCATGTGTAGGAAGAAAAGGGGATGATAACTAACTGTATGTATTTACCCAACCCCTCCATAACAGACTGGACGTGATATAAGGTTATTCACTCAGAGCTAGATCATTCATTCCTTTAAATGATGAGTATATTTTCAATAAATCGGATGGGAATGACACATCACTAGAGGCCACCACACCCAATCAGACATTCTGCTAGGTGTATGAAATCTGAAAACTAGTCGACATTTTCTTGTTATGAAGGGATTTATAAATGCAAACTTGTAAATTCACCTGTGAAAACATCTGCTTTTATTCACCCAGCCAATATTTTATTCACTTCCAGTGGATATCTTTGAGAATACTTGACCTAAACATACATATATTGTGAGGACAAACCCATGTAATAGTTACAAAATTATCCCTGAAAGAAATTAAAAAGTGTATGAATGAATGTATAAGACAAGCCAATTTGCATTTCTTCGCTTGCGATGAAAAGGATTCAGGTAACAGATAGGCAACATTGCTGGCACAGGAGAAATTTAAAAGAAGTTATGTATACAAGTCTTACAGATAAATGTATAAAATCAGGCTGTTGTGGATTTCTTTGAACAATGCCAAAAGACTTTTTTCTTCTCCCAGCACAAGTCATGTCCTTCTGATTTTTATCAAAAACAACACTTCAAAAGCAGAACTTGCTTTCATTTTCCTTTCACCAACAAAGTCAGACAGAATTTGTTTTCCTTCTCTCTATCACCCACAAAGTTCTACTTCATATGCTCCAAACAAGTGTCATTCTTGGTTGGATTATCTTCCAAAGGTCAGTGACAAATACCTCTTTGTCACTTTGGATAAGTTCTTATGTACATAATAACTCATGCATATAAGTGATCGTAACATCAAGAACTCAAACATGCACACAAATCACAATTTAACTGGTCACTTACATGAAAGATATGTGGAGCAACACGTTCTTTTTGCTTCAGGTAAGTGAAAGTCATCACATTCTTTTCTTTTCTTGGAAAACATTGGAGAACAAATAAACAGGTGCTGAGAATGGAATAGTTTGTATCAAATATGCTGTGCATTAAACATATGAAATGATATAGCTGCTTTTAGCATGGTTAGAAATCAGTGATCCAGGTTTCAATTTCCCCTTGGGCTATATATGTTCTCTTCATATTACTGTCCTTGTAGAAACCATGAATCCATTTTCATTTGCTCTATCTAGTTGGCAATTGGTCTTCTTTCAAGTAGGTACAGAATATTGACAGAGAATGGGATTGTTAGATGGACGATTCTTCTCTGTCACTGGTACCATGAACTCCAAAAAAAAAAAAATTTCATAAAGAGATGAGCATAGGCAAGGAAATCTTTTTACCATATAAATGTCCTGTGGATGAAGTCAACATGTTATAATCTCAATAGATCGTGGGACTAATTAAACAACAAGATATCGTTTGATTTAGAGATATCAGATACCGCAGGTGTGAAAATGCTCTAATTATATATATAATAACTCTATTGCATCAGTAATAATTGCATTTATCCTTGACAATCTTAATTTTCTCTGCATTTCTTTAATACAGATCGGCTCAAAAGTTTTTCTATGATTACTGTTAATTCAATCTCAGTTTATATAAGTAATCTTAGCAAATAGAAATAAAAATAAATTCCTTCCCTTTAACTGTAAAACATTTATTGGATATAAAAATTACAAAGTAAAGAACAAATTGTCGTAAAATTAAAAGATATTTATGATTTATTAAAATAATATATAAACAGTATAGTTTATAATTAAGTAGATCCTTAACAATTTTCTCAAAATTCATGACACCAGAATTCTATTATTTCTAATCGAACATTTATACAATCAAAACGGATATCATTAGGTAAAATTTATTACCAAACTTTATCACATTAAAACTCTAACCAAAAATATAGATATATTGTGACAGTGCCATTAAATATTATCCCATTTCTAAAGCGTATGAGGTCGGGAATAAAGACTAAAATCCCCGGACGAGCAATCCTATAGAAACTGGTGCCATTAAATATTTTTATCACCAAACGGGAGTTCATTTTTCGCACGTGTGAAGACGGGGCAGCCTGGCACTTGATCCCTCGCAAAAATAAGTTCCAGTTAAGATTCCCTTTTTGGGCGTAGGGGAAATGGCAGATTATGTGGAGGTTAATTTGGGACTAGACTGACCGCCGCTGGCAAGGGGTTTCCAAATTTCACGTTACACACACACACACACCCACCAGACCACTACCTCTCCCTAACCCTAGGATAATGGAAGATATGGGCCTCTAAGTTTAGATATAATAATATTATTTATCGTAGTCGACAATTCCAGTTTCCTGTGTAATATTTTTAAAAGGCGAATAGGACATTAGCGAGAATAAATTGAGGCGAATGAAGCTGAAAAGGAACACGCAATAGACAACTTGATAGGCAGACAACACAATGAATAAGTTTCAACACGAGGAGAGATATAAAATATAATAAGGTTTTTAATACATGCGGACACACATATTTAACGTGTCGGCTATCTTATTGGCGGATAATATCAAATATACAAATGTCTTTCTTCCTTATTCTTTTCTTTCTTCCTTCTTTAAATTTAGAGAGAGAGAGAGAAGGGTATGTAATTTCAGTACTTAGGAAGGGTGTAGGTAGAAAGTCTTAAGGTTTACTTAGCTTTTTGATGGGTTACTTCTGAGAGTATTTTCTCTTTTACGGGTTAGCGGGATTTTTTTACAGCTTTGGCTTGAAGGCATCAAGTTCTCTTGTCCAAGATTCTTTCCACTTTTCCCCGGAATTTTGGCGGCAGTTTCAATTCATCTTATCACTGCTGTCCGGAAAACCCTGGCTCTGCTTCTTCGCTCGGTGTTTGGCATGAGATTCCCCGTCCGTTCACGGCGATCTCTATCTTCAAAACTGATTTCCTTTATCCCTATTTCCGCTGACGAAAAAGGGTGCTACTTCCACTTTAGGATTCTGGCCAATCATTTAGCCTCTTTCTTCCGTCAGGCGATTCGTTCGGACTACTATCTCTTTCATCCGGTCACAGAGTGCAAACATCTGTTGGCTTTCATTCTGACCTGGATTTATTACTTCGGCCGCGAGGAATTGACCTACATTTCATGATATTGTGCCTCTGATTTCCCTGAGTTTCTCTTGGCACTCGTCTCTATTGTCCATCACTTTCAGCAGGTCTACAAGGCTACATTCTGTGTCTGCACAGAGCTGCTGTAGATAAGTTCTCGCTAGTCATCCAACACTTGCTTGTTCATATGAAAGGGTCCAGAGGAACATGTCGCTTATGAGTTTGTCCTTACATGTCCAGCATGTCTTGTTCATCTTATTTGGATGGTTTTAGAGATGGGAGGAAGGTAGCCATATAGCTGCGGCTTTGTGGGATGTTGCTTCCAGGATTTCTCCATTACTGCTCACAGCAGTCCAAAAGTAAGTACGCCTTTTATATACAATTTTATTTTGGGGTTGGTTGTGTTTTATAGTAAACCAAACCAAACCAAACCAAAAATCTCCACACAATAGGTAGGTTTCAACTCAATGTTGTGCTTAAAGTATAGAATTTCCATGTAAATACACAGTTATTTACTCAGATTAGTCTCGAACAAGACTCTATATCTCTGGCACTCAGTTAGGAATAAACTCACTACAACTATTAGCTTATGGTTATTTAATGCCAAAACCTGTTTTTACATATATTACATATATGATTTGCAAACATATTTTGTAGATACACACAGTTAAATGATCAAATGATTCTATTTCTAAAAATTCAATTTAGCCTAAGTCAACAAAGTTAAATGGTCCCAAGTATTGCTATATATCACTAACATTTCAATTAAACATCAGTCATTTGTTTATATACAGTTAAATGATCAAGCAGATCTATTTTTAACAATTCAATTAAGCAGAAGTTATTTGTTTACACTTAGTTTAAATGTCAAATAGTTCTATTTGACCCATAATTAGGACCCTCTCTGGTGCTACCAGAGTGGACCTGGGAGTGAGGGCAATGAAGGGGTACTCCACATTCCTTAAAGCTCCAGCATTACTGGAGCCTCACCATCAAGTTGTTTAGTGTCATATCTAGGACACTCGTTGGGTGGGGGTCTTACTCCTTTGCAGAGATGCAGTCGGTGTATTCTATGGCGCCAGCTTAATAGGCTCTTTGATTACGGTTACAGCTTCAATGTGGTAGTGTTTGGTAATAAATAATACTTAATAATATCTGTTTTGATTTTATGATATTCCATAAGAAATAGTAAAATTTTGTTTCATTTGATTTAGAAGAGAATTAAGTTTTTTTTATTTTTTTAAAATGGTTTGAATGTACTTATTTCTGAATGATACTGTAGTAAGTGTAGAAAGGTGAAGAATACAGCATATACAGTGTCACCCATAAACAAGTAACCGTGTGCCAAACTAAGCTTTCAACACACAGTGTCACCCATAAACAAGTAACTGTGTGCCAAACTAAGCTTTCAACACACAGTGTCACCCATAAACAAGTAACCGTGTGCCAAACTAAGCTTTCAACACACAGTGTCACCCATTAATGTGTACACCGCTATCATTTTTTTTGTAAAAAGATAATTTTCTTTAACGTTAAGTATACCAAGATTTTATTTTTCTTCCATACGGATATCATTAAATATTATTTATGACCAAACTCTACAGCAATGAAACTGTCTAATTAAAAATATAACAGCTCAAAAATATGTACACATTTCACATAAACTAGGGTTGTTGCAATTTCATTTTTAGGAACAATTTTAATTCTGTATAAATTTGGTAATAAATAAGTAAAGTTGGCGACTGTAGTCAAGGGTGACCCAAATGTTCCCTTTTCAGTAGCTACTACATCAAGATGTAGTGGGGGGCGCTACTCCATTCCATTGACTGCTTCATTTTACCCTTGATCTTTACCTTATAATGCTGAGTGTTAAGCAAAGTGGCATCAAGTATCATTTTTTGAGTCTTTGGTATGACTCGACCTGGGATTGAACCCTAGTCTCTTGGACTATTTGTGAACACTTTACTCATTAAGCCAGTGGCCCGGTACTGGTAATAAATAATAGTAGATAATATCCATTTTGATTGTATGATAAAGAAATGGGAAAATCCTGTTATGTTTCGTTAAGAAAAAAATTTTTTATAAAAAAAGGTGGCCGTTAGGGTGTACTTATTTATGAACAATACTATGAAAAGGATAAAAGTTAGTTAAATAGACACTATTGTCAATAAAGATAATAAATTTGCTTTATCATAATACATGTCATTTAGTCCTCAGAAAAAATATCACTTTGGCTAAATGTTCTTCAAGGAAGAGAGAAAATAAAATTTATACCTATAGATAAAAATTGCATTGTAAATTTCTTCAAGTCAGCTCAGAGGAAGGGGATGTCTTTAGAGTTTATTTCACATGAGAAATGAACATATTCAAAATATCCAATCAAGTTATAAAAATTATTTATACTGAGTTGGTTATGCTACCAGTATATGAGGGTGTTCTGAAATGCTTATATAAGTTGTAATCAAAAAGTACTTGGACTAAATCTTTTATTCTTTTTTATTATTATAATTTAAGAATTAATAAATATCAAAAGAATTTCAGAGGTGCTATGACCAATGGAAAACTCACCGGAATAAATACGTTGAATACCAAAGAGGTTATTTGGAAAAAAAAAAACATCAAAGGAATTGTCGATTTTTATCTTGGTAAAAACAGCTTCAGACTTGATACTTTTTGAATACACCCACCTTCTCTCTCTCTCTCTCTCTCTCTCTCTCTCTCTCTCTCTCAATATATATATATATATATATATATATATATGTGTGTGTGTGTGTGTGTGTGTGTGTGTGTGTGTGTGTGGGTAAATATAGATTCAGAGAGAAAGAGAGAGGGAACAATGATGCAGAGCAAACATTCCAAGAGGGAATGACTCTTAAAAATAATCATAACAATATTATCATTATTTTTTTCTTGTTTGAATTTAAACCGGTCATAGAAGTTCTAGTGAGAGGAATGAAAAGACAAAAAGAAAGAATTTAGTTTTATTTTTTGGGAATTCATGTCTCAGCTGAATAATATTGGCCACATTTCTGGTATTTGCATCTTGTCAACAAACTTCTTGTTTTTGAGGTCATGTTTACTAGAGCATCTCTTATTAAGTCGTCAAACATTTAAGATGTAATTTCTAAACATAAAAATGTATTCAAGAAAGTGGCTGGGCACATAGAAGTTATTCAAAACCCTAATTGTTGTGAATATGACATGTCCTAAGTTTCTTACTCATGAAATAAACTACACTATTGTTAGATCTTAGAATACACTCACTTTATCCTTCTCAAAGTAGTTTTCTCTACTCTAATATTTTTTGGTAATCTTTTTTTTTCTGGAATATGGGAAGCAAAGATTTAAGATGTCTTTTTATGATCTCTACAAAAAGAACACTTTTAATGAATATAATCAAAATGTATGGCCTCATAGTGAATGAACATAGGACAACCTAAGTGGTTTTTGGTTGCCAGTTCTGAACATGGAGAGGAGATGAGAGCCGCCTAGCTGCTATAAGCACACCAAAAGGAAATGAGGAAACCTGATGCTTTTTTTATCACAAAGCCTCTCCTGATAATGGCAATGTTTAAATTTTGAAATGTATTGCTCTAGTATATTTGGGGATATTTAAGATAATATTACATTTGTTTGTTGCTGTTAATTACAGAAGATAATGTAAATAACGAAAAAAAAAAAATTGAAAAGAAAAGCAACTTGAAATAGACAGTTAATGATATCGAGTTTTTAAAGCTTTTTTACATCATAAAACTTATGAAAAAACATGAGATTATGTAAGATATGAATATTGAAAAAATTGTAAACTTAAAAAGAACCCACAAAAAACCTCATTATTTTTAAGCCCAGAAAATGTTACTCACATCATCTAAGAATTATCTATATCATTTTGGTTGGAATATCATTTCAACATTTGAATTCTCTCAATTTCATTTTATGAGTATTGCTAAAAAACAAACAAAAATAAAAACAAACCCCCCAAAAAAACAAAGAAAGGACTCCTTGTGAAAAACAATGATTCATAAAGTTTTATTCATCATTAAAAGAAGATATGAGGATTATTTTAGATATATCAAATGATCAATTTAGATATTATATAATAATGATCTGATTTTTATATGTTTGTAAGTTACTGTAACACTGTAAAAATGAGATGTCATAAAGATTTTTGTTAGCACAATATTGTTAATAAAATGTGCTCAGCCTAATCCTTATATTTTCTCAAGGCAACTCACTGTTAAATGAGTATCAAACCCAGTCCATGAGTTGCCCAGCCAATGAAGATTAGAATATGCTGACTGTATCTCTTGTAGAGGGTTAAGACCTCCCAAAAAAGGGTGTCCTGGGCATGACCCTAAACTATATCTGATGGTAGTACTTGTTAAGGTCCCACCTCTGGCTCAAATAGATCTGTTTAAATATTATTTGAATTTGATAGAACCAACCGTATGCAAAATAAACCACTTAAGAAATAACTACACAAAAAATATATATATAAACGCAAAATAAATGTGATTCCTTAACCTTTAGGTATAAAATGACCTTAGATGAGTTGACATGCCATTAAAATCAATCAATTAATCAATCAGTCTACAAGCAAGAGTTTGCTAAATTTGCTTGCTAATAATTTTTTCAGCTTAAATTAATCTAGTGCAAAGTCACAGCAGAAGGGCACACAGTGAGAATCAAACGTAGTCCATTAGCAATAGCTTACTAGATTAGCTTGATAACCATTGCTTCACAGTGAGAAGTCCTTTTTTAGAACTTAGTTTTGTACAAAGTCACAAGGGAAGTTCACTTTGTATGAATTAAACTCTGTCCACTAGCAATGGTTAGCTAAATTAGCTGTGAGGTGTCTCCCCTTAATTCTTAAATTTTGGTTCACATTTATGCTATTTAATTGAATTGATTAAAAGACTGAATCATTCTTAGACTTAATAATTTGGTTTGGTATCAAAATCTGAAATTTGGGTCGGAATCTATTTTCAGAATTTCAAATTTTCTCAATTTCACTTTAAATCCTTTTTTTTTTTTTTATTGCTAAAGAAAAAAACAACAACAAATGTTTGATGACAATGGCAATTTTTGTGAAAACATTGAATTATCAAGTTTTCTTCATAATTAAAAGAAAATATGATGATTATTTCAGAAATATTGAATAATCAAATTAGATATTATAATTATTACAATGTTGTAGCCATTACACCATGGAAACTTTCTTCATAGATATTATAATGATCTGATTTTTATATTTCTTTTTTATGTTAGTTTAATTACTCTATAACAGTAAAAATGACTCATTATAGGGAGGTGCTTGTTATAACTATAGTATCAAAATGCTCTAACTTGAAAAATAAATCAATTTTTAATTCAGTGTAATTGTAACAATAGTAACAGTGCGGATTCAAAAAAAAAAGGGAAAAGAGATAGGTTTATAGGTTTGATTCGAGCTTTGGCAGACAAATGACTCTTCATATATAAGATGGTCAAGAATCTGGTGCGCTTAACCAGCCTTCCTAGAGGGAAATGGGTACCTGAGTTTGGATCTCAATGAAAGCTTATCATTTATTATTGTCTCCAATCTGCACTATTCCTTGCTGTTCTTCATTGTTATAGAAAGATGACCCAAGTTGTGATAAAGAAAGCAACTAAAGATTGAAAGATGAAAGAAAATACTCATCAAAGTTGATAACAGTCATAGTCAACAATGCTTCATCTTTATAAATAAAAAAAAAGATAAAATATCAAAAATGTTTTTCTTTTCATTTCAAATGTATTTCATATCAATTGAAAGAGACAAATTCAAAAGAAAGTTGCTTTAAGTCAAAAGTGAAATAACACTTTTGAAAAAAAATATACAATAGATCTATTCACAAATTTTAACAAATTTATGTCAAGTTTTGATACTGTTTCACTTATCAAAATTTACATTTTGTTTGGTTTCAGCATGAAAAATGACAAAATATAGATAAAAATGATTCAACCATTATTAAGAAAAGAGAATAGTAAAAAGAAAAAAAAAAAGGCTTAAAAGAAAGGGGGAAAGATAATGAATGGTATGACTTTATTCTATTGTTTAGTAACTTGTCTTTTAATGAAGAGCATTTTTCAAAAAAAAAAGTGTAAATGGAATTCCTCGAGGGTTGTGAAAATGGCCACATAATAACAAGTGTCAAATAAACGAGAGAATTTTCTTGAAAAGAGAATCTGTGTAAATGAAACAGATGATAATCAACAAGAAACAACTATTCAATATTGAAAATCAGCAAGAGAAATGCTGGAGGAAACAAAGCAACAAAAACTTTAGATGACATTATCTTTTGGAAACTCATGCAGGTAAAACAGAAGTTTGTCAATGATCCAAACTTTGAAGCAAATAAAGGATGTTCCTTTCAGGTTTATGAGGAGATTTCTCACAATTGGACGGGAAGAATTTGATTAAGTTATAAATAAATGAATTTCTAAAAATCTATCAACATATTAGGACATATCAAAAAATATTTTCATTTTTTACTAATATTCACTCCAATAGTTATTATATGTACACATAAAAAGACTATATATGAATACCCTATGTTATCATTATCATTGTTATGTATGTAAAGTATTTTCATTGTTTAGAGACTTTTATCTCAAAGTTTATTTCAAGCATACACTGAAGACTATCAATGGCAGGACCATATTATCAATATTAATACAGATATAAGGGTGTGTCAAAAGACTATGTGTATCTTCAATATATTATTATCATTGTCATAGCTGTCTATATATTAGCATGTATCAAGAATATTAAATTTTTTTCAGACTCCAAAACTTATTTCACGTACACATCAAAAGATTATTTGTGACTCCACTATTATTGCTTTTATTGTTGTTATATTCTAAAGTGTATCAAAAGTATTTTTATAGATTTTTATACAAAGCTGATTTCATGCATACATTGAGGACTCTCTATGACTCTAGAGTATTATTATTATTATTATTATTATTATTATATTAGGGTGAAGCAAAAGACTATATGGGACTCCACTATATTGTTGGTGCTGTTGTTGTTGTTGTTATATAAAATAATATGTATCAAAAAGCATTTTTATTTTTTACGGACATTTTACACATAAAACAACAATATGCAATTCTACTGTTATCATACTCCTTGCAAATTTTTCACACCTACATTAGCTGATGGTCTTTCACTGGCATCTGCATGATAGCAAGTCTCCACAGACTCGTCCTTTAATTTTCAACTCTTCCAGCCCTCTTTCCAGGTTTTTAGAAACTATTCCAGGTGTGCCAAACACAATTGGTATCAATCACTTTCATGTTCCACAGGTTTCTTAGTTCTCTAGCAAGGTCCAAGTACTAACCTTTCTTTTCACTTTTTTTGATTTTCACTCGGTGGTCGATTGGGACGGCAAAGTCCACTCCACAGCAGATCTTTTTTTGTTAATCATCACTAGGTCCAGTGATCTGGCTGGGATTAAGTGATCTGTTTGTATCTCAAAATCCAAGAGAATTCTCCAGGACAGCTTCTGCTTTGGGCAAGTACCATTTGGCAGTATAATCAAATTTTGTTTTTTTGCACAATTCCCAGTGGATTCCCTTCCCCACTTGTCATGTCTAGTTTTATACTCCTTTTGTGCAAGTTTGCTATATTCACGTATAAAAATGGATTCGGCATTAAATAACCTGCAATGGTTGATATGCCATAAAACCAAACCAGACCAAACCATATGTGACTACACTAGATTACAAATGCTATTTTCCATAATGTATATTAATTTGTATATAAAGAATTTTTCTTTTTTACAGATTTCTACCCCCAAACTTATTTCATGTACATACATGTATTTGGCTGCTGCTTTCATTTGGGCAGTGAGGAAGTTTTCATATTCATCATTTGGGGCATGTCTTTCAGATATGTCCTGAAGAATACTGAATTTGTTTCTTAAACTTATAGTAGATTTATTGCTTGTATCTCTATTGGTAAGTAAAGAGCAGTTATAATGTGTGATTTAGACTGTTTATTTCTGCATATACTCAGACAAATCTTTGCTGAGATGATTCTGTGATCAGAAGATTCTTCTTCAAAAGAGGTGTATGCCTCACAGTTCAGAGTGCTATTTATCCACTTCTTGTTTATGAATATACAATCTAGCTGAGCTTTAACATTATTTGGGTGGGTATAGGTCTATAGTTTTTCTCTCTTGTTTGGAATATAGTGTTTAGACATGAAAGACTGTTCTTAAGTGAAAAATCTGTTTGATATTTCTATTTGGCAGGTTGTGGTTGTGTAAGCCAAACTTTTTATTTTCATCTCTGCCTATTTGAGCATTCATGTCCCCACCAATGATGAGAACATGTTTGGGAAAGTGTAGAACAAGGTTGAGGTTGAGTTCTGATTCATCAGTGGCATTGGTGGGACTGTAGCAAGAGATGATTAGTATCTTATGTTTGGGAATGTATTGAGTAAGGAAAGATCCTATTTACCAACCCCTCTGCTCGGGCAGGATATGACACAAGGTCAATTTTTAAGCGGAGTTTGACAGGTTTGAATTCAGAGTTTTCCTTCTCCTAGACTAGTTGCCTCACCAAGGCTGAAGAACCTTGTCTGTCCTACTATTTACCCATAGCTGGAGGGAGAATAATTGGATTCATACCTTTCCCAAGGGTATTAGTGCTATGTGAAATGCAATCAGTCTCGTCCAAGATTTGAACTCGAGTCACCGTGTCCAATTCCTGCGACGATAACAATTACACCAAGGGCACCTCCTAAAGGAAGGAAAGTAAGGAAAGATAATTCACCTTAGAAAGTGGTGATATCCATTTTGTCACTGGTATTGGTGGGACTGTAGCAAGAGATGATCATTGTACAAGGGTTGCCATTTAATATAGTACTCATAATTCATGGTTGGATTTTTTTTATTTAATGATTTTAAGACACAAGTACTGAGAAGCATTGCTACATCTCTTATGGTGACATTGATGGAGTTTTTCCATGCAATTGCTGAGACAAATGTCCACCTATTATCAGTATTATGGTATTTTAAGACTAGTTCACTATGGTAATATGTACGTTCTTGCATGCATATAATGTCCATATTTTGTTCGCCTGCAGATGCTGTAAGCTTGCCCAATAATGCATCTCAAACAATTCACACCTAACATATCAGCTGGAACAATTTATAGCCATTAATAATTATGCCTAAAAATTCACACTGAAGAATTCATAGCCATAAACATTTTCTGCTGAAAAATTTATAACCAAAAGCAATTAATGTCAAACAATTAACTTCTAACAATTCATAGCCATAGACAATTCATACCAAACTATTGACCCACAAAAATTCATAGCTATAAAAAATTCATGCATAACTCTTTATAGCCATAGAAATTCCATCCTTAAAATTTCATAGCCATGAACAATTCATGCCTAAAAATTCACAGCTATAGACAATTTATGCCTAATTATTCACAGCAAACAATTAATAGCCATAGTAAATCCATGCTTAAAAGTTCATAGCAATAAAAATTTTACAGAACAGTTCACTGATAAATCATGCCAACCAATGCACCCCTGACATTTCATGACAAACTATTATCCCCAACAATTCATAATCATAAATAATTCCTGCCTATCAATTTACTTTCCACAATTAGCCACAGACACAATTCATGATAAATAATTTACTCACAATTTATAGCCATGAAAAATTCATGCCTAACAATTCATAACCAACAAGTTTCAACAATGTACATTTATATTGTGTGAATTAATCTTTAAAAAATATTTTTTACACTAAATTTTAATTCATAATTTGTTTGATTTAATTTAACCGGTTGATAATGATTATCAATGTTTTATAGCAACATTAACAGTGAAATTTTAACTTAATGTTATATTAAAATTTTATGACAATTCTTTTTTATTTTTTTTTTTAGTAATTTGTAGCATAAAAGTCTATGAATTGTTAGGCATGAACTGTTTTTGGCTATGGATTGTTGGTGATCAAGTGCTAGCAAATGTTTTTTCATCCTAATTATGGGCCTATGTCTATAATTCCCACTTTGAATGATTAACTTGATATATATCAATGGGTGTGAGTGATGTAATGGTTAGCAAGTTAGTCTAGCAAATCACTGATACTGAATTCAGTTCTTACTGAGTGCCCCATACTTCTGATCTGGTCAAAAACTAAGCAAAAGCTTAGTCAATAAAAAATTGATATATGTGAGTAAGATTAATTAGAGTTTGATTACTCCACTGTCACTAGATGATCACCCAGTATTTCTTTTAGGGTCAAGAATGGCTTTCCAATCCCCCATAAGAATGTGTGTAAAGTTATGTGTCATTAAATAAAGAACCCATTAATAGGATATGACCTCTAACATCAGACACCTGAAGGTCAAGAGATCAAAAGTTTTGAACCAGTGTGAACTGAGAGAAATAAGAAAACTAACAACTTTGAATCATAGATGCATGATGATTGATTGACTGAAGGAAGTTAAATGACTAGAAAGAGGAAATGGAGACAGTCTGATTTTTTAAAAGTTAGTTATGGTTTTAAAGAATCATAGAAACAGTTGAACATGTTTTAAAGCTTAGTAAATAAGAAGAAACTCAATACTTTACGCTTATGGACAAATATATATGTATTTACCAACCCCTATGTATGAGCAGGATGTGATATAAAGTTAATTTTTTAAGCAGAGTTTTACATGTTTGAATTTAGAGTTTTCCTTCTCTTGGACCAGTAGGCACACCAAGATTAGACAGCCCGATCTGCCCTACTATTTATCCATAGCCGGAGAGAGAATATTTGGATGCATACCATTCCCAAAGGTATTAGCCCTATGTGAAATGTAAATAACTTTATCCAATATTTAAACTTGGGTCACCAATTTTATTTCCTATGATGATAACCATTTCACCACAAGTGCCTTGATAAGTCTATGGACAAATATACTAATTAAGAGAGTGAAGATTTTTTTAGCAAGAAAAGAATTGGAGAGCAGTCTCAACTATAAAAGTTATGGAATAGCCTAAGTTGTTGTGAAAGGGTTGGTCGAGTGAATTTGGTATCACCTGTTTTATGTAAATTTCTGTAGATGAGAATAATTTTCCAAGTGGAATTAGATATTAAAATTAGATTCCAAAAGTTAACTAATGTCACTAGAAAGACAATAAAGAAAACCCTAACAACTTATCAGTTCAGGATCAAACTCAGAGTTTAGAAGAATTTTGTTGCTTGAAGCATCTTCCAGGAAAATAAAGATCAATGTTAAATATCAAGAATTTTGTGAGAGATAGTTGCTAGCTAAGGTTGAAGTCAAATGACAACAGTGTTGGATCTGACAGCAGCCTGGTTACTTGACTCCAACTGAAACCAAACCCTAAGCAAAACTTCAACATCTGCCAGCCACAGAGGGTATCTCCAGAAGGACTCCATCTAACTTTCAGACACTCCCCAATTCCAGGGATCTGCTGAGAAACCAAGACTAGTAAAAGAAGAGTTATCAAAGGAAGACATGACAGGCTGGTTGGTTATGGCTGATGTCACCATCATAAAGGGTATTCTGTGTTTGTTCCCAATGATCTCTGCAAGTAACATTTCTTTCTTTAGCAGTTGGGGCTATATCTGAGCAGATCCCAAACAAGTCAGAGGGTGCCTTGCAGGTACTTTCTCCCAGACATAATTAGCATTCCTGTCTGGGTGATGAAAGAAGGTGATTGGTTTGGTTTATTTGTCTAATGACATATCAACCATTCATGGGTTTGGCCCTGTGGGTAGAGTGTTCATCAATGGTCCGGGAGACCGGGCTTCAATCCCAAATCGAGTCATACCAAAGACTTAAAAAAAATGGTACTTGATACCTCCTTGCTTAACACTCAGCATTATAAGGTACGTATTAAGGGTAAAGTGGAGCAATCCAGGGAAAGGAGTAGCGCCCTCCCCTACACCTTGGTGTAGTAGCTATTGAAAAGGGAGCCTTCGGGTCGCCCTTGACTGTAGTCGCCAACTTAACTTACTTAATGCATACAGTCATCATGATATCAAGTATTCTTATTCAATATAAATAATTTTCAAATCCATCTATTCATCAACAATTCATAGCTAAATATTTCATTCCAAACAATTCATAGCAATTGATAATGAAATCTCTAAACAGTAATTCATAGCAATAGAAAATTTATCCCCAACTTTGTTTAGTAATATTGATCATCATCATCATCAAGTCATGCTGAGCACACAGATTTCCATGACTCTCTCTCTCTTCATCCATCCCTATCATCCACCACTCCTGGCTGGTCTTTCAAACTATATCCTCTGTCTAGAGAGAGCTAATGTAAATAAGTTCTTGCTGGTCAGCCAATATGAGCACGTCCTTGTGTAAGGGTTCATTGAAGAATGTCACTTATGAGTTTGTCCTTGTTTCTCCAGCAGTGTCTTGCATGTCTTGTTTTATCCAAGAAAGATGAACAAGACAAACAGGACACATGAACAGTAATATTCATACTAATTAGAAATTACTAAAAAAGAATTTTGTCACAAAATGTCTATATTAGATTAAATCAAAATTTCCCTCTTAATGATGCAATAAAATGTAATATTTTTCAATTGGCCATACTAAAAGGAATTTTAAATAAAAAATTAATGCTAACAACATTTTAATATGAGAACAGTCATTGAAATGTATACAACAGTCCCTAAACTAAATGTTTCATCAAATTCAAAAATAGAAAAATACAGTCATAATTTCTAAAAATAACTTTCTCAATTTTTGCCACTGAAAGCTAAGGGGTCTTAATACCAGCTATCCCCACAATTCAGTAACTGTACAGTAGCCAAGAAGAACAGTCTCTTAGATTTTAAAGCTATCAAACCACAAATATCAGTTGTGAATTCAATGATGATAAGCAAGTTTTATCCTCAAAGGAATTAAGGACTGACACATAAGTAAGCTATTAAAAAAAAAAAAGAATACTAAAAACACTCATTTCTCCTGTATATATACAAAATTCAGAAGTCACACAAAAACATATTTTCATAAATTATTGTTTATTGCCAAAAATAAAGCATAAAGATACAATGTCTGTACAATCCAACCTCCTGTTATTTGCTTTTTGCTTGTTATATTTTAGAATTCTGTCGCGAGAGAAGAAACTTACCTCCTGGATCAAAGCGCATAAGACTATGCCTTACGTAGTAATTGTCTATATTTTTGGGATGAGGTGTTTTCATTGATTATGCTTTTCGGACTGACTTCCTCATCTAGGTTGTTTTTTTTTTTGCCTTACGTGTCAAGCAGTCAAAAATATGTTCACTTCTGGAGGCAGAAGTTATAGTGGGTCGATCTCGAGTCTCGCGAGAAGAAATCTACTGCTCATGTAAATTTCTATATGCCGGAATTTGCATAAAAGAGCATGCCAGCTGCAGGAGGGGGTTCTTCGGGGACTGCTTTTTGACTGACAGAGCAAACGAGTTGACCATAGGTATACTGAGGAAGGGCTGCTAGGCGCGTGTGTTGTTATTTTTAGTCAACTGAGGCTACCTGATTGTCTGAGGATACAACAGTAGGGAAAACAAATCATGGAATCCATTTCCTTCCGTTGTACAATTGCTTACTAGTCCTGACTGTCTAGTAATTGACTTGGATTCAGCAACCAATTCCTTTGAGGATAAAACTCTTTTCTTTCTGTTGGTGAGGAGGCATACCATCCCCCATCTTTATTGCAAATTCATTTCAGTGTGGATTTTTTTTATTACCCAGAAGATTCCTCTGTTACAATATTAAACTACATTTTTTTAACAAACTTGTCATGCATAATTTGCTAAATTCATGTTACATTTGTAACATGTAAATAATTCTAACTTATTTTTTTCCTTCACTCTTTATCTTACTCTTGTTGCTTAGCTTCAATGATTTGGTGGGAATTGATGATCATAAGTATATAGCTTCTTGTGCGGACATTGAATGCCGTCGAGAGGACATCAAGAGAGATAGCTACTCGGGACGGATGGTGAGAGGAAATCCATGTTGTCAGCATGCTTTGATAACAATGAGACAAACTCTTTCAATTTTCTCATCCTCCAATGATGTTCTCAATCTATTTCTTAGACTTTACCCAGAGAAAGTAGTATAATCCCTTTTCTCTCTAGATATAGTCTGCCATACCTGATTTCCTATTTCCTTTTTGAATGTAGTTTTCTTATGTTCCTTGAGTCTGACTTTTCAAAAGTTGGCTAGCTGGAATTATAATGGCTCATTGGAAAATTACAGAAAGCTTCTTTTACAATTCTTTTAAAGGTTAATTTCAAAGAGAAAGGTGATGAAAAAAAATTCTTTAAACTTCAGAAAACATTCCAAAGATAACAACTCCAGAAACAGTTGAAAGTAAGGCAAAATGTAAATACCTTTCAGCAGGAATTTCCAAAGTGATATCAACTATAATACAAAATATTTTGGTCATGTGACTTAACAATTACTTCAAGATGGTTATATTCATGATTGAAAAGTTTATCATTTGTTTTTTGTTTTTTTTATCAAAACTCATATCCTACAGATAATTTTAAAAGCTTTTGGCAGTATGTATTGTGTTTCAAAATGATGCAAAAATATTTTCAAAGAGGATATTCTAGAAATAAGATTGAAAAATTTATTAAAATTTTATTGGAACCAATCTATTTAATTTAATCTTGGAGACAATTCTGGAATTAATTTTAGGATGGTCATATGATTAAAATTGACATATTAAATAAATAAAGTTTTCTTATATATATATATATATATATATATATATATATATACAAACCAACAACAAAGAGAAGTATTAGAAATATAATAAAGTGATATCAATATTGTGAAATTATTTTACTCTATTTTTAATCTTTATATCCCTCTCGCTTTATATTTATCTTTCTATCTATGTATCTTGAAGTTTGAATTGAATAGAATCAACAGTATTTCATGACTGTCAGTTTCTTATTGTTGACTCTGTGTCTATGCTATTCAATCTTAGCTTTACAAATTCTTTAACATTAATATTGAACACTCTTTGTTTTAAGATGTAGCAAACCATGTATATATATATATATATATATATATGTGTGTGTGTGTGTGTGTTTAAATCAATATGTCTATTACCTTATCACAATTTTCCATTACAGAAATTTATTTTTTAACATAATCTTCTTCCTTACCAATGCACTAAATCTCATGGTTCTCCATTAATTTTTTATATTTCTTAATTATATAGTGGGACCATTTTCAGATTAAAATACAACTAAACTTTTTAAGTCTACAGTGTTACTGATCCTTCCACGTGTGTGTGTTAGCATGTATTGGTCCATGTTTGTAGCGGTTTCTTCTGTTTGGCGTCTACTAAGCTTAGTCTGGCAAAAGACTACTAATGTAGAGCACTCAGTGATGGTCAAAATCATCGTGCATTAGTAATCTTCTGACCAAAACATGAGCAGCTTGCATCACAACTGCACAATGTCCAGTGATAAGATGAAAAAATCACAAACTGATAAAGAGAAGTTAGTCAATGATCCATACTTGAACACAACAATAGTTAGTAGAAATAAAAAAGCAAACAATTTCACAAATAAATTGAAACTAATCTTCAACAAGATTACCTCGTTAACCATCACCTGATGCAAAATTTTTTCTACCTTTTCCACCTTCAGCAAAATGTTTTTGTACAGACTTTTTTCTATGTCAATCTTGACATATCAGGTTGAAATGAAAGTTCTGTCTAATTTTTCAACAGGAAAATTTCAACAAGTTCGAATGAAATTCAAATTTTAACTGATATTTGCCAGTGTCTAGATGAATGATATATCTCATCTTCTTTCTGACAAAATAAAAATTATCTTAAGAAAACCTTTCAAATTAATTTCATGTTTGCTTCAAGTACAGAACACATTTGTCATGCAATACTTCATGAATTTCATTGAGAAAATAATGAAAATGAAGCAGAAAAATTTATCAAAAGCACATTTGATGATGATGTTGTAGGTGAAAGAACATATTGGAGATAGTTTTGCAATTTCAGAAAAGGGGACATCAGTCTAAAGGATGAGCCAAGAGAGGGTCACTCAAGAGGAATTAAGAGAAACTGGAAGTAGCTGTTGTGGCTAACCCTTCAAGTAGAGATGGTGGGTGCTTAGGGAGGAAATTTAGTTGCATCCTGACCTATCAATATATCAAGTATTAGCATTTGTATATTCATTGATATACTAACACTGAATAGACAGAAAGAAAGACAAGATAGGCTTATTTACACATGTCATCATCATCAAGTCATGCTGCTAGCACAGATTTCCTAGACTTTCTCTCTCCATCCATCCCTGTCATCCATCACAGCTGGCTGGTTTTCCAAACTACATCCTGTGTCCGCACAAAGTGGATGTAAATAAGTTCTTGCTGGTCAGCCAACACTAGCATATCCTTGTGTAGGGGTCCATTAAAGAATATCACTTATGAGTGCATCCTTGCTTCTCCAGCAGTGTCATGACTTGTTTGTTTTACATAGATGGTTTTAGAGATGGGAGGTAAGTGACAGTACAGCTGTTGTTTTGTGGAGTGTTGCTTCCAGGATTAGTTCAATATAGTTAGTAACATTCTAGTGCAGTTCCCAGTTAGCTTTCTCTCTATGCATTTTGTCAGCATCCATGTAGTGTATCTTTATAGTAGTATTGATACAACTGCTGCTTGGAAGAAATCCTGTTTTGTTTTATCAGATAAATCAGACTTCAATATGATCAGCAGCATATTGATAGCAATCCACGCCTTTGCTAGGTGCTTATTAACATCACTTTCTGCAGATGAGACACTGCTACCAAGGTGTGTGAACTTGTCTACTAATTTCAGAAAACAGCCATTTAGAGTAGAGATGGCTCCTTCTCATTTAAAACACACGTACTCTGGTTGTCTGAATTTCTGAGATGAAGCTAGATGATTTTTATCATTCAGGGTTTTCGGACTATCATTTTCATCTTTATTGTCATATTCACAATGTTTTCACTGATATGTCCTCCGGCCTTCTTCAGGTGCATTCACATAGAGGCCAATGCCTCCTCTTGCTTGCTTCAGGCTTTGCAGCAGGGATTTGGCTTGGGTAGGTGAATTTGCAAGAAGTGCTATATCATCTGCATAGTCTGTGTCTATTATAGTTTCAGTGAGATATTGTCTGTTCCTTGCCTTTTTTAGTGTAAAGCCATTTTCTTTCATTAGATCTATTGATGCTCAAAGAATATACTTTTGGCAGATTATAAACAAATATGGTACAAATGTATCCCCCAACAGAACCCAAGCAACAATGTTGAAGAATTCTGTATCTCTATCCGGTGAGCAAACTTTGACTTTCATGTTTCTATAAAGCATCATTATGGCTGTAACAGTTTCTTTGTGGAATATTTGCTCAATCTTTCCTGAGTGTATGGAATTAAATGTCTTGGAGAAATCTACAAACAATAATGTTGCCTCAAGATTTTTGCATGAACTCCTTTGATGACGGATGTTTAGAATTTGTGATGATGTCGACCAATTTCTCTGAAAACCATTATGATTTTTCCAAAGAATTTTTTCAATTTTAGGTTTACTATGGTTGAGAAGCAACGCATTATAAACCTTAGCCACAATTGAAGTAAGAGTTATGCCTCAGTAGTTCTTGGTGATTGTGACGTCACCTTTCTAGGGGAAGGAAAGGATGCAGCATTTGGTCCATAGTTGCAAAAATGAAGAAGTCAGTCATCAAATTTTCTTATCTTCCATACTTCTGGAAGTATTTCGTTGAAGCCTGTAGCTTTTTTGTTTTTAGTTTTTGTCAGTACTATGTTAAGTTCTTCATGAGTAAACTGTCCTAGTTTGATGTCCTAGATGGCAATTAATAATTTTTCTGAAAGGTTTATCAGTGACTTTAGGGGAGTTTCCAAGCAGATTCTTGAAATGTTCTTTCCACATTCTTTCTTCTATGCTAGTAGCTTTTAGTTTTTGCTCTTGAGGTCTTCTTCCTTTTCCTCACATGCTATTTGTGATTGTCTATCTTATACTGAGTTTCCTATTTAATTGATCTGACCAATTATGTGTTCTTTTGGGTATATGTTAGTTCTCTTTGTGCTTTCTTAAGTTTCTGTGTGTTCGCATTTATTCGGTTTCTTTTATTACATAAGGATACTATTTTCACTTTATCTCATTTTTTTTTTAACTTCATAGACTCTCATAGAACTCTTGGTTTGGTTGGTATGTATTCAGCTGCTTCCATCGTGGTGTCTATTGATGAGATAAAATAAACAGCTTAAGAAAGATTATCATGACTCTAATTCAAATTTACACACATAGAAACATTTAATACATACATAATATATATATACAAGAAGCATTAACAAGAATATACAAATATGTCCCAACAGATAAAATGTGCACATAATGTTTAATGAATAAGCAGTGTATGAAAAGGGGTAGAAAAACAGTAAAAAGTCTTTCTTGAGTTCTTTGGCAGTCACTAGGATTGGAGACAAAGTCTCTATTCTGATCAATAAGCAAAGATAAAAAGGCACATATTGTTCAAAATGCAACCAATGAAGATTTTTCTCAGTGTTTGGTGGAATTAATGCAAGAAATTATTTATTAGGAGCTGTTAAACAATAATCAAACAAGTTTACTGAAGTTTACTGCCAACAGCTAAGGTGTTTAAAAGCAGCTTTGAACAAAAAACATCTATCTTTAGCAAAGAGAAAAGAAGCCATCCTTTATAATGGTATATACAAATGATCAAATATCTCCAAGATGAATTCTGGTGGGAAATAATGCTTCATCCATCACATTCCTTGAACCTTGCTCCTTTCCGTTATCATTCGTTTTGAAATTCCTAAAGCAATGGGTGAACTTAGACTAATTTTAAAAGAAGAGTTTGATAATGAGTTAGTCTCTTACTTCAACTCAAAACCTAAAAGATTTTGTACATGTGGCATAAAAGATTTTGTTAGTTGGTTGGTATTTTATGACATATCAACCCTTATGCCAAATCCTGTTTATATATATATATATCATCATCATCATATCGCGCTGGTAGCACGGATATCCCTGACCCTCTCTCGCCACTCCTCCCTATCGTTCATCGCCCTAGGTAGGTCTTCAGGACAACAGCCTGTATCCTCACATAGCTGCTGAATGTACGTTCGAGCTGGTCGTCCTGCTTTTGCGCGGCCATGTGTGGGGATCCATAAGAGTACATCTCTTATGAGTTCATCTCTGCTTCTCCAGCAGTGTCCTGCACGTCTGGTTCGTCTAACTTGAATAGTTTTCGTGATAGGGGGCAGGTGGCCGTACAGTTGGTGTCTTGTGGGGTGCTGCTGCCAGGACTTGTTCAGGATTGCACGCAGCATTCTTGTGTAATTGCCATCCAGTTTCTTCTCCAGCCGTTTTGTTAGCGTCCATGTAGTGCATCCATATAGCAGTATCGATGTGACCGCTGCCTGGAAGAAGCTGCGTTTCATTTTATCGGTTAGGTCTGATTTCCATATAATCGATAGCCTATTGATAGCTGTCCATGCTTTCGTTAGCCTCGTTTCGATGTCTTTTTCGGTTGATTCGATGCTGCTTCCTAGGTACGTGAATTTGTCTACTTGTTTAAGTGGGGTTCCTTCTAGAGTGGAGATGTCCCCCGTTTGGTTATAGCACATATATTCCGTTTTGTGTGCATTAACATAGAGGCCTATGCTTGCTGCTGCTCGTTCCAAACTATGCAGAAGAGTTTCGGCTTGGTCAGGTGTATTTGCCAGTATCGCTATGTCATCGGCGTAGTCAGCGTCGGTAATTGTTGTTGCGGGGTATCTTCTGCTTCTTTTCTTCGTCAGTTCGAAGCCATTCTCTTTGATTTTGTCAATCGATGTTCTAAGTACGTAGTCTAGACAAATGATAAAGAGGTACGGGGCCAGCGTGTCCCCTTGTAGTACTCCTGCTACAATGTCAAAGTATTCTGTGTCTCCATCCGGTGATCGTACTTTTACTTTAGTGTTTCTATAGAGAATCGTTATTGCCGCTACGGTTTCTTTTAGGTATGCCGTACGCTAGTAGGATTTGTTCCATCTTTCCTCTGTGAATGGAGTCGAAAGCCTTGGTAAAGTCGACAAATATTAATGTCGCTTGTAGGTTCTTTGCCCGTACACCTTCAAGGATTCTGCGGATGGTTAATATTTGTGAGCTCGTGGATCTATTTCTTCGGAAGCCATTTTGGTTTTTTCTAAGTATGATGTCGATTTTGGGTTCTATTCGGTTTCGTAGTAGGGCATTGTAGATTTTGGCAGCTATGGATGTAAGTGTTATGCCTCGGTAGTTTTTGGCTAATCCGAGGTCCCCCTTTTTAGGGAAGGGGAGTATGCATCCCTTCATCCATCTATCTATCGGATTTTGATTGTATACTGCGTTGCAGTGGCGGAGCAGTATGTCGTCGAATTGTCTGGTCTTCCATACTTCCGGTGGAATTTCGTCCAGCCCTGCAGCTTTCCTATTTTTAATTTTTCTGAGAACCGAGTCGAGTTCTTCTTGTGTGAACGGTCCTAGTTTAATGTCTAATTGTTTGCTAATTATTCTGGTGATTGGTTCATGCGTTATTTTTGGTGGGTTTCCAAGTAAGTTTTCGAAGTGCTGTTTCCACAGTTTTATTCTTTCTTGTTGGTTTGCTGCTTTCAGTTTTGCTTTGGCTGTGTTCTTTCTTCTGCTCACTTCGTTTATTGTTTGCCATGCTATCCTAGATTGCCTATCTTCCACCGAGTCTCTGATCTTATCTATCTGATTTTGAATGTATTCTGTCTGTTCCTTTATATATATGCCTGCTAATTGATATTGTGCCGTTTTTAGTTTTAAGGCATTTGTGTTTGTTGGGTTTTTTCGATAATTTTTGGAGGCCGTTTTCACTAGTGCACGTTTTTCTCTCACAGCTAAAGTTTCCCATGGGACTCTATATTTAGTTTTAAGTTTTGTTGGAATGTATTTTGCTGCTGCCTCGAGGTGTGCATTGACGAAGTTTTCATATTCGTCGTTTGGTGTACTTGTTTCCGTCTTTTCTTGTAGTGTTTCGAATCTGTTTCTTAATTCTAATACGTATTTATCTCTTATATCTTTGTTGTTTAATAGGGCCCAGTCATAGTGTTTGGTGGTCGCTGTTCGTTTGGCGTTCTTTCGTAGGCTTAACCGTATTTTCGCCGTGACTATTCGGTGGTCGGTGGACACACCCTCAAAAGAGGAGTATGCCTCGCAATTCAATGCACTATTTTTCCATTTCTTGTTTATAAGGACGTAGTCTATCTGAGCTTTACTATTGTTTGCGTACGTGTATGTCCATAGTTTGCCCTCTCTTTTTTGGTAGTTTGTATTGAGGCATGCTAATCTATTTTCTATCATGAAATCTGTTAGATGTTGCCCATTCCTATTTGACGTGTTGTGGAGACTGTATTTGTTGTTTCTGTTTTTCCCGATTTTTGGCATTCATGTCTCCACCAATGACTAACATGTTGTGTTTCGGGATGCTACGCACTAATGAGGATAACTCATCGTAGAAGGCGACTAGTTCGTTTTCTTCACTAACATTGGTGGGGCTGTAGCATGAGATGATTGTTGCTCTGGGGTTTCCGTTGAATGTAGCTGCCATCATTCTAGGCTGTATTTTCTCAACGCTATTAAGCGTTTTTAATGCTCTAGGTCCTATAAGTAATCCTACCCCTCCTACTGCGGCGTTGACAGAGTTTTTCCATGCGGATACAGTGGCGAGCGACCAGCCATTGCCAGTTTCGTGATATTTGATATCTTCGGAGTGCGTGTATCTGTGTTCTTGTATGCATATTATGTCTATCTTATGTTCTTCGGCCGATGCGATTAGCTCTGTGAGTTGTCCTATTCTATTTAGGGTTCTAACGTTAAATGTGGCTATTTGTAGTGTTTGCTTGCATTTTAGTAGTTTTGATTGTTTGAGCTCTGTAGCTGATTTTTCGAACACCGAGGCCAGGGCTCCAACCTCAGCAGGACGCGCCCCTTTTTTACCCGCGCGAAGAGCGATGCGGTTTGTGTAAGTGGTTTGAGTGTGGGTCATGGTTATCTTTCGATGGCTGTTTTATTCTCTTCTATAGAAGCCACTCTTATAGAAGAGCAGCAGTAGTTCCCCGATCGAACTAGCGATCCTGAGCGTAAAGTCGTCAAACTCACGTCCAGGACCCGTTTAGGTATTGAGTTTGGTCGTACATGGGATTATTCAAAATACCTTTACGTACATCATGCTGCTTCCCATGTGTACGCAAAAAAAAAAAAAAAAAAGGGGGGGGGGTAATTTTGGTTTAAGTTTTCTTAAGTTTTAACTTAGTTAAAGTCCAACATTAAGGTACTTTCAATGGTACTGACTTGTGCTTTTTTTTTTTTTTGCTGTATTGGGATTTTTCCTATGTATTTTTTTTTTTTTTTTTTTTTTTTTTTTACTACAGTTGGGAACCTAGCAGGCTTCAGGAATTATAGAGCTTAAATAAAATTTTCTCTTTCCCTTGGTGGGGGGGGGCCTGTGGTAGCATTAGGTGTTTTAGGCTTTTTCTTCTAAACTACTGTTAGGGCTTTCTTTACGAATTTTTAAATTATTCGATAGAAGACATTCAAAAACATTCTGCCTTGTTCGCTGACATTGGAATGTATAGCACCAATTTGGCTTTACAGTAGAGTAAGCGTGTCTTTACATTTAAAACGCATAGTTTAAGCATTATTTTACAAACAAAATACAGCATAACATTTTGTAAAATTCAGCATTTTAAATTGATTGGACTTAAAGACATACTGACCAAAATTGATATTTCTTCCAGTTGGCTCCTGAGTTCAAATGCTTCTTCCTCGTTTCGACTTTTATTTATTACTGAAATTTTACGTAGCTTTGGAGGCGGTCTTATGGGGGGGGAATTCATTTCATTCTTTTTTTTTCTCTCTTTTTCCCTTTCTCTTGGGGGGGGGGCTATGGTAGCATTAGGTGTTTTAGGCTTTATCTTTTAGACTACTGTTAGGGCCTTTTTTTTTTTTTTTTTACTATAGTTGGGAACCTAGCAGGCTTCAGGAATTATAGAGCTTAAATAAAATTTTCTCTTTCCCTTGGTGGGGGGGCCTGTGGTAGCATTAGGTGTTTTAGGCTTTTTCTTCTAAACTACTGTTAGGGCTTTCTTTACGAATTTTTAAATTATTCGATAGAAGACATTCAAAATTTGTTTGTAGATAACTATATTCAAACAAGTTATTTGTTTGAGTACAGTTAAATAGTTTTAAGTATTGCAATCTAACACTAATAATTGTATTTAATATTAATCATTTGTTTGCACACAGTTAAATAGTTTCAAGTATTACTATTTAACATCAATTTATCAACTATTCCAGTGAAATATAAATAATTTGCACTCGGCTGTATGACTTCAAATAACTAATAATAATAATCTTTATTAAATGATTGAAAAGTTCTATTTGACCCATATATGGGACTGTTACAGGTACTGAAACTCAGAGTCGACCTGAGAGTAATGGTAATGAAGAGGTATTTCATATTTTTCAAACTCCAAGACTGAAGTCTCACAATTAGATGCAGTTTAGTGTCATATCCAGGACACTCAAAGTCTTCTTTTTCTCAATGCGATTGACCTTCGACCACTGCTTCCTATCACCTTTAAGAAAAAAGGGTTTGGGGTTTGCTTGCCATACAAGCAATTTGAAAAATGCCATTAGGACAATTCTACAAATGGTAGGGTTTGACATGACCAGCTGATTGATGGAATCAGGCTCCTCTAACTGCTTGTCTAGCCCAGTAAGCGCCAATATGAAGTGTTGCAGGTTACATGACCACTTTGGCCACTGAGTCATAGACTGCTCAGCCACAAAGATCCCATCTTCAAGCGGCCCATGGCCAACAGATGGCCTTGTTGGAAGGGCAACTATATTAATAGTTAAATATACCTAGAATAACTATTTTGTTTGATTCATCATTGAAAATATTGGACAGAACTTTTGTTACAAACTGATATTTCTAATGACCCCTCTCTCTCTCTCTCCCCCTCACTCTTTTATTCTTATCATTATATAGATACAAGCAAGTTTATACAGTCTTTTTTTTCTCTGTATATTAAGTAGTTATTCTATCCTTATTTGATAAACATTTTTCAAAATGTCTTTTTAATATAGATAAATGAGTATGTTTGTCAATTACTAAGTTTAGCTAGTTTGTCACAAGGCCAGAAGTATAAGGCATCTAATGAGGATCAAAAATCACTTACTATTAGACCAGAAGACATCCAGATAAATGTGTCTGTTTGCTTACATCTTAATCTAGATATTTGTCTCTTTCTTATTGTATCTATGTCATGATCTGTCTTTATCAGTGATTTTCTCTCTCTCTCTCTCTCTCTCTCTCGCTCTATCTGTAATTCTGTCTCTTTCTCTATTAACAACTCACATTCTTTCTGCTTCTCTCTCTCTTTATCTCACTCTTGATCTCCAAGATTCTCTCTTTCTTTCAATTTCTTTTTCTCTCTCTTTTTCTTTCCTTGCAACTCTTTCTTTCTCTCTTTTTGTTTCACTCTCTCTTTTGCTTTATCAGCAATTCTTTTCATTTTTCTCTCAGATGGACAAGATATTTATGATTTTCATAATTTAAAAAAGCAAAAATATCCCAAAAATAATAATCATAATCATTTTATAATTATAACTGTTATTAAGATTATTTGCGGTTTTGGATAAGATATCCCTGAAGTTGTTCTGTTGAAAAGATGTAAAATAATCAGGGAAGGTTTTCATTATTTTCATAAACTTTCCTGATTCAAAAGAGCCTTAAAATATATTAATGATAGTCATAATTATTTTGTAATCATGACAGTCATTAAGATCATTTACTGTTTTGGATATGATATCACTTAAGTTGTTCTGTTGAAAAGGTGGAAAATATTCTTGAAAGATTTTTAAATCTGCTACTTTTCTTTTCACATAAATCTCCTTGTCAAAAATTTATCACTAATATTTTCCAATTGCTATTATGAAGTGCTTTTATTATTGATATTTAATAGGTTGTTTAGTCTGGCACAAGGCCACGGGAAGTTGGGTATCTACGAAGAATTAAACTCACTATTGTAGTTTTTTAGCCCAGCTTGAAAGCCATTACACTATGGCAGGACATTCTTCTTTATTGATATTCAATAAATTGAGCACAGTCTGGCACAAGGTCAGCAGTATAGGATTGCCAATGACAACTAAAATCATATTTGTAATAATACTCTGTTGGTGAGGTTTGAAATATACTTACTTCTTCAGTAAAGGGGTAAGATCTCACATCAAAAAGAGGTGTCCTGGGTATGACACTAAACTACATCTATTTGTGTGGCTCTATTTAAGGAGCTCTGGGGAGTATGATGTACCCTTTCATTGCCATTGCTTGCAGGTCCATTCTGACCTGGAGTGGTAGGACTTGCTAGGATCCCATCTATGTGTCAAATATATCTGTTTGCAAATTATTTGAATTGGGAATATTTGATATCATATAACTATGTGCAAAAAGCTTAAGAATCTGCACACAAAAAATGTAAATATAAATATACAATATCAACATCTGGTCAAAATATAACGACAGATTGACATGCTGTTAAACACAATAATTTTCATAAAATTGATTTATGAAACAAACTTACTAACCATTGCTCCATAGTGAGTGGATTTTGTTATAGACATTTACAAAGCTTAGTTTAGTATGTCACAAGGTACCCGGTGAGCATCAAGTTCACTATAGTAAAACTGTTTGCAGAAGTAAATTGTTAGTTATTGCTCTGTGATGAAGCATCCACAAGTAATGTTATAATATTTTCTTGTAAAGGGATTGTATTTGCATTATCTTGGAGCCTTTGAGTATTTTGAAAATGGATGTAAAATTTGACAAAAATATATCCTACTATAGGGTTTGCTTTTTGGCTGAGAGAGACTTGTCTATAAAGTCCATCTATTAAGCAATGATGGTTGGATGGGTTTTATGGCATATCAACCTTTGTAGGTTATTCAACACCAAATCCATTTTTATGCAATAATTCAGTTCTATTTCAAACAATTCTGTTTAGCATGAGTACACAGTTTTAATTGTCAAAAACAGTTCTATTTCAAGCTATTCAAACAGTTCAAATTCAGCCAATTCAGTTTAGTATAAGTATAGATTTTGTTTACACATAGTCAAATGTCAAAGCATTTCTATATCAAGCAATTCAGTTTAGTATAAGTACTATTTCAACGTCAAAAACTGTTCCATTTCAAACAATTCAGTTTAGCATAAGTATGCAGTTTAAATGTAAGTAATTGTCAAAAACATTTCTATTTCAAGCTATTCAGTTTAGTCCAGTAGTTCTAATTCAAACAATTCAATTTAGCATAAGTATGCAGTTTAATTCTATTTAACCCATAGATAGGGCCCTTATCAGGTACCACCACTTCAGGTCAGAGTTGACCTGGGAGCGATGGCAATGAAAGGGTGCTCCACATTCCCCGAAGCCCCAGCATCACTGGAACCTCACCATCAGATTGTTTAATGTCATATCCAGGACACTTGAAGTCGGTGTATTTACAGCCCCAGCCAACTGGGCAATTAAGCAATGAGATTGCTTGGATAAAAAAATGTTCATAATCAACTACACACACTGACAAAGTTTCCACTCTTGGAAAATGTAGGAAGTCTTCAACTGACACTGCCTTCAGCAGGCTCAACTTGATAAAGTGAAGTTTACAATTTAATAATAAAAACAATCAAAATTAAGATAATTCATACAATTCTTAAAATAATGATAATAATTTGTTATTTACAAAGTTACAGCATTGAGGTCCTCTATAAGGATCAGATTTACTATCCTTGCAATGGATGCTGGTTAATATAAAAGTTAAAACTTAATGATAAAAACAACAAAGATGAGGATACTTATCAGAATTACTTATGAAATAAAGTTGCTGGTGACCATAGTGGAAGGCTCCCCGAAGGCTCCCCTTTTAACAGCTACTACACCGAGGCGAAGGGGAAGACGCTACTCCTTCCACTGAGTTATGAAATAATAAAGATATATTGATATGTAGATTGTATTTTTTTGTAATACTCACATGTACCTGAAAAAGAAGAATAAAGACAACTTAATAAAAGCATAGGTATTTCATTCAAACTGAAATTAATACATTAAAGAGAAAATGAGACAAACAAAAGATTGTTACAATCCAAAAAAGTACAGTCTTGCTTAGAACAATGATAGAAATGCTTTAAATCAAGAATGTACCAGCAAAGCTATGACTGAAATCCTTCACACTTTAACAGTGTGGTATCTTTATTTATACTATCTGGAGGTTTGCCATTTTTGTTTATAGGCGATTGGTGTTCAAATGGTAGTGTCTCACTTTATTCCTATATGAAACCTCCCCTTTGAGATGACTTCCTTTGGAGGTATATTTCTTCACTTTCAGTTTGATATTAAAAAATTCTGTAGCTGTTCATTTTCTCTTACCATAAACCCTTGGTTCAACAGTTTCTGGTCGTGTGGGTATGTCAAACGTGTCATACAACATTTCCATAGGTACTTCTTTTCATAGACTTACTAAATCAGTGAATCTCCATTTTAACTGATTAAGATGTTGCTTATCTTCCCACCTTTGTCCCTGCACCATTATGTCATTTTTCCTTTCTTTGAAAATGTCATTTTCCCAGAATTCTTTTCTATATTGGTTCACTTTAAAAAACACTTTATTTCCAGGTTTGAAGTATTTGCTTATATTATTGTTATTTCTTGATGTTCTCACCTTACGATCAGGTTGTAATTTATTAAAAAAACGGACTTAATCTTCTAGGTGAACATCAACTCTGCAGGTGACATTCCAAACACAGTGTTCAGGTTTGGCACTATTCTGAAAACGCTCAGAAATTGCGGTAGCATTACTTCATCTGCCTCCTTTCCCTCCAACATTTTTAATGCCCTTTTGAATGTATTGACAAAATGTTCAGTTTGTCCGTATGATCTTGGGTGATAAGGAAGCATTGAAATGTGTTCTATCGCCAATGATTTACAGAAAACCCTAAATTCACGAGTTGTGAATTTTGTTCCATTATCTGAAATGATAGTGTCAGGTACACTGAACCTGGTGTAAAAAATTTATTCTTACTATGGATGTTAGGCTTCTACATTTGAATATTCCAGGCCATTTAGTGTAACTATCGACAAGTACTAGACAGTATGCTCTGTTTAATGGTCCTGTGAAGTCTGTGTTTTCTGGACCATGACACATTGGTTTTTGGCCAAGGTTGAAATTTTATTGGCAGTGACTTCACTGTCAGAGCGTAACCTCTGCATTATTTTACTAGATTTTCAAGGTCATGATCTATTTTTGGCCAATACATATAACACTTCATTAAGGATTTCACCCTAGAATTTCCTGAAAGTTCTACATCAAATTCTTTTAGCATGTATTTTTGCAACAAAGTTGGCATGAGAATTCTTTCTGTGTACATAAGTACATTATTGCATAATGAAAATGTGTTACTTCCAGTTATATTCCCTTTTTTTTATTTTTTATTTAAATCTTATTTGCTTCTTCATTTTTATGATAAAATCAGCTTTTTCTGACATAATTCCTATTTCCTCTAATGTTATGGGTAGTCCTTTCACTGTATTGTATAATTCATTCTTGATTTAATATTTGGCCCTTATCACTGCAATTACTGTGTCCTCAAGTGCTTCACAGAATTTTGGTATCAGTCAAGATAGTCTGTCTGCATGACTCAATTTTTTAGGTGGTAGAAACTCTGTTTTTTTTATTATAGTTTAATTGGATAGGTCCTCAGCACTGCAGTTTATTTGCTGTATGTGTAGGAACACACTTTCTTGATCCATATATGGACAACAATGGATGATGGTCTATCTGTAGTATGAATTCTCGACCATGTAGGAATTTGTATATTTTTCTTTTTTAAGTAGAGGGATTATATTGTGAATTGAATTACCATGACCAGAAAATCTGGTGGATGCTTACATCCGACATTCAGAAACACTGGACAGCTGTTTCAACCTTATTAGGTCTCATCAGCAATGTATACCGTGATCTCCACCACTGGAGATCAAACCAGCAACCACAGATTGCAGAGCCAAAACTCAATAACTGAGCCAACAGTCCATATCACACACAAGTGACGCCAAATTAACTAGTCATGTTAATTGCATGCCCAATTCACCTGAATATGTCTTGTAAGTTACATCTGTACTCTTTACAGAGGACATAGTCACTTCTAGGGCCATGTCTTCCCAAGAGGATTAGAAATATGCATCCATGTAATTATTATGACCTCAAGGGCAAGGATATAGATGTATATTTTTCAATTCACAATACAATCCCTCTACTTAAAAAAGAAAAATATACATCTATATCCTTGCCCTTGAGGTCATAATAATTACACAGATGCATATCTATAATCCTCTTGGGAAGACGTGGCTCTGAAGGTGACTGTGTTCTCAGTAAAGAGTACAGATGTAACTAACAAGACACATTCAGGTTAATTGGCTGCACAATTACCATGACTAGTTAATTTGGTGTCACTTGTGTGCGATATGGACTATTGGCTCTGTTGTAGAGTTTCGTCTCTGCAATCTGTGGTCGTTGGTTCGATCTCCAGTGGTTGAGATCACGATATACACTGCTGATGAGACCTAATAAAGTCAAAACAGCTGTCCAGTGTTTCTGTATGTCATGCATAAGTGTTCACCAGATTTTCTGGTCATGGTAATTCAATTCACAATGTAGGAATTTATTAAACTTTTTCATAGAAAATTTAATAGCCAATGCTTCCTTTTCTATCTGGCTGTAACTTTTATCAGCTTCTATTAATGATCTTGAAGCATGAAGTATTGGTTTAGGTTTTTCATCTTCTTCAAAATAGTTCCCTTGCTGCACACTAAGTTCACACTCCTGAAAACAGTGCTGGAAGTCTTTAACTGACACTGCCTTCATTTGGTTTGGTATGACTTGTTGCATGTGTCTAAAAGTTCTCAAATGACAACCATGCTGCTGAGTTTTGATTTTTGATAACAGGAAATAGATGTAAGGATTCATATCAGAGTGTAAGGAGGGGCAGCTGTGGTTTGATAGGAATATTCTTTTGGGCTAAAAACTCAACAAAAGAGAATTTGTCAAGAAAGTAAACAGGTAATCAATGTTAGTTCATGAATCATTCTATCATTTTTGTCTCATTTTCCTCAGTTTAATCAATCCACAGTCTTTTGGCCATCTAAAAGCCTTGTATATCCAAAGAACCTGCAGCTGGAGTGAAACTTCTGTCAAATTGTCAGGAAGTCTTTGTTAAAATTTGATTTAGTGTTTCATTTTTATGACACCAATAACCAAATGAATCTGTAACAATCCAAGATTTCTCAGTTCAAGGTTAACATTGATTAGTAGATTTTCAATCAGGGTTGCAAATCTGAAAATTAAAAAAAAAAATCAGTTTCATTAGCTTCTAGATCAACCTAATAATCTACTAAAAGGTTTCTTTCATAGCTGATAGGGTCTTTATTTCCAGGTGGTGTTAGAACTTGAAGTTTAAATTTAGGTAAAAAGGCAGAATTTGAATATTAATTTGCAAGGTGAGAATTTAGATGATAAAATATTCATATTCAGCACATTGCAAACCCCACAAAATTATTAATCATTGCAAATTTCAAGTGCACTGCTCTAATAAAAATCTTGTGTGTCATTTTTTTTTCAAATTACCATCACACACATGCACATATCTAAATATACACAAACATGATTAGAATGCTAATAATATACTAGTCAACAAAGAGAAGCCATTAGGTTCTTGCTGTATTTATTTACTCAAGCTCTCAGCCACAAACAGGATGTGACACAAGGTAATTTTTTTTAAGCAGAGTACAGCTGGTTTGAATTCAGACTTTTAACAAAGATCTATTTGACCTCTGAATGAGATCCTAATAGGTACTACCACTGGAGGTAAGAGTGGACCTGAGAATAAAAATAATTCTGAGTTTCTCATCATTTTTTCTTATGAGAAAATAGCATAATCGGATGAAAAAGAAATAAAAATTGACATTGCAATCTTAAAGTCAGGGCCTGTATTTTGTCACCCACACCCTTATCAAATCCCAAGATCAGACTTCAAAAAAAAAAAAGATCTCAACTTCTTTAGCTTGAAGCCACTGCTTCTGAGAGGATCCATTTGTAATGGACTTGACCTGAAAGTTTAAATGAAGCCACTTATCATATCTAATTACAGTAAACTTGAAAAACTTAAGATAATAGCTGAGTGTTGATATTCAGCATACCTTGTTTCACCTACAATCACATGTAAGTGCAATTTGGCTGTTAATAACATGGGATTTTATATTTGACTGTGTAAGGTAATATTTTTTCTCAAATTTGTTGAGACAATATCAAGATGTATTCTATAACTACCCAAGAAGCATTTTCAAGAGCAAATACAGGGAGGTATTTTCATTAAGTGCAGGGAGACAAGGGTGCCGAAATCTGAGATGGTCTCATTGAATCTATTTTGTTTGGACATTACTCATATCAAATATTTCTAACTAAATCCAAATGAAAGATTAAAAAGAATAAACAATTCTAATGTGACTACTGAAGAAGAGCAAAGAGGTAGACAAGAAATAATTATTAATTCATCTATCTTCATAATACATATGTGTGTGTGTGTGTGTGTGTGTGTGTGTGTGTGTGTGTGTGTGTGTGTGTGTGTGCATAAATAGATGTGTATGTAGGTGAGTGGGGGAATGCAAATATATAAAAATTATGATTAAAATGTAATGCTAAAAGTGTTTTTAATCAATAAAAATCTTTGTGTGAAAATGCAAAACAAAATCACAACATTTTTCAAGAAATAGGATAAAAACTCATGTCTCATATGTTGATTCTTGGGTGTGCTACTGTTTAGTATATATTCATTATATATATGTGTTTATCTATATTTGCTTTTATATATATATATATACACACACACACACACTATGGGTAAATAGTAGGACAGACTGCGTTCTTCAGCCTTGACGAGGCAACTAGTCTAGGAGAAGGAAAACTCCGAATTCAAACCTGTTAAACTCTGCTTAAAAATTGACCTTGTGTCATATCCTGCCTGAGCGGAGGGGGTTGGTAAATATGTATATACACACACTCATGCATCTATATGAGAGTATGCAGGTAGGTGTAAATATATATGAGCATGTGTATATGTGTATATATATATATATTTAAATAAATAGGAATGAAAAAACACTGGGTCTTCAAGGGATGATTTTATTTGTAGAAATATGAGCCAACATTAAAAGCTTTGATTTTCATACCTTCATCAGGCTGTGAGAGTTATCAAATGAAACCAAAAAGATGAGAAAATTTAAAACATTCTATTTCCATTGGTAGTGTTCTGTTTTTAATTTGTGTGATGTAATCAGCATTCCAAAATTTATATTAAAAAATCTTTATCGCATCAGTCTATCTATTGATTTATGTTATATTCATTATATTTGAATTTATGTTATATTCATTATATTTGAATTATTTGAATTATATTTGAATTATATTTGAATTGTCTAGTCACACTGAAGAGTTCTGATAGAACAAAACATGTCTGTCTGTGGATGACAGTATATATGCTCCCCTACTCCTGTGGGGGTTGAGCTCTCTAGTGTGGGAAGAAATGGTTGCCACTAGTGTAAAGCAAGGCTCTTCAAATGAATTGAGCTCTCGGTAGCTGTTAAGCGGATATATGTAAACAAAAACAAATGTGATACATAAGCGTTTAAACTTCCTTCGATTGCACTGGATTCCTCGTGGCTGAGTGGTGTAATCTTGGATTGGTGTTTTAAGTCAGCCAGGTTTCAGTCCCAGATTCGGGAATCTAGCCTGTCTAGCCACACTGAAGAGTTCTGATAGAACGAAACAGGTCTGTCTGTGGATGACAATATATATATATATATATATATATATATATATATATATATATATATATATATACACACTGGTGTATGTGAGTGAATGGGTGTAAATATATATATGTGTGCAGACATATGCATGTGAGTATATGTGTATTTGTGTTAGTGGGTAGTTATATATGTGTGTATGTGTGCATGCCTATACATGTGAAATAAACCTATGAAACAAATTTATATTAATAAATAGACATTGACTATCTATCAACAATGCAATTGCAGTTGAACAGAAAGACAATATGTTGAACAGAGCAATGAATATCAGCAAATTTGACACTTGAATTAAAAACAAAATCCAAACAAGAAACTTTAGAAAAGAAAGATTTTAAAACATGTATAGAAATCAAGATGCCAAAAAAATAAAGAAAGGAGATCTAAGATATTCACATTCTTTCACCCTAACTGCGTCAACTTTACCAAAACAAACCTTTGTATACAACTAAAAGCATTACACATAGAGATCCTAATAAATATGCCAGAGATATTTATTCGTCACATCAACAGATATCAGTTCTGATAACAGTTGAAGTAAGTAGTTCTTGGATTAAAATGGGGATTGAATTACCAAAACTAAGAATTATCCAGAGACTTAAAATCCAAACTTTTTTTTTGTTTTAACTTAATGGAAATATTTTCAGCAGAATTTAATTTATCCTTAAGATTAGGGTCAGTATATTCTCAGATTTTACAAAAATAAAAACAAAAGTAAGTATTTTATAAGAAACTTAACAATTTTCCTGAAAACAAAATATTCTATAGATACCAAATTAAGAAAAATATTTAAAAGAACTGACAGCTATAGGATTACCTCCCTTGTTTTCTACTGCCTTGCCAAAGCAGTATAAAGAAAGAAGACACAAAAGTCTGGTAGCACTTTTTGCTGACTGCATCCTCTGCAGAGAGGTTAGACCCACACAAAATTTAGTATCCAGTAGTTATGACACGAAATAGCATCTGATGGTGAGTCTCTTTTTCTTGAGGTCTAGGGAGTGTAGAATACCTTTTCATTGCCATTACTTCCAGATCCACTAAAACCTGTTTGAGTTCCATCTATGGGTTAAATAGATCGGTTGAAAAATTAATTATATTTGATGGGACAGTATAAAGAAAACCTTTTTAAGAAACAACAACACAAAAAATATAAATACAAATCTGATTCCCTAACCTCGACATAAAATAACCTTAGACAGGTTGACATGCCATTAAAATCAATCATTCACAAAAGCCTCATTCTTTTTATCCATAGAATGCTTTTGAAACAAGATTTGTCTCCACCTTTGAAGTACAGACTTTTCATCCCCAGCAAACCCCATCTTATATTAAATACAACATTAGAGAATAGTACACAACATACAGTACTCTAAGCTTCCTTGATTACACATAGATATGTCAAATAATTTCAATAAGATCAACAACTAAAGGACTCTTCTCAAATATGTAAGTCTTTCACAAACTTTCATTTCTGTTTGTAACTTCTCACACACATATGTAGGATAAAGACATTCCTGCATACACATCTACATTCATGTGATTGGGATTTATTCATCTTCACATGAGGCCAAAATGTAACACAAAGTCAATTTAGAGAGGGCTAACCTGCAAGAAGCAAGTCTCCCAGGGAGTAGTAGCAAAAATTGCCAATGTTCCTTTGGCATTCCTCTTCAGGAGTGCCTCAAATTCTGAACAATCAACTCAGCCTTTACTCTTTATAGGTAAGGGGGCAGGTGCTAGTTAGAGAGAAGATACCTTGTACAGATGTCAGGTGGCAGAACCACCATAAAGATCATGTCAACCCATGTCTTTTTTATTCTTTTTGTTCAGCTTACTGAGGTAATAAAATGTTAAATGTACATAATTGTTCTTTAATTTATTTTGTACAAGGAAACTTCTATTGGGGCGGTTGGCGCAAGGGGGAATATTTAGCCATATCCTCACTTACCAAGGTCCAGTATTAGCATTAGTATATCCATTGATACACTAGCACTGAAATTATAGAAGGAAAGACCAGATAAGCTCATTTATCCATATAGGTACTGTTAATTTAAAAATAATAGAGCACAATATAAATTACGAAACCACAACAGCAGTGGATATACAGAGAGAGAATATTTATTTGTCCTCCTCTAATGACTACCGTGTCAGGTACCATGATCTTGATGCATTTTTGTAGAGCTTCCAAATATATCCTGGAGGCACATTGGCTTCTTTAGGAGGATCTAATAGGTCTAATTCCTTGCTCTGCAGGAATGCTGTTTTTATGTCCATTGTTTGCACATCCAATGGTTAGATGCCATTATGGCCAAGGCTATATGTAGACCTTTAGAGCATGTAGGAGAATCATTTCTTATATTGCCCACATCCCTAACCTGAAAGCCTCTCACCACAAGTCTGGCTTTACAGACTTGTTTGTTATTGAGATTTTTATAAGTATAAACCCATCTTGTAGATATCCTGGGTTGGCCTTGGTCAGATACTTGGGTGTAAACTTTATTTTTGACCTAGCTTTAGAGTTCTTCTTTTGTTGCTGTTTGCAGGTTATGATCAGAGAAGGAAATCATTATGTTTTCCTTGTCACCAAAGGCGTATTCATCATCACTTGTTGGTCTGATTTCTCTTGCTTTCCATTCTGATACTCCATGCTCAAAGTCAAGCCAAAATGGTTCACCTTGTTCCAAAACCATATTCATTAAATGTTTGTTTTTGCCTGTGACTTTTTTGCCTACTCTGCTTATGACATTCAATTTTCTCAATTCTGAATCATCATCATTAGCGAGCTTACATTTAATTGTTTGTCCTGGTTTAGGAAGCTTAATTGTCTTTCAAATGGGGTTTTGTTTAGTTGGTCCATCTCTCACAGTTTGATGTTCAACATCATCACTTGGGGTCCCTAATTCTTCTTCCACATTCTTCTCTTCAGAAATTGATATGTTTAAAGTTTCTTTAAGCCCAAGTGGTGGGTTCAGTTATTGATTCACTTTCAGAGGAACTTTGATATTTTTCGGGGTGAGGCACGAGATGACTGGGATGCACTCTCACATATGTGCCTCCATGTTTAACAAAAACCTGTTTATGCTCCCACCCTATGGCAGTTCCTGGACCAAGCCATCTATCACAAAGATTTCTCTTATAAAAGACATCACCATTTTTGTATGATTGTGTTATACCAGTTCTGACTTGATGATGCAGTGCACGTCTTAATTTTTCCAAAGACTCACACTTTATAAAATGTTTTCTAGCTGTATGCATGGCATTGAGGTTACTGGCAACAACTTCACTGGTGGATTCACCTTCTAATGCAGGGAGTTTGTCATTGAGAAAGGAGAGCAGGTTGGGATTCCTACCAAAAACAAGTTGGTTGGGACTAAATCCATGAACATAGTGAAGTGTGTTTTTGGCACTCATAGCCCATGCTAGTGCTATTTAAAAACTACAATGTGTGTCCTCTAGGGTCTTCTTTACCATTTCTCCCGATATCCCATTATTGAATCCATTACTCATCGACTTATAGCAGGAGTAGTACAAACAATGATATTCAAATTCTGTGTCATGTCCTGAAATGATTGGTTATTGAATTCCCTGCCATTATCAGTTAGGATAGATTCTGGAGTCCCAAAATATGTTATCCAGTATTTAAATATAGCACTGATGATGTCAGAACTTTCTTTACTAGGAATCCTGACTCTATCACTGTATTGAGTAGAATGGTCAATCAGGTGAAGTATTTTGTTGTCATTGATTTCTTTGATATCCATGGCAATATTTTCCTTAAAATATGATCCTAATGTAAATCCAACAATCGGCCTAGGTTCAATATTTTTGTAGCAAATACATACTTTACAGGAATTTGGAAATAATTGCAAAATTTGAATAAATACAGGATCTCTTATCCCTGTATTTTTAACTAAATCACATAATTTCTTACTACTAGGATGACTAAATTTTTTATGTAACTTTGTTCCAATTTTAATTTTTTCTGATTTGTTCTTAGAGGAGATTTCTTTAATGAAAAGTATGTGTTTGAACTTACTTTTGTCTGGTAAAGGTTTGGTGATAGGGATGTGGTAATGTCCACACAATGTGCATCTCAATGAAATTTTCTTTTTAGACATCATAACACTGTCATTCTCAAAGTTGAGACAAGTCCCAGCTCTTTTCATGGAGTCTTTGCTCAAGAGAAGCGGAATATCAGAGTCTACAACATCAGTGACAATACTGATTTCGATGTCTGCAATGTCACATGGTAGAGTAACCTTGTAGAGTGAGTTCAGCTTATTTTCCTTCTTTAACAATTGTTTTTTTTTCTTTGTTAATGTTTCAAGAAAACATTCATCCCATTTTGTTCTGCTAACAGTATCAGATGCACCACTATCCAGAACAGCAGAATCAAGTGTTTCACCCAAAAAAAGGTGTTGCTGTTTCCTCCCGTTTGGGAGCTGATTCTTTATTACAATGTTAGATGTTAGACAGGGAAAGATAACACCTACTTTTGCCATCTTCGTGTTTATCTTTGGTATCTTCAATGTAAGGGCAGTCGTAAGACCAGTGGAATTTGCAGCCAAACTTAAAACATACAGTGGTGTTGCTTTCAGGTTCTAGTGGGTCTATTTTAGCTTTTTTGTCAGTGGAGCGTGTTTTGTTATTGTTGTTGTGTTGTCTTCAACCACAGTTTATTTTCCCCTCGCCGACCAGTAAAACAGGAATCACGTCAGTCCAAAGAGCAACCATAATATTCCTCATTGGAGTCTGTCTGGTTATTTTCCTCATAGGCAATAACATCAACTTCATTCTTTACCATGATGGATGGAGTGTTTGGAGATGAAGTGTCAGAAGACTGTTTGTGCATAAACTTCCATAATTGTCTAGATATGGAAGATAGTGTCAACTCGCCAATAGTAGCCTTGACTAACCTTTTATTTTCTGGGGTGAGATTAGCACTCTTTAATGCTCTAAAGGTGAGTACAGGTTCCGGTAAAAGAACATTAAAGTCTTTTAATTTGGTGGCATGTCAGCCAAAGTTGATAAGAAAGTCCTCTATTGATGTGTCAGATTGTCTCTGGTATCCTTTGAAAGTTTCATAGGCCAAAAAAAGCAAACTGGTTTGTCTTCTAAAAAGAGTGTTTCAAGTTTCTGATACACTTTTTCCATCCCATCTTTGGAATTAAGGCCCACAATATCTAACTCTAAAACAGCTTCTCTGGCTTTCCCTTCCAGGGAAAGAAACACGATGAGAGCTCATTTCACCTTCTTGACACACGTGACCATATACCAAATTTGCATTTCCTTCTTCCATGTGCAGTATTTATCTGTAAATATTTGTATTTTGAACCCATAGGACTGTTTAACTCTGCTACAATGTCAATTTAAAAATAATGGAGCACAATATAAATTTTGAAACCCCAACAATGGTGTATATATGGCGAGAAAATATTTATTCGTCCTCCTCAAATGACTACCATATTTACAGGTACATTTAATACATACATAATATACACATAAGAAGTATTAGCAAGAATATACAAATGTGTCCCAACAGATGAAATATGCATATGAAATTCAATGAACAAGCAGTATATGAAAGGGGTATAAAAACAGTAAAACATCTTAGTTGAGTTCTTTGGTGGTCAGAACTATGAGGGCTTTATGGTTCTATGTTTATGTGAAAACAGCAGCTATTATTGGGTTTGAGAAAAAGTTTCTCTACTGTTCAACAGGTAGAGATAAAAAGGAATATCTATCTTTTAAAGAACAAGGGAGGAAAGAGGTCAATGTGGATTATGGGATTCACAAGAGACTGTCAATAGACATGTGTTTTATACAAGGGAGACAATTATTTATTTTCTCCCTAAACTACATTTCTCATTCTGCTATCCTACCAACTACTACTACTTTTCTACAAAATATATGCAAACTTATAACAAGTCTATTTCTTATACACAGCTTCTTCTTTAAAAAAAAAAGCCAAAGCTTAAAGACCACAGGTTGGTGATTTCTATATTAGCCACTGGTAGGTCTTGAGATGTGGTTATGTGGGTCATGAAAAGCATATAAATAAATCCAGTGTAAAAGAAATGGCTTCTAGTGTAGTAGAGCATTTGTCAAGTTTAGAGCAGAAACTAAACTTTTATTTACAATAGTTAAACACACTCTGTATGGGCTTTGTACTCGTTCATGAATATCATAGTAAGAAGAATCAGCAATCTTCTCTTTCTAATATTGAATGCAAAACTAAACAAAAGCTTCAGTGCATTGAAGAGAAAATTAGAGTCAATGTTTAAGTGGAGTACAACTGGTCTTGAATTCAGAGTTTTCCTTCTCTTAGATTTTTTACCATACTGAGGTTAAAGAGCTCATCTTACTCTAAGATTACTCATAGCTAGAGAAATAATATTTGGATTCATACCTTTCCCCAAAATATTAGCACTATGGGAAGTACAAACAGCATTGCCCAGGATTTGAACCCACGTTGCTGGGTCCATTTCCTATGATGATTAAAGTTACACCACAAACGTCTCCCATACAATAGTATGCAAATTATTTGTACTTCATTTAAATATCTGATATCATATAACTGAGTGCAAACAAATGATTATTAATATTAGATAGGAATACTTGAAACTGTGGGCAAATTATTAGTATTAAATGCTGTCATTAAGTAATAATAATACTGTTAAACAAATAAATCAAAACTTTTAATCCTAATTGGACATAAACATGCACCAAGAAAATATCCTTAATTATAACTGGATGTTAATTTCTGAAAATAATCTGAGTAGTTTGTAATGTAATAATCCTGTTGGGACATTTCAGTTCCACCCACCAAAAACTTACTTTGATTTTAATGTGTTTAAAAACCTTTTGCAGCTAAAGAGTGCAGCATGTTTGGTTTTATTATACAAGTCACTGTTACATAAAATAAAACTGATATTAACCAACAAATGTTAGCTAATAACCAATAACTCATAATATCCATCCTTATTAAAAATGTTGGTAATAACTTGCTTAACATCAATTTTATTGTGAAAACATTGACTTGCATTACAAAAACTGACAATATGAGATAAAGTATCAAACTGAAGCAGTTCCCTAGACAGAAATGAACAATGGATGAAGAATAGAGTAAAATTTGATTAAAGAAATACAGCTCAATTGTAAATTGACTTAGTGAAAGAAAGAGTCAGAATATGGGTGACTGCAAAAAAGAAAGAATCAATGAATGAGTGAATTAAAGAAAGAGTAACAGAGTCTGTTAATCCATTTGCAAGCAGATAAAACAACAAAAATTTCACTCTACCTGTGTAGCATTGGTGAAAAAATGTTACTCTACTAGTTAAAGGGTTAAAGAAAAAATTACTGATTTTTATTTACAGTGATTTTCAAAGTTTCTTTGTATTTTTCTTATATAAACACATACTGGGTATATTAAAAAAGACTGAAGACTGAAGCTGTAGTTGCCAAGAAAGAAATGAACAATAAATGAAACATTTATTTTCTTCAAATACATTTTTTCCTGTGAGTTTTCTATCAATTAAAGCACTCTAAAACTTCATTTTTGATATGGTATGAAATTGCTGTGTTATATTTCTTTTAACATCCTCCACATCTTCAAATCTCTTTGAAATGAATTTTAAAAGACTAAAAAGTTTCACAAAGTGTGGTGTCTATAGAATGTAAAGTTTTTTGTTTTACCAAAAACCTTTATTTTTTAAAAAATTAACACAAATTTGTTTAGACAGTGGTTGAGATACAAACACTTTATCATATAAGCTGCTCACTTATGTGCATCAGTTTTTTTTTGTTTAATGCCATAACAGTTTTTGTGGGTTAATGCCAAAGCCATCCTTGTAGAAGAACAGTAGTTATACTATTTAACCCATAGCTGTTGGAAGAGAAGGGCTCATACCTTTCCCAAGGGTATTAGTCTGAAAGTGAATGTAATAGAGCAACTGGAGTTTGAACTTGGTAACTATGACGCCACAGTCCAGTATGTTAGCCACTACACCACAGGGGACTCTCCTACATCACATTGGATAGAAATACTTGAAACCATATAAAAAAAAGTAAAGTTGGCAACCTTAGTCAAGGGTGATCTGAGGGCTCTCTTTTCAATAGCTACCACACAAAGGTGTAGGGTAGGGTGCTACTATATTCTCTGGATTGCTCCACTTTACACTTGATACTTACCTTATAATGCTGAGTGTTAAGTAAGGCAGCATTAAGTACCATTTTTTGAGTCTTTGGTATGACTTGACCTGGGATTGAACCCCAGTCTCCAGGACCATTGGCAAACACTCTACTCATTAGGCCAAGTGCAAACAAATAATTATTATTATCAAATAGAATTATTATAAGATAGAAATAATTGAAACCATATTACTATTGGCAAATCATTTGTATTAAGAATAATTGCTTGAAGCTCTAATTGTTTAGTAAGGATTATTTGAATTAATTACTTGAAACTATATAACTGTGTGCAAGCAAATGATTAAATAGAAATAATTACTTAAAACCCTATAATTAATTGCATATAAAAATTAGTATTAAATAGGAATACTTGAAACCAAACCTAATGAATAGAGTGTTTACCAATGGTCCTGGAGACCAGAGATCAATCCCAGGTTGAGTCATATCAAAGACTCAAAAAATGGTACTTGATGCCGCCTTGCTTAACACTCAGCATTATAAGGTAAGGATTAAGGGTAAAGTGGAGCAATCCAGAGAATGGAGTAGCACCCTTCCCTACACCGCAGTGTGGCAGCTATTGAAAAGAGAGCCTTTAGGTCACCCTCGATTAAGGTCGCCAACTTTACTTACTTTTATATATCCGTACAAACCAAAGATTATAGACAAAAACACTTTTTAAAAAAAAATGATTAACATAAAATTGTTCAGCTGATATGAAGATATCAAGTCATTATCCTTTTATTCTAAGTTTCTCAGTTGTGCACACATCTAGATGTCTAGACATCATCACTTTATCATAAGTTACTCATCTTTATTAAAAATTTAAAGTTTCAGTCTCAACTGATCACAACTCAGAGTGTTATGGTTATTGGAAGATTTTTAATTCTTTCACTTGAAAAAATTCTTTTTTTCTGTGCCAAAGTTGGATCAAAAGGGTTAAGACTAGGCTGTATATAGCAATATTTTCTGATGAAAATCAAATATAAAATATTGTTAATGCTTACAGTCAGTGTTGCTTGCTAAAAAAGTTGGTCTCATTATAAGATATGCTTTATCATGTATTTTCATGTATAATGTTATCCCATTTAACAGCAAAATGTGTATGTTACAGAAAAAAACTAGCATGATTGGAAATTTATAAAGAAATAAGTAAGTTTTTCTGCTTTTAATAGTTTCAATTTATAGTCTCTCTTTTAGAAGCCAATAAAATCTGAACATGATTTTCTCTGGTTGCTTGAGAAGGATGATAGTTTCTCTTACAAAAACCTTGTTGTCACTCATAAGAAATGTATTAACAGTACAAGTCTTTTAAAACAAACAGATACAAGTCTACTGTTTATGAGTAAAGACTATTTTTGCATTTTGAGCATAATAGAAGTCATTATTTTGTTGAGAGAAAAAAAAGTAGTTAAAGAATTAAATTTGTGTTTAATAAGAGCCTTTCACCAGTTTTAGTTTCTGACTCTGAAATGAAATTTCTCCCATTAGGAAAATTTGCTAAAATTAACTAACTAATCTGATAAGATCTATGGTAAATTCACAAGGTCAGTTTTTAAGTGGAGTACTGCTGATTTTTAATTAAGGGTTTTCCTTCTCTATTACTCATGTACTGTGATTATCACTAGTATTAGTATTGAAACATATATATATATATATATATATATCCATTCCTTCCCCTACCACAAGCAGGGTGCGATATAAGGCCAATTTCTTAAGCAGAGTACAGCTAGTTTTCTTTCTCCTAGACTAGTTGCCTTAACAAAACTAAAAATCTCAGTTTGCTCTACTATTTACCATAGCTGAAGGTAAAAAGATGGATTCATGCCTTTGTGAAGGATGTGAGCATGATGTGAAACATAAACAGCTTCAGCCAGGATTTGAACTCCTGCTTATGATTCCATTTTCTTCAATGTTAACCATTACACTAAATGCATATGACTGTATGGAAACAAATGATTATAATAATTTGTCTTCATACAGTTCAATGCATTGTCCAGCAATATTTTCATGGTCGAATATATAATGGTTGATTTTTAGGTAATTTTTTATGCTGAATCTAAAAAGCATCCTCATTTTTTCCCATCAGATCAAATCTTTAAGATACAAGTTCTTACTTGAAATGTATAGAACAGTATTATAACTCTATTTTCTTGTTGAACTAAACAAATAATGCTAAATCTAGGGATGATATATTCTCAGAAAGCTCACATTGTACTATAGTGAACTGGATATACGCAAAAGAAGTTATTTATGGATGAAAGGTTTTTTCAGGGACTTCCTCCTGTACTCAGCAGCCACTGCATCATGTTTTAAACACCAGCAATAGTCAGCGAGAAAGTTTACATCTCACTAGCCTTTGTAGTGCTCTTACATAATGTGAATGTTATGATAAAAGTGCTCACCCAGATCTTCACTTTAATCTCCACAGTTCTTCCGAAAATAGTCCAAGAGTGACTCCTAACTTGATATCTAAAGGTGGAAGCCGTATTTTGTTTGGTTCAACAAGAGGGTGACACTGAACATTATGTGAGCCAGTTTTTAACCCTTGTCTTAAAGGCCACTCTTGTCTGACATAATGTTGGTCATCAGCCTGGCTGTCCCAGAGACACAAAAAACAAGGATACTTTGTGTACCCATCTTGGAGCTCTAGGATCAGTCCAATCACCTTAAGATCTCCACACATCAGCTATTTGTGCTCCAAGTAGTTAACAGAAGACAGCAAATGACCAATACTGTTGTGAGTTTCTTTTATTTGTATTGAATACTTGATAAGGATAGATGAAAAACTATTTTCATAATGTAGAAGAACTGCTTTGAGACTTATGCTGGACGAGTCAATAAAAAGTCTCCATTCTGTAGCATCATACTCTAAGCTTATTGATTTGATCAATCCAGCAATGTTATTGCAATAAAGCAATGAAGATTTATCTAGGAATGTGAAAAATTGTCTTAATTCTCTGTCACAGTCTTGATACCAGTAGAACATTGTTTCTGGTGCTAACAGATGTTTGAGATGTGAACCCAGCAGCTGAGCAGACTTCATTGCAAGGTTCAGGTCTCATGTCAGGTCATTGATCTCTGCTTGTGTCTAGGACACTGGTTGGTAGTCCTCTTCTGGCTTGTGTACATTATCCCCAGCAACAAGAGTCTTGTCACTATGTTCAGAATAAGAGCTATATTCCATGTTACCATCTGATTCAGGAACAGGAAGGTCAGGGCTATGAGGGGTTGGTCTTATGGCAGAAGGAACATCAGTATCTTGGACATGGTGCTAGTTCTTGAAATTTATACCTTTTAGATTTATCATGCAGAAATAGCAGTCCATAATGGGATCTTTTCCATCCCTCCTGACCATTTGAATGGCAAATGGCATACCCTCCTTTTATCATTCCTCCAATCCCCCAAGTTCTCCACATGTTTCACATCAAATATAGGGAGTGAATGCCTTATCCTGATCCCCTACTTTGACTCCAAAATAATCATGATATGCCTTCTTCACAAAGACAGTGATTTTTGCTTGACAGGAAGAACCACATTACAGCAGAACCTGTCAGGATTATTCTTATACTTGTGATCCATTCTTACTGGAATACAAATGTTAAGCTGAAAAGAGAAAAAATACACAAACTCTCAGCTTGTCATCGACACTTTACACAGTACATTAAAATTATTTTAAGCTGCGGGATAAGCTCTGCCCCTTCAAAGTATGTGGGTGTTAGAGAGTAGGGTAGTACAATGTAGTTAGGTTCACATACAACATTATATGTTATACTAAACATCAGGCACCCATGATCACATGTGACAAGTTGAGCCCACAGGCTTTTGAATCATCATCATCATCATGTCGCGCCGCCTGCGCGGATATCCCTGACCGTCTCTCGCCATTTCTCCCTATCATTCATCACCTCCGGCAGGTCTTCAGGGTTACATCCCGTGTCCTCACATAGCTGCTGTATGTAAGTTCGTGCTGGTCGTCCCACTCTTGCACATCCATGCGTGGGGGTCCACAGGAGTACATCGCTTATGAGCTCGTCCTTGCTTCTCCAGCAGTGTCCTGCGTGTTTGGTTCGTCGAACTTGTATAGTTTTTGTGATGGGGGGCAAGTGTCCGTATAGTTGGAGTCTCGTGGGGTGTTGTCGCCAGGACTTGTTTAATACTGCTCTCAACTTTCTTGTATAATTTCCGTCCAGCCTCCTCTCCAGCCGCTTCGTAAGCATCCATGTAGTGCATCCATATAGCAGTATCGACACAACCGCTGCCTGGAAGAAACTGCGTTTCATTTTATCAGTTAGGTCCGACTTCCATATGATCGAGAGCCTATCGATAGCTGTCCATGCCTTCGTCAGTCGTGTGTCGATGTCTTTCTCGGTTGATGAGACGCTGCTTCCTAGGTAGGTGAATTTGTCGACTAGTTTCAGAGAGGCTCCGTCTAGTGTGGCAATGTTGCCCGTTTGGTTGTAACACATATATTCGGTTTTGTTTGCATTGACATGGAGGCCAATGCCAGCTGCGGCTCGTTCCAGACTATGCAGTAGTGTCTCTGCTTGATTAGGCGTATTCGCTAGTAACGCCAAGTCATCAGCGTAGTCGGCGTCCGTGATTGTTTTTGCGGGGTACCTTTTGCTTCTTCTCTTAGTCAGCTGGAAGCCATTTTCTCTGATTTTGTCGATCGAAGTCCTAAGCACATAGTCTAGACAGATGATAAAGAGGTACGGGGCTAGTGTGTCTCCTTGTAGTACTCCTGCAGCTATGTCGAAGTATTCCGTGTCTCCATCTGGTGAACGTACTTTCACTTTGGTGTTTCTGTAGAGAATCATTATCGCTGCTACGGTTTCTTTTGGTAGGCCGTATGCTAGTAGGATTTGCTCCATCTTCCCTCTGTGTATGGAATCGAAAGCCTTGGTACAGTCGACAAATAGTAATGTCGCCTGTAAGTTTTTTGCCCGAACGCCTTCCAGGATTCTACGGATGGTCAGTATTTGTGAGGTTGTGGATCTATTTCTCCGGAAGCCATTTTGGTTTTTCCTAAGGATGTTGTCTATTTTGGGTTCTATGCGGTTTCGTAGTAGGGCATTGTAGATTTTGGCTGCTATGGATGTAAGTGTTATCCCTCGGTAGTTCTTGGCTAGTCCGAGGTCGCCTTTTTTAGGGAATGGAAGGATGCATCCCTTCATCCATCGTTCTATCCTATTTTGACTATAGACTGCGTTGCATTGCCGGAGTAGTATATCGTCGAATTGTCTCGTCTTCCACACTTCTGGGGGGATCTCGTCTAGCCCCGCCGCTTTCCTATTTTTAATTCTTCTGAGAACCGAGTCTAGTTCTTCTTTAGTGAAAGGACCTAGTTTTACGTCTAATTGCTTACTAATAATTCTGGTGATCGGTTCATCCGTTATTTCCGGTGGGTTTCCTAGTAGATTTTTGAAATGCTGTTCCCACAGTTTTACTCTTTCTTGTTGGCTTGCAGCTTTCAATTTTGCTTTGGCTGTGCTCTTCCTTCCACTTACTTCGTTTATTGTTTGCCAGGCTATCCTGGATTGCCTATCTTCCACCGAGTCTCTAATCTTATCTATCTGATTTTGTATGTATTCTGCCTGTTCTTTTAGGTATATTCCTGTTAATTGATGTTGTGCCTTTTCTAGTTTTCGTGCATTTGTGTTTGTTGGGTTCTTTCAATAGCTTTTGGAGGCAGTCTTCACAAGTGCACGCTTTTCTCTAGCCGCTAGCGTTTCCCAAGGGACTCTATATTTAGTTCTAGGTTTTGTTGGAATACACTTTTCTGCCGCCTCCAGGTGTGCTTCTACAAAATTTTCATATTCGTCATTTGGGGTGCCTATTTCTGCCTTCTCTTGTAGTGCTTCGAATCTGTTTCTTAATTCTAATGCATACTTATCTCTAATATCTCTGTTGTTGAGTAGGGCCCAGTCATAGTGCTTGGTCGTCGCTTTACGTGTGGCGTTTTTTCTTAGGCTTAGTCGTACTTTGGCCGTAACTATTCGATGATCGGAGGACACACCCTCGAAAGAGGAGTATGCCTCGCAATTCATCGCACTGTTTTTCCGAATAAGTGTTATTATTGTGCACAATTTGTTGTGAAATATTCAAGCACATCTCAAAAATCAGACCTGATGAAACACAATGAAAAGTATTTTTGAATTCAGCATAAAATGGCGATCATATATCACTTGATAAACCTTTGAACTTTCAAAAAAGATTTTTTAACGCAGGCCTGTGATTAAATAGAAATAGTCACTTGAAACCATTTAATTGTGTATAAATTATTAGTGTTAGATAGGAATAACTGAAACTACACAACTATAAGATAGGAAAATTTGATATCATACAAATATATAAGTGTATGCAAACAAATCATCCTAAATAAATAAATGTGCAAGTTAAATAGAACTGCAAAGAAACTAGTAATCAAAAATTTAGAAATGAATAAAATTTTGGCATCAAATAACCCATTTTTTGGTTTATTTTCCCTGGAAAAAAAAAAATAGAAAAAGTTCCTTACATTATGCTATACAAATCATGGTCTGAATAAGATCACTGAGTGACAAAGTTCAAATATAGTACGAATAAAAAAAAAAGCAAACAAAAAACCCCTAGAAATATATAGTTAGTATTCACAGTGCACTAATCCCCTTGGAAAAATATGAATCTAATATTGTGCTATTGAAACCATGAAACCCAGTCCACTTTGCCGCATGTTACTTACAAAGGAAATGGGCATTCGGTAGAGCTCTAAGAGGTATTGTTCATAACAAGGAAAAACCTGTTTTTATTATCTAAGCCTTAGATAATAAAAACAGAGGCCATGAAAGAATTAGAATAGGAAGAAGAAACAAATTATGTTACTAGTTTAGCAACTCTTCTAAACAGTAATATGAATTTGCCTTTTCAATCATCCTGATTGATTCTAAAGATTTTACAAGAACAGAGAAAAAAATTGATTTCAGTTAAAAGATATTTTCCAGAAATTTAGAACCACAAAACATAACTAAATGTCTGCCTTATGTTGTAATGAAATTTGGTTCTTCTCATCTGATATTCCTGTTTTTAACTGTAAAAGAACTATCGATTATGAAAAAGTTGTCTGCCTATTCAAATATTTATGATAAATATTGCAAATACGAGGGTAAGTCAAAAGTTTTGTAATATCTGGTAACATGAGACACAGTTTGGCAGCTTAGGATATTTTTGCTGAGGTTGTGAAGATGATGAACCACACAGGACTGTGAGATACTGAGTTCACGTGATACTCTCCAAGTATTACTTGCCATATTTGCCTTAATGGCTTTGCACACAGCTCCAATGGTTTCAGGCTTGCCTGATCTTTGAGGTTCTTGCAATGTGATCCAATTGCAATTTCTTGAATCATCTGGTTACTGTACTGTGATCAACTGTATGTTCATTTGAGCAGCTTTCAAATTACACATGGAATGAAGCAATGCCTCATGTGTTAGTGCACCAACTACCACAATACTATCAACTGCTGTGGGTACCTTTCACAGTTTCAAACTGCTTTGGTTAATTGATAGATATGCTGTAAGCTAACTTGTATCAAAATATTGCAAAATTTTTCACTCACCCTAGTAACATATTTTTGTGCATGATTATGAATAATTTCTTAAAACCAAGCCCAATTCTCAGCATTTCAGTGACTTCAAATAGAAAACTGTCTTTTTTTTTCATAAACTTAAAACTAACACAGTTGTTATGATTAGAATAGCAATATTAACTTGGATTCATTATATATATATATATATATATATATATATATATATATATATTTCTCTGCTTAATTATTTAAAACTTTTTAAAAATATTGAATGCAAATTTCTTACCTAAGGAAGAACATTCCTAAAAATATAATTAAAAAACACAAAAAGGAGACATTAGCAAAAACAATGGTTATGATCTATTTATTCATGATTTTTTTTCTAATAAATATTTTTCAAGAAATGTGTTTTTGATTTTGAGAAAAGCAATAAATAAATTGGACAAATCTTTTATGATTTTCATTATAAAAATGAATATCACTGAATGGAAAAACTACTAGGTTGAAGAAAAAATGGAGAGAGAGAGAGAGAGAGAGAGAGAGAGAGAGATGAGTAGTAGGAGGGGACAAACAAATGAGGTGAGTAAGAGGAGGTCAAGAGAGAAAAGTAGTTGGAGGAAACAAGCACATAAGGAAAGTAAGAGGAAATCAAAAGAAAAAAAATGGAGAGAGAGAGAGAGAAGTAGTAGAAGGAGGAGGAGGAAACATGCACAAAACGAGAGTGAAAGGATGTTAAAGGATAAGAGAAAAAAGACAGTGGAAAGGATAAAGAATAAGGCAAAGAGAAAGAAAGATATCAAGACAGAGGCAGCACTAGAGAGGAAAAGGAATGTTATCTGATTTACTTATATTAACCAAGCTTAGCTTAGTTTGGCACCAGGCTGCAATAGTGAGTCATTCAAAATAATATTCATTTCTGAAGAAAAATGGAAATATGGAGACACAGTATTCTATGAATATAAAGCAGTCATTTACTAAGTTAAACTTTGTTTGGCACAAGGCCATAAGTATGGAGCATACAGTGAGAATCAAATTCGGTAAAGATAGTTTGCTAGCATAGCTCACTATTATACCACACAAAATGCTCCTATGAATAGCTATTTACAAAGCTTAAATTATTTTAGCACAAGGCCAGAAATATGGAGCACCCAATGAGAACTCACAATGAGACTGATTTTGTGACAAGAAAGTAATTAGACTGATTTTTTGTTGTTGATGGAAAATCAGGTGATCAATGTTTATTCATCATCAATCTTCCATCGTGTCAAATGTTAATGAGGTTGGAGGATTTTTTGAGTGGGATTATGCTTTCCTCTCAGTTCAGAACAAGACCAACAAGAATGCAGGTTCATTTTTCACAGTCTCTAAGCCATCAAAAAAGTACTGAGATTAGCATTAGGTAGGATCAGACTGGACTGACGGGCTTTTGGCTTTGCGAATGAAGATATATGAAAGCATTCTTTTATAGGTGCAGAAACATTATAGCAGCTGAGGCTTATGCAAGATAGGCAAGTCCTGCCATGGCAGCTGCAAGGTTTAGTTTGAGGAATTGTTGGTTCTATTGGAGCTCTGGGGTTTTTACAGTGTTTGCTCTTTTTCTCAGTAGTCACTAGCATGTCTTTACAGATGTTTGCCACCACTGCATTCTACCAGCAACTGTAGCTTGAACAGTCTACCATTGGTTGTCAGTTTCACAGGAGCAGGATACAAGAACCTTTTTAAGGGTGTTCTAGTATTTCTTTCATAATATGATACAGTGACAATTAGTTCTCCAAAAAGTTCAATCACTGGAGGGTAGTGGTCATCTGTTCTGGCCACATTACTTCTCAGGTAATTCTCTCCCAATAATGTTCAACCTACACCTTCATAATCCACAGTGTTTCAGAAAAATCGATATCATTTCCTAATCAAATAACTTGACCAATCTTTATTTAAATGATCTCAAATTCTAAAGTGTTGTAACAAGTCAAAATTTAATTGTTTTTTTCAGGCATAGAAATACCATTCACTGGGAAAAAAGATATTTAAACATTGAATATAGAATTTTGAGTATTTTCTACACATGCTGTTAAAATTTAACATCATTTGAATGAGAATTGATCAAGTAATTAGATTAGAAAATGATACCAATTTTTCTGAAAAGCCCTGTACATCTCAAATGATATCAAATTTTTTGAAATGAATGTTTTCACGGGAATACAAATTTAGCATTGACCTGTTGATTTTCAATTAGAATTGTTAACCTAAAAAGGATTTTTAAAATCAGTCTCATTTCTTTCTAGACCAAGATTGTATTTCTATTAAACATTTTGCATTGCTTTATATCAGGCATTCCTTGCAAGCAAATCATGATTAACTTTTTAAATAATTATGTCAAATTTTTCTGAAGTCTGATATAGAATTTGATCTTGTGCTCCATTTTTACAGTTCGCTTACCCAAACATATTTGTAATAATCCGAGATTATTTAGCTGAAAGGGAATTCTGAGAGATAAAGGTGAACTGAATGTTTTTACATATGTTCAAGGTCAACTGACCAGCTAATTTTCAATCAATGTTTTCAATGTAAGAAAGGTTTTTAAAATCAGTCTCATTACTTTCTAGACCAAGCTTGTATTTCTGCTAAATATTTTGCTTTGCTTTATCTACAGTTTTCTTTACAGGCAAATTTCTGTAAAGGCAGGCAACAAGATATCTTTTCATTCACCAGCTACTGTCATCAATCTGTTTAAATTTCAGTGCTTCTGAGAGAAAATAATGAGATATACAGAGTGTGTGTGTGTGTGTGTGTGTGTGTGTGAGTGTGTGTGTTCATCCATTTTTGTTAACTTCTCTCTCTCTCTCTCTTTCTTTCACCTCTATTCAATTCAGAAGGTGGCAACACAAGTTGAGTGAATAGGCAATCTCTGGGTGACAATATAATGTGGCTAATCCGTATGCTTGTTGTTGTGTCCTCTTCACAAAAGGACTTTGTAGCAGGTGACTGACAACAAAAGAAATATATATTGCCAACAACAAGAGCAACCACCTTTCTCTCTCCATTCAATTGAAAAGCGATTCTTTAGTTTCAGGTTTTGTGCTTAGAGTTTTACACACTCTTTTCTTTGTGCAAAGAAATATTGCTGCACTTGGAGCTCAGTCAAACTAAGCTATTCTTGGGCACCTGCTGTAGAGCAATGATTGTCTCAAAGACCAATTCACAAATACAGCGAGTGTGCTGCTACTTGTGCTATTATAAACTCATCCTCATCAGGGTGTGCCAACAGCACAGATTCCCTTGACTCTTTCTCTCCATCTGTCCGTATTGCTCATCACTCTTAGTAAGTCCTTTTGATAACACCCAGTGTCTGCACAGAGCTGATGAATGTAAGTTTTTGCTTGTCAACTCACACTGGTGTGTCCATGTATTAGAGAATGTCACTTATGAGTTCTTTCTTGCTTCTCTAGCAGAACCAAGGATGTCTTGCTTATCTTTCTTGGGTGGTTTGTGAGATTGGAAGTTAGTAGCCATACAACTGCTGTTTTGGAGGTTGCTTCTTTCAGTAGGTTTTCTAAATAACTATATTCAATGGTAGGATCATTTAGCAGACAAATTTTCTCATGTTGTGTGTTTGATCCTTACTAGAAGCCAGATTAACCTAATCGAAGCTTTGTAAATATATATCTCAAGTGCCTCACAGAAGAGTAATTATCAGTGATCTAGTAGTTGTAGTTATTTTAGTCTCAAGTAGGTGCCATAAACTTAGAGTCTTGTGCCAGACTAATCTAAATGAATGCATGCCACCCCATCAGTGGTACTTAGAATATGCTTAATGTATCCCCTGCAGAGGGATAAGACCTCTCCATCAAAAATTGATATCCTAAATATGACACAAAATTGTATCTGATGGTGAAGCCACAGTTCTGGAGCTCTGGGAAGTGTAGAGTACACCTTCATTGCTATTACTTCCAGTTCCACTCTGACCCAGGGTAGTAGAACCTGATCCCTAGGCATAAAATAATCCAAGATGAGTTGATGTGCAATTAAAATCAGTAAATCAATCAATCACGGGCCTTGGTGTGGAGCTAGTAGTTATAGGGAATTTAGTCCTAACTGGGTGCCAGAGACTCAGAGTCTTGTACTAGACTAATCTGAGTAAATAACTGTACTTATATGGAAAGGTCTTTACTTTAAACATAACATTGTATTGAAACCTGCCTATAGTGAAGAGTTCAAATAAATATACACTGCTAGAATTCACTAAGTTATTCATTAGAAGGTTGGGTTGGGTTTTATGGCATATCAACCATTGTTGGTTATTTAATGCCCAATCCTGTTTTTACATATATATCCAAAATGTATGATTTATAAACTCCTTCTGTAGATACATTTTTAAACGAGTCTAATCTCATTTTTTTGTACACATTTAAATGGTTTCAAGTATTTCTAACACAAATATTTTTATTTACTATTAATCATTTGTTTGCTCACAGTTAAATGGTTTCATGTATTGCTATGTAACATGTTGGAATTTGTTTGTAATGCTCACTAGCTGTGAGTAAATACTCATTCACATAAAAAACAATGCTACAACTTCAGGTGAGATTATATGGACATTGGGGGCATTCCATTGCTCTCAAGTGGCCAAGTCCGTTCTCTGGACAGTGATTGGTTGCTAGTCCAGTGAATGGGTATATTAGTGTGTATACACTGGCTTGCTTAATATGTTACAGGTTCGGTATTAGGTTACCTCCCATTTTATTTTTTGTCTGCCCGGTGGGGCTGTTGAACCAGTAAGTGTTGTTCTTGTTGTTTATTCTGCATGTCAGAGTAGTGATTTCTATAGTAACAATTTAACATCAGTCATTTGTTTGCATACATTTAAATGGATAAACATATATGATTTTTAAGTGAATAGTTTGTAGGTAATTTCATTTTTAAATGAATTGGAACTAATTTGTTTGCACTCTAGTATTGCTATTGTTTCTTTACAGTTAAATGGTTTCAGTTATAGTAATCTAACACAAATAAATCTATTCAATACTAATCATTTATTTGCACACAGAGAAGTGGTTACAAGTATTGCTATTTAACACTGATTATTCTATTCAACATTACTCATCCACTGGCACACAGTTAAATGGCTCCAAGTATTGCTATGTATCACTAACAATTCAATTAAACATTATTAATTTGTTTACATTGTTAAATTATCAAATAGTTCTATTTAGCATAAGTTATTTGTTTGCACTCAATTTAAATGTCAAACTGTTCTATTTGACCCATAGATAAGTCTCTCTCAGGTGCTACCACTCTAGGACAGAATGGATCTGGGAGTGATGACAATTAAGGGGTACTTCCATATTTGTGAACATTTTTATACTTATTCAATAACAGAAATTCTGTGGATGATGTAAGTCCACACTGAAATATTAAAACAATTAATCAGAGTTTTTGTGTTTAATTAAGTATTGATAATCTACAGGGGCATTTTTACTTATCTTCATACTGTGAAATACTAATACAAATTTTGCTCCTAGATATCATGGGTTATTTCTTAATTCTTTATTTTGTGAATGGCCATTATTCCCTTTAAACTTTGCTTTTGTGCCCTGAATAACACTATGTAAGACAAATTTTGTTCCTGGATAGTATGTGTGATGCTGCATAAATAATTATCTCAGGACGAGAGTTCATTTTATGTGCATGTGACATCGAGGGCAATCAGGCACTTGACCCTCCATAAAATAAGTCCTAGTCAAGACTCTTATTTCGGGCATATGGTAAACTGGCAAATAATGTGGGGGTTAATTTGGGGCTAGACTGATCTCTGACGCTGGCAAAGAGGTTTCCAATTCACTTTCACATACCCCACCAAGTCCTTCGTTTTTCTACCCCCTCGGATAACGGAAAACTTGGACTTCAAGGTTAAAAGAAATATTAACTGTAGTCAAAGTTCCAAAAATTCCCTTATAATGTTTTAAGGTGAATAAGACATTTAGCAAGAATTAATGAAAGCGATACGAAGCTGAAACATATGTGCAAGAGAAGGCGACTCGATAAATAAATAACACAACCAGAAGATTTCAACACAAGGGTGCATTTAAAATATAACAAAGTTTTAATAGGCGATGACCAAACAAATAATGATAAGATTTAAGAAACAGTTCCTTTTTCTTTTCTCTTTTCTTTTTAAAACACTGGCTATATTAAGCCAGCAGGCAGTATCAAACATAAATGTCTCTCAACAGTCCTTCTCTTCTTTTTCCTTTTTTTCTTTCTATCTTTCTTCTTTTACTTGAGAAAATGCTTAAGTCGCCAGGCTGAAGCATATAACAAAGTTCATTCACTAATTTACTGTTGATGAAACAGAATCCTTTCAGTTTCTCTCTTTCTTTTTTGAATACATATAATTCCAATATTTAGGAAGGGTAGAAGGAAAAACAGTTTAAGTTGTACTTATCTTTGCCAAGGCTTAATTTTCAGGTTCCTTTCTGGCTTTGTACGGGTGAGTGACATCCCTGGAGTTGGCGGAATTGGCGTCTCTGTTTCATTAATCTCTGTCCAGAACTAAAGATTCTTTTGCGGGCGAGGGACCTCCCAGAGTTTGGCTGTAAACCGGTGTCTTTATCCGCCGACTTCTGTCTTCAAACTGAAGATTCTTTTCCAAATTTCTCTAACGAAAAAATGTCATTTTGGCGCAAGGGTCTATGGGCCAATCATTTGACTTTTTCCTTCTCCCGCCATTCCACCCGGTTATGATACTAGAGTAACCTGGATTTCTTTCTTTGTCCAACAGATTACAGGTTATGGAGTGCAGGTAGCTTTGACCTTCATTCTCCGACCGTTTTAGCGGTCAGTCTTAGTGTCTATTGATTCAAACGCAGAAGGGTAGGGGAATTGACCTCCCTTTCCTTCCCTCGGTAGCATACCACGTCACAATTTGTTATTTCTTTATCACTTATGTTGTAAAGGTAGAGAAAATAACCATTATTTCCTTTAAACTTTGCTTTTTTTCTCTGGTTAATACAATGTAAGATAAATTTTGTTCCTATATAGTATGTGTTATTTCTTAATTGTTTATGTTGTAAAAGTATAGAAATAGCCATTATTCTCTTCAAATATTATTTTTTTTACCATAGAAAATGAAATTGAGAAATTAACTTATTTTCTATGTAAAAACAATCCAATTTACACATCTTTCTTTACATAAGGTCTGAATAAAACAACATAGCAATCAAAATTTACAACTAAATATACTAAAATTATAAACACAGGAATAAAAAAAGTTTCAAAGTGAGTAGTTTTCTTGATTTGCAACTGAAATGTAAATCACTTTCAAGTATCAACCCTCAAATATGGTCTAACATCATGTCTTGAAAATTTGATTAACCAGGTCATGAAAGCCAAGTTGAAGATAAAACTAAGTCTTTTTAAATTATCTTAAACATAAGCAACTGGAAAATAACACTCTCTGCCCAGGAGCAAAAAATGTAAGACATTTTATGGAGTGGAATCTAGAACTTAACACTTGTATTTTAGTTTGCAGTTGTTATAATATGTTGCAACTGTAGTACGTGCTTTCGAACTTTAATGAAAAGCCTGCATCTTCAGTTGCAACATCTCACTCAAGAACATGTAAAAGCTAAACGCTCAACTCCAAATCCTTGTCATTTTCAAATAATTCTAAAGCTTGTTACTGAGGGTTCAAAGATGAAGGTAGGGAAGTTAACAAAGACTCGAATGTTAATGTCCAAGACAGTAGAAAACTAAGAATCTTTGTAGGGAAGAGAAGAGAAAGAAAAGAAAAAAAAAAGGCTTATAAGAAGAGGGGAAGGGGAGGAGTAACTCAACTATTAACATACCCCCCCCCCAAAAAAAAACAACTACATTTCAGTGACAAACAAATTCTTTTATCCCATTACAAAGAATTAATTTTGAAGGAAATAAATTTAACATATACATTTACACTGGCAATGTACAAATTTAGCAATGCATAGTTGAGCTAAAAACACATTCAATTTAACACCAAAAAATAAAAGTATGGAATTGGAAAGTCAATGGTCTTACATGCAGTTGGACAGAAACTGATATATCCTGGGGGAATATACTCAGTATAAATAAGACTCCACACGAAGAGTAAGTATAACAAGTTTATCGTTCGAAAGTACAACGTACAAATGATATCTGGATACTCGATTGTATCTTGAATGCCAGAGTGGGTACTCTCACTTCTACCACTTGGTTACCGCTTACTCGCATCTTTTATAGACCAAGTAATCCATTCACAGGGGGTTTCAGGATCTTCCACTATATCACCTTCTCCTGAGCTAAATTCTTCATCGAATTTTGCTTTCAGTATTCCGTTCTTTTAGGATTAAGACGTAGGTGTTTAGTCCTTTCCCTTTTCCAACAACTAATTCTCTTCTCAGTCCGTGTACTTTCACATTTAGAAGAATCAGTAGTTTTTTGTTTCGTTGTTGCCTCTATCGGCATTCCAACGTTCATCGGTGGTTTTATTTGAAAAGAGTCATACAATACCTCCATTGGTATTTCTTCATTATTTTGGACGGTTTCTGTGTATCGGGGTCTTGTGGGGTTTAAAGGTATTTTTTTTTTTGCGTCGAGGTTAACCAATGTGGTTCTTAAAGGTTTTTCGCGTCGAGGTTACCAATGTGGGGTTTAAAGATTTTTATGATAGTCAGTGGCTAAGGGCAAGGCTGTGTTGCCGTAAGATATCTGACTCCATATTTTGGTTATTTTGCTTTACCCCACGTTGACTTGGCCGGTGCAATGCCTTGCCCAAAGAAGGTCCAAAAGAAATATAAAAAGGGAAAGATAGGAACAGATAAGAGACAAAAACTTTTCTTTCAGACTTTCCTTTATTTACCTGGTGAATGGACTAACCAACGCTACGTCTAAAGACATAGCGTGGTGCCCAAAACACCAGATAGTAAAAACGGTGTTGTCGGTTCGACGTCACTACCCGAAAAGAGGTCGGTTCACAGAAAACCTGAGTATTTATCTCTCTTCACCGGCTCCAAATTCGCTACGCCAAAATCCTTCTAATTTTGGCGCGACCGCTTCTCATTGGCTACTTTACTTTTTATTATTTTTCTTTTTCTGATTTTAACCGGATGGATGCGTTGAGCCTTACGCGTGGCGACGCATTTATACATTTCGTCTCAGGCAGCCGACGAGTCAACATCCGGTTGGGAGTTCTTTGGTAATTCCTAAATCGCCACAGTCTCAATTGATTAATAAGTCTCTTACAGACAAACTTTGATCCTTGAATTAGGTAGATAACTCTCCCGATTCTTCTAGTTACAACACCATCCCCCCAAAAACATTTTCCAGCCCGATAGTTGCTAAAGAAGACTTTATCCCCTTCTTTATACGATTTATAATTCGTCTTTATTTTCGTAGAGTTCTTCTTTCTATTTGGAAACAACCTGTCGAATACTGAACGTATTTTCCTTGCATACATGATCTCGGCAGGCGATAAATTTCCCTTAATATTCTGATTGGGCGTTATTCTGTAAACCATCAGAAAAGTTTGAATGTTTTTCTTTTTGGTGTTGAACCCTTTGGCTTTTTTTAATGCTCGTTTAAATGTATCGACAAACCTCTCTGCCTGTCCGTTTGATCGAGGATTATACGTCGGTGTTGTTATGTGTTCGACTGCTAAAGAATCACCATAAGCTTTAAATTCACTTCCTGTGAACATCGTTCCATTGTCACTTACTATGGTATTAGGGACTCCCAGTCGACTAAACACTTCGTTTAGCGCTCTTATCGTATTTGTAGCTGTTGGGTGTTTATATTTGAAAACTTCTGGCCATTTAGAGTAGCTATCTTCGATCACCAAATAATAATATCCATCTAATGGCCCTGCGTTGTCCACATGAATACGTGATCAAGGGATATCCGTCTTTGGTCAGGGCTGAGTTCTTACTGGTGGTGATTTGGCTGCTAATTGACACCCTTTACAATGTCTTACCAAATCCTCAATGTCCTGGTCCATTTTCGGCCAATACGTGTAACTTCTCATTTATGATTTCATTCTGAATATACCCAGATGACCTAAATAAAATTCTTTCAAAACTTTCTTTCGTAAGACACGTGGTATAACTACTCTTTGCGCATACATCAAAGTTTCATTACATATTGAAAATGGCGATACTTTTAGTTTTTTTAAAATTTTTCTCGTTCCCTTTCACTTGTTTATTCATGTTGATTATGTACTCGTCAGTTTTTTTGCTGCTTTTTAAATTTCTTCCAGTGTAACTGGTAATTCGCTGACGGTATTAATCAATACTTCCTTTAGTTCTTGTTCTTGCTTCAGTGCCGCAATCACTGTTTCTTCCAACAGTTTAGCGTTGTCCAGGATTAGTCTCGAAAGACCATCCGCGTGTGCGATTTTCTTGGATGGCATATATTGTATTTTGAAGTTGTAATTTAATAAAATTACTCTCCATCTTTGTAACCTATTTGCGGAATGGGTAGGAACACCTTTTTTCGAACCAAAAATCGGCAATAACGGTTTATAGTCGGTTTGTAGAACGAATGTTCTCCCGTAAATAAATCTATGAAACTTTTTCACAGCATACGTTATTGCGAGTCCCTCCTTCCCAATTTGACTATAATTTCTCTCCGCAGGTAGTAAAGCTCTTGAAGCATGACCTGTAGGTTTTGTTATTCCATCCTCAAATTTGTGTAGCTGCACGGCCCCTATGTCATAATCACTTGCGTCTGAAGCTACAATTAACTCCTTTTTCGGATCGTAGTGGGCTAAAGCTAAATCCGATAATAAGCACTTCTTTATTTTATTAAATGCATTGTCGCATTCTTTAGTCCAGCACCACTTTTTATTTTTACTCAATAACTTATTCAATGGCGCTCTCAATTCGTGCATGTTAGGAATATATAACTTGTAATAGTTGGGCTAAACCAAGAAAGGATTTTAGTTTAGTTACGTTATGTTGTATAGCCACATAATACATATACATCTGTATGCATGCAGAATCATAACGACAACACAATAAAGACGAGCGACACAGTTCTTTAGAAAAATATACCTCTTACTTTGTTCGAAAGGGTTACTAAAGGTTTTACTGTGAGAGGGAGTTGGGGACCGAACAAAACTGCAACATATTTACCCCCACTCTTATGGCCATAACAGAGTTTCTTTCCCGTTCTCCTGGGCTGCTCAACCGGGGGCCTGGGGCCCAGCCTCTCTGGGACGTGTTCCTCATTCCAGCATCTTCTCTCCAACTGGTCTGATCTCCAACTGATTGAACTTCCTATGCACCGAGTTATATAATAGTTCGCCGTCCACCTTCTTCTTGTGGGCGTCACAAATCGCACTCATTCAACCCGTCCACGGTCAAGGTTATATTCTGATATTCCTCGACCGAATGCACCTGTTATTTACACAGGTGCATTTTCTATTTTGACAGCTTGGCCGGGGTCAATATGCAACAGTTATCCGGAATAGGCATATTTTTATGGCTTCCGTTCTTTTTGGGTTTGGTCTTCTTCCTTCATGATCGATTATATGACCCAAATATTCTATTTTGTTCATACAAAATTTGCACTTTTCAAGTCCGACCTTAAATCTGTATTTCTCAATTTTTAAAAAAACTTCTTGATGACTTTTATGTTCCTTGAAATTTTCGCTCTTTATTAATATATCATCTAAGTATACCATTGCATATTCCAGACCAGAAAGCATCGTATCCATAATTTGCTGAAATAGACTCGGTGCCACCTTCAGACCGAAAGGCAACCGTCTCAGTCGATATAAACCTCTATGTGTGTGAATGGTTCGATACTGTGGGGGGAGTATGCAATTTGGTTATTTCAGTAGATTGCTCTCTAAATTATTCCCACCACAAATACAACACAAAACTTTACAATCGCGCAAAAGAAATGGAATAGAACACAACGAACATTAAATAACAAACAATTTACTATGCATATAACAGAATATGAAAAACAAAATACATGATGTGTAAATGGCCTTTTGGAAAATAAAGTTTGAAGAAGAGAATAAATTTGTTGAAAGATGTGTGTATGTTCATGTTATCAGAGTCCGTAAATAAGTCGTTCTTACTTACATTAAGTTTATAGCGGGTTTTATGATTGTGGCGACATCGTGTCTCGTGGATGAAAGAAAGTTTGTCGGGTTTTCCTTTTGAATATAATTCTCGGCCATTTGAAAAGAGGTTATGAACTTTAGTTGAGGAAGGAAAGGAATTGGTTGGACATAGTATCGGCTACTGGCTTAGTGGCTTGTGTTCGTCTGTGTCTTCGTTTGTGTGTAAGCTTGTGTCTTGTGTGTCTGGCTTCCTAACTCTGTGTTTTTATATCCTAGAGGTGGATCAAAGAATCGCCCTAAAATCTTGGCGCGTAGACATCTATTGACCAATCAGATTCGTATTTTACTATTTTATTTTCGAGCCTTAGTACCGGACATTGGCCTAGCGGTTAGAGTGTTCGCCAATGGCTCGGGAGACCTGGGTTCAATCCCAGGTCGAGTCATACCAAAGACTCAAAAAATGGTACTTGATGCCTCCTTGCTTAACACTCAGCATTATAAGGTACGGATCAAGGGTAAAGTGGAGCAATCCAGGGAAAGGAGTAGCGCCCTCCCTTACACTTTGGTGTAGTAAGCTATTGAAAAGGGAGCCTTCGGGTCACTCTCGACTATGGTCGCCTACTTTTTTACTTTTTATTTTCAAGCCTAAATGTTTTCTGTTAGTTCACTTCCGATCCTAATTTTCTAGAATGTTCTATTCCATGTTTTTAGCTGATTGGTTGAAAAATATAAAAAAGGAATTTAAATGCTAATGCGGGTTTGATCCTAAATTTCTAGAATGTTCTTAAGTATGTTTTTATTGCTTATTTTAAGACTAGAAGAAATGTGTATCCTTTGTACATTATTCTTCTACTTTGACTAGCAGATAAGCTTCTGACAAACCAATTTTCGAGAAGATGCCGCGACCTGCCGATAAACATAAACATATCAAGTTACACGCCCGCTGTAGAACAATTATATCCGGGTACGACCGGAACTGACTAAGCCCTTTTTCTTTCTAACGACCTTGACACCTCGTTATAGCTAAAGAAAAGGATGAATTAAAATTAATAACATTTACAAAGCACCTCGGCCAAAAATAACTAGATAAGCCTGGAACTAATAGTCGTCGCCAGCCTATAGCAGGTTAGAAAAACACTTTATGGCTACACTCATTTTTTATGGGGAATTCCTTATTCACGCGGCTGAGCTGTGTGTCACAGCACTTTCGTGATATCAACAGGCCCTTTTCAACGCTCGAGGGCACGGTGAGCCGATGAGCAGCACAGACAAGCAGGGTTCGAGTCTCGGCTCCTTCCCGACCTTCCCCTCCCCTTTATCCCCACTTTAATCGGCCTTCGGGCTTTTGACGTTGTCAAGTCGTGTCTGGTGGGAGGCAGCGACAAATAAAGGGCACGCTTTTGGCCCTGGGAAAGGAACAATGGCAGACTTGGGGCCTTTAATTAGGCACCTAGTTTCGACTAGGCTACCTTCGGGTGGGCGAGCTGCATTTTTGTCTCCTTTGTCCCCCTTGTACGGCACTAGACCATGCGTCTAGTTTAAGCCGCAAACTGGCATATGTGCCCGGACCCACATTTGGGTTCGTGAAACTGCTTGCCTCATCAGGCTCACATTGCACTAAGTGAGCCGATGAGCAGCACAGACAAGCAGGGTTCGAGTCTCGGCTCGTTCCCGACCTTCCCCTCCCCTTTATCCCCACTTTAATTGGCCTTCGGGCTTTTGACCTTGTGTCAAGTCGTGTCTGGTGGGAGGCAGCGACAAATATTGGGCACGCTTTTGGCCCTGGAAAAGGAACAATGGCAGACTTGGGGCCTTTAATTAGGCACCTAGTTTCGACTAGGCTACCTTCGGGTGGGCGAGCTGCATTTTTTGTCTCCTTTGTCCCCCTTGTACGGCACTAGACCATGCGTCTAGTTTAAGCCGCAAACTGGCATACGTGCCCGGACCCACATTTGGATTCGTGAAACTGCTTGCCTCATCAGGCTCACATTGCACTAAGTGAGCCGATGAGCAGCACAGACAAGCAGGGTTCGAGTCTCGGCTCGTTCCCGACCTCCCCTCCCCTTTATCCCCACTTTAATCGGCTTTCGGGCTTTTGACATTGTGTCAAGTCGTGTCTGGTGGGAGGCAGCGACAAATACAGGGCACGCCCCCGGCGAGCGTTCCTGGCGAGCGCCCCGGGGCCTGTTCTGGACTTTGGTCCGGAGCGTGGCCCAGGAAAAGGAACAATGGCAGACTTGGGGCCTTTAATCAGGCACCTAGTTTCGACTAGGCTACCTTCGGGTGGGCGAGCTGCATTTTTTGTCTCCTTTGTCCCCCTTGTACGGCACTAGACCATGCGTCTAGTTTAAGCCGCAAACTGGCATACGTGCCCGGACCCAAATTTGGGTTCGTGAAACTGCTTGCCTCATCAGGCTCACATTGCACTAAGTGAGCCGATGAGCAGCACAGACAAGCAGGGTTCGAGTCTCGGCTCGTTCCCGACCTCCCCTCCCCTTTATCCCCACTTTAATCGGCTTTCGGGCTTTTGACATTGTGTCAAGTCGTGTCTGGTGGGAGGCAGCGACAAATACAGGGCACGCCCCCGGCGAGCGTTCCTGGCGAGCGCCCCGGGGCCTGTTCTGGACTTTGGTCCGGAGCGTGGCCCTGGAAAAGGAACAATGGCAGACTTGGGGCCTTTAATTAGGCACCTAGTTTCGACTAGGCTACCTTCGGGTGGGCGAGCTGCATTTTTGTCTCCTTTGTCCCCCTAGTACGGCACTAGACCATGCGTCTAGTTTAAGCCGCAAACTGGCATACGTGCCCGGACCCACATTTGGGTTCGTGAAACTGCTTGCCTCATCAGGCTCACATTGCACTAAGTGAGCCGATGAGCAGCACAGACAAGCAGGGTTCGAGTCTCGGCACGTTCCCGTCCTCCCCTCCCCTTTATCCCCACTTTAATTGACCTTCGGGCTTTTGACCTTGTGTCAAGTCGTGTCTGGTGGGAGGCAGCGACAAATACCGCCCACGGCGAGCGTTCTTTTGTGTCCTGTGGTGGGGCGCTGTCGACCGGCTCTGATTGCGTGCTGCACGGTTCGGTCGGGTGTGTTCCACCACTGGATACATCACCTCTGGCCTCAGGGGGCCGTCACCCCAAGCTTTAACCCTCTTCGGAGGGGTTGGGTTTATCGCCCGGCGCCTGAGGCGCCCAGAAAAGGGGAATGCCGACGGGGTCCGAGGCATTTTTGGAACTGCCTATCGCGTTGGGCTTCGGCCCTGCGACAGGACCCACCTTAAAAACGGCCTTGTGCCATATTCGTACGTTGGTGGGATGAAGGATAAATACAGCACGCCCCCGGTGAGCGCCCCGGGACCTGTTCTGGATTTCGGTCCGGAGCGTGGCCCTGGAAAAGGAACAATGGCAGACTTGGGGCCTTTAATTAGGCACCTAGTTTCGACTAGGCTACCTTCGGGTGGGCGAGCTGCATTTTTGTCTCCTTTGTCCCCCTTGTACGGCACTAGACCATGCGTCTAGTTTAAGCCGCAAACTGGCATACGTGCCCGGACCCACATTTGGGTTCGTGAAACTGCTTGCCTCATCAGGCTCACATTGCACTAAGTGAGCCGATGAGCAGCACAGACAAGCAGGGTTCGAGTCTCGGCACGTTCCCGTCCTCCCCTCCCCTTTATCCCCACTTTAATTGACCTTCGGGCTTTTGACCTTGTGTCAAGTCGTGTCTGGTGGGAGGCAGCGACAAATACCGCCCACGGCGAGCGTTCTTTTGTGTCCTGTGGTGGGGCGCTGTCGACCGGCTCTGATTGCGTGCTGCACGGTTCGGTCGGGTGTGTTCCACCACTGGATACATCACCTCTGGCCTCAGGGGGCCGTCACCCCAGGCTTTAACCCTCTTCGGAGGGGTTGGGTTTATCGCCCGGCGCCTGAGGCGCCCAGAAAAGGGGAATGCCGACGGGGTCCGAGGCATTTTTGGAACTGCCTATCGCGTTGGGCTTCGGCCCTGCGACAGGACCCACCTTAAAAACGGCCTTGTGCCATATTCGTACGTTGGTGGGATGTAGGATAAATACAGCACGCCCCCGGTGAGCGCCCCGGGACCTGTTCTGGATTTCGGTCCGGAGCGTGGCCCTGGAAAAGGAACAATGGCAGACTTGGGGCCTTTAATTAGGCACCTAGTTTCGACTAGGCTACCTTCGGGTGGGCGAGCTGCATTTTTGTCTCCTTTGTCCCCCTTGTACGGCACTAGACCATACGTCTAGTTTAAGCCGCAAACTGGCATACGTGCCCGGACCCACATTTGGGTTCGTGAAACTGCTTGCCTCATCAGGCTCACATTGCACTAAGTGAGCCGATGAGCAGCACAGACAAGCAGGGTTCGAGTCTCGGCTTCTTCCCGACCTTCCCCTCCCCTTTATCTCCACTTTAATCGGCCTTCGGGCTTTTGACCTTGTGTCAAGTCGTGTCTGGTGGGAGGCAGCGACAAATACAGGGCACGCCCCCGGCGAGCGCCCCGGGGCCTGTTCTGGACTTCGGTCCGGAGCGTGGCCCTGGAAAAGGAACAATGGCAGACTTGGGGCCTTTAATTAGGCACCTAGTTTCGACTAGGCTACCTTCGGGTGGGCGAGCTGCATTTTTTGTCTCCTTTGTCCCCCTTGTACGGCACTAGACCATGCGTCTAGTTTAAGCCGCAAACTGGCATACGTGCCCGGACCCACATTTGGGTTCGTGAAACTGCTTGCCTCATCAGGCTCACATTGCAATAAGTGAGCCGATGAGCAGCACAGACAAGCAGGGTTCGAGTCTCTGCTCGTTCCCGCCCTCCCCTTTATCCCCACTTTAATTGGCCTTCGGGCTTTTGACCTTGTGTCAAGTCGTGTCTGGTGGGAGGCAGCGACAAATCCTCGGCGCGCTCTTAACAGACCAGCAGGGTTCGAGTCTCGGCTCGTTTCCGACCTTCCCCTCCCCTTTATCCCCACTTTAATCGGCCTTCGGGCTTTTGACCTTGTGTCAAGTCGTGTCTGGTGGGAGGCAGCGACAAATAAACGGCGCGCTCTTGGCGAAGCTCATTAAGGAGGAATCCTGCATTCTGTGCGGTTGCATTCACCTTAACTTCCGGCGTTGGTCCCACTTCTCGTGGTAGACCTGCCTTTCTTCCACCTACATAGGTATGCACAAAGGTCCTTTTTAGGACCATAAGAGGTCCCTGTCTGCGGGTCAGAGCATCTCTGACTAGTCAGTAATGACCAGTCGAAATAGACGGCCAGGCGGCAAAGGCGGCCAGGCGGATTCTAAGACCAACCGGTCTTAACCTCAGTTCCGATTGTCCGATAAGCTGTGCAGCGCTAATGGCACGGTCCAGCCTTTAGCTACTGCTTCGCTATCTGCGCAGCGCTAAGATAACGCCCATCTTAGCCTCGGCCTTCTGGCCTGTCCGCTCGACCGCACGGCTTTGACCCGACAAAGCCTTCGCTCTTGTCCGCACGGCTTTGGACCCGGCAAAGGCTTCGCTCTTGTCCGCTCGACCGCACGGCTTTGACCCGACAAAGCCTTTGCTCTTGTCCGCTCGTCCGCACGGCTTTGGACCCGACAAAGCCTTCGCTCTTGTCCGCTCGACCGCACGGCTTTGACCCGACAAAGCCTTCGCTCTTGTCCACTCGTCCACACGACTTTGGACCCGACAAAGCCTTCACTCTTGTCCACTAGTCCGCACGGCTTTGGACCCGACAAAGCCTTCGCTCACGTCCGATACGTCCGTACGGCTAGGGGGCCCAGCAAGGCCCTAGCCTTTCCTAGACCTCGACGCTCTTGTAAGGTACAACGCAGTCCACGTAACGACTCGCTGTTACGGACTGTTCTACCACTGCAACACCTGACTCACGTACGACCCGCCGTACGAGCCAGCAACCGGATCGATACACCCTTGGTTAACCACAACATACCGTCATAACCGGGGATATCGATCTACCAACCTCGACCGACCTCAGCTGCCTGCGACGACTGTCTAGCTGAACTCAACGACTCGACCGACCTCAGCTTACCAGCATCCAACATCTAGCTGAACTCAACGACTCGACCGACCTCAGCTTACCAGCATCCAACATCTAGCTGAACTCAACGACTCGACCGACCTCAGCTTACCAGCATCCAACATCTAGCTGAACTCAACGACTCGACCGACCTCAGCTTACCAGCTAACAACATAACCCATCCTAGCTGAAGACTACATACAACCGCCACGGACATTTACATTCACGCTTATAGATATGACAAAATAAATTGTCACTTGTTATTATCGTTACCTCGCCTTTGTTCCTTCATATTGCTTTGGCTGTTCTCATTCACATAATTCATTTGCGGGGTCGACATACTTATCGGCTCCGCAACAAAGACTTTGCCTCCATTCAACTTTGAAAATATCTCCTCCGGTGTGGGAAGTGGATATGTGTGATTCCTTAGACATTCATTCAGTCCGGTTGAGAAATCCACGCAGACCCTTATCTTATTGTTTTTCTTTTTCACGTAGACTGTAGGTGATGCCCATTCCGAGTAGTCTACTTTTTCAATTACTCCATTTTCTTCTAATCTCCGTAACTCTTTGTCTATCGTTTCTTACGATGAAAACGGGACTTTTCTTTTTGGCTTGAATACTGGTTTTACGTTGTCTTTGAGTTCGAATCTCACTTCAGTTTTCGTACAACAACCAAGTTCGTCCGCAAAAACTCTATTAAATTCGCTTTTTAACTTATTCACAAAGTTTTCAGTTTGTTTTGACTTTCCCATACTCGACGCATTTACTTCCTACAAAACGCGTTTATCGGCTTCTCCCATAAATCAAATAAAACTATTAAGTCAATGCCGAATAAATTTGCATTTTTCCTTGCTATGACATAGATCTTCGTTTTGCCGTCGAGTGTTACTTTAGCATCAAATTCTCCTTTGAATTTTTGCTTGCTTCCCGAAATATCTCTTGCTATTTTGCCTGTATTTCGTAATTCAGGGTTTTCCAGGTAGTTTCGTCAATTGTAGAAATGTCACTCCCTGTATCTTTCATGTCTACATATTTTCTTTTCCCGTTATTTTTCATAACTTTCGATAAAACTACATTTATCTTTTTAGGCTTCTGATAATTTCTCTTTCTACACATAGAAGCCTTATGCCCCGTCTGAGCATATTCGAAACAAATCTTGTTCCGAAAATAACATCTACTTGTAGTATGGTTTGAACTTACACATGCTTTGCAACAAATTTTTCTCTCATAGAGTTCTTTTACCCTTTTTTCATAAGGTTCACTTTCTATTCTTTCTTTATTGTCACTTTTGACTTTATTTATTCGGACAACATTTTTTTCTTCAATACATATGTTATCCCGTCTGATATTAATTAATTTCTGGCATTCTTCCGATACTTTTTGCAATGTTATCTCCGTATCTTGTTCTAACATTGTCAATATCTTCGACCGAATCACTCTTTCCTTATTTGATATCAAGCCCACTACAAATATTAAACACTTAAACATGTTCTCCTTAAGGTCTTTAAGTTTGAACCGTTCACACTGGGCATTTGCTTTCCCGGCGTATGCTACGAAATCTTCATCGTCTTTAATTATGTTCAAACCTTTTACACCTTGTATGAAACAAACTATCCCGTTCTCCAAACATTTTGGATAGAGTTTCTATAGTTTCTTCAAACGACATCTCTTCCGGTTTATTCGGCAATATGTTAGTCGTATATTTCGTGTTTTCATGAGCGCCTAACTTGTGTAGTTCTAATATAATCTTTTCTTCGTTGGACCATAATTGACACCTTTTTGCAAAAATTGTTTCGTACCTTTTGAAGTACGCAGGAAAAGTTATTCCTTCCTCAGGTTTATAAATAAATTCTGACAGCGAGTTTGCTATACCCTCTGCAGAAAAAGTGTTCGAATCTTTCTTCCGTTCGCCTTGCTTTAACAATATTTCTTGTAAAATGTCCTGCTGTTTTACAATTTCTTTTTGCACATCTGTCTGTTGTTTCTGGACATTTTCTTGTTGCTGTACAAACTGTTGTTGTAATTGTTGTACTGCGGCGCCTAGCATTTTTGTCAATTGTTCCATATTTAGCATAAAACAAATGTGTACAAAAAAATCCAACCAAACAGTTGACCAACAAATAGTATTGGCCAGAAAGACGTAGTTTTACTTTTTCTTTCAATGAGGAAACTACTTATCTTTTTTTTCTAAACGCCACTGTTGTTTTTTTATTTATTCGCACTCGTTTGAAGTACTTCAAATCCTTGTTATATTTCCGGGTATGATGAAATTAAAAAAAAAACTGGTCCACCTAATACGGTGACAAAAAAACAAAAAAACAAACTCTACGTCGTTCGTCCAATCTTATAGATTATACGAATCCTTTGTCGCCAAATCTGGTATAGATTTGGGTGTGAGTTCGTACTCGAATCTTCGTCACCAAATCTGATATAGATTTGGCTGTGATTCGTTCTCAAATCCCTTGTCACCAAATCTGATATAGATTTGTGTGTGAGATCGTTCTCGAATACCTCATCGCCAAATCTGATATATCCCTGGGGGAATATACTCAGTATAACTCCACACAAAGAGTAAGTATAACAAGTTTATCGTTCGAAAGTACATCGTACAAATAATATCTGGATACTCGATTGTATCTTGAATGCCAGAGTGGGTACTCTCGCATCTACCACTTGGTTACCGCTTACTCGCGTCTTTTATAGACCGAGTAATCCATTCACAGGAGGTTTCAGGATCTTCTACTATATCAGAAACAAAGAAAAATAGTTCATTACAAAACAATTTTTTGCAGAAATACTGTTACATACCCATACATGAATACGTGAAATAGACATATTCATACCGGTACGCAGAACGTTCATAATGTCCATAACGCACATATATAGATAACATAGAAATCCCGAAACACAAAAAAACACTTACGACTTCTTAGTTCAGGTACGAAACTTTTTATTGCCTTTGAGATAAGGTTTTTCGACATCAGGAGAGAGAGGCACAATCTTTCTATGCTGACTTTTCCGTCTGCCTCAAACCACGTGCGGCACCCGCTGCAAGGCCTCGGCGAGCTCCGAAAATCAAACGTCTTCTTCGGAACAGAAACTCAACTGACTTTTTAAAAAATCTCAGCTCACGCTTCCGGTGCGTGACGTCATTCACATCCTTCCGGTCACATTTCCATCTGGGATTTTTATTTTGACATCTCTGAATGACATGTGAACACCTGCACTCATGTTGCACCTAACTAACCCATGCGCTAAGCGAAAGGTTCTCAGCCTAACTAAACCGAAAGGCAAGATTTATAAAACGAAATCCCTCGGCCATTATATTACAATACCAATATGGTATTCAAAGTTTTCTTTTCTTTTGTTTTAAATTTATGGAAATTATTTTTCACTGGCAGGGAATAATTCTTTTTCACTCTTCCAGTTGGATATATCCTTTTCTCTATGGCTTCTAGATAATTTTTAAGGATGATGCACTGAAGAATTTAACGTTTGTCATTATATTTCTTTCACTGTCTTTTTTTCTTGAAACAATGTCTCCCAAGACTTACTCGCATTGAGAAGGGAGAACTCAGCTAATTTTCTATTTCCTTTAGAAAGAAACCAATTCTAGGCTTCTCTTCTTCCATGGAAACCAATCAACTCTCACTTAGTTAATTTTAAATTCTACACCAATGAAAAAACAGACTCTGCTTGCAACTTTTCACCAACTGACAGACAGACTATGGTTAACAGACTAACAAAAAACCCATCTAATCATCTATATACCCACAAAGGGACAGCAACGGTCCAACTTTGAAATAAGCCAATGACATACAAGCAATTTTCAACTGCTAATTTGCAAATTCCAAAAGTGTGTTAACTTTACTAAAATATGCCTACAAGAAAATCTACTGGTTAAATACACACACACACACACTATATATATACTGTGTTATGAATTATTAATTAGGTGACAATTTTCCATTTTGTCCAAAAACTACAATTGGAATTGAAAGAAATTTTCATAGAATGGTGTCAACGCTTATATGTGCATACTGTGTAAAAACTGTAGGGTTCTGTAGAAGTATAAACAAAGTGTAATCATTTGTATGAGTTATATGATACTATTATTCTAGGTTATTAATGAATGACTTCATAAACATGCAATTATGAATTGCAAATGTGACTTGATCGATTCTGAGAAGTCTGTTATAACATCTGAACTTGAAAAAGGTAAATCAACATTAGAAATATCCAAAATAATTGGAAAATATCACCAAACAATGAAAAATCTTGTTGAAGTTCCTATGAAAGTACAAAAGAGGGCTGATAAGGGTCACTCAAGTTTTGTTTCCAAATATTTTCTGTTACAATTTAAATGTGAAGCTGTGAATAACCTAGGCCTGAACAGTGAAGAACTTTCTGGTGTATTAGAGAAGCAACTGTTTCCAGAACTACTCAATGTCATCTTCTGAAAAAGGTTGGGACATCCGAGAGACTTGTGACAATACCTTCACTGAGATGAATTTACATACAGAAGCAGCTGAAATGGGTAGAAGATAACATGAAGGTTGACTTCTCAAGGATTCTGCTCATGGTTGAATCTTATGCTACCCAAGATGGAGTAAAGGAAGGAACGTAAATGGTTGAGATTGTCATCAATGCTAAAGAGGAGGAGGAGGAAGCATCATGATTTGAGCTGATATTATTGGTCTGTGGAAAGTGCCCTATGTTATTAAAATGACAACAGATATTTATATAGCCTTCCTGTGAGAGGACTTTGAACCTTGGTTAAAAAAAACAAAGGAGAACCATCATATATATGCAAGATAATGCTCCCATACATTTGGCACATAAAACAACAGCAACAGTTAAGCTTCTGTGGATATTGGAAGATGAACTAGCAGGCCAATTCTTCAGACTTAAAACTAATCAAAACTTATGGGGTATTCTGAAGCAATGAGTTTACAAGAATGGACACCAACACAGAAGCCAGGAAAATTTGTGGCAGGCAATATTGAATGTATCAGATGGAATTACACCAAAGGAGATCCAGAAATTTGAATGTTCCATGGCTCAGTGGCTTATCCCAGTCATTTCAACAAAAGAATCACAGATCCCTTATTAATCAGCTCCACTATCATTTTTGAAACCTGATGTTGATTTCTTTTTATTTCATGTTGGTTACTGTATATATCCATAACAATCTGTATATGAAGTAATTAAAGCATTGTTTTCTTGTTTATGTGAGTTTTAATTACACCTCACTAATAATTTGTAACAGCTATGATTTAAGTAAATTAGTAAAATGACTGTAGTTTCTGTGCATTTTTGCAGAACCTTACAATTTTTACACTGCATGTGCATATAACCGTTGCCATCATTCTGTGAAAATTTTGTTTAATTCCAACATGAACTTTTTGGACAAAATGGAAAATTGTCACCTTATTAATAATTCATAATACAGTATGTTTATGTATACATATATAGAGTATTAAGCTGCAGATTTTCTTGTAGGTATATTTTATTAAAGATAACAAGGATTTGGAGTTGAGTTTTTTATTATTCTTTTCATGTTGTTGAGTGAGATGTTGCAAGTAAGGATGAAGGTTTTTAACAGAGGTTGAAAGTAAATGTTACAACATCAGAGAATTCAGACAATTATTAAAAAGCCTTCATTCTCAGTTGGAACATCTTCCTTGCAAGCATAAAAAGGCTAATGAAAAACTAAACTCTAAATATATCTTCAATAGAATATGCCTACAATACAAATGAACACAAACATAAATATTTTTTTTTTTAAATGTTTTCTTCTAAACCAAATTAGACAATAAAAAATGGATATGATTAGGTATTATTTATTACCTCACTCTACAACATTGAACAGGATACCAAAATAATAGTACAAGATAAATGTACCCCTACAGAAAATTACATTTTTAAATCAAACTTGTTTTTTTCTCTTTTTTTTTACAGAGTTTCAATGCTGTAGAGCTTGATAATATTACATAATAATATTCATTTTGATGATATAATGATCCACTATATATAATAATAAAATCTTAGTTTCTTTGGTTAAGAAAAAAATTAGCTTTCTGTAAAAGAAATGTTCAAACAGTACTTTATATATATATATATATATATATATATATATATATATATATATATATATATATATACATGAAGATAGCTAAATATACAAATACAAGCCTAACATGTGTCTTCAGTTATTCTATTGAGGTCTATCTAGGTTTATTCTAGACAAAATAGAGTTTAAATAATGAAAAAAACCACAACATTTTTATTTTTGAAAAGTCCCAATGCACAGAGAAAAAAATTCCTCTTTCTCAGTTTCACTTATTCAAAAAAGATAAAATTTTGCAGTACTCAAAAGCATAAGAACACATATCTATCCATGTGTTAATCTTCCATCTGTCTTCAGTTAAATCTAAGCTCATTTTCATGTGATGTTGATCTTTTTAAAAGTTTAACATTGAGAAGTAAATAGAAGAGAATATTTATTTCATTTTTAAGCATTCTAAAGATTTAGTTCATTTCATTGATCTTACAGTATGTCAAACATTGTTTAATCATTTATTTAATGTTAAAGTCATTTTTTAGACTAATATATGGTTTGAAGTAATTAATGATTTTAATCATTTGTAAGCAATTATAGCTTTAAGTGACTATTTTTCATACTAATAATTTATATACAATTATATGGTATCTATGGTATCTAATACTGATGATTTTAGCACTATTATCTGGTTTCAAGACTCTGTTTTTATTTTTAAAAAATTATTAATAATAATAATTCTTATGAAGAGAATAATCAAATGGATAGAATATAAAGGCATCTTCCCTTTAGAACAAAACGGACATAAAAAAAAAAAAGAATTGAATCGTTGTAAAGATCAATTCCTTGTAAACAAGATGATCATGGAGAACTATCAATCCAACAGGATAATCTAAGTATGGCTTGTATTGAGTAAAAAAAGCTTTTAATAGTGTACTCCATGAATGGATTCTAAAAGTTCTAAAACATTTTAAAGATATCCCCAGTTATAATAACATTCCTAAAATACAATATGAAAAAATGGCATCCTAACCTCAGATTAATCCATGAAAAAGACGTGCTCAAAACTGATAATCAGCATGTTAAGAAAGGCTTGCTAGTAAAGTGTAAAAACATAATTCTGCCTATAAACACAGAAATTACATTAGAACACAATAAAACCTCTTAAGATTTAAGACTTAATGAAGCAAATACTATCAGTCATACTATAAATAAAGAAGACATTAAGAAATTAATTCAATAGAAGTATAAGAGCCATATTAGGAACAGAACTGAATGCAAAAAATTAAGTTATTAACACACTGGCAATACAAATAGTGACATACACTTTTAATAAAGTGGATATAAGTAGTAAAGTTAGCGACCTTAGTCGAGGGTGACCCTAAAGATCCCTTTTCAATAGCTACTACACCGAGATGTAGGGGAGGGTGCCACTCCATTCCCTGGATTGCTCCACTTTGCCCTTGATCCTAACTTTATAATGCTGAGTGTTTAGCAAGGCAGCATCAAGTACCATTTTTTGAGTCTTTGGTATGACTCGACCTGGGACTGAACCCCAGTCTTCTGGACCATTAGCGAACACTCTACTCATTAGGTTAATGGCCGGTAAAGTGGATATAAGCTGAAATAAAAAGATGGATACTAAAGTTAGGAAACCAGCATCACTCAAGAGTAGATATAGAACATCTCTATGCCAAGCAAGAAAAAGGTGAAAGCGGCTTCACCCAGCTAGAATTCACCTACAAAACCTCATTTTAGGATTAAAAAGATACTTAAACATTAGTAAAGATTTGATGTTACAGTTAGTAAACACACAGAGAAAGAAATAAAAAATCAATTAGTAAAGAATGTAATGAATTTGCTAAACAACTCAACCTCACAACAAAATAAATAAACATAAAAGATAAAGCAATAGAGGCAGCAAAAAACATAAAGAAGCAAAAGTACAAAGAGTAAATTAAGTATAAAACATCTCGAACAAAAATCCCAACATGGATGCAGAAAGAATTAGAAATGCTGATATAGATATAGCGAAAACTAATGGATGACTGAAAAGTACTGGACTGAAGATAAAGATAAAGGGGTTAATAACAGCTGCACAGGATCAGAGCCTCACAACTTGAAACTATCAGAAAAAACATTAAAAAACAGAGCAAACTTAATATGTAGAATGTGTGAACAAAAAACTGAATCAATAGATCACTTGGTGCCCAATAGAATATAAAGAAAGGTAGAATAAAACAGGATATTATATTCATTGTAAAAAATATGCAAACAATGTGGAATACTGAAATCTGAAAAATGCTATAAACACTAACCAGAACTAATAACAGAAGTCTAAGAAGAGACTATTCTCTGGGACTTTGCTTTTCAAACTGAAAAAAAAAGCAATAAAAAGCAATGTTAAGAACTATAGAAGAAAAACATGCTTTCAAATTGATATGTCAGTGCCAACAGAAAATAATATATCAGCCAAAGAATATAGTAAAATAACTAAATACAAAGACCTGGAAATAGACATTGAAAAACTGGGGCACATGAAAACTACCACTGTGCCAGTAATAGTTGAAGCCCTGAGTTATGATCAAGAAAGGTACAGATAAACACATTAGCAGGATACCAGACAGTTCCAACCTATATGAAATACAAAGAATTGCTCTTAACAAAACTACTCATTTCCTTAGGAGAGTATTATCAATGCAATTTCAAAAATAACACCCAAAAGAAGAAACAAAACACAAATACACAGAATACATATAATCACTACCTTCCTTCACCCCAAATCTGGGGAAAAAAACTCAGTGAATGATTGTAAAAAACTGAAAATAAACCTGAAAATTAAATAATGATAATAATAATTTGTTTGTACAAAGATGGTAATAAGTATTCCTAACACTAATAATTCATACATGATTATACAGTTTGAAGTATCCATTATTGTTATCAATATTAATAATAATAATCAAGATTTCGAGGTGTGACATATTTTTCTAATCTCTGGAGAAACTAAAAGTTTCTTTTAGTTTATTAGATTTTAATGTAAATATTCATTGTAATTGATTTTTAAATTTAATGTAAATATCATTATCAATAATTTCTTGTAATTTGACATATTTTAACATTTACAAAGTGTGATTTTAATGTATAATTTTTTTATATATAATGTATTAATTTAATGTAGTTTTTTATTCCAACATATCATTCAAATTTAATTCAAAAGTATATTTTCAATTATTATTAGCATTATGAATTTATTAATTATAGTTTTATTCATTTATTTGTTTTTACTTAGATGGTTATTTCATTATTCTGTCACCATTGCTAATGTTTATTACTGTTCAATTTGAATTCAAAATAAAACAAATCACATTATGTTATTATTAAAAATAGCATTATTAAGTAAATAATTCAATAAATGTTATTTGTATTTTATATTTCCTTTTATTATTCATAATCATACTGTATTTGAAATATGAAATATAATTACATTAAAATCCGTTAAGACAAATAAATGGTTGTAATTAGATATAAATTTATTAACATTCAAAGTAATTTTAATGAATCATTTTTAATATTAATAATGTAGGAATTTAATATCGTTTTTAATTCTCATATATCATTGAAATCTAATTTATAATCAGAATTATTTTAAATCATTATTAGCAATATAATTGTTATTTATCATACTTTTATTCATTTGCTTGACTAATGTTGTTATTCATATGGGAAAATCTGTTGTTAAGGTTTAATGCAGTTGCTGTCCATTTTGAATTCAAAATAAAACAAGTAACATTATTTTTAAAACAATGTTATGAAGTAAATAATTCAATAAATATTATTCATATTCTATTTTTCATTATTCATAATTATATTGTATTAGAAATGAGAAATATAATTATGTTGGAATCCATTAAGACAGGTAAACCTTTTTTCTTCTTCAGGGCTTCAAGAAAACACAACATATTTCTTTGAATTCAAAATGCATAAATTTATAATATAGTTTATAACATAATATAAATTCTTTCCTTATGTATTATTAATAGGTATGATGATAAAAAAATTTTTTCTGTTGATGATGGCAACAAAACAAAAACACCTCTAAGCAGTAAGAATAAAATGTACCAAAGTACTAAATAAAAACCACCCTTTATGACATACTCCTCCCCAATGTTTCCTGTGGATAAAAAAGGACTTTGTCTCCCAAAGATGAACCTGGTTGGGATAGAAAAATCACCAACTGGAACAAAATTCTCTTCTCACTTCAATAGTTATCAGAACTAGGATAGTCTCAAACCTGACCTACTAAGATCTACACTATAACAAATAAAAATGAAAATACAAGAAAAAAGATCAAAAGATTGTGAAGAAGTATTCTATGCATTCTTTTATACAATTAACAAACAACATGAAAGAAATACAACTCAAAGAACTGATAACATAGGACAAGAGAGGACTAAATACTCAGATACACACTTAGATCTTAATAAATTAGTGAATGTGAGAAGATACCTCCTTAAAAGCAACTACTTAACAGATACAGAAAAAGATAGTATCGAAAAACAGGTAGTTGCAGATATCCAACAAAATAAAAGTATAACACTTGAAATGAACACAGTTAAAAATGACACAGATAAACATTAAAACAATCAAGCAATGATTGTATGAAAACTTCTGCAACAGAAAATGAATTCACCAAATCAGAGAATAGCCAACATCAAATAGAAAACCCAAACTACACAGAAAACAAGATTAAAATTGACAAAATGAAACAAAATATAATCACATAAACCTGCTAACCTAAATAATACTGACATGAATGACAGAGTATCTCTAAAAAAAATTAAAAAATCTAATACAGATAAAAGTGGGAAATTATGCCACAGAAGATCTTCTAGAAGATTTTAAATAAAAATCATATACTTTTAAATGAAATAATATATATGACTGCTAAAGTAATAAACACAGGAACCATAACACATAAAGAAAATAGTTTTAAGTAACTCAAATGGAAAGTAAGGATACAAAAGAAAAACAGATGAGAAATATCTATATTTGATGAAATGAATAAGGATGTCAAAATGAAAACAAGGAAATAAAGAAAAATTAAAAGAAAATATGAGATAATATCAATTTATAAGCCTCTGATAATAAAAGAAAATCTGAAGCAAAGAGACAACTAGAGGTTCAGCATATCCATAGAAACAAAAAACAAACAAAATTCTTTAGAGACAACAAAATTATTCAAAATGATCTTGAAGAATTCAATCAAGAAATAGGAAAAGACAATAAATCAAAAGGAAAACCTCATGATTAAAGAACTGAAATCATTCTGGAGTAATATATGAAGCCATAAGAAAACATATAATAAAAAAGCAATGGGAACTGAAAATTATAAAAATAATGAACCATAACTGTACAATAATATTAGATTCAAGAGATTATAGATACACTTAATAGCACAAATAAATAGAAGACACATGGAATAGATAAAATAAACTTTTGGCTCCATTACATATCCTGCACATATCAACTAATGATGAAACTCATTTCAGAAATCATTAAAGAACCTGAAAAAATGCCCAATTGGCTCAAAGAAGGAGTAATATATCGAATACCAAAAAAAAAAAAAAATGTAAAAAAAAAAAAGTCAAAAAAACTTCTGACCAATCATATACCTTCCAACATGAGACAAAATAATATCATTGATTCTTAAAGAAAGAAAATACAAATGCATAGAATGTAAGGACATATTCAGTTTAGAAAAAAGGGACATAAATAAAAGAATATAAAAAGGCACAGAATGGAGGGACATATTCAGTTTAGAAAAAAGGGACATAAAAAAAAGAATATAAAAAGGCACAGAATGGAGGGACATATTCAGTTTAGAAAAAAGGGACATAAATAAAAGAATATACAAATGCACAGAATGTAAGGACATATTCAATTTAGAAAAAAGGGACATAAATAAAAGAATATACAAATGCATAGAATGTAAGGACATATTCAGTTTAGAAAAAAAGGGACATAAATAAAAGAATATACAAATGCATAGAATGTAAGGACATATTCAGTTTAGAAAAAAGGGACATGAATAAAATAATATACAAATGCACGGAATGTAAGGACATATTCAGTTTAGAAAAAAGGGACATAAATAAAAGAATATACAAATGCATAGAATGTAAGGACATATTCAGTTTAGAAAAAAGGGACATACATAAAAGAATATACAAATGTATAGAATGTAAGGACATATTCAGTTTAGAAAAAAGGGACATAAATAAAAGAATATACAAATGCACAGAATGTAAGGACATGTTCAGTTTAGAAAAAAGGGATATGAATAAAAGAATATACAAATGCACAGAATGTAAGGACATATTCAGTTTAGAAAAAAGGGATATGAATAAAAGAATATACAAATGCACAGAATGTAAGGACATATTCAGTTTAGAAAAAAGGGACATAAATAAAAGAATATACAAATGCACAGAATGTAAGGACATATTCAGTTTAGAAAAGAAAAACATGAATAAAAGAATATACAAATGCATAGAATGTAAGGACATATTCAGTTTAGAAAAAAGGGACATAAATAAAAGAATATACAAATGCATAGAATGTAAGGACATATTCAGTTTAGAAAAAATGGACATAAATAAAAGAATATACAAATGTATAGAATGTAAGGACATATTCAGTTTAGAAAAAAGGGACATAAATAAAAGAATATAAAAATGCACAGAATGGAAGGACATATTCAGTTTAGAAAAAATGGACAAAAATAAAAGAATATACAAATGCATAGAATGTAAGGACATATTCAGTTTAGAAAAAAGGGACATAAATAAAAGAATATACAAATGCACAGAATGTAAGGACATATTTAGTTTAGAAAAAAGGGACATACATAAAAGAATATACAAATGCACAGAATGTAAGGACATATTCAATTTAGAAAAAAGGGACATAAATAAAAGAATATACAAATGCATAGAATGTAAGGACATATTCAGTTTAGAAAAAAGGGACATAAATAAAAGAATACACAAATGCATAGAATGTAAGGACATATTCAGTTTAGAAAAAAGGGACATGAATAAAATAATATACAAATGCACAGAATGCAAGGACATATTCAGTTTAGAAAAAAGGGACATAAATAAAAGAATATACAAATGCATAGAATGTAAGGACATATTCAGTTTAGAAAAAAGGGACATACATAAAAGAATATACAAATGTATAGAATGTAAGGACATATTCAGTTTAGAAAAAAGGGACATAAATAAAAGAATATACAAATACACAGAATGTAAGGACATGTTCAGTTTAGAAAAAAGGGATATGAATAAAAGAATATACAAATGCACAGAATGCAAGGACATATTCAGTTTAGAAAAAAGGGACATAAATAAAAGAATATACAAATGCACAGAATGTAAGGACATATTCAGTTTAGAAAAAAGGGACATGAATAAAAGAATATACAAATGCATAGAATGTAAGGACATATTCAGTTTAGAAAAAAGGGACGAATAAAAGAATATACAAATGCACAGAATGTAAGGACATATTCAATTTAGAAAAAAGGGACATAAATAAAAGAATATACAAATGCATAGAATGTAAGGACATATTCAGTTTAGAAAAAAGGGACATAAATAAAAGAATACACAAATGCATAGAATGTAAGGACATATTCAGTTTAGAAAAAAGGGACATGAATAAAATAATATACAAATGCACAGAATGCAAGGACATATTCAGTTTAGAAAAAAGGGACATAAATAAAAGAATATACAAATGCATAGAATGTAAGGACATATTCAGTTTAGAAAAAAGGGACATACATAAAAGAATATACAAATGTATAGAATGTAAGGACATATTCAGTTTAGAAAAAAGGGACATAAATAAAACAATATACAAATACACAGAATGTAAGGACATGTTCAGTTTAGAAAAAAGGGATATGAATAAAAGAATATACAAATGCACAGAATGCAAGGACATATTCAGTTTAGAAAAAAGGGACATAAATAAAAGAATATACAAATGCATAGAATGTAAGGACATATTCAGTTTAGAAAAAAGGGACATGAATAAAAGAATATACAAATGCATAGAATGTAAGGACATATTCAGTTTAGAAAAAAGGGACGAATAAAAGAATATACAAATGCATAGAATGTAAGGACATATTCAGTTTAGAAAAAAGGGACATAAATAAAAGAATATACAAATGCATAGAATGTAAGGACATATTCAGTTTAGAAAAAAGGGACATAAATAAAAGAATATACAAATGCATAGAATGTAAGGACATATTCAGTTTAGAAAAAAGGGACATAAATAAAAGAATATACAAATGCACAGAATGTAAGGACAATTCAGTTTAGAAAAAAGGGACATAAATAAAATAATATACAAATGCACAGAATGGAAGGACATATTCAGTTTAGAAAAAATGGACAAAAATAAAAGAATATACAAATGCATAGAATGTAAGGACATATTCAGTTTAGAAAAAAGGGACATAAATAAAAGAATATACAAATGCACAGAATGTAAGGACATATTTAGTTTAGAAAAAAGGGACATACATAAAAGAATATACAAATGCACAGAATGTAAGGACATATTCAGTTTAGAAAAAAGGGACATAAATAAAAGAATATACAAATGCATAGAATGTAAGGACATATTCAGTTTAGAAAAAAGGGATATGAATAAAACAATATACAAATGCACAGAATGTAAGGACATATTCAGTTTAGAAAAAAGGGACATAAATAAAACAATATACAAATGCACAGAATGTAAGGACATATTCAGTTTAGAAAAAAGGGACATGAAAAAAAGAATATACAAATGCATAGAATGTAAGGACATATTCAGTTTAGAAAAAAGGGACAAATACAAGAATATACAAATGCACAGAATGTAAGGACATATTCAATTTAGAAAAAAGGGACATACATAAAAGAATATACAAATGCATAGAATGTAAGGACATATTCAATTTAGAAAAAAGGGACATAAATAAAAGAATATACAAATGCATAGATGTAAGGACATATTCAGTTTAGAAAAAAAGGACATAAATAAAAGAATATACAAATGCACAGAATGTAAGGACATATTCAGTTTAGAAAAAAGGGACAAATAAAAGAATATACAAATGCATAGAATGTAAGGACATATTCAGTTTAGAAAAAAGGGACATAAATAAAAGAATATACAAATGCATAGAATGTAAGGACATATTCAGTTTAGAAAAAAGGGACATAAATAAAAGAATATAAAAAGGCACAGAATGGAGGGACATATTCAGTTTAGAAAAAAGGGACATAAAAAAAAGAATATACAAATGCACAGAATGTAAGGACATATTCAGGTTAGAAAAAAGGAACATAAATAAAAGAATATACAAATGCATAGAATGTAAGGACATATTCAGTTTAGAAAAAAGGGACATAAATAAAAGAATATACAAATGCACAGAATGTAAGGACATATTCAATTTAGAAAAAAGGGACATAAATAAAAGAATATACAAATGCATAGAATGTAAGGACATATTCAGTTTAGAAAAAAAGGGACATAAATAAAAGAATACACAAATGCATAGAATGTAAGGACATATTCAGTTTAGAAAAAAGGGACATGAATAAAATAATATACAAATGCACAGAATGCAAGGACATATTCAGTTTAGAAAAAAGGGACATAAATAAAAGAATATACAAATGCATAGAATGTAAGGACATATTCAGTTTAGAAAAAAGGGACATACATAAAAGAATATACAAATGTATAGAATGTAAGGACATATTCAGTTTAGAAAAAAGGGACATAAATAAAAGAATATACAAATACACAGAATGTAAGGACATGTTCAGTTTAGAAAAAAGGGATATGAATAAAAGAATATACAAATGCACAGAATGCAAGGACATATTCAGTTTAGAAAAAAGGGACATAAATAAAAGAATATACAAATGCACAGAATGTAAGGACATATTCAGTTTAGAAAAAAGGGATATGAATAAAAGAATATACAAATGCACAGAATGTAAGGACATATTCAGTTTAGAAAAAAGGGACATGAATAAAAGAATATACAAATGCACAGAATGTAAGGACATATTCAGTTTAGAAAAAATGGACATAAATAAAAGAATATACAAATGCATAGAATGTAAGGACATATTCAGTTTAGAAAAAAGGGACATAAATAAAAGAATATACAAATGCACAGAATGTAAGGACATATTCAGTTTAGAAAAAAGGGACATGAATAAAAGAATATACAAATGCATAGAATGTAAGGACATATTCAATTTAGAAAAAAGGGACATAAATAAAAGAATATACAAATGCATAGAATGTAAGGACATATTCAATTTAGAAAAAATGGACATAAATAAAAGAATATACAAATGCATAGAATGTAAGGACATATTCAATTTAGAAAAAAGGGACATAAATAAAAGAATATACAAATGCATAGAATGTAAGGACATATTCAGTTTAGAAAAAAGGGACATAAATAAAAGAATACACAAATGCATAGAATGTAAGGACATATTCAGTTTAGAAAAAAGGGACATGAATAAAATAATATACAAATGCACAGAATGCAAGGACATATTCAGTTTAGAAAAAAGGGACATAAATAAAAGAATATACAAATGCATAGAATGTAAGGACATATTCAGTTTAGAAAAAAGGGACATACATAAAAGAATATACAAATGTATAGAATGTAAGGACATATTCAGTTTAGAAAAAAGGGACATAAATAAAAGAATATACAAATACACAGAATGTAAGGACATGTTCAGTTTAGAAAAAAGGGATATGAATAAAAGAATATACAAATGCACAGAATGCAAGGACATATTCAGTTTAGAAAAAAGGGACATAAATAAAAGAATATACAAATGCACAGAATGTAAGGACATATTCAGTTTAGAAAAAAGGGACATGAATAAAAGAATATACAAATGCATAGAATGTAAGGACATATTCAGTTTAGAAAAAAGGGACGAATAAAAGAATATACAAATGCATAGAATGTAAGGACATATTCAGTTTAGAAAAAAGGGACATAAATAAAAGAATATACAAATGCATAGAATGTAAGGACATATTCAGTTTAGAAAAAAGGGACATAAATAAAAGAATATACAAATGCATAGAATGTAAGGACATATTCAGTTTAGAAAAAAGGGACATAAATAAAAGAATATACAAATGCACAGAATGTAAGGACAATTCAGTTTAGAAAAAAGGGACATAAATAAAATAATATACAAATGCACAGAATGGAAGGACATATTCAGTTTAGAAAAAATGGACAAAAATAAAAGAATATACAAATGCATAGAATGTAAGGACATATTCAGTTTAGAAAAAAGGGACATAAATAAAAGAATATACAAATGCACAGAATGTAAGGACATATTTAGTTTAGAAAAAAGGGACATACATAAAAGAATATACAAATGCACAGAATGTATGGACATATTCAGTTTAGAAAAAAGGGACATAAATAAAAGAATATACAAATGCATAGAATGTAAGGACATATTCAGTTTAGAAAAAAGGGATATGAATAAAACAATATACAAATGCACAGAATGTAAGGACATATTCAGTTTAGAAAAAAGGGACATAAATAAAACAATATACAAATGCACAGAATGTAAGGACATATTCAGTTTAGAAAAAAGGGACATGAAAAAAAGAATATACAAATGCATAGAATGTAAGGACATATTCAGTTTAGAAAAAAGGGACATGAATAAAATAATATACAAATGCACAGAATGCAAGGACATATTCAGTTTAGAAAAAAGGGACATAAATAAAAGAATATACAAATGCATAGAATGTAAGGACATATTCAGTTTAGAAAAAAGGGACATACATAAAAGAATATACAAATGTATAGAATGTAAGGACATATTCAGTTTAGAAAAAAGGGACATAAATAAAAGAATATACAAATACACAGAATGTAAGGACATGTTCAGTTTAGAAAAAAGGGATATGAATAAAAGAATATACAAATGCACAGAATGCAAGGACATATTCAGTTTAGAAAAAAGGGACATAAATAAAAGAATATACAAATGCACAGAATGTAAGGACATATTCAGTTTAGAAAAAAGGGACATGAATAAAAGAATATACAAATGCATAGAATGTAAGGACATATTCAGTTTAGAAAAAAGGGACGAATAAAAGAATATACAAATGCATAGAATGTAAGGACATATTCAGTTTAGAAAAAAGGGACATAAATAAAAGAATATACAAATGCATAGAATGTAAGGACATATTCAGTTTAGAAAAAAGGGACATAAATAAAAGAATATACAAATGCATAGAATGTAAGGACATATTCAGTTTAGAAAAAAGGGACATAAATAAAAGAATATACAAATGCACAGAATGTAAGGACAATTCAGTTTAGAAAAAAGGGACATAAATAAAATAATATACAAATGCACAGAATGGAAGGACATATTCAGTTTAGAAAAAATGGACAAAAATAAAAGAATATACAAATGCATAGAATGTAAGGACATATTCAGTTTAGAAAAAAGGGACATAAATAAAAGAATATACAAATGCACAGAATGTAAGGACATATTTAGTTTAGAAAAAAGGGACATACATAAAAGAATATACAAATGCACAGAATGTATGGACATATTCAGTTTAGAAAAAAGGGACATAAATAAAAGAATATACAAATGCATAGAATGTAAGGACATATTCAGTTTAGAAAAAAGGGATATGAATAAAACAATATACAAATGCACAGAATGTAAGGACATATTCAGTTTAGAAAAAAGGGACATAAATAAAACAATATACAAATGCACAGAATGTAAGGACATATTCAGTTTAGAAAAAAGGGACATGAAAAAAAGAATATACAAATGCATAGAATGTAAGGACATATTCAGTTTAGAAAAAAGGGACAAATACAAGAATATACAAATGCACAGAATGTAAGGACATATTCAATTTAGAAAAAAGGGACATACATAAAAGAATATACAAATGCATAGAATGTAAGGACATATTCAATTTAGAAAAAAGGGACATAAATAAAAGAATATACAAATGCATAGATGTAAGGACATATTCAGTTTAGAAAAAAAGGACATAAATAAAAGAATATACAAATGCACAGAATGTAAGGACATATTCAGTTTAGAAAAAAGGGACAAATAAAAGAATATACAAATGCATAGAATGTAAGGACATATTCAGTTTAGAAAAAAGGGACATAAATAAAAGAATATACAAATGCATAGAATGTAAGGACATATTCAGTTTAGAAAAAAGGGACATAAATAAAAGAATATAAAAAGGCACAGAATGGAGGGACATATTCAGTTTAGAAAAAAGGGACATAAAAAAAAGAATATACAAATGCACAGAATGTAAGGACATATTCAGGTTAGAAAAAAGGAACCTAAATAAAAGAATATACAAATGCAGAGAATGTAAGGACATATTCAGTTTAGAAAAAAGGGACATAAATAAAAGAATATACAAATGCACAGAATGTAAGGACATATTCAATTTAGAAAAAAGGGACATAAATAAAAGAATATACAAATGCATAGAATGTAAGGACATATTCAGTTTAGAAAAAAAGGGACATAAATAAAAGAATACACAAATGCATAGAATGTAAGGACATATTCAGTTTAGAAAAAAAGGACATGAATAAAATAATATACAAATGCACAGAATGCAAGGACATATTCAGTTTAGAAAAAAGGGACATAAATAAAAGAATATACAAATGCATAGAATGTAAGGACATATTCAGTTTAGAAAAAAGGGACATACATAAAAGAATATACAAATGTATAGAATGTAAGGACATATTCAGTTTAGAAAAAAGGGACATAAATAAAAGAATATACAAATACACAGAATGTAAGGACATGTTCAGTTTAGAAAAAAGGGATATGAATAAAAGAATATACAAATGCACAGAATGCAAGGACATATTCAGTTTAGAAAAAAGGGACATAAATAAAAGAATATACAAATGCACAGAATGTAAGGACATATTCAGTTTAGAAAAAAGGGATATGAATAAAAGAATATACAAATGCACAGAATGTAAGGACATATTCAGTTTAGAAAAAAGGGACATGAATAAAAGAATATACAAATGCACAGAATGTAAGGACATATTCAGTTTAGAAAAAATGGACATAAATAAAAGAATATACAAATGCATAGAATGTAAGGACATATTCAGTTTAGAAAAAAGGGACATAAATAAAAGAATATACAAATGCACAGAATGTAAGGACATATTCAGTTTAGAAAAAAGGGACATGAATAAAAGAATATACAAATGCATAGAATGTAAGGACATATTCAATTTAGAAAAAAGGGACATAAATAAAAGAATATACAAATGCATAGAATGTAAGGACATATTCAATTTAGAAAAAATGGACATAAATAAAAGAATATAAAAATGCATAGAATGTAAGGACATATTCAATTTAGAAAAAATGGACATAAATAAAAGAATATACAAATGCATAGAATGTAAGGACATATTCAATTTAGAAAAAAGGGACATAAATAAAAGAATATACAAATGCATAGAATGTAAGGACATATTCAATTTAGAAAAAAGGGACATAAATAAAAGAATATACAAATGCATAGAATGTAAGGACATATTCAATTTAGAAAAAATGGACATAAATAAAAGAATATACAAATGCATAGAATGTAAGGACATATTCAGTTTAGAAAAAAAGAACATGAATAAAAGAATATACAAATGCACAGAATGTAAGGACATATTCAGTTTAGAAAAAAGGGACATGAATAAAAGAATATACAAATGCATAGAATGTAAGGACATATTCAGTTTAGAAAAAAGGGACATAAATAAAAGAATATACAAATGCACAGAATGTAAGGACATATTCAATTTAGAAAAAAGGGACATACATAAAAGAATATACAAATGCATAGAATGTAAGGACATATTCAATTTAGAAAAAAGGGACATAAATAAAAGAATATACAAATGCATAGATGTAAGGACATATTCAGTTTAGAAAAAAAGGACATAAATAAAAGAATATACAAATGCAAAGAATGTAAGGACATATTCAGTTTAGAAAAAAGGGACAAATAAAAGAATATACAAATGCATAGAATGTAAGGACATATTCAGTTTAGAAAAAAGGGACATAAATAAAAGAATATACAAATGCATAGAATGTAAGGACATATTCAGTTTAGAAAAAAGGGACATAAATAAAAGAATATACAAATGCAGAGAATGTAAGGACATATTCAGTTTAGAAAAAAGGGACATAAATAAAAGAATATACAAATGCATAGAATGTAAGGACATATTCAGTTTAGAAAAAAGGGACATAAATAAAAGAATATAAAAAGGCACAGAATGGAGGGACATATTCAGTTTAGAAAAAAGGGACATAAAAAAAAGTATATACAAATGCATAGAATGTAAGGACAATTCAGTTTAGAAAAAAGGGACATAAATAAAAGAATATACAAATGCACAGAATGGAAGGACATATTTAGTTTAGAAAAAAGGGACATACATAAAAGAATATGCAAATGCATAGAATGTAAGGACATATTCAATTTAGAAAAAAGGGACATAAATAAAAGAATATACAAATGCACAGAATGTAAGGACATATTCAGTTTAGAAAAAAGGGACATAAATAAAAGAATATACAAATGTACAGAATGTAAGGACATATTCAGTTTAGAAAAAAGGGACATAATAAAAGAATATACAAATGCACAGAATGTAAGGACATATTCAGTTTAGAAAAAAGGGACATAAATAAAAGAATATACAAATGCACAGAATGTAAGGACATATTCAGTTTAGAAAAAAGGGACATAAATAAAAGAATATAAAAATGCATAGAATGTAAGGACATATTCAGTTTAGAAAAAAAGGACATAAATAAAAGAATATACAAATGCACAGAATGTAAGGACATATTCAGTTTAGAAAAAAGGGACAAATAAAAGAATATACAAATGCATAGAATGTAAGGACATATTCAGTTTAGAAAAAAGGGACATAAATAAAAGAATATAAAAATGCATAGAATGTAAGGACATATTCAGTTTAGAAAAAAAGGACATAAATAAAAGAATATACAAATGCACAGAATGTAAGGACATATTCAGTTTAGAAAAAAGGGACAAATAAAAGAATATACAAATGCATAGAATGTAAGGACATATTCAGTTTAGAAAAAAGGGACATAAATAAAAGAATATACAAATGCATAGAATGTAAGGACATATTCAGTTTAGAAAAAAGGGACATAAATAAAAGAATATACAAATGCAGAGAATGTAAGGACATATTCAGTTTAGAAAAAAGGGACATGAATAAAAGAATATACAAATGCACAGAATGTAATGACATATTCAGTTCAGAAAAAAGGGACATAAATAAAAGAATATACAAATGCACAGAATGCAAGGACATATTCAGTTTAGAAAAAAAGAACATGAATAAAAGAATATACAAATGCATAGAATGTAAGGACATATTCAGTTTAGAAAAAAGGGACATAAATAAAAGAATATACAAATGCATAGAATGTAAGGACATATTCAGTTTAGAAAAAAAGGACATAAATAAAAGAATATACAAATGCACAGAATGTAAGGACATATTCAGTTTAGAAAAAAGGGACAAATAAAAGAATATACAGATGCATAGAATGTAAGGACATATTCAGTTTAGAAAAAAGGGACATAAATAAAAGAATATACAAATGCATAGAATGTAAGGACATATTCAGTTTAGAAAAAAGGGACATAAAAAAAAGAATATACAGATGCATAGAATGTAAGGACATATTCAGTTTAGAAAAAAGGGACATAAATAAAAGAATATACAAATGCATAGAATGTAAGGACATATTCAATTTAGAAAAAATGGACATAAATAAAAGAATATACAAATGCATAGAATGTAAGGACATATTCAGTTTAGAAAAAAAGAACATGAATAAAAGAATATACAAATGCACAGAATGTAAGGACATATTCAGTTTAGAAAAAAGGGACATGAATAAAGGAATATACAAATGCATAGAATGTAAGGACATATTCAGTTTAGAAAAAAGGGACATAAATAAAAGAATATACAAATGCACAGAATGTAAGGACATATTCAATTTAGAAAAAAGGGACATACATAAAAGAATATACAAATGCATAGAATGTAAGGACATATTCAATTTAGAAAAAAGGGACATAAATAAAAGAATATACAAATGCATAGATGTAAGGACATATTCAGTTTAGAAAAAAAGGACATAAATAAAAGAATATACAAATGCACAGAATGTAAGGACATATTCAGTTTAGAAAAAAGGGACAAATAAAAGAATATACAAATGCATAGAATGTAAGGACATATTCAGTTTAGAAAAAAGGGACATAAATAAAAGAATATACAAATGCATAGAATGTAAGGACATATTCAGTTTAGAAAAAAGGGACATAAATAAAAGAATATACAAATGCAGAGAATGTAAGGACATATTCAGTTTAGAAAAAAAGGACATAAATAAAAGAATATACAAATGCATAGAATGTAAGGACATATTCAGTTTAGAAAAAAGGGACATAAATAAAAGAATATAAAAAGGCACAGAATGGAGGGACATATTCAGTTTAGAAAAAAGGGACATAAAAAAAAGAATATACAAATGCATAGAATGTAAGGACAATTCAGTTTAGAAAAAAGGGACATAAATAAAAGAATATACAAATGCACAGAATGGAAGGACATATTTAGTTTAGAAAAAAGGGACATACATAAAAGAATATACAAATGCATAGAATGTAAGGACATATTCAATTTAGAAAAAAGGGACATAAATAAAAGAATATACAAATGCACAGAATGTAAGGACATATTCAGTTTAGAAAAAAGGGACATAAATAAAAGAATATACAAATGTACAGAATGTAAGGACATATTCAGTTTAGAAAAAAGGGACATAATAAAAGAATATACAAATGCACAGAATGTAAGGACATATTCAGTTTAGAAAAAAGGGACATAAATAAAAGAATATACAAATGCATAGAATGTAAGGACATATTCAGTTTAGAAAAAAGGGACATAAATAAAAGAATATAAAAATGCATAGAATGTAAGGACATATTCAGTTTAGAAAAAAAGGACATAAATAAAAGAATATACAAATGCACAGAATGTAAGGACATATTCAGTTTAGAAAAAAGGGACAAATAAAAGAATATACAAATGCATAGAATGTAAGGACATATTCAGTTTAGAAAAAAGGGACATAAATAAAAGAATATAAAAATGCATAGAATGTAAGGACATATTCAGTTTAGAAAAAAAGGACATAAATAAAAGAATATACAAATGCACAGAATGTAAGGACATATTCAGTTTAGAAAAAAGGGACAAATAAAAGAATATACAAATGCATAGAATGTAAGGACATATTCAGTTTAGAAAAAAGGGACATAAATAAAAGAATATACAAATGCATAGAATGTAAGGACATATTCAGTTTAGAAAAAAGGGACATAAATAAAAGAATATACAAATGCAGAGAATGTAAGGACATATTCAGTTTAGAAAAAAGGGACATGAATGAAAGAATATACAAATGCACAGAATGTAATGACATATTCAGTTCAGAAAAAAGGGACATAAATAAAAGAATATACAAATGCACAGAATGCAAGGACATATTCAGTTTAGAAAAAAAGAACATGAATAAAAGAATATACAAATGCATAGAATGTAAGGACATATTCAGTTTAGAAAAAAGGGACATAAATAAAAGAATATACAAATGCATAGAATGTAAGGACATATTCAGTTTAGAAAAAAAGGACATAAATAAAAGAATATACAAATGCACAGAATGTAAGGACATATTCAGTTTAGAAAAAAGGGACAAATAAAAGAATATACAGATGCATAGAATGTAAGGACATATTCAGTTTAGAAAAAAGGGACATAAATAAAAGAATATACAAATGCATAGAATGTAAGGACATATTCAGTTTAGAAAAAAGGGACATAAATAAAAGAATATACAAATGCACAGAATGTAAGGACATATTCAGTTTAGAAAAAAGGGACATGAATAAAAGAATATACAAATGCACAGAATGTAATGACATATTCAGTTCAGAAAAAAAGGACATAAATAAAAGAATATACAAATGCAAAGAATGTAAGGACATATTCAGTTTAGAAAAAAGGGACATAAATAAAAGAATATACAAATGCATAGAATGTAAGGACATATTCAGTTTAGAAAAAAGGGACATAAATAAAAGAATATACAAATGCATAGAATGTAAGGACATATTCAGTTTAGAAAAAAGGGACATGAATAAAAGAATATACAAATGCACAGAATGTAATGACATATTCAGTTCAGAAAAAAGGGACATAAATAAAAGAATCTACAAATGCACAGAATGCAAGGACATATTCAGTTTAGAAAAAAAGAACATGAATAAAAGAATATACAAATGCAAAGAATGTAAGGACATATTCAGTTTAGAAAAAAGGGACATAAATAAAAGAATATACAAATGCACAGAATGTAAGGACATATTCAGTTTAGAAAAAAGGGACATAAATAAAAGAATATACAAAGGCACAGAATGCAAGGACATATTCAGTTTAGAAAAAAGGGACATAAATAAAAGAATCGTATGGCTGCAAATATCATCTCCTCATAGAAAAGATGATCATAGAAAACTATTAATTCAAGTAGAATAATCTAAGTATGGCTTTGATTGTCTACAAAAATACTTTTCATACAGTACCCCACAAATGAATCCTAAAAGACATATGTTCAAGATATGCCCAGTATGATGGGTTGCTAACCCTCCCTCCCCAATTATAGCCCAGATTGCTTAAAAAGGGTCAACCAGTAGACATGGCCCATATCAGAAGAAAATGGGTTAGGGTGTCTGGATGACATTCCCCTCCCACAAGCCTTGTCTGCTACATGTGAAGATCAGCCAAGGTTATAGTTTGAAAATAGAAGCTGCTGAGTGGTTGAAGAGTGGCATTCTGCCCACCAGGAATACAAATCTGATGAAAAATCCATTGGCAAAAATGCTCTGGAGAGGAACCTACAAAGTGGCCAGCCAAATCATGAATTGCGCAGGAGCTATGTAACCTAAGACAAAGTCGTCTTATAAAAAAGAAAGAATCACTGAGATTTATCGTGGCACCACGTATTATCAGAATGACAATAATAAAGGAAAACAGCAAGAAACTTTTGTTAGGTCTGAAAAAAAGAACATCACCCTGCCTTTCTGAAGACTATAGAAAGAGAAAAGAAAGGATAGACTTTTGACTGTGAATCCTATTGTGACTCTGAGTGAGACCAAGAACTGAATTAGTGAACAACTGAACTGAGATAAGTAAAGACAGTTAAAGATCACATTCCTTTTGCCGCTACTGCTCTGATCTGTTTATGTTACATACACCTATGATGCTGATATACTTAATCATTCACACCATTCCATACCTAAACAATTGATTGCTTTGTTTTATGTTATCTTATCCTCTTGTATTATTCTATTGTTCATTCACTGTAGGCGAATAAATCTTGTTATATTGTTCCACTGTGGAAAAGTGGATAAATCAAACACTTGCAATGGGTTTCATGGTAATATTTCATTCTTTATTTGCAGAAGAACTTCATCAGACTGCTAATAAAGAACGAAATATTACCATTAAACCCATTGTAAGTGTTTGATTTATCCACTTTTCCACGTATTTTTATCATCTTGCCGGATTCACCAAAATCTACCATTTCTCCATTGTTCCACTGTGTCATTGTCATTTTGTCACTTCAAGGATTTCTGCATCGTTTTTTCCCCATGTATCGTGAGCAAATCTTGCGAGGTATGAAGGAATATTTTATGTGTAAGATATATTTGTATGTTCCGACATCATCTTGACTTGTAACATCAGTCAAAACAATTTTCATAAAATACAATATGAAAAGGTGGCATACTAACCACAGATTAATCCATGAAAATGAAAGCATACTCAAAACTAATAATCCAAACATTAACAATAGAATCTTCCAAGGAGACTCTCTTTCTCTCCCTCTTTTTTTGCATAGCTTGAATGCCTCTCTCCATATAACTTAAAAACACAAACTATGGATATAAAAATTTGACCAAAAAAATAATCCACTTAATCTATGTGGACAATCTAAAGTTATCTGCCAAAAATGATAATGATATAGAAGGACTACTAAGAACTGTAAAATAAAATTTAATGACAAGAGACAGATACAATTTGATCTGGAGAAATGTATGAAAGTCACATTTAAGAAAGGATTGTGAGTAAAATCTAAAAAGATCACTTTAGATACCAACACGGAAACTACATTAGAACTCAATAAAACCTATAAAGATTTAAGAATTAATGAAGCAAATGCAATCACTAATACTGTAAATAAAGAAGAAAATAAGAAATTAATTCTATAGAAGTATAAGAGCCATATTAGGAACAGAATTGAATGCAAAAAATTAAGTTATATCAATTAACACACTGGCAATACAAATAGTGACATACACTTTTAATAAAGTGGATATAAGTAGAAAAGTTAGCGACCTTAGTCGAGGGTGACCCTAAGGATCCCTTTTCAATAGCTACTACACCGAGATGTAGGGGAGGGTGCTACTCCATTTCCTGGATTGCTCCACTTTACCCTTGATCCTTACCTTATAATGCTGAGTATTTACCAAGGCAGCATCAAGTACCATTTTTTGAGTCTTTGGTATGACTCAGCCAGAGATTGAACCCCAGTCTTCTGGACCATTAGCGAACACTCTACTCATTAGGTTAATGGCCGGTAAAGTGGATATAAGCTGAAATAAAAAGATGGATACTAAAGTTAGGAAACCAGCATCACTCAAGAGTAGATATAGAACATCTCTATGCCAAGCAAGAAAAAGGTGAAAGCGGCTTCACCCAGCTAGAATTCACCTACAAAACCTCATTTTAGGATTAAAAAGATGCTTAAACATTAGTAAAGATTTGATGTTACAGTTAGTAAACACACAGAGAAAGAAATAAAAAATCAATTAGTAAAGAATGTAATGAATTTGCTAAACAACTCAACCTCACAACAAAATAAATAAACATAAAAGATAAAGCAATATGAAGAAGCTACTGCCCTAATGTGCAGGATAAAATAATAAATAGCACTTACCAACTCCACAACCCGGTTGGCGTATGGCTAACAGACAAAAATATGTCAATGAGCGGGTCAGTATATATGCATGCTTGCATAGCCACTCCTGAGCTTGTAGCCAATCACCACCCAGGGAATATACTAAACCACCAGCACATCGTTGAACACCCCGATGCATATATAATCTTCTCTTCCTCATGCTCAAGTCAGTATTCACTTTAACACGTAATTCTACACATGAACCACACTCAAGTACAATACATAGCAGAACTTTGACACAATAGAGGCAGCAAAAAGCATAAAGAAGCAAAAGTACAAAGAGTAAATTAAGTAAAAAACATCTGGGAACGAAAACCCCAACATGATTAATATGCAGAAAGAATTAGAAATGCTGTTATAGATATAGTGAAAATTAATGGATGACTGAAAGGTTCTGGACTGAAGGTAGATATAGAGGGGTTTATAATAGCAGCACAGAATCAGAGCCTCACAACTAGAAACTATCAGAAAAAAGATTAAAAAAACAGAGCAAACTCAATATGTAGACTGTGTGAATAGAAATTGAATCAATTGTTCACTTGTTGCCCAATTGCCCAATTCTAACACCAATAGGATATAAAGAAAGACTGAATGAAAAAGACATCATATTCATGTAGTTAAGTGGGACCAAGGTGTTCAAACCTACCTGATGCTAAGCATCTTTGATGTTTGATTTGTTCTCTCACAGTTGCCATTTTCAATTCCATCACTGTGCATGAGTGGAACAAGCTCTTTTAAGATTATCGGTGATATGCATGCATGATCAAGTAGTTCAACAAAAAGCAAGCCACACAAACATAGAGCACTGCAAATTTTGAAGTGAGACGAACAAGATGGTGGATTCGTTGGTGAAGTCAACTGCTGTAACTTTTAAGCTATTTTGCTAAATTGAAGTTCATCTACTTTGCTTTTTTTCTGCATAATGGACATAATGTTTGACCATTGGTTGATTCCAGAGTTTGGTTGTGCTGCTAGAGATGAACCTGTCATACTGTGGATTCCATGCACTGAGATGATCTGCGACCTTTGTAAAAGAATGGACTTTGAGTTGATTCTGCCACTGCACCAGCGACTAAACAAAGAGAAGAAGGGGAGTTTGCAACATATAAAACAAGCATTCATAACTGCCTATGCTCCCAATTCATTCAATGCATGCAATCCGTTTGTGGCATGTTGATTTCGTCTAGAGGAGGCGTCAAACATATTTAGCAGATTTGCAGTGACTTTATTTGCTTGTGGAAGATCAAAAAATTGCCAGCGCATTTGTTTTGGGACTGCTACAGCAAGTAAGATGGCTGCTACAGGCACAATCATGAATGGAGACCATGACAGTGGAACAACTAGTGGCCCTGGTATGGGCCATGATGATTGACACTGAGGAACCTGAAGAGATCACTGCTGTCGCTCAACCAATCTGCACGCTGACTGGGTCATGAAAGCATGAGATCATCTGTCATATGTGTCTGGATTCAAACACTTGTCCAGGAATTGCTTGCAGGGATGCTCAGAGGTAGCAATTGACTGATCACAACAGTCACACTGAACAGTGTGATGTTTCTGATGTAATAAGACCAGGTATGTTATTTCAGACTGTCAGGGAAACGTTTCAGGGGAGAATTCATTAGTTTCAGCTAATTCCCCGGTGAAATGAAGAATGAGGTGCTGCCAACAACTGACAAATTTGTGGATGGAAAGAAATGCACAGTCTTCGTAGACACTGGATGTACGGAGACACCGGTCAGCAGATTTATGTGCCACTCCTGGAGGTCTGGAAAAATGAGCAAGTTAACAGCTGATGCAGAGACTTGGAAATACTGCAAGCAAAGCTGAATCCCGTTGGGTATAAATGGCACTGAGTCAGTTCATGTTGAGGCCCTGGTCATAGACAGACAGTTGTTGAGGTTTAACCTCATACTTGGAAATGATGCCATAAGGATGGCAAGGGCCATTACCATAATGCCAGCTGGAGTAGTAAGCTTCACTGGAAAAAAGGTGACTGCGTGTACAGCAAAGCATCTTGATAAGACAGTTTTCTGTGCGGAGTTCAATCAAATGCAGAATTGTAGGACTGTTAAATGAAAATGGTCCAGATGATGGGTGCCAGAGATTCTGTATGGTAATATACCACACTTCCAAGTTTTAAAATGTGTCAGAATGAGCTATGAAGCTGAACGTCAGAGTTGAATACAAAATGGCTAGCTGTTGCCTTATCCTGAAGAAAGGCCCACCTAAGGGATTGGTTCCCCTAGTGGCAGGAATTCAACACAACCAGCACCAAGTATGTCCAGTTATGGACCACAGAAAACTCAATGAGATGTCGATATGTTCATGCTGATGTTTGTGCAGCCAAGAAGCACTTCAAAATCATCTGATGATGATGAATCATTAACAGATAAATACGTTTTGCCAAGTAACCTGCCTGTCACTAGTCATCTTGATTGCCAAAATGATCAAGGCAATCCTGTCCCTCTCAGGAGAAGTATACTTTGGAAGCAATCTGCAACTGGCTGTACATTTTGTGATCACAAGATCAGTGATGAGTGTAGTGAAATGAGACTGAGGGGTTCAAACCTACCCGATGCTAAGTGTCCTCCATGTTTGATTTGTTCTCTCACAGCTGTCATTTTCAGTTTCATCACTACACATGAGTGGAACAAGCCTTTTAAGATGATTGGTGATTTGCATTGTATGAGCAAGTATCTCAATAAAAAGCAAACCACATGAACAGAAGGCACTGAAAATTTTGAAGCAAGATAAGCAAGATGATTTGTGAACTGCTACAACTTTCAATTCATTGGAAAATATGCAAACAATATATAGACTGTGTGAACAAAAAACTGAATCAATTGATCACTTGGTGTCCAATTGCCAAATCCTAACACCAATAGAATATAAAGAAAGGTAGGATAAAACAGGATATCATATTCATTGTAAAAAATATACAAACAATGTGGAATACTGAAATCTGAAAAATGCTATAAACACTAACCAGAACTAATAACAGAAGTCTAAGAAGAGACTATTCTCTGGGACTTTGCTTTTCAAACTGAAAAAAAAGCAATAAAAAGCAATGTTAAGAACTATAGAAGAAAAACATGCTTTCAAATTGATATGTCAGTGCCAACAGAAAATAATATATCAGCCAAAGAATATAGTAAAATAACTAAATACAAAGACCTGGAAATAGACATTGAAAAACTGGGGCACATGAAAACTACCACTGTGCCAGTAATAGTTGAAGCCCTGAGTTATGATCAAGAAAGGTACAGATAAACACATTAGCAGGATACCAGACAGTTCCAACCTATATGAAATACAAAGAATTGCTCTTAACAAAACTACTCATTTCCTTAGGAGAGTATTATCAATGCAATTTCAAAAATAACACCCAAAAGAAGAAACAAAACACAAATACACAGAATACATATAATCACTACCTTCCTTCACCCCAAATCTGGGGAAAAAAACTCAGTGAATGATTGTAAAAAACTGAAAATAAACCTGAAAATTAAATAATAATAATAATAATAACAATAATAATTATAATAACAATTTGTTTGTATAAAGACGGTAAAAAGTATTCCAATCCAATACTCATAATTTATGCACAATATAGTTTCAAGTATCTATTCCTATTTAATAATAATAAATTGTTTGCACAATTAGATGGTATCAAGTATTCCTATCTAATACTGGTAATTGTCAAACAGATTTATATGGCCTATAGATAGGGGCCTAATGGGTACTACTATTATGTGTGAGACTGAATGTTAGAGAAATCACAATGAATTGGAGCTTCACCACCAGTTTAGTGTCATATCCAGGACACATCTTTTTTTGTGGCAGGCTTACCTCTCTGGAGTGGGTACAGTTGGTATATTCTAAAGCCCGCAGACAGAACTCTTAAAAGATATAAGTCATTTAATCATCATATGTTACAATTATGATAGATTATTACTTCTAAATTATTATAAATTATTTGAATAATATCTGAGACTCACAACAATAACAATAACATCTTTTATATGACAAAATAATATGATGCAGTAGCATTTTGTATGTCTTTTACTAAAATTGGTAATTTGAAAATGCTTTGAATGACAAAACCAGGAAACAAAATATTCTATTCTATCAGCAAGAAGCATAAAATGGCTTCTATTATAACGAACACAGTTATCAGCAGGAGCAAGGTGGCCAGCCATTTTGGAAGGTGAATAAATGACAATGAATATGCAAATAGATCGAATAGCAAGTCCAAGATGATTGGCAGGCAGCTGATAATCATTCAGAAACCTCTGACATCCAATGACAGAAAACAGTGACAATTCAAAAAGATAGTCTGCTAATTAATTGGAAATTAACCGAAGAATGGTTGGCACTTCAGATGTTTTCAAATCTATGTGGAATGTATCATAAACAAAAAGGTTTGCTATTCCAATAGAATAGAAGACTGAATCATCTTGATAGAGAAGAAACAAAGTTGAAAGTACTAAACTGACAAGTTAATCACTGCAGATATTACAATACCAGATATTATTAGGGTGAGTTCAAGTTTTGCAGTATTTTGGTACTATGAGGCACAATTCAGTAATTTCAGATGATTCTGCCAAAGTTGTGAAGGTGATGAACCATACTGGACTGCTGAACTCTCTTGCTACACTCTAAATGCTACTTGCTAGATTTCTTTCTTTGGCTTGGAGCATGGTTTCACAATGCTTGGTCTTAAGCCTAGTTGACCTTGCCTGATTGCAATCCAAGCAAAATTTCTCTTATTTGGTTACTGAACTGTGATTAACTGCATCTTTTGCTCATCAAATGTTTTAGTTGCTTTCACAGTGTTATGGCCCAGTTTAAATTTGTGAAACACAAGTTCCTAGATCAAACTATGATGTCCATTCAATTGTACAGCTTTCAAATCACACACAGAGTAAAGAAATGCACATGTCAACATACAAAATACTATCAGACTTAAAACCATAGCAGGCATCTCCCACAACTTGAACTACTTCATTCTTGTGATATGCATGCCATAAACTACATACATGTAATACCAAAATATTGCAAAACTTTTGACTCACCTAAGTAATTATTACCAACAATGCTTCATCTAAATTGAATAAAAATAAAGATAAAGATAAAATATCCGAAGATGTTTTGGTTTTTCATTTCAAATGTACTTGATATTTATTGAAAGATAAATTCAAAAGGAAGTTGTCTTTAGTCAAATTTGAAAAAAAAAACAACAGATTGGAAGACTTCTGATTCACCCTAGTATTATAAACAAAACTGATAGTTATGGCAATTGAATAAAAGATAGAGTCACCTTTATAAAGAAGAAACAAAATTGAAAGTATTTAGCTGACAAGTTAATCTCTGCAGATATTGCAATACCAGATATTATGTCCTTTCATTTTAAAATGTTTTTTTTAATGAATATTGTGCATTTTGCTTGTCTAACTGATATGAAGATAAATACTTGAACATCAATACTTACATTTGTTAAGTGGTCTCAAACATAATTACTTTTGGCATCAATGTTTGCAGGTTGTTTTATTTGGTTTTATGACAAACCAGATGACCTATCAATCTTTTGGTTTGGTTTAGTTTGGCTGGATTTTATAGCATATCAAACCTTGTGGATTATTTAATGCCAAATCCTGTTTATATATACATACATACCCTATCTGAAGTTATTAAGCAAATTACACAAACTTCAATAAATCCAATTTGGTGTCAAATTTTAAAAAACAATTTAGATGTTAAATCAAAACTTGATTTAAAATTTTAGATATCATCAATAAATTTTATTGAAGCGACTGAAGTTATTTGATGTATTCGAAAAACTATCATTTTAAATTATTTGGAAAAACCAAATAATCACATTTTACATTGATAAAAAGGTAATAAAATCATCAAAAACTGATAAATACCTATCATATAATAAATATATACAATAAGTCTTTGAATCCTTTACATTTTAATTTAGTGACTCTTCTCAATAATATTTAAACTGTATTTACATTTAAACTGTGTGCTTATTTATTTGAAATAATTTGAAATAAAACTGTTTTTTGACATTGAAACTGTATTTACACTAAACTGAATTGTTTAACATTGAACTGTTTTGAGATTCAACTGTGTGTAAACAAAATCTGTACATATACTAAACTAAATTAGCTGAATCAGAACTACCAGACTAAACTGAATAGCTAGTAAAAGAAATGTTTTTCACAATTAAACTGAACTTGCATTTAAACTGCATGCTTATGCTAAACTGAATTGTTTGAAATTGAACTGTTTTTGACATTGAAACTGTACTTACACTAAACTGAATTGTTATATATAACTGTTTGAATAAACTGAATAGCTTGAAATAGAAATGTTTTTGACAATTAAACTGTGTACTCATGCTAAACTGAATTGTTTTAAACAGAACTGATTATTTACATAAAAATAGATTTGGCATTAAATAACCTACAAAGGTTTATATGCCATAACCAACCAACCAACCAACCAACCAACCAACCAACCAACCAACCAACCAACCAACTTCTCAATAATAGCCAGTAATCCATTAATTTTGTATATTTTTTCACTTCAGTACATTCCCATAGGTCTGCTTTGCTGCTATATCCTTTGTGATCTTCATATAATTTCATCTTCACATTGGTGATATAGATTCTTGATCAAATTCTGATCAGAATTGATGTGGGCCATTCCATTATCTTCTCTTCAGTAAATCAAAGAATTCACTAGTAGGCTTAGGTACATGAAAAGGACAATTTTTTTTTGCATAAAACCACATTTCAATTTGAAATTACATGACTGAGACTTGTACCATGCAAAGGAAGTCTTGTCCATAAAATCACAATAATTAGCACTGTTCAGTTTAATTCCTTCATCAGCTTTGAATTAATGGTTTGTTTAAATATTCTAACTCATATCATCACACCACTGTCTCCTTATTACTTTCTTTTAGTCACAGGAACATCCGAATTGGATAAAATCTGTCTTTAGGTCCATCAAATGTTACTTGAGATTTGTCCATGAAAATTACTTTAGAAAAGTTAATTTTCACATATTTCTTGGCTCAATTTTGTTGCTTTAAAATATTTGCTTAAATGAGAGGAAGTTGCCTTGGAAATTTTTTTTATTGATCCTAATTCACAAAATATTCTAGACCTTTTGTCCTTCTTGACTCCCTCAATTCCAGCCTTTTCAAAAATCTGAGCACTGGTCATAACTTACTTTAATTTTCTTTCATCTTGAGGAAGTAAGTTCATAAAGTCTTTTCCTTTGCTTTGAGCTCTCAACTTAGTTATATTTTCAACAGCATTCATTATCATTCAATGATCTCTGCAAAGTTCCTTTGATATCTTCAAAATGGACATTACCTCACTCAACTGTTATTTTCTGTTTTTCAGCAGCTGTAAGAGCCTCTCGTTTACCTATATTTTAACATATATTTTAGACAAAAAGAAAAAAATAGTTTTTGTTAGATTTCAGAAGTCTCAAGTTAATATTAGTTAAATCTGCATACTAATTTCAGTCAGTCCATTTTTGTAAATTTCAAATATCTCAAAAACTAACCATTAGAAATGGCAGAAAATTAAGTTACATATTTTATTTGGATAGAAATGAATGAGTTTAAATTTGACAAATCTTGGTTCTAAACTTTTGAATTATTGAGGTTTATTTGATTTGTATAATAATTTCAGACAGGCTATATATATATATATATATATATATATATATTCAGAGCCTGTCTGAAGTCTTTATACAAATCAAATAAATGATTTTTTAAACAAGCCAGAGCTCATTTGTTTGCACACAGTTAAATGTTATCAAGACTGATGTTTATTATGAAATATAAAATACTGTGATGGCAAATTGACTAAAATCCCAAAACGGGACTTTTATTTTTGCACGTGTGAAGACGGGGCTGGTTGGCACTTGATCCCTTATAGAATAAGTCCTCGTTCAGAGTTTTTTCTCAGGCATATAAGAACTGGCATATTACGTGAGGGATTAATTTAGGGCCAGACTGACCGCCGCTGGCAAGGGGTTCCAAATTTCACACTGTCCACACACCCACCAGGTTGCTAGACTTCCTTTCCCCCAGACAATGGAAGAATATGGACCTATAGGTTTTAGTCGTAATGATATTATATTGTAGTAGTTGGCAACTCTGGTTTCCCGTGTGATATTGTTAAGGAATTAAGAGGATAATTCTAAGCAAGATAACATAAGGCAAATAGAAGCTGAAAGGGAAGCATGAAGTAACAACATAGACCACGTGGTAACATAAAAATACATGAATTCCTTTACTACAGTTATATACACTTTCAAAGTGTCAAAACATATAATAATTGGACAGTCCACGAATATAATTGTCTTTTCTTGACTTTTGTTTTTCTTCAAGTTGAGAGAGAGAGAGAGTGGTATACAAAATTTGGGTATAAAGGAGAAATGTCCCCAAAGTTACTTATCTTATTTTGCGACGGGGTTCCACTGGAGAATCTTTCTTTTTTCACGGGCTAATAGACTTTGTTCTATTTTTTTACACTGGCTTGAAGAACCTGGGGTCCCTCATGTCTCAGATATTCTTTTGTCTTCAACCCGGAATACTGGCTATGGTTCGTCTGCCCGCTATGAACCCTGCTCAAAAACTAACTTTCTTACTATTTACTTCCGCTGAGGGGAAGGAGTCCCCACTTCCGTTTTGGGGTCCCAGCCAATCATTTGGCTTCTCTCTTCTCCCCCTTGGTGTCCGGCGACCTGAGATTACTAAGTACCAACACCTGTTGATACCCCTCTGTGACCTACATTCTTCCTTAACAGTCACTTTTTTTGTCGGCTAGATACTGTTAATTCAACGGGAGGATAGTATTAATCTTACCTCTATCATCTCTGTGGGCTATCACGTGACAATACATTTGTAATTGAGTATAAAACTTGAAATTTCAATGGGTGAAAGGGCAGTTTTTGTTTGTCTCAAGATATCATCCAAGTTAGTTTAATTCGGTGACCCATTCATACAATATAATAGTAAAACATACATTCCATCCATCCTTCTAAAACAAAAATCATAATTTCTCGATGAGAAGATACATACTTAAAAATTTGCCTGGCTAAACCCTGAGACTTCCAGATGACAATATTTGACTTGCCATTTGAAGGATCAAAACCAAAAATAATCTAAGAAATTTGTTCCTTCCTAAACTGATAAAAATACATTTTTTAACTAATTAGAATCATAGATAAATCATCAACATTTTTATCTCATCAAGCAAATCTTATAAATAGCAAAGAAATAAATATTCTGTAAACTACTCAAAAACCTTTTGGTTTATTTCTTTTAAGTGAAAATTTTAACATTCTTTTCCATTAAAAATTCATTTAATTTCAACATTGCTTGATTATGATAAATTGAAACAATATGTCATTGTTTACGTAGATCTATTAGTAGTGCTATTACAAAAAATATCTTTGCCAGCTAATCCATTGTTTTTCAATGTTGTTTTTCCACTACATTATGACACACTCACCCACAGATCTTATAAACAGACAAACTACATCCATTGAGTTTAAGACTACACAAAACTGCTACATTTTATGCACGAGTTTTTACTTTCTCTCTTCAAATATTTATGGTCTCACTTATATTACCTTTTCTTACAAGAAAGAACTATGACTTCTGTTCTTCAACAAACTTTACACTCAATTTAAAGAAAGAAAATTTGTTTATTTAGAGATTGGTGCTTTTATTTAATCCTTTACACTTTTGTCGGCTACAAATGTCATACCTAGGACCCTAAATGATTTCAAGTATTGCTATCTGATACAAATAATTCTATTTAATATTTTTTCACATGCTTTTGTTTATACCTCCTCTTTTTCTGATCACTCAGCAATGAGCACTGACGACTGAATAATGATCACCAAGAAATGAATAGACCTGAAATTTTTGGTCTGGTTGTGGGAAACTCCATCACAAGCATTTGAGATGCTTCAGTAAGTGTATAGAAATAACACCATGTCACACATATTTTTGAGTGGCTCAATAGGTTCAAAGAGGATCTGGAAGAGGTCAAAGATATTTCCAGGAGAGTGAGGCCTTCAACAAGTAGGACTGAGGTCAATGTTGAGAAGGTAAGGCAGGTGGTGAGTGGCTATTTTTGGTTGTCTATTTGAATTATCACAAATCAGCTGGACAGGAAAAAGGACTGTATTTGGAAGATTATCATGGTTTGCTTTGGTTTAGTTGAGTTTTATGGCATATCAACCATTGTAAGTTATTAAATGCCAAATCCTATTTATACATATATATTATATAATTAGGGAATGATTTTTTTATATTAATCATTTTTCATTAATTATATTTTATCATTCAGTTTGTTAAGGCTTTGAACTATTTGAGTCTCTTAAGTTCAGGTGCATAGTCATTGGGTGCAGTTTTACATTTGCGTGCAAAGGATATGACAATCACCATTGTCATAATAAACCCCCAGACAAGAAATGGGGCTGGAGTGTGGATGATGTCATGCCCAGAAGAGATGGTCCTGAGAATTTGAGGATTTTGAAAAAGAGTCAGTTGAGATTGGACCGTTGAGGCAAAGAGTTGAGTTTCTGCCATTGTGGCAAGAGTTGAATTTTGACCGTTGAAAGATGTAGTTCAATTATTTGGATCTCTGCTGACAGAGATCTTAAACATCACAAGATGCGCTGTGCGTTGGGGAGTCAACATAGTAAGAATTGTGTCTCTCTCTTTGTGTCACCATGGACTGAAGTCAGGAATTAATAAACCCGTTTGTACCTGAAATGACAGAGTCTGCCTGTATTTGTAATACTGTTGTGACTGATACCATGAGATTATTATGGCTATATAACAATATGATTTGAGAACACATTTTGTAGATAGCATTTTGAATAATTTTTTTTGCACATAGTTAAATGGTTTCAAGTACTGCTATGTAACAGTAACAATCTAACAGTCATTTCTTTGTACACATGTAAATGTATACACATATATGATTTTTAAGTGTAAGTAATTTCATTTTTAAATGAGAACTAATTTGTTTGCACACTAGTACTTCTATCGTTTCTCCACAGTTAAATGGTTTCAATTATTGGTTTCAAACACTGATAATTCTATGCAATCTTAATCATTTGTTCGTAGATAATGAAGTGATTACAAGTATTTCTATTTAACACTAATTATTCTATTACACTATTCATTCATTTACACGCACTTTAATGATTCCAAATATTGCAATGTATCACTAACAATTTAATTAAGCATCAGTCATTTGTTTACACATAGTTCAAATGTCAAACAGTTGTATTTGACCTCTAGATAGGACCTTATCAGTGCTACCATTTCAGGCCAGAATGGACCTGGAAGCACTGGCAATAAAGGTGTACTGTACATTCCCAAATCTCACCATCAGATGGTTTAATATCGTATCCAGGACACTTGTTGTGGAGGAGTCTTAACTCTCTGCATAGATGCAGTTGGTGTATTCTACAGCTGCAGCTGACTAGGCTGGATTATTTAGGTGTGCAGAGAGTCTGTGCAAAAATGTTACTAAGATTGTGTCAGATTCAGTCAGTAGAAGTCTCCAATATTGCCAAGGCCAAAGAAAGCAAGACAAAGTCAAAATCAAAATCATGTTTATCAATGTCTTTAATGTGAGGGTCATTGTCGATAGCGAGTTCTTGCCTCAGGGTCGGATGATCAATCAACAAGTCTACAAGGAGTTCTACAGTGCATGCTTTGCATGAAAGAGATGAGAATTGTGGCAGGACAAATTGTGGCTGCTTCATCATGACAATGCACCAGCTCATGAGACCCTATGCATCCATTGCCCAGTCGGCTGGGGCTGTAGAATACACCGACTGCTTCTCTGCAGAGGGGTAAGACCCCCCCCAACGAGTGTCCTGGATATGACACTAAACAATCTGATGGTGAGGTTCCAGCAATGCTGGAGCTTTGGGGAATGCGGAGTACCCCTTCATTGCCATCGCTCCCAGGTCCACTCTGGCCCAGAGTGGTAGCACCTGATAAGGCCCTATCTATAGGTTAAATAGAACTAACAGCATACTTATGCTTAAATGAATTGAGTAAACTGAATAGCTAGAAATAGAAACGTTTTTGACGATTAAACCGCACTTACACTTAAAGTGCGTGCTTATGCTTAACTGATTTATTTCAAATAGAACTGTTTTTCGACATTAAAACTGTATTTACATTTAACTGAATTATTACATATAACTGCTTGAATAGTTTGAAATGGAAATGTTTTTGACAATTAAACTGTGTACTTATGCTAAACTGAACTGTTTTCAATAGAACAGATTATTTACATAAAAATGGATTTGGCATTAAATAACCTACAAAGGTTGATATGCCATAAAACCAAACAAACCAAACCAAACCAAACCTATGCATCCAGCAGTTTCTGGATGGGAGAAACATTGCCATATTGGAACAACCATCGAGAGAGCTGTAATAACAGAGTTGAGGAGCATACCAAAATAATCCTTCCAGCAGTGCAGAGAAGTTGGCAGGCAAGGATGGGAAAGTTCATAAGACTCAAAGAGAATTACTTTGATAGGGAAATCATGTAGTTGGTTGTTTGGAATTGAAATAGATTGTTTATGACACCAGTCCTATTACTTTTTAGACACTCCTCTTATATATATATATATATATATATACATTACATTAAGTACTATTATGATTTATTTAAAATGCCAGCAGTGACAGAAAAAGAAAAATGAAATAGTACTCAATACAAAAATAATGTAGAGCTGACACAAGATTAGAAGTCACCAAAATCAAAACTTTACATTTCACAATTTGTTTTCGTCAAACTTAAATTTGTGAGTCGGCTGACATTTTTTCTTTTTTAATATATATATCATCCTCAAGTCATACTGATAAAATGGATTCTTTTGACTCTCATCATCCAACCCTATCATCCATTGTTCTTGGTAAGTTTTCTAGATGGCATCCAGTGATTGCACAGAGCTAATGGATATAAATCTTTGCTGGTCGACCAACAATGGTTTGTCCATGTGTTGGAGCCCACATTTTGTGGATGAGCTCATTCTTGCATGTCTTATTTGTTTTATTTGGACATTTGTGAGATGGGAGGCAAGTGGCCATCCAGCAGCTGTTATGTTGGGTGTTGCATCCAGGAATTGTTCAAAACAGCATGCTGCATCATTGTTTAGTTTCCATTTTGCTTTTTTCCGAGCACATCTTTAAAGTCCAAGTGGTGCTGCCATACAATAGTACTAACATTGCTGCAACTCGTAAGAATTCTTATCTCATCAGGGAGATTAGATTTGCATATGGTTGATAACCTGTTGATGGCAGTCCAAACCTTTTCTGTGCACATGTGGACATCACATTCAATAGATGAGATATTGCTACAGAGGCTAGTCATTTTACATGGAGATGGCTCCATCTTGTTTAAAATACTGCTATTTTGTACATGGTAGGGTAATACACAACATGCTGCAGTTGGCTTTGCTCGGTTTTTCCTTATGAGAATCAGAGGAAAAGAGTGAATTTGTCTCTGATCTTCTGTAAGCTTGAAAGTGGCTTTGTATGGCAGAGTAGGCATAGGGTGATGGCATCTGAAGAACGGCTTGATCCTTCTATCTTTACATCTTGTTTATGAGTTTTTAATTTTCAAGATGACTGTTAGTGTCAGGCTTTTCTGTTTCTTGTTTTTTTGATGCCATAAGTGGTGAAAGCTGTTGGCCAATGAAAACTACTTCTTGAGTTGCTCCTTCAAGTGCCTTCTGGAGGCCCTTTGATTGTGCTTTCTTTCACAACATTCATCAAAAAAGAGAAAGTTTATGCTCTCCATTTTTGCTCTGTCCATCATTGCTTAGCAGGTGGGCTTTCTCTTACATCTCTTCATTCGAGATGTACTCCTACCACTTGATATTGGATGATGTTGTATATGCAGCCTAGGAGAAAGTGCACAAAGTAAAAGTGAATTTAACTTTGCCGCGAATCAGTTCATGGTTGTCATAAAAGTTATGTAATGCAGTATCCCCTCACCACCATCCACCTCAGCAACCAGCTATGGAAGACATGAGTTTCAGAGAGGTCAAAGGACAATTGCTGCTGAGAATGTAGTAGGTAATGCATAAACTCTCATTCAGTGGCTAGACGCAGTTATGTGAGACTTGAGAAATTTGAAAGTGACCGTTGGTATTGAGACAGAGAAGAGTAAAGTTGACTGATAATGGGGCTTAAGTAAAACTGCCCTCTATTGTAGGAGGGTGACAATTTATAAAGGAGAACAATTCTTTTTTTCATCAAGTAATAAAATCACCCCTTTATTGCCAGTTTGAAGATGTAATACCAAAAATAAAACTTGAGTAGATTTTGTGAAATCTTCAAAATGCGCCTCAATGTAAAAATTTAGCTTTGGCATCACTCTTGTATGTAAAAGTTAGCGACCATAGTCGAGGGTGACCCGAAGGCTCCCTTTTCGATAGCTACTACACCAAGGTGTAGGGGAGGGCGCAACTCCATTCCCTGGATTGCTCCACTTTACCCTTGAACCGTACCTTATAATGCTGAGTGTTAAGCAAGGTGGTATCAAGTTCCATTTTTAAAGTCTTTGGTATGACTCGACCTGGGATTGAACCCAGGTCTCCCGGGCCATTGGCAAACACTCTAACCGCTTACATCATTAATGTCACTCTGGTATACTTGGGTTTAGTCATACTCACTCCAAACACTGTTAAGTGTTTGGAGTGAGTATGACTCTAGATGGCTATGAATCTTATTTTTTACAAGAAAAGGCTGCTTGTGAAGAATAACACAAAACTCCAGTATGGAGGCATACTTGAGTAATCATTATTGTTAAGAGAAATAAGTAAAATCCAGTCAGGATATAATGTATATGTGATGTTTATTTTATACTGATGAGACATATAACTTGTCTCCAAGAGAACCCCAGTCTCTCTCTCTCTCTCTCTCTCTCTCTCTCTCTGGACACTCCAACATGTCTGCTGCCTCTCTAAGTCAAGGGAAGATCATCAGTCTTCTAGTTGTCCAATATGAAATATTTTGAGACAGTAACACTTCCCCTCTTCTCTTTCTTGTGCTGAGGACTGTTTACAGGAGGCAGCTTCCAAAAGCTATCTGTATGAGGAGAAAAGAAAAAAAAATTATAAGAAGTTAAATAAAAGATCCTTTAAGCTCAGATGTAAATCTAAGAATTTTGAATGAAGGAACCCTTTTTTTTGTCAAGGCATCAGCAATTTGTCTATCAGTGAGTATCCATGCAATCTCTGCTATTTCGCCTCTGTCAATCATTTCTCTGGGGTTTGCCATCTTAATTTGGAGTCTTTGATCAAGAATTTGTGTGGTTGAATGCACTGCATCATACAAACAGGAATTGTCTGTTCAGCACGTTTTATATTTTTTGTAATACAAGCAAGCCTCAGTCAGATCAACCATGGCCAGAGTCTCTGCCCTGAGGGTGCTGTTAACAACTTTTTTGATCTGTTTAGATTGCTAGGCTATGGGCATGTATCGGCTATCACTGCCTACCAAAAAAATTATGTAGCCTCCCTGTGACCCATCATCAGTCAGGTTAGCAAAGGATGCATCACCATATGCTATAATTTGCAAAAGCTTAGGATTGCCTTGTTGAAATTCACTTTAGTCAGAACTAATTAATACCTCCAGACCCTAATACAGTAGGCCAGAGGTTATCTGCCCAAAACCATTTTTTGTAGGGGTGAGTTACCTGCCCATAGACTTTTATTTTTTTTAGTTGTTGTTATAAAATAAATGAAACACCTCATGTGTTGATAGCGGTCCTGATGTGTTGCTTCGTTATTTGACTGGAAGTTATCTCATGTTTAAATGACTAACTGCGCTTGCCAGAAAAAAAAGTATGTCTTCCTTTAATTTTAAGGGTTTAAGTCAACAAATTCCCAGCATGTCTAAGTTTGGAACATGAATTTTGGATTTTTCTTTTGTTGCCTTTTTTACAGTCTAGTAGATTTGTTTTATGCATCCTACATTTTCTTGTTTTAGTATGAAACTTAATGTACTCATGCCAAAACTGAGGTCGGGTCTTGTTTGGGTGGCTAGCCAATTTTGCTAATCTATTTTTTGTCTTGCCTCAGTGATCTCAGTTGGAGATATCTTATCTTCCAGGGTTCTGTTATTCTGTAGAGGAATGTGTCCAAGTTTTTTTACATATTCATCCAGCCCAATTCTAATAATTTCATTTGATTTTTTAATTTCTAGCCCAATGTATTGAAATTTAGTTACTTCTTCAGATTTTACTCTGAAAAAGGTACAGATACTATTGATGACTTTGTTCTTAAAAGTTTCTGATCCTGCAAAGCAGAAATCATCAACATGTGTGGCAATTAAGCCTTAAAAGTTTGCTTTCAAAGTACCATGTGAAGATTGCCTGGTCATACTTTGATGTTGTGTGACCCCTAGCATTATCAGTTCCTCTCTAAGTGTTAGTTAACTGGATCAAGAGGCATCAGTTAGACTATACACGCATTTAGATAATTTCCAAAAGTAACCTGGAGGCATGTTTGCTTCTTTGGGAGGAAGAAAGTAGATTGGTTGATCTAACTGCTTGCTCTGTAAAAATGCAGTTTTGATGTACATGGATTTGCATATCCAGCCATGTGTTGTCATGATTCCTAAGATAACTAGAAGACGTTTTTTGGAGCATGTTGGGGAATCATTCCTAATATTTTCGATGTCCTTATCCTGGAAGCTTTTCGTAACAAGTCTAGCCTTAATAGTTTGCTTGCCATTAGATTCCTTGTTGGTGTAGACCCACCTTGTACATATTTTTGGTTGGTCCTGATCAAGTACTTGTGTGTAAAATTGATGTTCAATCCAACTTTTTAGTTCACTATTCCTGGCTTGGTCAAGATTTTCATGAGAAGAGGTAGTCACCAAAAAACTTGCTCCATTGGTTGGGTTTTGGGCTTCATCGGTTGAGTTTTAGTCAGATTCTATACTTGTTTCTTATTCCAAGACACCATGTTCAAAATCTTGCCAGCATAGATTACCTCTCTTCATTAAATATTCGTTTTTACCCGTGGCTTTTCTGGCTCTACTGACCACATTCAATTTTCTCCATTCCTGGTTTTCATCATTTGTGAATTTACATTTTATAGTTTGGCCTGGTTTAGGCAGTTTGACAGATTTCATGAACATTTTTGATGGTTTGTCATAGGCATCAGCTTGAATCTGCTAGGGATTATCATCAGTGTCAATTTCATCATATATTAGGACAGACTCCTTCATGATTTCATTATCTTTTTTTGGTACACTGGTGTCATGGTTTTCTGAAGAATTTTGGTGTAATTCAGGATATAAAATTAAGTGAGAGGGATGTACTCTACCATATGTGCCTCTGTTTTTTTTCTAGTACTTGTTTGTGTTCATAGCCAATGATAGCATCAGAACTGAGCCATCATCAATCAGATTCACTTCTTTTGTAGTGGACGAGGTCACCATTTTTGTATGAATCAGTTATACTGGTTCTAACCTGATGATGAAAGGTATGTCTCAATTCATGCTCTATGAAAGCTTTTCTTGCAGCATGCATAGCATTGAGGTTATTTGTGACAATTTTACTAGTACTGATGCCTTTTAGTGCAGGAAGATGATCATTCAAAAGAGAAAGCAGGTTAGGATATCTTCCGAAAACTAGTTGGTTAAGGCTGTAGCCATGTGAATTGTGAAGTGTATTCTTGGCATTAACAGCTCATGATAGTGCAACTTCAAAATTACACCCAGCATCTTCCAATGTTTTCTTGACCATTTCTCCCAGAATACCATAATGCCTTTCATTTAACCCATTGCTCCAAGGAGACAGAGCAGCGGTGATATGTACTACAATATTTAGATTCTGAGCCATGTCTCAAAAGAATTGATTATCAAATTCTCTGCCATTGTTGGTTAAAAGGGCTCCAAGAGCACCAAAGTATGCAACCCAGTGTTTGAAGATGTGGTGAGGATATCAGAGCTTTCCTTACTTGGAAGTCTGATGCCAATACTATATCTAGTCACATGATCAACCAAGTGAAGCAGTTTGTGTCCTTTAATCTCTTTTATGTTAATAACAGATGGATGAAGGGATGCATCCTCCCCTTCCCTAAAAAGGGTGACCTCGGACTAGCCAAGAACTATCGAGGTATAACACTTACATCCATAGCAGCCAAAATCTACAATGCCCTACTAAGAAACCGCATAGTACCCCAAATTGACAAAATCCTGAGGAAAAACCAAAATGGCTTCAGAAGAAACACGTCCACGACCTCACAAATATTGACCATCTGAAGAATCCTAGAAGGCGCGAGGGCAAAAAACCTACAGGCGACATTACTATTTGTTGATTTTACCAAGGCCTTCAATCCCGTTCACAGAGGGAAGATGGAACATATCCTACTAGCACACGGCCTACCAGAAGAAACCGTAGCAGCAATAATGATTCTCTACAGAAACACCTAAGTGAAAGTGCGGTCACCGGATGGAGACACAGAGTACTTCAACATTGTAACAGGAGTACTACAAGGGGACACGCTAGCCCCATACCTCTTTATCATGTCTAGACTACGTACTTCAGACATCGATCGATAACATTAGGGAAAACGGCTTTGTGCTGACAAAGAAAAGGAGCAGAAGGTACCCCGCAAAAACAATTACCGGTGCCGACTACGCCGATGACATAGCGCTACTGGCCAATACACCCAACCAAGCCGAAATACTACTGCATAGTTTAGAACAAGCCGCTGCAGGCATTGGACTCCATGTTAATGCACACAAAACTGAATTTATGTGCTTTAATCAGAAAGGCGACATCTCCACACTAGACGGAACCTCCCTGAAACTGGTTGACAAATTCACCTACCTAGGAAGCAGCATCTAATCAACCGAAAAAGACATCGACACACGGCTAACGAAGGCATGGACAGCTATTGATAGGCTTTCGATCATTTGGAAATCAAACCTGACTGATAAAATGAAACGCAGTTTCTTCCAGGCTGTGGTCGTGTCAGTGCTGCTGTATGGATGCACTACTTGGATGCTGACTAAACAGTTGGAGAAGCTAGATGGCAATTATACAAGAATGTTGCGAGCAATATTAAACAAGTCCTGGCAGCAACACCCCACAAGGCGCCAACTGTACGGTCACCTACCACCTGTCACGAAAACTATACAAGCTAGACGAACCAGACATGCTGGACACTGCTGGAGAAGCAAGGACAAGATCGTAAGTGATGTGCTCCTGTGGACCCCTGCATATGGCCAATCAAAAGCAGGACGACCAGCTCGAACATACATACAGCAGCTATGTGATGATACGGGATGTGAACTTGGGGACCTGCCGGAGGCGATGAATGATAGGGAGACGTGGAGAGAGAGGATCAGGGATATCCGTGCTAGCCGCACGACATAATGACGATGATGATGTTAATAGCTATTGTCTGGTTGAAGTGAGTTCCTAAGGAAAATCCAACTGGTCTAGGTGCGGCTTTTTATACCTACACAGGTTGAACATGTTAGAGGAAGTTTCCTTAAAATGTCCATGTCTCAGCTTCCTTTAAACTACTTTTGATGAGATCATATCATTTTTTCTGCATCGGGATGGCTAAATTGTTAATGCAATTTAGTGGCAATTTTAAATTTCTCTGCCTTGCTCTTTTTATCAATATGATTTAAATATAAAACATATCGAACTTACCCAGGTCCGGTGAAGGTTTCGATATGGAAATGTGATAATGGTCAGATGTGGTACACAGCAGTTTAATTTTTTTTCCAAACATTTCTGCTGTGTCATCATTAAAGTTCAGAGATGTCCGTACTCTTTTCCTTGCTTTCTTGCTTAATAATGTTATATTCTGAGTTGTGGGCGAGAAATGCGTATGGTTGCAAAACAAAGAACGTATAGATACTCACAATAACACAGTAATGATGTTATAGAAAAATTTTATAAATAGATTAAGTACAGAGAGTAGAATGGAGAAATATGTTTACAGTTGAAGAATGAATTCAGTGATAGTAGTCACAAAGTTCATGTACTGTACTTGTCTCGTGGTGAAGGGATAGTTACAAAGTTCCCGTGATGAAGGGATGGTTTTCTCGGAATTAGGACAATGTTCTTAGCGGTGGCGATCGTTTGATGCATCGGGTGATAGGCGCCGGACGGTGCGTAGAATCCTTAACACGGGTCGTGTGAAGGAACAAGTCTGTGGTGTAAGAACGCGACTGACTGATGATTATTTGGTCCGTCTATTTATACATTTTCTGTAGGCTCAGAACGGCAATTTTTGTGCCCCGCGGGAAGCGTTCCGATTGGATATTTATTAATGTATTTTTTTTTTGTTAATTTATCGCAAACGGAAGTTCTGCGCGGAGCCCATGCGTGAGCGACTAACTTTTCATTTTGAGTTGAGAACTCGAAGTGTTAACTTCCGTTTTTTTTTCTTTTCTTCTTTTCTTTCTTTTTGTTTTTTCAAATCAAGGCAAAATCTCGTCTTGTAACAGCTCCCCCAGATCTTACCATGATTTGAAGTTGCTATGTTGTTAGTGCTTGCTTGCGTGCGTGTTTCTTTTTTTTTTTTTTGGTGTTGTGTATTATTTATTTTGTTTTTTGGCACATAACGAAGTCTTTAAAGCGTGCTGGGAGTTGTCCTCGTGTTGTTCGTTTCGTTGGGTTTTGGGTATTGTCTCCGGAACTGCAGTCATTTGCGACAAGATGCTCCCCTGACGAAAGTGTAGGGAGTTGTGACAACAGGTGATGGGTAGGTTGCCGGGGTGGACAAGGAGGTAGGAGTGGTCGTGTCGACGGGTGATTGGGAATTTGGTGAGGTGGGGATAGAGCTGGAGGTGGGGGTGGTCGATGCATGTGTTGCAGGTCATTTGGTCGTGGTACGAATCGACGGACGTGTCCACGGTGAACCCAATGCGTTTCACAGTTTTCGTTTTTCACTTGAACTACCAAACCGTTCGTTTTGGTGACCTCAAAGTCACCTATCCAAGGCAGGTGAGACAAGTGGGCTGTTGCGGATTGCGGTCGGTGGAGTAGCACCTTGTCACCGACTTGTATCGGGTCTTTGAAGATGCTGCGGTTCAGTTTGGCTTCCATTTTGTGGTCAGCCTCGTTGTTCGCCAAGGCGACTCTTTGATGCACCTGTCGGAGCAAAGCGTTTATCTGCATACCGTAAGCACCTGGGTTGTTGTTAACGATGTCTTGGCAGGGGATCTTCGGTAGACCAATGTTTGGTTGGCGGCCGGTGATAATGTAATGCGGGGATGCACCAGTGGCGGTGTTGGCTGTGGCATTCATTGAGGAAACTGCGGATTCGAGAACGTCCGTCCATTCACAGTTTCTGTCTTCGCAGATCATGTAAAGGGCGTTTTTTAAGGTCCGGTGTTGCCTCTCAATGTTCCCCGAGCTTTGTGGTCGCCACGGGCAGTGAAGTTCCCGGGTGATCGAGGTTAGGTCACAAAATTCCTTGTAGACCTCACCAGTGAAGTGGGTTCCTCGGTCGGAGGAGACAATGCGGGGAATCTCGCGGTGACGAAGAAAGAACTGGTAGAGTCCGCGGGCTGCGTCGATTGCGCGGTCTCTGGCACATGGTATGGCCATGAGGTGGCGGCTGAAGCTGTCTAGAATAGTAAGGATGTACCGCTTGCCCTTTGAGAGGGGCATTGAGACAAAATCTATGTAGACAACCTCGAATGGTTTTCCGCCTCTCTTGCAATGGCCCGTGGACCAGTTTCGGCGCATGCCGTAATTTCCCTTGCGTTTAGCGCAGGTTTGGCATGACTGAACATACGCCCTGATATCGCGATTTTTGAATTCCCACCAGTAGCTGGATAGGTGTTCCTGCATGCGGGAGATCCCTGAGTGGTTGACACAGTCATGGACTTGGTGGAGATATTTTGTCCGGAGCTTGTAGGGTACTACTAGTTTTGGTGTGTTTGTAGTATCCCTGATCATCAATACAGATGTACCAGGTTCCAAGTAGAATTGGTACATGTGTTTGTTATATAGCCCGGTACGATGATCTTTGGGGTCGAGTAGGGTAGCGTCCGGTCTTGGGGTTGCCAACTGAAGAGCTCTGATGATTTTTGAAAGTGTGTCATCAGAGGCTTGTTCCGCTGCAATACCCATGTGGTCAGCTATCTCTTCAACCGGGATGGTCGATGTGGCATGAAACGCGAGGAATGCGTCGATGGCCTGCAGATGATGCTGAATGTTCCGTGTTGTGTGAGTCCCAGGGAGCAGCTGGGAGCTCTTGATTTCGTCCATGCACCAGGATGGAACGTAGATGTTTAGACTGGAGCCTTGGAGTTTGAAGCGCTTCCCTGCAGGTGTGGGGTCTGCCGTAAGCTTGTCCTTGCTGTGGCCATATCTCCGACTGAGCATGTCTGCCCAGACATTCGATTCACCTTCTACATATTCCAAGACGAATTTGTAGCACGATATTTCCTCCTGCCATCGTCGTATCTTCGCATTGTTGAATTCACGTTGATCCAAGTATGTGAGAGATCGATGATCTGTGAGGACGACGAAGGGACGACTACGCAAGAAGTAATCGAATTTGGTGATGGCACATTTTATCGCATATGCCTCGCGTTCAGTTGTAGACCAGTTGCGCTCCGTCGCGTTAAAGGTGTGTGAAGCAACTGTTATTATTTTCTTTTGGCCGTGTTTATTCTCTTGCATGAGAATGGCCCCACATGCGATATCGCTGGCGTCGGTGGTGAGGGTAAAGAGTCCGGTGAAGTCGGGGAATGAAATGATTGGTGGTGAAGCGAGGCGCTTCTTAATTTTATTGAAAGCCTTGTTGGCCCCTTCGGTCCAGACGAATGTTCGTCCGGGCTTATTTAGTTCGTTTATGGGGGCCATTAGATTGGAGAACCTGTCGGTTCTGATGCTCTCGTTAAGGCGTGTCTCGATGAATTGCCGAATCCATACGAGACGTCCGATGAGACTTTGTAGTTCTTTTCTCGTTGTCGGGGGTTTCATGTCGATAATCGCGCGGACATATTCGGGATCGGCCTTGAACCCGTCGCTATTCACGATGCGACCGAGAAATTTAGCTTCGGACGCAAGAAAAATGCATTTTTCCGGGTTTAGTTTTAATCCGAACTTGCGTAGAGCAATAAATAATTGCTCCAGCGCTGTCACATATTCCTCGAAGGTTTTGGCGTGGACAAGATTATCGTCAATATATGACGATATGTTCGCGCGTGAGGCAACTGTGTCGAGAGCCTCAGCTATGCATCGCGAGAAGATTTGTCCAGCGGATGTTAGACCGAAAGCCAGACGGGTGTATTGGAAACAGCGTCCTTTCCAAGTAAAGGCCGTTTTATGGCGGTCACGTTCGTCAATGACGATTTGCCAATAGCCATTGCGGAGGTCGAGTGTTGAGAAGTACTTGTTACCTTCGCCAATCTTGTTGAATGTCGAGTCAATGGTAGGTATTGGGTATGGGTCGAGATCGACTAAAACCTTGTTGAGGGTTCTTTTGAAATTTGCGACCACTCGAATCTTTCCGTTTTTCTTGCGAACGGCAAAAACGGGACTGTTAAATCCTTTAGGATCGTTGCAAGGTTCGATAACACCCTCACTTGCCATGCGGGCAATTTCCGCGTCAACATCACCCTCCAGTGCTTGGGCTATAGGGTGCTGTTTTTGGCTCCTGGACTGGCCGTTGGTTGGTATGCGTATGGGCTTGATGAAAGTGCCCCTTCTATTGTCGTCGGTGCCGAGAATGTCCGCATAGCTGATGAGTAAATCGGCGGTAGCTTCTAATTCACTACGGCTATGATGGTCTGGAAGCGATAGGCCTACGGTTTGCTTAAGCCAATGGAGTTTTTGGTTGAGAGTCAACCCGTTAGGCGATGATCTGGCTGTGGCTCGTGGTTCCTCGTTGGAAACGGTTAGGGCGCCGTGTGAAAGGTTGTGGGTCGGTTTTATCCTTGGATGGACGGTTGTAGAGAGCGGGACAGTATGTTTTAGCTTGCCAGATGGGAGTGTGCGCGCAAGTTCTACAGTCGCCTTCTGGTTATCGATAGTATAGGATAACAGTGTGTGGTGGCCGAGTATGTTCTGACCGATCAAGATGGGAATGTCTGATGTCGTGATCAGTGTGTCGACGTTGCAGAAAGCGGGGGAAGTATCGTCACCCAAGGTAATGTCGCAGGTGAGCTTGCCCAGAATAGAGATGTTCCCTCCGATTCCTTTGACTCGGATGTTGGATTTGGACATGTGTCTTCTTGCATCTTCGGGTAAGCGAGAAATGGGAATGATGCAAGTTGTGCATCCGGAATCCAACATGCCTACACCGGAGAATGTGATGCCGTTGTTGCGGAGGTTGATCTGAACAAGGGGCGATCGGAGATCAGGTTGGATTTGAACGTTAAATGTGTGATGATGCTGAGTGGATACATGGACCTGGGAACGAGTCATCACATCTCGTTCGGTCCCAACCGAAAATCCAGTTCGTCGAAGCGCGTCGCGTGTTCATAGTTGTGCTGATCGCTATCTATTCCAGGTAAACCGGTGTCAGTGGTCGCTATGTGTGCTTGAGCATGAGGTGGGTGAAAATATGGGCACCTGTTGCCCTTAAAGCATGCGCGGCCTCGTAAAAAATTTTTGCACATTGCTTGTTGGCTGGGTTGGCCAGCGCTTCTTTGTGCCCGGTTGTGCTTCATGTTGTAGGTGGGGGCGGTTCGACTTTTCCAGTCAACGATGGATGGGTTCCGCCTGTGGGTTTGCCGCAGTTGCTTGTTCAGATCCAGCAACTGTAGCTGTAAGTCGGCTAGTATCTTGTCACTTTCAAGGCTACGAGGTTTGTCAGAGTGTGTACGTTGGCTCGCCATCAGCGCAGTGGTTTCAGCGGCGGTGGTGATGTCCGTTTTGATACCACGATCAAGATAGCGTTGCGCATCGCTGGCTATACCACCCGCTGAGTAGTGTCTGTCCATAGTTTTGACGAGGTGTGGATAGATGTTAGGTGTCCATGCCTTGATCTTTTCACTCATGAGCATGGCCCCCATTAGGGAAAACGCAGTTTCGGCCGTCATCTCAGCATTTTGTCTGTCCGACTTGAATTTTGCCGTGATGTGGACTGTGGCCTCTCGGATTGTGTTTTCAAGTCGGCCTGCAAAATCAGTGAGTTTCTCTCCCTCATGTCGCTGAAGGTCCCATGCTCGGCTTAGGTACTGGAAGTTTGTCATTTGGCTCCCGTGGGTGGATATAAGGTAAGCCTTTAGTTCCTCGAACGTGGACGTAGGCTGTCTTGAGTCCTCCATCTGCTGGAAGATGCCTTCGTTCAGTAGTTGCTTTGCCAGCTTGACAAACTCCTTCTCCATTGCAGGATATTCCCTTAATTCTGGCTTAACGTGTATGGTGTAAGCCTTATTAAGGTCGGTAATGAAGCGGTTTACATCGCTGCCCGGTTCGAAGGTCCGGATGGATTTTGTGGCATCCCGAAGTGACTGCTGTCGCAATAGAAGCTCATAGTTTGTGGTGTGTTGTTGCCATGTGTGCGATCGATCGTGTGCGGTAGTTTGCAGAGCAGTTAAAAGTTTGTGGAGGTCTGTTTTCAGTTCACTAATGATTAATTGTGCTTGCGGATTATCTGCCGGCTCCATGTCAATTTTCGTTTGGAGAATCGCTGCTTTTTGCTGTTTTATAAGTTCCAAGATTTCTGATCGAGAAAGGCCGGAGTATTCCATACTTGTTTTGCTGCACGCTTGACACCAGTGTTATATTCTGAGTTGTGGGCGAGAAATGCGTATGGTTGCAAAACAAAGAACGTATAGATACTCACAATAACACAGTAATGATGTTATAGAAAAATTTTATAAATAGATTAAGTACAGAGAGTAGAATGGAGAAATATGTTTACAGTTGAAGAATGAATTCAGTGGTAGTAGTCTCAAAGTTCATGTACTGTACTTGTCTCGTGGTGAAGGGATAGTTACAAAGTTCCCGTGGTGAAGGGATGGTTTTCTCGGAATTAGGACAATGTTCTTAGCGGTGGCGATCGTTTGATGTATCGGGTGATAGGCGCCGGACGGTGCGTAGAATCCTTAACACGGGTCGTGTGAAGGAACAAGTCTGTGGTGTAAGAACGCGACTGACTGATGATTATTTGGTCCGTCTATTTATACATTTTCTGTAGGCTCAGAACGGCAATTTTTGTGCCCCGCGGGAAGCGTTCCGATTGGATATTTATTAATGTATTTTTTTTTTGTTAATTTATCGCAAACGGAAGTTCTGCGCGGAGCCCATGCGTGAGCGACTAACTTTTCATTTTGAGTTGAGAACTCGAAGTGTTAACTTCCGTTTTTTTTTTCTTTTCTTCCTTTCTTTCTTTTTGTTTTTTCAAATCAAGGCAAGATCTCGTCTTGTAACAATAATGATTGGATATCAGTGTCCACAACATCACTTATTATTTTTATGTCCATTTTAGCGACAACACAAGGTAAAATTACTGTTTTTAATTTTACTCTATCCTCAAATTTAAAGATTTTAATGCCAACTTGGGTGGGAATTTTCTTTTCTTTTTTAGATAATGTCTCAAAAAAGTAATCTAGCCATTTTTTTTTCACATACTGTTGTAGTCACTCCAGAATCCAAAATGGCGGAGTTGATTGCCTGTCCTAGAATGGTGGAATTATAAAGCTTCTCTTGTTTGAGTAACATTACATTTGCAATTTCTTCACAGGTTTTAATGGTATCATCTGTATGGTAATCGTTCTCATATTCATTTAACAATACTATATTTTCTGTGGTTTGCCTTTAATTGATGTTTGTTTTGGAGTTGGGGCACTCGTTCATGTGGTGAAATTTGCATGAACAAATGTTGCAAGCTGTCTGACTGGTTCTTCTCGAATATCGGGCATTATAAAGAGTGAAGTTACATGTACCTACCTTCTTTGGTAGGTAGCCTTTGGTCACGCTACTACTGAAAGTAGTTTGTTTGTTGGCAAAGTGGTGACCATATAGTATTTCTTCTTCAGTTTGGCTGTAGACTACTTCTGTCTCCTTTTTTACTGAAAAGGGTCACTGTGAAATGTTGACCGAGGTTGAATTTCCACTGATTTTTTTTAGTTATTGTGCTATGTCCAAGAGAGTAAGGTCAGTAATTGTTGCTCTGATTAACCTCTCATTCTCAGGACTTAAGTTAGTGGACTTGAGAGCACGGTAGTCCAGGATAGGTTCAGGTACTATTATATGAAATTCTCTGAGTTTCGATATGTATTGTTCAAACTATGTTAGATAGTCATTAATGGAAATGTGTGTTTCACAGTGGTAACTCTCAAAAATTTTCATAGCAAATGAATGCAGACTGATTTTTATCTTCCAGGAAGTGTGTATCTAGTTTTTCAATTAGTTTGTCAATGCTGTCATCTGAATGAAGTAGAGCTACATCCATTTCTAATATAACTGTGTGAGCTTGATCTTTAAGCAACAAAAAATACTTCTGGTGCTCTTCTAGTAGGGGGAATGTTTGTTGCTAGCTGCCATAAACGCATTTCCTTTTTCTACAAACCCTAAAATTCTGGGTTTAAAGGTGGTGGTTTTAACAGACTAGAACTTTTGTTGCCATAGGTCTTAATCTCTGCTACCAAATGTTAATAGAAATAAGTAAAATCCAGTCAGAATATAATGTATATGTAATGTTTATTTTACACTGATGACACATACGACTTGTCTCCAAGAGAACTCTGTCTCTATTGGTACTCCTACTATTTGTCTGCTGCCTTCCTAGGTCAAGGGGAGATCATTGGTCTTCTAGTTGTCCAATATGAAATTTTTTGGGACATCAACAATTACCATTGTAGCAAACAGATTCAGCAATCCAATTTTAAATCCTGAACAAGGTTGTTTGCATTTCATGTCACACTAATGCTCTTAGGAACAATATGAATCCATCATTTCTCCCTCCCTGCTATAAGTAAATAGTAGGAGAGACAGGGTCCTTTAGCTTTGGCAAGGCAACCATTCTAGGAAAAGGAAAATCTGTATTCAAATCAGCTTTATTCAGCTTGAAGATTGATCTTATGTCAAATCCTGCACATGGCAGAGGGGTTGAGTAAATACATACAAAACTACAGTATGAACTTGCCATTTGTGTAGCTTTTGCTAATAGTATGTTTACCTAGGAGCTTCTCTAAAGCTCCAAGAAGCACTCTGTCCCACCCAAGCAATGAAGTCTTATTGATTGGGATTCACTTACTTTTGGAAGTTGTGTAATTTGTGCAACAAAGTTTCCTTGAGATAAATGTTAGCTTGGAGGTTGATGACAATTGTGGCAAATTGGTTGTCTTCAATTTAAAGTCTCAATGATATACAATGGTTCTAGTATGTCACAGGTAACGTGTTGCATCTGCTTGCAATTGTCCATTTGATCAGGAAGCTTAAAATGTACAGGCATTGTTCTTCTTATTTTCCTGACCAGAACAACAAGTAGTTTGTGCCTTGATCTATAAATAAATCCTGCTCTGTACTTAGCAAACAGCACTTACATTGGTTTGGTTTATTTGTTTCTTGGTATATCAACCCCTTATGGTAACATAATGCTGAAATTTGATACAAATAATTTGCACCCAGTTATATGGGTTGAAGAATTTATATCTAATTCTAATCATTTATATACACACAATTATAATGGTGCACATTCTCTCCTGATGAGCCTGTAGTGAAGGGAAATTTCATATTTTGCTTTGGCGCACAAATTTAATTCGACACTTAATTTAACCCAATCAGGATGACCTATCCTATTCAGCCTGGACCTTTCATTTCCGGCCTGCAAATCCAGTAAGCTGCCAAACACACTCTCTTTGGCTGGAGAACGCCGACCAGTGCAGACGTCACACTGGCCGTTCTTCAATAGCGATGCTTTTTAGCTGGTCAATGCCGCCCACTGCAGACGTCTCCCTGCTAGAATAGCAGCAGCAGCAGCAGCAGCATGGACACACGAGGGAACCCATCTAATTTATGGATTCCTTGCAAAGAATCCCAGTTGAATATAAATTAGATGCATTCAACATGCCTCACACAGGCACAACTTTATGTCACCCTAAAATTGGCTATGTCGATCCGACGCGTAATTCTGCTTTCGACACCTAGCTCCCATTTCACCTCTGGGCCACCTTAATGGAGACAACGCATGCCTCTCCACCAGATGAACAAAAACCATGGTGACTCTAAGTTCAATTCCTACAACTGCAACATGTCTTTTGTCAAAATGCAATGAACACAATCCCTCACACGTCAGATGACACACACTGCCATCTCAACCTTCTCAACTTCTCGAAACTCAATTTTGTCTAAATACTCACAACCTTTCACGAGTCTTGCAGCACCAAAAGCAAACCCAATATTCCATGCTGCAAATAAAAACCTTATCCTAAAAATACATTTTGACCTTCGGCACCTTATCTTCTTCATCATTCTACCTTTATTCACCCTTAAAACTTAGCGAGGGGACTAACAACACTAAGCAAGGAAGCAACTCAACGTAAACACACATACATTACACCATCTTCCTCGCTAAATACAAACAACATTTCCCTCTCTTGCTAACAAACACAAACTCCGGCTAAAATACAATTTTTCGAAAAGAAAAGGATTAAAGCTAAAACTTTCATTTAACAAAGAAAATCCCATTATGTAGAGTTACTCTATTGAATGTCAATGGCAAGAGAAGCATCTGACTGTCCATTCACTTTTTGGTGAGTATCAATTAATTTTCTTACCCTGGTTGTAAGTAACCATCCTTATTTAGTAATAATAATCATTTGTTAGCACAGTTATATGATTTCAAGTATTCCTATCAGATAAAAATAATTTGCCCACAGTTATATGGTATCAAGTATTCCTGTCTAATACATACTCAATTATATTCTTAATTGATAACAATCATTCTTATGCACACTGTTATTGAGTATCAATTAGGTAATTTTAATAATTTACACACAATTATATGGTTTCAAGTATTCCTATATAATAGTAGTAATTTTCAAACAGATCTATTTGACACATAGCATATTAGCAACTTGTGAGTTATTTAATATTGAAATTTGATTCATTTCACAGATGTGATCTCAACAGATACTACTACTCCAAGTCAGAGTGGGCCTAGAAGTAATAGCAATGAAGGAGTGACTCCACACTTGCCAAAACTCCAGAACTGGCGCCTCATCACCAGATGCAGTTTAATTTCATATCCTAGACACCAATTCTGAGGGGAGCTTATTCCTATCCAGGGGATATAGCACTGACAGGGCTTCCATCTATATAGACCTGCCATCTGGTAGTTATCTTATGAACAGTGTTGTATATATTTTACAAGGATTGTTCCCACCTACATCCATTATTGGGTGTACATTCCATCTTACAAGTGTTGTCTTTTTTGGGTTTTTTTTCTCTTTTCCTATCTGCTGTAGTGCCTTAAAGTGCTGATTAGCTTCTGCTTTACAGTTGGTGTCCTATCTTATGAGTTGAAATGGCCAAGGTGAATAGCAAGCTTTAGATTTTTTGTTAGAGTACCTTTTAAATGGACTTACATATATATATATATATATATATATATATATATAGCAAGAAAAATGATTAATCACATTATAACTATTTCAGATAAAAATGTTTTCCTCAAAAATAAGATTAATTTTTTATTGGCTTTCAAGTTAATATAAATAAAATATACAAAAACCATGAAATATATAAAATGTATCAATAAATCATAAAAATATAGAGATAAATTTAGCAAAAGCATATATTTATACAATCAATCTCTCTTTCTCTGAATATATATATATATATATATATAAAAACCAAGTTCTTGGAATTAACAGTTAAAATTTTTCAGTCATCATCATGAAATTATGTAAACAGCTTGTATTTCCTTAACTCTCTCTCACCATCTATACCTATTTGCTCTTGGTAACTCATCTAGACTGCATCCAGTACATGCACAGAGCTGGTTAAAGTAAGTTTTTGTTGGTCAGCTAACACTAGTCTGTCCATGTGTTGGAGTCCATAGGAGAATGTCACTTATGAGTTCATCCTTGCTTCTTCAACAGTGATCAGCATATCTTGCTGAGTCTTACTTGGGTGGCTAGTAATTTGAGTGGTAAGTGTTGTTTTGTAGGTGGCCTCTACTAGGAATTATTCAAAATTGTCTGCAGTATCCTTGTGTAGTTCTCATCTAGGTTTTTCTTCAGGCATTTTATTAATGTTCAAATGATGGAGCCATATAATAGAACAAATATCTCTAAATCCAAACTAAAAAGCTACCAGTCAAGAAAAAGACGTCAGAAGTGGAAAGAACATTTAAAGAATCTGCATGGAAAACATCTTGAAATCAAAGATAAGCCAAGTGAAGAAATTATTCATAGCCAATTGGACATCAAACTTGGACACTTAACTAAAGATAAACTTGGTGCAGTTCTAAAAACAGTTGAAAGTAGAAAAGCAGCAGGTCTTGATGAAATAACTCCTGAAGTATGGAAGACAAGGAAATTTGATGACATACTTATTTGATTTTGCAATGCTATGTATAACTGTATATGGCCAAAACATAATACAAAACTGGACAAAAGGCTGCACCATTCACTTCCCAAAGAAAAGGCAACAAAGCGTATAAGGAATAAAGTTCTGAGCAAAGCATTGTTCCAGTTTCTGCATTGGCTATCAACGAGAACAAATTTGAATGGATGTTTGTTTTCCTACCATCCAATCTTCGTTTAAATACCACAAGCTATTTTGTCATATATCACGCTTCTCATGATGGACGGCAAGGCCCTTGATATCTGGTTGATTCCAGAATTCAGTGGTGCGGCAACTGATGTGCCAATCATCAAGTAGATGAAAACATAGAGTTGGTCAGTGAACTCTGCACTATGAACAGGATTAAGCATGTCCTACTATTATGACTGCAAAGTAATGCTCTTGCTGTATACAGGCAGCTCAGAAAGCAGATGCAGAGGGCCCTTCATGACAGTGTATGCAATTTACACATTCAATGCATATGATCAGTTTATGACATAGTGACTTTGTCCAGATAAGACAATGGACATATTTCTAGTTGAACTGTATCACTTAGCTCAGCTGGTTGGGGGATCATTGTAAGTACAATGGATGATGTGTGTGGTTGCTTTGGGGTTGCCACAAGTTAGGCAACTTCTTCATGCCTTGTCCAAACTGTGGAGTAGCTTCTGACCTGAGCATGGACCATCATGACCAACAACAAAGGAAGAAGGAAATCAGTCACAGCATCCAGTAGATGAACACATTCAGATTCAAAGGTGCTCTCTATTGATTCATATAGCAAGACATTCATTTGCTACAAGTGCACTGGGCCCAACCATATGGCAAAGGAATGTATGCAAGGATGTCAAGAGGTCAGATGGTTGAGTGTGGAAGTTTCACCATGAAAAATAATGCTTTAGGTCTAATGGACTTGGGCAGATGTTATCAAAAAGCCTGGGAAATGCCCAAGGGAAGGAGATGTTAGCACCAATTTCTCCCCAAGCAAAATAAATAAATAAATAAATAAATAAACTACCATAAAAATATTCATGGATAGACAAGAGTGCACAGCTCTAGTATATTATGGGTGCTCACAGATGCTGGTGAGCAAAGCTGTGTGTCACTTTCAGAGGCAAAAGGAAGTGGGAGTACTGACAGCCAATGGGAAGATTTTGAAGTGCCAGGGATACAGCAAAATCAAGTTGGAATTTGGGAAGGTTCAGCCTGTGAATGTGAGGTTCTAGTTGTGGATAGACAATTGTTGAGTTTTGACTTTCTTCTTGGGATCAACGTGATGAAAGAGCTAGGAGATGTTTACCTAACTGAATCAGGAGAAGCGCACTTTGGAAACTTGAACCGATGTGCCACTATTTTGATCTATGAGTCCGACTTCAGTACGACATTCAGAGCAAAAAAGTGTTAACTGTATCATGGAAATGAGCAAACTGTCACTCACCAAGTGAGCTGACGAATTGTGTACAAGAGTACACCATGCTCAACCATGCCTGTATGAGAATGGACTTTTACTATGGCAGCCTAACAGGTGGTTTTTTGTCCTACCCTGAGGAGGAGCTAGGTCCACTCAAGGGTCTGATTCTCTTGATGGCAGTTGAGCAAGAGCACAAGCAAAAGGACTGGCCAGTACTTGACTACCGAGAATTAAATGGATTTGTGGAGGCATTTGGGTGACAACTGTGTTTATCAAGTGCCAAGCAAGCCTGATGACCAAGAGAAGGGATGATGACGTCAGAGATGCCTATCTTCATCGCATATTGACAGAAACAATGACCAGAATATGTGAAGTGGACCCTACTGAGGGAGACTGGTGTATAGATGGCAATAAAATGAAGGTCTGGGTAGATGCAAGTTCTGTGGCCATAGGAGTGGCATTAGAAGCAAATGGAAGCATCATTAAAAATGTTTGTTGGTTGTGCTCAACCAATGATGCCAGGCATATCAATTTTGCTGTACTAGATGCAGTACTTGAAGCATCAATCTGGCCCTTCAATGGCAGGCAACAGTGTTGCATTTGGTCATTGATTCAGCATGCATGCATTGGTGTATATATGACACTCTGAAGCCTGTCAGTCAATAGGTCCAACAACAGTTCATTTGAAGAAAGGAAAATTGGGTGTAAAGAACAACTGGAGCAGATTAGCAATAGATATAACTCATTACAACAGTGTGCATTTTCTAATGCTCATCGACTGCATTCCTTCCAGATTTGCAATGTGGTGGCCAATGTGTTGACAAGATGCGACAAGTGTCATTTGCCAGTTGGAGATGATTTTCTTTGAACAAGGCATGCCAACCAAAATATCAACTGACAATGACACTGCCTTCACTTGCAGGCACTTCAAGTAGTTTGTAAGCAGCTGGGACATGAATTTGAGGTTCAGGTGCGCAAATTCACTGGCCGGAAACGAAATTGTAGAATGCAGCTACAAAAGTATTAAGACCATCGTGGCCAGAAAAAATTGTTCTGTATGAGAAGAAGTTTACTGGTATAAGTAAATGGACAACATCTCACCTTCCATGGCACTGGCTGATGCATGGCATAAGTAGCATGTCTGAGTAAGAGGCATTGAAGTTAAACCCTGCCTGAATCACAGATGACTGGAGGGGGATATGAAGAAAGAGACATTGTCTGGGTTAAGACTCTGCATAGCAAGTGCACAACTAAGTTCAGAACTGGGTGCATCACTGAAGTTATTAGCCTGCAGTCAGTGCAGACTGATGGGATACTTCACTACGTTAAAGACCGGTGGCCATTTTCAAGGTCATATCTGTCGTCAAGTGATAGAAAAGAGAGTGAGTGATTAATTCATTTGGAGTTTGGTCCACCAAATGATGGTTCTGATATCAAAGGAGTATTTGCCAGAAGATTCCTGTCCCAGGTGAACTATTTGTGATGAGGAGATCAGCGGGGAGTGTAGCAGAGACATATCTTGCTGAAGCAAGAGAAAGAAAATTATACATGTGCTTGAAAACATCATAGACCTGCAAAACAAATTTTGACAAATCAATGTTGAAATGACACAGCACATGCATTATCAGCCCAAACAAGGCTAACACAAGAGAGAGATTTTGGTATCTTTCCAGAGAACTAGGAATGATAAAAAGAACTAACTTTTGGTTTCAAGTCAGTTGGTCTTTGAGACTCATGAAGGCTAGACCTGTGTTCCTGAGAAAAAGAGAGAATGAGAGTACAGTTGTTTGCAGTGTACAGGGAATGGAGTCCTGAGCAAAGTGTTGTTCTGCTTTCCGTGTTGGCTATCAGTAGGAACAAATTCAAGTGAAATTTTGTTTTCCTACCACCCAATCTTCATTTAAATAATACATATACAAATGGTGTTTGGGCTAAATTTGACAGTTTGTTTAAAAGGAAAAGAAAACACAATATCTCATTCAAAAATGAAAGTATTTAAAAAAATAAAAAACATGAACTCAATTATGGCTAGAGATTCTATTATAGTTTACTCAAAATAGCCACCTTTAGCTTCAACCAGGGTCCCAAAACAGCTCTGGAACCTGGCACATGCATTTCTCACAATGTCCCTGATAAGATCTTCAAAGATATACTTGATCTTGATCTCCAGCAGAGAGAGCAGATGGTGTCTTTTTTAATCATGCCCCTACTCATCGTGATCTACATGATTATAATCAGGGGAATTAGGAAGCCAAAAATTGGGGCTGGTGAAGTCATAGAAATTCTCCAATAACTTCTTCTAACTTTCTGGACATATGGTAAGGAACAGAATCTCGTTGCCACACATGAAATTCTTGTAGTAGTCCTCTCCAGCTAGAGTTTGAATACAGTCTCCAGCAGCTTCATATAGATGTCTGAATAGAATCTAAGGCCCTGTGGGACAGCATGACATCACTCACACTGGAAACTTAACAAAAGATTATCACAGTTAGAGGGAACTTGGTTTTCATATGTGGGATACCACATGGATCGTAAGCAAGAGACCTGTTGTTCAGGGTTTTGTGTAACTGGTCTTGGCAGAAGTTCTTTTCATCTGAGAAGAACCAGATCATATTTGGCTCAATAAGACACCTCAGTTTGTTCTGGAGCTTCTTTGCTTTTGTCAATGTTGGCCTTGCTGTCAGAATTTGTCCCTTGCAAAGATTCTCATTCAGAGTCAGATTCATGGCAATAACTCCAATGCCCATCTCTCTCACTTGAGTCCAGATTTTCTTGTTAGGATTTTACATCACCTTTGTCTCCAGTTGTTAAATGAATTCCAGTGAGTGGACACATTCAAAATACTTGCTGTGTCCTTTTCTGTTGGCTACAGCTTTGTAGTCTCCATTAAAGCTGTCCATGTCATGTCTTACAGTGTTCACATAGCATTAAGTAGCAGTCACAATGTTGGCATTTTGATACCCGGCATGAATCATCATGATACAGCAAACTCATTTTCAATATTCAGATGACTTCTAGTCTTCTGTGTCAGCTAACTTTTTCTCAACTACTTCTTAAATCTTGGTACTCTCCAAAGTCAGTGATAATTCACTAATATATCAAGCTGGTACCAAAAAAAAGGAGACATAAAAGAATCCTCCAATTTATCCTGTGAATATTTATCAGTCATCATCAAGTCATGCTGACAACTCTCGCCATCCAACCCTATCATCCATTACTTCTGGTAGGTCCTCTGTGTTGCATCCTGTATTTGCAAAGAACTGATTCATGTAAGTCTTTGTTGTTTGGCCAACACTAGTATATCTTGAGATTGATAAATCCACAATATATTGTTATTGACTGTCCTCTTACTTTGGTTCCACTTTGTTTTCATATTTTTACCCAACCCCTCTGCTAAGGGGATGAAAAGAGATGGATTCATGCCTTTCCACAGGGCTTGTCCAGGATTTGAACTCAGGTCACTGAATCCATTCTCTATGATAACTTTTACACCAAGCATGCTTTCACTTCTATATATGTATACATATATAAGTGTGTGTGTATATATATATATGCATACACATACACTAACAATTGCAATGCTCATAGTGTAATGGTTATCATCACAGGAAATGGACACAGTGAACCAAGTTTGAATCCTGGATGAGGCTCTTTGCATTTCACATAGCACTAATACCCTTGGCAAAGCTATGAATCCAGCTAGGGGTAAGTAGTATGGTAATCAGTCTAGGAGAAGGAAAACTCTGAATTCAAACCTGTTAAACTCTGCTTAAAAAATTGACCTTGTGTCATATCTTGCTTGTGTAGGTGGGGTGAGTAAACACACACATATATGTATACGTAAATTCAAATAAGTCTTATTAAAGATGACAGTTTCTACTGGTTCAGTGATTTTTTTTTTTTTTTTTTTTTTTTTAATGATTTTTCCAATTGAGGGATCACAGGTGAAAAGAAACTAAGTTTAATCTGTAAAAGTCTCTGCTCTAATGTGCAGAATAAACAAGAATAACAGCACTTACCAGCTCAGTGGCCCCAGCTAGTGTCCAACTGGCAGACAAAAAATAAAACAGATGGTAACTCAATACCGAGCCCGTAACACCTGTAATATGACTGAAGCAAGCCAGTGTATATATACACTAATATACCCACTCACTGGGCTAGCAACCAATCACTGTCCAGAGAATGGACTTAGCCACTTTCGAATAATCCTATTTACTATTTACCAACCCCTCCGCTCGGGCAGGATATGACACAAGGTCAGTTTTTAAGCGGAGTTTAACAGGTCTGAATACAGAGTTTTCCTTCTCCTAGACTAGTTGCCTGACCAAGGCTGAAGAACCCAGTCTGTCCTACTATTTACCCATAGCTGGAGGGAGAATAATTGAAGTCATACCTTTCCCAAGAGTATTAGTGCTATGTGAAATGCAATCAGTCTCGTCCAGGATTTGAACTCGAGTCGCCGTGTCCATTCTGTCCATTATGTCGAATAATGGAATGTCCCAATGTCCATATAATGTCACTTCAGTTCATCATTCATCATTATGCATATGAGCACTAACTCATAGCTTGTAAGCCTTATGATAGAATTCCAACATAATCTTCAACAGATTAACATTGGTCATCATTGGGATCAAAATGTTGATGGTAAGAAAGTTAAAATTTGCCACTTTGTTTCATTTTTTCATAGATTATTACCTATCACTTATTTTCTTTATGAACACTTTAGTACTTATGAATATATATATATGTATTACAATAAGGAACCAAAAAATGTGTAACCTCATGAAAAATACAAGGGTCAGCATAGAAGTTCATAGGCTGACCAAGATACTCTCATGGAATGAGGACATATAAATTTTCTTTTATTTGAGTCCTCCTTGAAGTTCATTCACTTCTTCCATCGGTGTTGCAGTGCTTGGATCTTATTTATCAAAAAAAGTCATTAACAGCAGATATGACCTCATCATTGAATTTTTAAAACCATCTTTGTATATATATATATATTAAAGATGGAAGAATTTTTTTTTGTTTTATATATATATATATATATAAAGTAAGTAAAGTTAGCGACCATAGTCGAGGGTGACCCGAAGGCTCCCTTTTCGATAGCTACTACACCAAGGTGTAGGGGAGGGCGCTACTCCATTCCCAGGATTGCTCCACTTTACCCTTGAACCGTACCTTATAATGCCGAGTGTTAAGCAAGGTGGTATCAAGTACCATTTTTAAAGTCTTTGGTATGACTCGACCTGGGATTGAACCCAGGTCTCCCGGGCCATTGGCGAACACTCTAACCGCTGGGCCAATGTCCCATAATCAATATTTGCAATTTAGAATAAAATAAAAATATAACTTACATTGTTTTCCAGACAGTATCCATTACCCAATTGATAGGCCTTAAAATATGCCGACTGTATACCCCAGAAGATGAGTAAGGCTCCATCATGAAAAAAAAAGGGTGTCCTGGGTATGAGACTAAACTTCATTTGATGGTGAAGCTTCACTTATGGAGATTTTAAGAGTGTGGAGTATTTTTCCACTGCCATTACTCCCAGTTCCACTCTTGGAGTAGTAGTACCTGTTAGCATCCCACTATGTGTCAAAACCTGTTGAAAAATTATTTCTATTTGATAGACTGTGTGTCAAAAAAATTTTTTAAGAAACAAGCAAATAAAAAATCTAAATAGGAACATACCAAAAACATAGTTTCTTAACTTCTATAGTCATAAAATAACCCTAGATGGGTTGACATGCTGTTAACATCAATCAATTTACCAACCTATAGAGCTTAGTGTCTGGTATGGCTTGGTTTAGTTTTATGGCATATCAACCATTGTAGGTTACTTAATGCCAAATCCATTTTTATACATATAGACAGTTTATTTCAAACAATTCAGTTTAGCATAAGTACACAATTTAGTTCTATTTGACCCATAGATAAGAAACTATCAAGTGATATCACTCCAGGCCAGAGTAGACCTGGGAGTGATGGCAACAAAGGAGTACTGTACATTCCCTAAAGCGCCAGCATTACTGGAGCTTCACCATTAGATTGTTTAGTGTCATAATCCCACCACTAGTGAATGTTGGGGGGGGGGTCTTACTCTTTTGCAGAGATGTAGTCAGTGTATTCTGTAGCCCCAGTGGATAGGGCCAGGTCTGCAATAGAGCCATAAAAGAGTTATATATGAAGATGATGTTTAAAATTGCTTCTTAAAAGTTACTTTAAAAAACCAATTCTAACCATGACCTCTGTGTGTGTGTGTGTGTGTGTGTGTGTATATATATATATATATATATATATATATATATATATATATATATATATATATATATATATATATATATATATGTATGTATATATATATATTTAAACAAATCTCATTATTTTCGAATTTATTCTTTATTAAAAATTCTGTCTTTTTTCCAACTCTTTATTTTTTTTCTTACTTTTCCTGTTTAAAAATGCATGTTCAGATCCCCCGATTACAGACAAGAGAAGGAAGCAAATTTCATAATTTATCTGTTCAAATACTTTCAACTAACATTAGTCATCATCAGTATTCTATCCTTGTTCTTTTACATGGTCATTGAGTTACTCCTCTTCTGCTTTGTCTTCCTCTTCTCACTTGGCTTTACCATATACAAATATAACATTCCTAAATATTTCTGACTCACCCTATATTTAAATAAAGTATTTTTCTTATAATAAAAAAGTTAAGATTGTTTTCTTCATCCTTGAAAAGTTGATTTATGATGTTTTCGAGTTTATAGAAAAGAAATAGCCACCAGATAAATCATGAGAAATGGTGCATTAAATTTGAATCTCTTAGTTTCATTCAAATTTTCGTTTGATTTTTTTGATGCTAAAAAAAATTCTGCCTCTAAAATTTACACACACATAAAAAGAACCTCCTAGCTGTTTCAGGTCTGCTAAAATTGTCTTGTGGGGGTCCAAATTTATTTATTTGGCTATCTCTCTTTGTAATATCAAATTTTTGTCACCTTGAAAGAACAAAGAAAACCTTGATAAAAAATAATTACTGTCAGGTTTGTTTGATCAAATAAAATTCAGTCACTCTTATACACCATCCTTTTTTTATCACTCTCCTATTTCATGAATCAAAGTATTTCCTAGGTATTTACAATTACCTCCCCCTTTGCAATTCTTTAAAAAAATGAGATTTTGTCGGAGGTCTTTTGTGTATGTAATAAAAAAAAGGAAGACATCAATAAATATATCTTAAAAATTGTCAATATTAATTTTGTTTTAGTCCTCACCATTTTCATTTGTTTGGCTTTCCTTCCCCCATTAGATGACAAATATGAGTTCTTTGGAGATGCAAGCAAGAATTTTTTCCCCATGTATCATTTTTTGATCGGTCAACTCATTTTTCTGCCATATTAGCCAGTAAGGATGAAGGGTCTGCACTAATAATGATTTTATTTTTAATTGTTAAGATACTTTTATTTCTCTGTTCATTTGCATTTCATTGGGGATTTCTTTCTTTGTAAATAAGAATTTCAATCATCCCCACAACCTTTACAATATATGTATGTGTGGGATTAGTTAAGATACTAGTAGAGTGATGGTATGTTTTGGTGATTGTACTGTGAATGATTTTTAGAATAAATGTGATGTTCTGGTGAAAGGAATTATATAAGATATTCTAGTCAGTAAACAGAACTAGTTAAGTTCAAGACAGGATAGTGAAGACCAGTCTCCTCTTATTTTGAGGCTTGTACCAATTTTGTACAATAGATATTAATTTTGGGTGACCATGATAAACAATACTTTTAATTATGGCAATGGAATTTGCATCTCATAAAATTTCAGCTCTTTTGCTCTTTCTTTATGCATTAACAAATGGTTCATATTTTTATCTTTCAAAAAAATTCTACATAATTTTTTGCTTTTAAATATTTTATTTAATATTCAAACTAACGATGTTTATTTTATTAGGAAAAATATTGAAAATGGATTTAAAATGAAATAAAAATTTTAAAAAACGATAGAATGAAAATTAATAATTAAAAAATTGTCACACAGAGTAATATTATTTTAAAACTCTTAAGTGTTGTTCGCAATTTTTTTAATGTGAAGTATGGCTCCTCTGTTTCTAACATCTCCAGGTTTAAGATATGCTGTTTAAAATTTGAATGGAAAAAGGTTTTATTTCCAACACAATAAACTGATTTAACATTTAGAATTTGTTCTCAAGGAGATATGGATCAATCCAACAGGATTTCTAAAGTCTCTTTGTTTTGGTGCTAAGATCAAAACAGACTTGGAATCGCAATCGTTACAATAATATTATCCTTACAATTATTGACTCTTCACTTGAAATCAATATAAAAAAATTCTATTTTTGTTCAGAAACACAATGCATCAGCATCATTTTTTTAGAGTTTAAATTAAAATTTTTGTTTTTGAATTTAAATAATTTTTTTTTAAACCAGAGAATTAGCATACAAACAGCCTTAATATTTTTAGACTGCCTGCTGGATTGCTTTCATCTTCTGATAGGCAATCCAAAAATGAAATGGAATTTGAAAATTAGGAACCTAGTCTTCCAGACAGAAATCAGTCACACTAATACGAATAGATATAGCAGGCACTTGTGATTTAACAGTTACAATTGTCATAGGAAATGGACTTGGCTACCAGAGTTCAAATCCTGAATGAAGCTGTTTGCATTTTACATAGTATTAATACCCTTAGAAAAAGTATGAATCCAAATTTATGGATAGATAACAAGGCAAACTGGGCTCATTAACTGGGGTATGGCAACCGATCTAGAAGAAGGAAAACTTTAAATTCAAACCAGCAGTCCACTACTTAAAAAATGACCTTGTGTCACATCTTTTCAGAGGCAGAGGAGTGGGGTAAATACATACATCTTGAGGAACTTCATCCCAATTTATATGAGAGGACGGCACATAGAAAGCAGGGAATATAAAATTCAACTGGATTTACATTACAAACCAGAGCCAATAGAAATGATTCCCTACCTTTTTTATGAATGCCCGCCCAAAAGCCTTGGATACTTTTTACTATCTGAAAAGAGATAAGATTTACCCCCCCCCCAGTCCAAGAGAAAGAAAACTAGGAATTCAAACCAGTTGTATTTTGTTTTAAAACAGAACTTGTGTTGCGGGTTGCTTATAGTGGTGGGGTTGGGTTGTAAAACAGACAGAATGAGAAATACTTTTGATGTCTGAAATAAAGACTAAGAGAGCAACGAACTTTCAGTTGAAATCCTCATAAAAATTGACCTTGTGTCATATTTTGCAACATAAAATGATTATTTACTAAATGTAAATTAGTTTTTCCAAGCAGTAATTATGAAGCATGAGAGATGGATTGAATCCACTGTTCAGTAGTAATGAACTCTATTAACCATTACATCATGTGGAAACAATCATATAATTAAGCAAGATATTTGGTTGCTTATCTCAACATAAAACATAGATAATCAATAAATGAAAAACAATGAAAAATGAATAAACTATATGACTTAGAAAAGATAAAAAATTGTGATATAAACTAAAAACAAATCTGAGTAACTGGCAAGATTACCTCCCTTGAGACTGATATGAAGTCATATTCAAATACTAAATAAAAGGCACAAAGATCTTTCTCTTTTCGACAACATGTGGTAGCAGCAAAATGAGTTTTCTTCTCATCTATGGATGTCTTATTATCAGGTGGTACCTGGCACTGAGCCAGTTACACACAAATGTTACATATTACATGACACACTAGGTATACAGTGCCAAAAATAGAGGCATGCTTCATTGGAAATGGAATTAGCAATCCAAGTTTAAATACTAGACAAAGCTGTGTGCATTTTACTTTGTGCTACTACCCTTGGGAAAGGCATGAATCCATTTGTTTTCCCCACTATAAGACAATAGAAGGGCAGACTGGGTTCTTTAGACTTAGGCAACTAATATAAGAGAAGGAAAATTACAAATTCAGATCAGCTTTACTTTACTCAAAAAAAAGGAACTTTTCTAAGTATGTATTTCCTCTCTGAAACAATTTTATACACAACTCCTTTATTCTCTTTTCGTAATTTCACACAGATGTACAAACCATAAAAGAACTTTCCTACATACACACATCTTTCATCTTTATGTATAATGTTCTTTAATGTTTCTCTGCATTTCATTCACCCACACATCTCTATAACTCATGGCCGGCTATTTTACAAGGAGCACTCCAAAAGTAATATCATCTATTTATTTCCATGGAAACTACAAGAGATACAGCAAATGCAATAACAGTATTGAACAGAGAAAGTTTCCAGATAGATTTTTTCATATAGCTATCATGAGTGCCAATGCATTTTTGCCAGTAATGAACAAGTGCTTGCATGTTCTGCTTGTAAAAGACTGCTAAAGCAGATGTGACACACTTTTTCATAACAGTGATGACAACATCACAGGCATGAAATGTTGTAGTCCATCTTTCACAGGCTATATTGATGCAGTTGAGCTGAGCAAAGTGCTCTTCATTTCATGAGTTGACAGCTTTGTTGAATGTAACTTGTCACTAATATTCCTGTCTACATTGCTGAAATGTATTGCCTGCGTACACTGCAGTTGAAAACAACCAGCCAAAAATAATGCTGTAAACGTGATAAGTTTACTTTGTTTTTAAAATCTTATGTATATATATATATATATATATAAAATTGATGAAATAGGAATTAGTCATGATTTTAGATTGGTTACAGTTACAGATATTAATCTTAAGTAGCATGCTATACTTAAAGAAATGAAACAGAACTCATTTAAAAACTAAAATACCTAAAACAAACAAATGCTTTCACACTAAATTTCACATTCTGTATTCCAGGATCAATAAAAAAAAATGAAGGCCTGAGAATTGTAGATTACAACATGAAACAACTGACCTGTTGTGAGCATTTGAGTTTTTTTCTGTTAATATATATATATATATATATATATATATATATATATAATGTTAAGGTAGCATAGGCATATAGATAGACGAATCTAAGTTAAGTTATCATAGAGCTCTTGTTCTGATGTCACATAAGTGAGAAACTGAGTCATTAAGCTTTAATGACTGTTTATACTACCCTAACCTAACTTAGATCAATACATGCTCAATCAGAGATATTGAGCACTATTTATTAATGAATATAGCAAACTGCATTGTGTGTGTGTATATATATATATATATATATATATATATATATATATATATATATATATATATATGTAGTATTTTAATTATCACTAAAAAGATAAGGTTAAAAGCATGTCTGCTGAAGTTCTCTTGTGTAAGATTTTGCCTGTGTTGAAACATAAAGCTTGGTAGTTATGAGCCACCCATGATGTCAGACAACAAAATATTGTACATACGTCATGAGAGAACTTCTGTTATTAGCACATGAGCTATTTTTCAAAAAGGATTAATCCTGCCGGCCTTTCAGAAATGAATTTATAACCACAGGATAAAATACATAATATTTAAAAGTTCTGCTTCAAAGTATAATGAAGTATTTCATTATTACTTATATTTAATAAAGGAACTTCCAGTGTGGTAGCAGCTGAATGCTATATAAACAGCAGGCAACAACCAAAAATCAGATATGTGGCTGGACAGAGGTCCCCGCAGACTTTCTTGAAACCTATGTATGGCACTAGACCTTGCTGTTTAGTTCAAACCATAACCCGGCATACATGCCCGGACCCTCATTTGGGTTCATGAAACTGCTTGCCTCATCAGGCTCACATTGCACCAAGTGAGCCGATGAGCAGCATAGACCAGCAGGGTTCGAGTCTCGGCTCGTTTCTGACCTTCCCCTTCCCTTTACCCCCATTTTAATCGGCCTTCAGGCTTTTGACCATGTGTCAAGTTGTGTCTGGTGGGAGGCAGCGACAAATAAACAGATATGTGGCTGGACTCACCTGACCCAGGAGGAGAGGTATCTGTTCCCTCTCCCAGTAGTATGGGGTCTGTGTAATCACCACCAAACCAAGCTGCCAAACATTAGGTCTGCATACTTACCACCAGCCATAGCAGAAGACGTGGAATCCAACCAATCACAACTGTGGACCCAGCACAGCCAACCAGACCAATTGCAGCTGCCATCTCATTTAAACAGCTAATCTCAGAGCTAATCTCAGAAAGTCTACCATTTAACAGCTCTTCTAAGAAAGTCTCCCAAGATCACTTTTGGTCTCCTCCCTACACCTTCCCGGCAGATACCACGAGATGACGATGCAGCAGTCAGCACCAACTGCTGACTAGCTTGAGCTTAACCCAAAAACCATTCCTGTGCAATCAGCATCTGCAGCACCTAGTCCATGAGTGACACACTGCTCGGACTAGCATCAATACTTCAAGGCCACATTGATACACACCTGGTTAACCAAGGATTGCACAAACAGGGACATTGATCATCCAGCTTCTGTAACTAATGATTTCATATCATCAACTATCTCTAGCAACATCTACAACCTGATCATACAGCTATACCTTCAATCTTCACCAAGCACAGAGACCATCCTCACCTTCTAGATGCACTGTCACCACAAACTAAGAGACAGCTGAGTCTAAGACTTTCTACAACACTGACTTTCAACATCTTTCATGTATGATTTGCTCAATAAAACCTGAAATTTAAACTTATCCACTTGTCTCTGTCATTTGTCCAGTCTTCTGTCAATCTCGCAATACAACATAAAACTGTTTGTGGGATTGATGCTTTCATATCAGTCCCGTGACAATTGGCATCTCTTGTTATATCCATAACATTTTGCCAACTGTACTCTCTGGCCTTCTTCAGTTGTCTTTTGTTATGTACAGTAACTATCAGGGAATTTTGAACAGAACTCTTAATCTAATTCAAGAGAATTAACTCTTCTAATTCTACTTTCTATGTTTTCTTGGAATATCTCATATCAGTTAATATGAAATATTATATAATAATATAATGAGTATGTTATGATGTATATAGCTCCGTAAAACACGGGTACGAAACGGCCCCATGAAAGTGAGGCCGGCTCTGTAGGTTTAGCTCCCTTGAATGTAAATAAAGTCACTTCCTTATTAGATAGCTTGCGTGTTCACGTGTTATTTATTATCGCTCGCCATCGGCACCAGAACATGGTATCAGAGTGGGATTTTTTTTCTACATTCGGCGAAGTCATCTCTCCACACCTCGGATAAACACACATTACTTCGGAAAATAACTAAAATAGTGTATACGCACCGGCAAACTAATCCAACTACTCTTCGGACACCACGTGAGCACATAAAACACGGAAGTCGGACCGGATCATTACACGGCACAAATCGGATACAATACCTCGGAGATAAGACTAATACTTCGGAATAATGGCTTACCCCATCCCACCACCGGAAAAAATGGACATGGACGGCGATTTGAGAGAGAACTGGTCCCTATTTAAACTCTTATGGACGAACTATGCCGACGCTACGCGCATTGATACCCAACCGGCTAAAGTCCAGGTAGGAACATTTCTCTCTATCGTTGGCAAGGAATGCCTAAAAATTATAAAAAATCTGCCCATGACAGAGGAGGAACGTGTGGACATCAACTCCACCATAAAAAAATTATCGGACTATTTCGAACCTAAATTAAATACGACATACGAACGCTACGTATTTAATTCATGTGACCAGGAAATAGGCGAACATTTCGATGCATATTTGAACAAGCTGAGAAAACTAATAAAAACGTGCAGATACAGCACGCTGGAAGATGAATTACTCTGCGACCGGATAGTGATGGGAACAAATAAAAAAGAAATTCGGACCAGACTCCTCAGTGAACCAGACCTAACACTAGACCGGACAATAGATATATGTTGGAGCACTGAACAAAGGGACAGACAAGTTGACGTGATAGGCAGCAGAAAAACAACAGAAACAGTGCATTATACCCAAAAAGCAGAAAAAAGAAAACAGAGACGGGAGCATATCAAGGACTGTAAATTCTGCGGACTAAGCCATGACAAAGGCAAATGTCAGGCCTATGGATTAACCTGCGCAATCTGCCTAAAGCGTAACCATGTTGCAAGGATGTGCCAGTCCCAAGCGCATCCACCACGGTCAAATAAACTGCCAGCACATGCAAAGGTCCGTTACGTCAACGACAAACCTGCCAGCAGTGATGAAAGCATATATGCCTTGGACCCTTTGTCAGACCGCAAACACTACTACGCAAACATCCACGTATCCCCCTTAGGAGGCCAGAAAGCTCTAACCCTCAAGTTCCAAATTGACACTGGGGCAAGCTGCAGCACTCTTGCTCTTGTGGACTACAAACGCCTCACCACAGCACCCTTACAGCCCTCCCATATAAAGCTGAAGCTGTACGACAATTCCATTCTCCAACCCCTGGGAGCTGTAACACTGTGGTGTGAAGCAAACAACATCAAGAAAAAAGTCCATTTTCAAGTAGTGGACAATAATTCGCCATCCTTATTATCTGGACGGGCCAGCTCTGCACTCCAGCTTATAGCCTTCAACGTTGAATGCGTCAGACACCTGGATGAAGTTAAATCACTCACCAAGGAGGGTGTTCTCGACAACTGTAAAGAGGTATTTTCCGGGCTGGGAAGACTACCAGGAGAATGCAAAATACAGATTGATAAAAACATCAAACCAGTTCAGAACAACCCCCGCAGAGTTCCACTACCACTCAAAATGGAGCTGAAACAAAAGCTGGAGGAATTGGTTGAACAAGGAGTGATAGCATGGGTCACAGAACTGACACCCTGGATCAGCAACATAGTTGTCTTTCGGAAACCCCACAAATTGAGGATTTGTATTGACCCATACCATTTGAATAAGGCAATCCAGCGTAACCACTACCCAACTCCAACAGTCGAGGAAATAGCGACAAAGATGAGCAAGGCCAGGCTCTTCTCGGTCGTAGACACTAAGGATGGGTTTCTTCAGGTTGCACTGGATGAGTTGTCTTCATACTTGACAACGTGTTGGACTCCATTTGGAAGGATACGGTGGCTTAGAATGCAAGTTGGAATTAGCTCAGCCCCAGAGGAATGGCAACGACGACTCGACCACTGTTTCGAGGGACTGGACAACACTCAAGTTATCGCAGATGACACCATAATATATGGTTCTGGTGAGAATGATGCGGAGGCCGACAAAAGTCACGACACAGCATTCAGAGCACTTATCGAAAGATGCCCGGAAAAGGGTTTAAAACGCAACCCCAAAAAGTTAAACTTCAAACAAACTTCTGTCAGTTACATGGGACACATCTTCAGTGCACAGGGCTTAGCAGCAGACCCGGAGAAAGTTAAGGCAGTTTCGCAGATGCAATACCCCACAGACGTCCAAGGTGTTCAGAGAGTCCTAGGAATCGCAAACTACCTTGCTAAGTTTACACCCAAACTAAGCACTGTATGTGAACCGCTGCGACACCTACTGGACAAGGACTCTGTATTTGACTGGTTGCCACAACACGAAACGGCTTTCAGTAGGATGAAAGAACTCATCACCCAAGCTCCAGTCCTCCAATATTATGATGTTAACAAGGAAGTCTCACTGGAATGCGATAGTTCGGAGGTTGGTCTTGGAGCTGTAATAAAACAGGGTGGACACCCCATCGCGTATGCGTCCAGAGCATTTACTAAAACGGTGCGAAACTATGTTCAAATTGAGAAGGAAGACCTCGCCATAGGACAACCTATCAGGGTGAAGTGTCATCCACAAAACCCTAACAGCGACTGGACGCCTGGTACAGTCACTAGCAAAGCAGCACCATGCAGCTACATGGTCCAGGTAGATGGACAACAGTACAGGCAAAACAGGATCCACCTGCACCAACAGGCCACATTTCCTGACCGGGAACCCACTGAGCCCCTGAATAATCGCCCCCGGCAACTAGATACATTACCCGACCAAACACCAGCTGACCCCCAATACACTCCCATACAAACATGCACATCAGAGACACATGAAATCCAAACCCGTAGATCTAGTCGTCCTATCCAAGTGCCAGCACGATTAAAGGACCACGACCAATCGAAAGGTAGACGCACAAAGCAAAAATTGAGGAGAAAGGGGAAGAAGGGAGAGAGAAAGAAAAAGAAAAGAAAAAAGCACATAGAGACCTTACTTTGATTACTCAGAATTTTACTAGCTTCATTCAAAAATGAACTCACACACAATTACAAAGTATGAACTTTCACAGCATCACACATCACCTTGAACTCAGTATAAACATCACTTGATAAGAGGGATGTTATGATGAATATAGCTCCGTAAAACACGGGTACGAAACGGCCCCATGAAAGTGAGGCCGGCTCTGTAGGTTTAGCTCCCTTGAATGTAAATAAAGTCACTTCCTTATTAGATAGCTTGCGTGTTCACATGTTATTTATTATCGCTCGCCATCGGCACCAGAACAGAGTATATCTCATATTAGTTAATTCATCTTCTTAGTTATATCAACTTTGTTGTGTCACTTATCTTTCTGAAGCTGAACCTAGGGATTGAACTTGGAACATTAAAGAAAAGTTCCATTAGATGCTCTTAATCAATATCTTCATCTTGCTCATTGTTGTGAGGAATAGTTCAGAGACCATTTTTAAGAGCTTTAAATCTTTTGTTATTTTTGTCTGATTCTGCAACCAGAATATGTATGTTTTTTAGGGGGTTCTTTTTGTTTTATTGACATTAAGTTTGGTTTAACGATAAAGAACAACCTATCTCCAATAATTAAATAATGGGTTTTGTTTAAAATTGATAACATATCACTTTGCACAAAAGACCTTATGAATCCACACATCTGCAAACTATGACTAAATAGCAAACTAAACTATCTAGTCTTTATAGGGCAAACAGAAGAAAACACTGATTTCAAACATCCCATTAAGACATCATGAGTTACCATTGCAAGAAGAAACAGCACCTCCCCCTTGTCTTACAGAACTTAAGGATGAGGTAAAAAAATGCCAATGGGACAGAATATATATATATATATATATATATATATATATATATATATATATACACACACACTTCAGACAAAAAATTTGGGGACACCCTGCATTTCTTAAAAACACCTTAAAATGAGATTTTTTGTATTTTTTTAAAGTAAAAGATAAAATTTCAGTAACTACAATGTATTTGTTTTTATTTTTCAGTCTTTCTCCAGGTTTTCTACTTGCAAGCCTTCCTCTAACTACTAAGATTTTAAAATGTGGACTCCCCTATCCACAACACATTTTGCAATAATGAATATTTTGTATGAGAAACATTATTTTTTGCTTTCACAATTAATCTCTTAATAGACTTTTTGAGATTACCAAAATTTTCAACTCAGGTAAATTCTAATGCAGTTTCTAAATGTTAACTCAGTACTGACTAATATTGTAACAGTTGTTGCTGTTTACAAGGAGCATTTATTTTCGTCAAAACATAGCTGTCTCTGTTTAGTTTGGTTTACTTCCTTTTGTTAATGGAATATCAACCTTTATGGGTTATTTAATGCTAAATCTATCCCTGTAGAAGAACAATAATGGTACTATTTAACTCATAATTGGGGAGGGAGAATAAAATCTGTTCGAAGAAAAAATATTGTACATTTACATACACTTTTCATAGTTTTTAATAATTCATTTTGTAATTATGAAGTACCAATCAGTTGGTTTGGACTATAAAATATGACACTCCCCTGTAAGGCTTGAGGATAGGAGCCTGGTAGCTAAACCGTTTGTGACCCAGCAATGGTAGTGGTCACATGACTTGCAACACTCCACTTTAACCCCTACTGGGTTAGAGGGTAGGTTGGAGAGTCTGATCAACTGGCTTGTCATATTAAGCCTAAGCATCTATTTTATTGTCTCAACTGTATTCTTCAAATTGCTCTCGTAACAGACAAGTTCAAATCCTATTTTATCTTAAAGGAGCAAGAAAATTGTGGCTAAGAGTCAATTGTACTGAAACCATATAACTGTGTGCAAACAAATGAGCTCTAACTCATTTGAAAATAAAGATATCTATAAACTATTTGCTTATAATCAACTATATATATATATATATATATATATTATATATATATATATATATATATATATAAACTAGATTTGGTATTAAATAACTCACAAGAGTTGATATACAATTAAATGAAATAACCAAGTTCTAAAGTAAAATGGCAAAATCAAAGCAACTAAACATTGAGGTGAATGCATAAATTGAAATTTTATTCAAAGAAGGCCATTTTCAAAGAAAATTGCCAAGAAGTTGAAGATTTCTCGATATAGGAAAATATTTGTGACAAAGGTGATTAGAAACTAGCACAAATACTGACAGAAAAAGAACGAAAAGTAACAATTACTGCTGAAGATAAGTAGTGGATTAAGAGCAAAAGACACAGAAAGAAAACTGCTCCAAAGTTGACAGCTGAACTTAATTCCTAATGATAACAACCAGTGTTGCTTGCAACTGTGGAAAATTGAAGGTGGTCCATGCCAACTGCAGGCACATTTGTAGCTGACAAGGCAAATGCAAGGCAAGCAGGCTTGGCCACAGCAGAAGGTTTGGTCCGGGCATAATGGCTGAGTGTTGCAATACCTTCTTTAGTGCCTTTGGTCCTTGAGAGTGGCCCTGTAGGTATTTTCAAAGGAGAAGACAACATGATTGATGGTAAAATGCCAGGCGTCATGGTTCTCAGCTAGAGTAGACCACTGATGTTGGTCAATGGGACAAACACCAAAGGATTTTTTCACACAGTCTTTAAATTCTCTTTGGTGCCCCTTTATTGTTATGTTTAAGCTGAGAGCTCACCACACAGTATGATCCTGGACAGGTGATGATTCCCAATCCTTGAAATGTCTCCAGTCTGGAGTAGTTGGGACTTCTTTAGTATGGCCTCAATGCTGATGATCTTTGCTTTTTGAGGATTTCAATATTGGTGACAAAGTCTTCAGTAGATGTTAAGGATAGTGGGAAGGCAGTGATGGTGGAACCATTTGAAGAGTTGTAGGCAGTACAAATAAATGACCCATGATTCTGAGATATATAGAGGGTGGCAAAGGATGATGGCTCTAAACATACTGATCCTTGTGCCTTCCTTCAGGTGTCTTTTGTACTACACACGTTTATACAGTCTGCCAAATGCACTGCTCGCCTTTGCCAGTCAGTTGTTGACTTCCTTGTCAATCTTGGCATCTGATGTGATAGTGCACCCCAGGTGGGTGAACTGATGAACCGCCTTCAACTCAGTAATGCCAATGGTGATGTAGGGAGGATGGTACTTTTATCCAGAGGTATAGGCTGATGAAGTACTTCTGTCTTCTTTAAAGCAGTTTTTCTTATAAACTTTTCTCCTTTGCATTTACCTTTTCATATCTTATATATATATAAATAAAACAACCAAGATGAGGACACTAGTTCAGATAATGTAAATCATATAAACTGTAAATGATCTCATTTACAAATCATTTGCACAGGTTCCAAAATAAGGAGTACATCATTAATACTCAGACTTGATATTAACGCACTGTATATCCGCATTGGGCATTAACAGAGGCTTGTATTCTCACATGCGTAGATTCCCTAAATGTTATGAATATAACAATCAGTGATTAAATTGATTGATTTTAAAGGTATATCAACCCATTCTACATGTAGATGTTAGGGAATCATATTCATTGTATGTTCATATTTACATTTTTTGCATAGTTATTTCTTAATTTTTTGTTTTTGCACATGGCTTTATCAAATACAAATAATTCTTAAACAGATCTAATTGAGCCATATATGGGACTCTAACAGGCAGTACCACTCTGGGTTAAAGTGGACCTGGAAGTAATAGCAATGAAAAGGTACTCCATATTCTCAAGATTTCTAGAATTGAAGCCTCACCATTGGATGCAGTTTAGTGACATATCCAGGAAAACTGTTTTGAGGAGGAGTCTTACCCTCTGCAGGAGGGTAAAGTCAGCATATTTTAAGCCCCAGTGACAGAGTATTATAACAATCAAGGTGCAGGCATTAGACCAAATTGTATAAAGAAAATCATTACAACTTATCTCAGAAATTTACATCTTTTACAGTGATTCAGCTATATTACCTGAATATTTAATCTTAAGTAAATTCAAATATAATAGGGTGAGTAAAAAGTTTTGCAATATTTTGGCATGTGTTAGTTTGTGTCACATATATCATGTGATTGAAGCAGTTTGAGTCATAGAAGATACCTGCTAGTTGAGGTACTGACATGAGTTTCACTCCATATACAATTTGAAAGCCATACAGATGAATGTGCAACTTAGTCGAATTCAGCAACTTTTGCTTTACAAGTTCAAACTGGGATATAACGCCAAAGAAGCAGACAAAAATATTTGTTGTGCCAGGTAAAGGTGCTGTTGATTGCTGTACAGTAGCCAGATGGTTCAAGAAATTTTGCTAAACTCTCAAAATACCTTTTCAAAATAAGTGTTCATTTATTTCTTTTGTTCCCCTATCTATCTATCTCCTATTTTTCTTTTTGATGTATTCCCTACCTTTCTCTTTCCCCTTTTTTCTTTCTCCTTTTCTTTTTTTCTTTCAGTTAATCAAAGTACTGAAGCCAGATGGTTCAAGAAATTTTGCTTGGGTTACAAAAAATCTTGACAAACATGCAGTGCCAGTTCGAGGATATGCTCCGAGCCATAGAAGCAAATCCAGTGAATGGCACTATGAGAGCATAAAGAGAGCTTGGCATCTCATATTCCACTGTGGTTCATCACCTTCACAACCTCTGCAAAAGCATCCAAAATGTGCCTCACATTACCAAAATATTGCAAAAATTTTGACTCAACTGCGTAACATGCAAAGTTTTACAATATTTTTTCTGTCAATGTATAACTTTTTATGTTTTTTTAACAGATGTCAAACTGCTTGGAATTTTTTTTCATTCCAATGCTGGGCAGTCAAAATTTTTTCAAACCAAACGATTTTAGAAACCAGCATATTTCAAACAAACATAAGTATTTGAAAGGCATCTTGTGCAGCTTGTGCTTCAGTCCACTCAAGATTTTTTTCCAGACCACTGGGGCAAAGATTTAGTCTGAGTGTACTACATTTGATAAGCCATATTGAATTCTCTGGGAAAAATCAATGATGACTTTTAAAATTTTATGATACAAAATGAAAAGAAAAAGAAGAAAAAGAAAGAAAAAGAAAAATTAAAAACAAATCTAACGAAGATTATGAAATATTGATACTCATGAATATTTATCAGGGTGGAAAACCTAACGCCCCTTTATCCTTCTGCCATGATTCAAATAAAGAGGAGACAACTCTTTCAACAGCAAACAGCTGAATGCAAACAAATATGGCGGACCCTTATGGCGCCATTAAATTTCTCCCTTTTCTCTTTTTTTCTTTCTTTTTCCACTCATTGCATTTATGGACACAGAGCATTCAAATTTTCTGAAATATGCGAATTCAGTTTACACATATTCAATGAATGGGCAAGACTTATTGAATGCATTTTTTTAAGCTTTGTCTCATGCTGAATAGCAATGCATTGAATCAAAAAAGGAAAATGCTGAAATTGACCTAGCTGATGGCTCAGTGGCAGAAATACCCTACTGAGGTCATTAGGCATTTATTAAGCCAAGCTTAAACTGGCACAAGTATCAGAGATTCAAGTAAAGAACTTAATTTCATGTGGTAGAGATTTTACATCCTGTCATGGTTGTCAATAGAGGTGTCAGCTTTTTGCTGCTATGGTCTGGTTAAGGAAGATAGTTATAGAAGAGTGGTTAATACAAGTGGTCAGTGACTCACTAAGTTCTCTGTCAATTATCATGCCATGGCAGGGTCATAAATCATCTATTAAGTCAAACTGGATACAACCTTACAAGTGCTTGCGACTAAAGTAATAAGTAATGACAAATGAAATTTATGTTTTAACATAATCCCCCTTGAGGTCCACATATTTCTTCGATTGGTGTTACAGTGCTTGGATCCCACTGATATCACATCAAGCTATGAATTTTTCAGCCAATCCTTGTATAATTGTTAGTTGCAATTTAAAATAAAATTGCTTCTATGGTGAGACAGATTCATTCAAAGTCAAAAACAGACTGTGAATAAAATTACTTTTAAAAATTTCAAAACTGAATGTGCATTACAAACCCTTTAATATTACTGTCCATTTCATGATCATAAATTGAGTATTGAATCTAAGATTTAACCTAAACTAGCAACCACTAAAGAAAAGTTTATGATAATATAATAAATGAAGATTGACTGAAGAGTGGTGTGGGGGAGATGGATGACTTAAGATCGGAAAATGAGTGAATGAATTGACTCAGGCATCAAACTACCAATGAGATACTTATTGATCTTTGACATGAAATGTTATTGATCATATGCAGTTGGAAAACATTCACAAGAGAGTGTGTTTGACATTGCACCTGTTCTTGTGAAGAAGCTGTTTATGCAGAACTTGGGTTGAGAATTGGCAAATTGAGTTTTGACAGAAATCTGGATTTTCTGAATTTCAGAGCCCAAAAATATTTTACTTTTCTTATTCGCAAAAAGAATTTCTTGTTTATCATCTACTTTTGACTTATATATATATATATACATATATATATAAATTTTAAGTTACCATCTTGTGGTGCTCTTCCTATTATGATAAGTCTTGAGTATTACAGTGATCATCAGATCAAAATTGGACTTTCCATATATATATAAAAAAATTGTAAGGACTAACAAAAATGATTATGTAGTATGAGAAGTATACACATGACAGCAACAAAAAGATAGTTATATTTTTCTTTCTTTTGACCCAATTCAGGATTTAATCTTCATCTTTTTACACTTTCAGGCTATTAATCTAGAAGTAGATGGTATAGAAAGAGTTTATTCAAGAGTCTACAAATTATTGAAAACAGAGTTGATATCAGGATGTAGAACAGAATCCACAAATCAACTGAGAATTCTAACTGTTCTTGTTCAATTCATACACAAATATAATTGGGAAAGGTATTTGGTTTATTTAATGGCATATCAACCCAATATAGGTTACTTAATGCCAAAATTTTTATTCATTTGTAAATGTTTGATTATAATCATAACTCTATTTTCAATATTGTAATCATTTGGAAAAATTTCACTTGTTGTTTATTATTCATTTATTTGCATACACTTCTGTAATATCAAGTATTCTTACCTAATACAAATAATTTGCATACAGCTATATGGTATCAAGATTCCAATCTAATACAGCTAATTTGCATACACTTATACGGTATCAAGTAATCCTATCAAATACAAATAATTTGCACAGAGTTTTGAAGTAAATATTTCTATGGGATAATAATCATTTCTAAGTACACAGTTATATAGTATAAAGTATTCTTATCTAATACTAATAATTTTTAAACAGATATATTTGACCCATAGGTGGGATCCTAAAAGGTACTACCACTCCAAGTCAGAGTGGACCTGGCAGTAATGGTAACAAAGTTGTATTCTAGAAGTGGAGCCTCAACATCATTATGTAGTTAAGTTTCATACCTAAAACATCTGTTTACAGTCATCATCATCATCATCATATCGCGCTGGTAGCACGGATATCCCTGACCCTCTCTCGCCACTCCTCCCTATCGTTCATCGCCCTAGGTAGGTCTTCAGGACAACAGCCTGTATCCTCACATAGCTGCTGAATGTACGTTCGAGCTGGTCGTCCTGCTTTTGCGCGGCCATGTGTGGGGATCCATAAGAGTACATCTCTTACTACTGTAATTTCTAATGATGGGGATCACATCATCTTGATAAAATTAAACTTAATTACATTCACATCAATTTTCATCTCTTTTTGGAAAATGGGATATTATTTTTCAAATAAGTTCATATTGATATCTTTTATTTCTCATTGGGAAGAAAAATAGTTTCATCTGATGATTGGGTTTTCTATTTTATAGAAGACATGAAACTATAAGATAAAAGCAAAAAGGTGACATCCTAATTCCAAATAGATTTTATGCTGCTCTGCAGGGCAGCATTTGAGTACTTTTTATTAATGAAAGGCTTTTTAAATGATTGTTTATATATATATATATATATATATATATATATATATATAAAATGAATATTATACATTCACACATATACATGTTTAACCAGGCTTCCTTGAGGTAAGCATGCTGTAAATTCAAATCTCATTTATCTTTTACCATATCTCATTTGTACTGTTCCTCATTGTAGAATGATGGCTCAATGAGTTTTGATGATTAAAAAAAACAAAACAAGTTGTGAAAGTTATTCTAAATTCATTAAAAAGTACTTATAAAAATATTTACATAAATTTTTGTATTTCTAGTTTTTAGTGTTCTTTGAATGTTGCAATATTTAGAAAAAAATTCAAATCCAAAAGCAGAACGGATATTTAGTTGCCAATGGAACAAAGATTTATTGGTTTCTGAGTTGGTCGGACAAGTCTAATGTAACATTGTTTGCGGAGAATGCCTTTCATTCATAAAGATGGCAACTTCAGTCCCGCACACGGTAAAGTATTTTCTCTTGGATAAAGACTCCATAGCTTGTGGGAAGAGGATGAAAGTTATAAATGATAGAGTGGACATTTGTGGAATTGGAAATGCATACAAAAAGATGGGAGACACTAGAGAGGCTCAAGTGCTCTGCACTTGATGGTAAAAGCCTTTGTTGACACAAGCAGCCATGATGTGAATACAAGACTAAGATTTACAAGTGATGATTATAAGGAAAAGGGAAAAAGAAAAAAAAGTTATTGCTACTGATTTACTGTACAAATTCATAATTTCTTCAGAGATGGAGTCTTCACATATTAGCAGAGAAGAAGAAATACTTTATAAGCGAAATATTTTATTCCTTTAATTCAAAAGTCTTATAAAAAGATGGTGAGTAAAAGCCAAGTTGGATATTGTGTTTATTAGGCTGGCAACAAAGATAGAAAATGAAGTAATGGTTGTTGGCATGGGAAATGGAATCCGAGACAACACCAAAAGGAAATATATCATGTGCAAAATGTCAGAAAACATGCTATATTGATGGTCTATATAGGCGCATATATATATAAATGAGTGTGTGTGTGTGTGTGTGTGTGTGTGTGTGTGTGTGTGTGTGTGTGTGTGTGTGTGTGTTTGCGGTTTCATGCTTTTATGGTTAGGTCAACAGGGAGTACTACATTCTGATTAAAAAAAGAAATTAACCTTAGAAATTAAAGTAATTCAAAGCTTTTTAGTATCATATAACCAACACTGAAAATGTTTTCAATAATATATTTATTAAATTTATTGTTCTATAGATTTCATAGATCTTTTGTCATGCAAATCTGATTCTGTTTTATATTCTATGATTTTCGTGTATCAACCTCTCATACCATTAATAATTCTTCAGAATGTGATATTGTTTGATGATCATGAAAGCATGAAAATATTAGTTGAAAAATTTGGTTTATGTATTATACTGCCTATATATGCATGATCATAAGTATCAATCACTCCCTGTAGATACTGAAACATTTGAACACATACATACATACATACATACATACATACATACATACATAATGTTATTTAAAGGAAGAACAAATAAAATCACCCAACTCATAATGTTTTGCAATTTCTTTTTACAAACACTTACCTGATGATCAAGAAATTCTAAGTTGAGTGATTTTACTTATTTTTCTTTTTGATAATATCATTGTTATAATAACTCTTTTGTATTGAGTACTATTTTATTTCCTATTGCAGTTTTTAAATTCACACACACACACACACACACACACACACACACACACACACACACACACACACACACACACACACACACATATATATATATATAAACACACCAGAACAATGATATAAAAGTACTTGATCAATCAAAAGTGCTCAAATACCAGCCTGCAGAGCAGTATAAGAACCAAAAACAATCTAAATTATGATTGTTTTCTGCATGTTATTCAATACAAAAGGTTATTCAATACTCAAGGCTTTCTCAGAACTGGAGGCCTATTACAAAATGTTTGATAGTGATGCATTTTATTTTTGGTTTGAGATTTTACTAGTTTGGTCCTCTTGTTGGCTTAAGAAAGTTAAAGAAAGTTTTGCTTTTACACTTGGAATAACTTTTAAAATTATTCAATAGAAGTAAGTATAAGATCGATTTATTTTGCATTTTTAGGCTGACCTATTTTACTTTATGTTTACTGTAAAAACAAATATTTTGGTCTGAAATTTTTTTCAGAGAGGATATAAGTAGAATAAGAAAAGAAACAGACATTTTCAATCAGAATATAAGTAGGATAAGGAAAGATATAGACATTTTCAATATGTAAACATTTTAAAATATTGAATAATTAAATTTATTTATGGGATGTGTGGTATGTTGTTAAAATGCAAATAATATAAACAATGTAGACAAAAGAATATTCACAACAAGGCAATATAAAACAAAATAAATTTATATATTAACAAGCAAAAAAAAGGAAATGTTACAAAAATGAAATGAATGCCTGAATGTAGTTTGTTAAATATTTGTGTGTGTGTGTGTGTACATATTTATTATACTGTATGTGTGTGTATATTTATTATACTGTGTGTGTGAGTGTGTGTGTGTGTGTATATTTATTATACTGTGTGTGTGAGTGTGTACATATTTATTATACTTTGTGTGTGTGTGTGTGTGTGTGTGTAACTAATACAAATGTTATGGTGAATGAGTATTTTTGCTTGAAACTCAGAATGTCAGAATCCTTACTTACATTTATCTGTTATTATGTAGGTGAATGCAAAAAACTAAAATATTAAAAAGTGTCCTGTGTGATGATATGTGTGGGTGTACTTAGTATTCCACACAAAGTACAAATACATATGAAAATGGCAATGTATTTTCGAGGAGTGTGTGTTCCCCCGTATTGGCTAATTGTCTCTATCAGGATGTGACAAAATGTCTGAGACTGTATGTGTGGATGAGATTGGAACATATCCATCCGGCAGGTAAAACGAGAGAGAGGAAAAGAGAGCGAGTCTTCTAAGTTGCAGACTATATAGACACTTATGTCACATGGCTTGAGCTATGTGTCACAAGCTGGGAGAGCGAAGAATGAGAGAGTGAGCTATCTAAAGTGTTGAGTATATGTAGGTATCCATGTCACATGACCGGCTCCAAACACAAGATTTATTTTGCGCAGGATAAAGTCAAATGTGTGGGCCTAGTTGGAGACACAAGACACGTGATTTCTCTGTCCAATAGGTTCCTGTCACTAATTAATTTAACTATATCTACCTCCTTTTGTTTCGGGAACAAGTGAATCATGGATTCTATATTTCTAGAATTTTTTGCACCACACAGCCATTGACAGCCATTTAAAAAATATAGGAGTGTAAATTCTATAGAGATTAACTTTATGTAACAACATTTTAAACTGACTTTTTTTATTAATTTTGTAGCATAAAAACATTAAATTTGCTTCTCTTCTACATTATTTAATGGTAAACTTGGAACTAAAATTCACCATTGATTAAATAAAAACAGTAAATAAAAATTACTAATAAAAAATTGAATTTTATGAATAATTTTTTTTCAAATAACAATTAATAATGAAAAATATTTGAATAGCTTTGATACAAATAGACATTTTTAGATAAATTTTATAGTGTAAAAACCAAGTTGTGGAAAAAAGTTGCAAAGAAATTAAACCTAAGAATATATTAACTAACATTTTATGTGATAAAATTCTTCATGAATGACATTTTTCTTTAATTCTAGGGTCTAAAATGTTACATCCAGGTAAAATTAATAACTTGGGTCAAAAAATAATCAACATAGATTTTTATTTGTTAAAAACAATTACTTTTGATGAACAATAAACTTTTTTGTATCATGGTAATATGCAAAAAAAAAAAAAATTCATATTTATCTTTATTAACCATATTAATTTGCTTTCAGAGAATATCAAATTAATTTTAAGAGAAAAAGGTTAAATAATGTTTAATATTTTTTCTTAAAGTTTAAGTAAAACGTATTAAATTAACTTTGAATTAAAATTTTAAATAAATTTCCAAAAGCAAGAAGATTCCTAAATGATATTTTTTTTGGTGTGAATTTTGGACCAAAAAGTTTGTTTTTACAATAAACACAAAATAATATAGTTATGTCTGAAGGAATTGAATAATGGTAAAAATTAATCCAAGTGTAAAAGTAAAATGTGTTGATCTTTAACATTTTTAAATAGTCTGCCACTTCTGGCCCTTAGTTATGTTATGAGAAGGCCATAGTTTTCCATTTCATAATAAACATGAATGTTTTGGTAATGAAATAAAACTAAGAATGCAAAATTTAAATCATATACACACCGTCGTATATATAGGATCTTAACAGAAATTTATATAACTGTTAATTGGTTGGTTGGTTGGTTGGTTGGTTTCGGTTTTTTGTCATATCAACCTTCATGGGTTATTTAATGCCAAATTCTCTTATATATATGTTTAACCTAAGATTTCTAAATGAATATTTTGTAGATAATGTTTTAGTTAAGCAGGATTTCATTTGTTTGCAGAGGATTGAATGATTTCAATTCATCATATCTTTTAGTATATTCCTTTCTCTCTCAAAAAAGACAGAACGTCTTCTATTTTGACATTCTCAAACAGATCCGTCAAATTATTCACCTTGAAAAATTGCTTTCTGATGAGAGTGAAAGCTCTACATTCTATAAAAATGTGTTTAACGGTGTAAGGCATTTGACATGTCAAACACTGTGGTTGTTGTTCTTGTTTCAGTATGGAACAGTGAGTGAGCCTTGTATGACCAATGTGCAATTGGAATATTATGACTTGTTCTCTTCTTGATTTTCAGAATGCTTGTCTCCATTCTTCCAAAGTGGGCTGGATCTGAAAGAGTTTATTGTGGATGTTATTATTCCAGCATTGTTACTATTTTGCATGAAGGAGTTTATTGATTTCGGGTTTCAGGTCAGTATATGGAATCCTGAAATTGTCAGGGGTCAGATCTAAGGCTGATTTGGTTACTGAGTTTGCTCTTTCATTTCATCTCACTCCAATGTGGCTTGGGATCCAGCATATAATTATTTCTTTATGATTGGACATTGAGTCTCGTCTACTCAACAGTTTAATAATTAGAGGATTTTCAAGCTTTTTATTACTTCATGATAGTAATACTGAGAGTGAGTCTTAGAATATGATAAATTTCTTATGTTTGCTTTTTGAGATGATGTCAAGAGCTAGGTCTATTAAACGGGCTTCTGCTGTGAAGATGGAGCTTTCTGTTGGAAGAGCTTTCTTGATAATTTATTTAGAACAGTTGTGCAAGCTGTTTTGTCATTGTCCTCGGGACCATCCATAAAGACATATACGTGGTCGGGATGGTGTTGGAGGATATTGTGAAATTTCTCCTGATAAGTTATGGGATGGGTTTTTAATTTCAGGGAGTTCATTTAGTTTGAAGATCACTTCAGGTGATGTTTGAGGTAGGATGCTTTCATTTATATCATTTAGAAAGATATTGGATTCTTTGAGAGTAGACTTCATCTGAAAGCCTAAAGGTTTAATGGATTTTTCCTTTTTTTCAAAGTGTTGCTAGTATTTGGGGTTGATGATGCAGTCATAAGTTGGGTTGAATGGGCAAGATTTTAGTTTTGTACTGCAGAGCCAGTTTTTCACATCTGAGTTGTAAGAGTGCTTCATCAGCCTCAGTGTATAGGCTGTTAACAGGAGAAGTTCTGAAACCTCCAAAGACCTGCCTTGGGCCTTTTTGGTGTATTGGGTTGAGCTATTTGAGGTAGGACCTCCTGGCTAATCTGTAGATGAAAATAGCATAGTCTAGTTTTGAGCAGATCAGGGATTAATTTCCTGTTGAATATAACCCCAAGTAATTTATATTTGTCAACAAAAGGAATTTTGTATCTTCAAGTTTGATGAGAGGGTCATTGTGCATTTTTCTCAGCTGACAGAAATGTATACACTGTGTTTTCCTTTTGGAGATTCTGAAACTGTTTGTGTTTGCCCAATGAGTAATTTTCTGGATGCATTGTTGCCGTTCATACTCGGCAGTTTGCTTATAATCAATCTAGAATTGATGCAGAAGTCGTCAACGTAGAGGTAATCCTCAATTCCAGGAGTGAGATACTTTGTGATGCAGTTTATTTTTATACTGAACAGTGTCACTGATGGGAGACTCCCTCTTCCTGCTTGTGAAGATTAGAAAAGGTTGACCTGATTTGGACTTGGAATTTCCTGTCTGAGGAAAAACTACTTATGAAGTAGGGCAATCTGCATTGCAGCCCCATGCTATTCAGGTCTTTTATTATTCTGAACTTCTAGGTGGTGTTGTAAGCCTTCTTCAGATCAAAAAAGACTGCCATAAGATGTTGTTTTTGGATGCTGTCCTCTTTTATGGAGGTTTCCATTTTGACCACATGATTGTTTGCCGATCTCCGCTTTCTGAATCCACATTGAGAATTGGTGATATGTTTGTTGGACTCAAGAAACTAGACCTATCTTTTGTTGGCCATATGCTCTATAATTTTGCAGAGGCAGCTAGTTATTACTATAGGGCAGTAGCTGGATTTGAGCTATCTCTCTCAGGCTTAGGTATAGGGATGATTGTTGCTATTTTTGTGATTCTGGGAATTTACTGTTTATCCAGATATCCTTAGATATTGTCAGAAGGTAGTCGAGTTAATTTTTTGGTAGATGTTTTAGAAATTGATAATGGATTTCATCTGGGCCGACTGCTGTGTTGTATGATGTTTTGATAGCTTCTTGTAGTTCTGTTGGTTGAATTTTTCAGAATTATTGGACATGAAGTTGAGTTTTTATTTTTCTACATTGTTTTTGAAAGTTAGAAAATGTGGATTGGAGTTGTTGATGGAAGAAACTGCTGAAAATGCCTCAGTTAATGTGTCTGCTATGTCTTTCTTGGTAGTTGCTTTCATTTTGTTTTTTGTGTAGTGTTTGAGAGCAGTTGGTTGGCTTTTTCCGAATATTTTCCTCATCATCATCCAGATAGTGTTCGTTCTGGTGGAGGAACCTAATTGGTTGACATAATTTTGTCAACTTTTCTTCTTGGTTTCCTTTATGGTTTTTCTTGTTTTTGCCTGAGAAGTTTGAAAGCGTTGAGATTATTTGTAGTTGGTTCTTTATTAAATTTTTGTAAGGCAGCCTTACATAGGCGAATAGCTGTTCTGTAGTCATCATTAAACTAAGGAGTGCTGTGTTTGTTTGAGCCTGGGGTTTTTACTATTGTTTCATTTGCTATTGAGATGAGGATTTCAGTGAAGTGTTTTGTTTGGTCTATGATATTAGGGTCTTTTAACAGTTCCTGTTTACACATGGTTTCAAAGACTTGTCAGTTTGCTTTGTTAATTTTCCAGTGAGGGAGTCTATTTTCATGGAGAGATTGTAAACTTTCAAGTATTATAGGATAGTGATCACTGCCGTAGAGATCATTATGGACTTTCCACCCATTGTCTATATAGCTCACTGGGTCACATAAGCTTAGATCAATGGCCGAGTAAGAGCCAGTAAATGGGTTGAGGTAAGTATTGGATTTGTTATTTAGGATACAGAGGTTATTAGTATTGATGACTTTCTCAACATCTTTGCCTTTTTTGTTGGTTTTCTGACACCCCCATACCCCCTGTGGCTGTTTAGGTCACCCAGCAATAAGTAGGGTTTAGGTATTTGTTCTATTAGTTTGTTTATTTTGGTGTCACTTATGGGGTCGTGAGGTGGGATGTAGATGTTGCTGATGATTATTGGCTTATGTAAGGTTGCCTTGACAGTGATTGCTCGAAGTTCAGGGTCTATGTGGATTTGGTATTAAGGTATTTCATTCCTAACTAGGATCAAGACACATCTGGAAACTCTGTTTCTGTCTTTCTCATAATGATTGTACAGTGTGTTGTTTTTATATCTATTTGTATTTGATTCTTTCAGGAATCTTTCTTGGGGCAAACAATTTTAGGGTTGTAGCTGGTCAAAGGTGTTGGAGTTCTTCATAGTTGGCCTGGATTTCTCTGCAGTTCCACTGTATGAGAGTTGGGCTGCATGACTTGTTTGAGTTGTTGGAGTTTATTATGATGGATTGGGGTTATTTTTCTTTTAGTTTCTGGTATTATTTGACTCTTCTGTTTCCATTCTTTCAAGAAGGTTAAGTCTGTTTTTGGTTTCTGTGGTTGGGAGGGTCAACACTTTCAGTCATTCCTGTCCAGTTAATGATCCATTTTGGATTGTGGGGAGCATTCATGTTTATCACGATTCAGCTCGAGGTTTGGGTTGTCTAATTTAGATGAAGATGGTCAGATTGGCGGTGTGTGAGAGTTAAGTTTAGCCGGTGATTTTCTTTTTGGGGGAGTTGTTTAGGTTTGAGCAGTAGGGTTTGTTTGTTAGTGATTTTATTTTGGTTATTTCACTGGCTTTTTCTTTATTTACACTGACTAATCTAGGTTGGGTTTGAAGTTCAACTGAGTGCAGGTTCTTCAGTTGTTCCTGGAATTTCAGTCAATCATTTGGTTCCAGCTGGATAATTTCTCCCCTAGAGTTCTATATGTGTTATCTTGACTGATTGTATCTGCCCTTTGTGCAACAAAGGCATTGCTGTTTTTGCCCATGTAGGTACCAACTATTTTCCTTGCTTCCAGGAAAGACACATTCCTCTTGTGTTTCACTTCAAGTATTTCTTTTTTTTTTTTCATAGGCTTCACAAGATCTGGTATATGGTGATTTTGCTGGCAGTTTGCACATCTCGTTTCAAGCAATCTTCCTCCATATGAATTGGGCCTTTTCTACCGCATTTGGCACATGTGTGTTGTCCTCTACAGGCTTCCTTGTAGTGTCCATATTTTTGGCATTTGAAGCACCTCAAGGGAACTGGGACATACTGTTTGACCCTCTCTACACAATAGCTTATCTTCACCTCCTCGGGAATATGGGGTTGGTTAAATATCAGGATGTAGGTGTTGGTTTCGATTTTTTCTGCTTTTCTAATTGTTAACATCCTATCTTGGCTTATGGGACGAGCAATTATCTCCCCCTGGAGGAAGAGGGAGCTGTGAGGAGAAGAAAGAGGAAAAGGAGGGTTGACCACTTTTTAGAGGGATCTCTTTGAGACAAGTCGCACGTGTCAACTCTAAAATAAAATATATATTTATCCTATTCTTGCCTGGACCTTATTTATCTTAATTAACATTTGGTAGCAGACACCAACACGGCAAAAAAAAAAAAAAAAAAAAATGAGTTCGAGACTATTTGAACCACCGCTCTTAAACCCAGAATTTTACGATTCGTGGAAGTGAGAAATTCAGCTATGGCAGCTAGCATCAAATATCTCTCCCTCTCGCCAAGCACCGGCGGTTTTTAATCACTTACAGGCCAAGCTCGGACAGCTATATTAGAAATGGACATCTCCCTACTAAATGCGGAAGATGGAATGGACAAACTAGTTGAAAAACTTGATACCCTTTTTCTGGAAGACAAAAACCAGTCTGCGTTTATTTGTTACGAAAACTTCGAGAACTACCACCGGAAATGTAACACTTCCATTAATGACTATTTAATCCAATTCGACCGACATGTAGAGAAACTCAGAGAATTTCAAATAACATTACCCAAACCGGTATTAGCTTACCGTGCTCTGAAATCTGCCAACCTCAGTCCCGAAAATGAGAGGTTAATCAGGGCAACAATAAACAACCTCACCCTTTATGATATGGCCCAACAATTAAAGAAAATCACGCGTAGGAATTTAACCCTGATAAACACCTCACAGCAGCAATCTATTTCTGTCAAAAAAGAAATGGACATCGCCTTTAGCCGAGATGACACACATTCAAAAGACGACCAAATTCTATACGGCAGGCAAGCGTACAATAAACCTCCCTTGCCCTTCCACTTGTCTCGTAGTAGCACTAACAACAGAAGAGGACCTCGTAAATTTAACGGCCGATATTCAAATCGACAAAGCCCAAATTGCTACATCTGAGGATGCAAATTTCACTATTCCAACAAATGCCCTTACTCAAAAACTAATAATACTACTACACAAGAAAATATGGTATTATTAAATGAATATAAAAATGACTGCCATAATGAGACTGGAAGTTGTGAAGAAGTTGCAAAGATAGTGTTGCTTAATCGAGAGAAGCTTGATAATTCATCCCTTCTCGGACAGAAAATAAACTCTGCTATCTTGGACTCAGGTGCAAGTACCACTGTATGCGGAAAGAAATGGCTCGATTGCTTTCTTGAGACTTTGCCTGAGGACTCAAAAAAAAAATCCCCTACGAAGAAGGAACAAAGTGCTTTAAATTCGGAGATGGGTTAAAAGTAAAATCATTAAAAAAGGTAACTCTACTTTGTGTTATCGCAAAAATGAATGTTAAAATAATAAGTGATGTCATTGACGCCGATATCCCTCTGTTATTAAGCAAAACGGCAATGAAAAGAGCTCGGATGACCCTCAACTTTAATAATGACACAGCGGAAATGTTTGGCAAAAGAATTAAATTACTGTGCACTACGTCTGGTCACTACCATGTCCCCATATCCAAACCTCCACCGGACTGGGGTAAGTTACGACATATTTTATTTCTAAATAACATTGATAAAAAAGGCAAGGTAGAAAAATTAAAAATTGCCACCAAATTACATAAACAATTTAGCCACCCCAGTGCAAAAAAATGTGATCTTGTTAAAAGTGCCGGTTTAAAAGATGCCGAGTTTATTGACATCTTGATGAAACTTCCCCTTACTTGTCAGACCTGCATCAGGTATAAAAAACCTGCACCCCGACCTGTTGTAGGATTTCCCCTGGGGACTCACTTCAACCAGATTGTAGCTATGGACATAAAGGAAATTAAATGACATAAAGTACTGCACTTGGTTGACCATGCAACAAGATATAGTGTTGCTGTCAGGCTTCCAAGTAAGGAAAGTACTGATATCCTAACTGCTATCTTCAAACACTGGATTGCATATTTTGGTGCTCCGGGAGCCTTTCTTACTGATAATGGCAGGGAATTTGACAACCAATTCTTTCGAGACATGGCTCAAAACTTGAACATTGTAGTTCATACCACCGCTGCACAGTTTCCTTGGAGCAATGGATTAAATGAAAGGCACAATGGTGTTCTGGGAGAAATGGTTCTGAAGACGTTAGAAGATGCTCGGTGCAATTTTGAAGTTGCTCTATCATGGGCTGTCAATGCCAAGAATACACTTCACAATTCACATGGCTACAGCCCTAACCAGCTGGTTTTTGGAAAAAACCCTAACCTGCCTTCTCTTTTGAATAATCAACTTCCTGCACTCGAAGGTGTCAGTAACAGCGAAATTGTCGTTGACAACCTCCATGCTATGCATGCTGCAAGAAAAGGTTTCATAGAGTGTGAAGCCTCTGAAAAATTGAGACGAGCTGTCCGTCATCAGGTTAGAACCAGTATAACTGATCTATACAAAAATGGTGACCGTGTTCTTTATAAAAGAAATGAATCTGATAGATGGCTTGGTCCTGGTGCCGTCATAGGCTGGGAACACAAACAAGTGCTGGTCAAACATGGTGCCACATATGTCAGAGTACATCCCTCATGCTTAATTTTTATATCCCGACACACACCATGACACTAGTGAACCAGTAAAACATCATAGCCAAAATAATGTAACCATAAACGGTTATGTTCCAATAGATACTGGGAATGAAACTGATGATAATCCTGAACAGTATGCCTGTGACAAATCACCAAAAATAGTCACAAAATCTGTACAACTGCCCAAACCAGGCCAAACTATAAAATGCAAGTTCACCAATGATGAAGACCACGAATGGAGAAAATTGAATGTGATCAGTAAAGCTGGTAAAGCTACTGGTAAAAACAAATATTTAATGAATGTTGCTATGGAAGAAGGAGATCCATTCTGGCTGGATTTTGAGAATGGGGTCTTGGAATGGGAAACAAATGAAGATGTCCGAACTGCCACCAATGAAGGCCCAGACGTAAGTCTTTTGATGGACTCATCTAATGACCAACTTGACGAAGCAAAGAAGAGAGAACTCCAAAGTTGGGTTGAACATCAAGTTTACACACAAGTGTCAGATCAGGGCCAACCAAAAATACTCACAAGATGGGTCTACACTAACAAGGAATCTAATGGCAAGCAAACTTTTAAGGCCAGACTTGTTGCCAAAGGCTTTCAAGACAAAGATGCCTGCAATGTTAGAAATGATTCCCCAACATGTTCTAAGGAAAGTTTACAAGCAGCCTTAGGAGTTATGTCAGCAAATGGCTGGATATGCAAATCCATGGACATTAAAACTGCATTTTTACAGAGCAAGAGGTTAGATCGGCCCATCTACCTTCTTCCTCACAAAGAAGCTAATGTACCTACTGGCTACATTTGGAAATTATCCAAATGTGTGTATGGTCTGACTGATGCATCTTGATCCTGGTACTTAACACTCAGAAAGGAACTAGTAAAGCTAGGAGTCACACCATCAAAATGTGACCAGGCAATTTTCACTTGGCATTTTAAAAACAAGCTCCAAGGCATAATAGCCACTCATGTTGATGATTTCTGCTTTGCTGGGTCAGAAGCGTTTGAATACCAAGTCATTAATGAACTTCGTAAACTTTTCAAAATAAAATCTGAAGAAGTTGCTAAGTTCCAATATATTGGATTAGAAATAAAAAAATCCGATAGTAACATCAAGATTGGATAAGATGAATATACAAAGAAACTTAGGCCTATTCCACTGCAGAATGGAAGAAAACTAGAAGACAAGCTAACACCAACTGAGATCACCAAGGCCAGGCAGATAATAGGTCAGCTCAATTGGCTAGCCACCCAAACAAGACCTGACCTCAGGTTTGATGTCAGTGCACTAAGTGCAATATTAAAACAGGAAAATGTGGAATGTATTAGACAAATCAACCGGACTATGAAAAAGGCAAAAAAGGAGAAATCACAAATTCATATCCCAAACTTGGGTAACCCTAAACTGTTGCAAATTATAGCTTACAGCGATGCATCTCTTGCTAACCTACCTGATGGTGGATCACAGGGTGGCTACATAATCTTTTTAGTAGGCAACAATAACCAATACATGCCCATAGCCTGGCTATCCAAACGCATCAAAAGAACAGTTAAAAGCACTCTCGGTGCAGAGACTCTGGCCATGGTTGATCTCGCTGAGGCCTGCTTTTATTACAAAAAATTAATACTGGATTTGTTACAATTAGAAGACCACCCTACGAATATAAAGATAACATGCAAAACAGACAATTCTTGTTTGTATGACACAGTGCATTCCACTACACAAATCCTTGATAAAAGGCTACGAATTGAAATGGCAATCCTTAGAGAAATGGTTGACAGAGGAGAAATTGCAGAGATATCATGGATACCCACTGACAAACAAATTGCGGATAGCTTAACAAAAAAGAGACTCCCCTCCTTCAAAATTCTCCAATTCATATCTGAACCCAAGGAATCATCTATCTAATTTTCAAGTATGCAGTCTTAAATTTTTGTTCAACTGTCTTTTTCTTTTTCCCTGCAGACAGCCATTAAAAGTTGCCTCCTAAAATGTCCCACCTCAGTACCAGAAAGAAAAGCGGAGAAGTGTTAACATCCTATCTTGGCTTATGGGATGAGCAATTATCTCCCCCTGGAGGAAGAGGGAGCTGTGAGGAGAAGAAAGAGGAAAAGGAGGGTTGACCACTTTTTAGAGGGATCTCTTCGAGACAAGTCGCACGTGTCAACTCTAAAATAAAATATATATTTATCCTATTCTTGCCTGGACCTTATTTATCTTAACACTAATTATCATTCTTTTTATGCTTGTGGAACCCTGTTTTCCCAGGGCTGTCGACATCTCCTCTTCTGTTATCAATGTCAACTCACAACACCTGATAACTCCCTTGGAAGTGTTGAGTTTTTCATGTGGGTAGGCCCTGCACTTTGTTGTATTGAAGATTTTCATTTTTAATATGCTTTCTGCCTGCCTTCAGCTCTTCATCTCAACAAGCAAGTCTCTGTTTCAGATTTTCTTCATGTTTTTCGGTGAAGCCCTCATTGATAATACTTTTTTCTATAAGGAAAGACAAGAATTTGGCTAGACAGACCTCTTCCAAAGATTCAATGACAATGAATCTGGGGAAATCTGCTGCCACATTCTCCAAATCTGATTCTGACAGGTTTCGTTTATTTTTTAAATAAGATGATGCCATAGGTGCTGTATATTTTTTGCTGACCCTGTGCTTCACTACCCACTATGGAGTTCAACTTGTGTTGGGAATGTACCAAGGGGGAAACCCATATGCTTTGGTTGAGACAGGGATACACAACCAGTATACTCGAGCTGAGTGTAGATTTTTGAGCCATTGCTAATTTCAGGTTCTCCGCACTGGTCAAATTTCTATCCACTCAACACAATTAACCCTCAGCCATTGCCTTCTAGCACCTAAAAGATAAAGGCTGGGAACTTGCTGCAAGTGCAGATTTAAAAGTACAGTCGGGATAAAACATATAGGTGTTAGGGCTTGATATGACCAGTGAATTCTCAAGAGTCTACGGCAATTTTAAATGCCTGTACAAAAAAGTCTGGAATCTTATTGAAGGCACCACGTATGCATATAATACATTATTATTATTATTATTATTATTATTATTATTATTATTTTGTGACTAACCACCATTATAATAAGATAGGTTATAAAAAGCATTTGGGCTCACTACTCCTCCATGGCTACCTCATAAGCTACTCTGCCCATAGTCAACCATTCATGAGCAATATGTAAAATGACCACTGAGCCATTTTTTTTAGCTATATGCAAAAAGGACCATTGAGCCATATATAAAATGACAACTGAGTCTGTTTTACTGCTATAAGTAAAAAGGACCATTGAGCCATATGTAAAATGATAACTGAGTCTGAGTAGATTTTTAACTATGTGTGAAGTGAAAAATGTGCCATTTCTTTTAACCATATATGAAATAATCACAGATTTTGAGACAGGTGAAATGATAACTGCATGCTTTAAGATTTTGATGATAATGATTTTTCTGGCTTTGAAGATGATTAAAATTTTAGTTACAGAATACTAAATGTCTCCCACTTACCCTACTGTATTTGGGTTTATGTTCAAGTGTCATGGTCACTTACTTTTTGTAAAATGTTTCCATCTTTGTTTTCTCTTGGAATGTTTTCTTACTCTAATCATGTAGGATATTTTCCTTATTGTGATTTCTCACTTTATGTTCAGCTGTACTGCTCGTTTTTTTAGACCCAACAATGTTTTCTGCTATAACTAAAGGGCTTTTGTAATATTTTATAATGTACTACTAACTTGCTTTATACATTACATTCATTAACATTTTCTATAAAATGAAAAACACAATCATCAATTATTTTTTCCTGTTCGTGATAAAATGAAACTAAAAAGCCTTTTATTTCTGTTTTGGTGGAATGGGATTGTGTGTAATACGACCATGCATCTAATATATCATTGTGTCTTTTACAGCATTAAATCCAGTACTTGCAGAAAAGATAGTCATTGTTATGTAACCTCAATTATTCTGAGAAGTATTACTCAATATAGCATCCTAATGAATATTTGATTGTGACTATGTAAAAATAAAAATGATGTTTTGTAACAGAACTTTTGCTCTATGTAATAGTGTTTTTTCAGTCCCTGCATCTTTTTCAGTTTTCACTTTTTATTTCATTTAACTGAACCTGGGAATTTTTGACTATCATAAACCATTATTTGAGACACTTACTCTCCAGTAGAGTATCACATAAGAACCACATACTTTTTGACATCGTTATTTTGAATGTAGCAACAATAATCACTCATCATAGCATTTAAAGGCTGAGCTAGAAAAGAGGAAGAAAATGCGATAATCATAGAAAAATGCTTCTGTGTTTTGTCTGATTTTCTCTTTTCAAAGTTATTAATAAGACAAACACAATTAATAAAATCATCTCCAGCTTAATTATCTGTTTCTGTATTGAAATTAGTAATTATTTTCTAATTAGAGTCTATCAAATGGCAAAGGAATAATTTTAAAATGAATATGAAAAAAAATAAAAGGAAAAGAAAAAAGAGAGAAATAGCAAAAACGTAAAAAAAAAAAATGAATAATTAAGTTTTCTATACAAATACTTTTTTAATCACAGATGAAGAATTATTTAAGTCTACTGAAATTTCAAAAGCTAAACAGAAAATATAATTGAGAAAAGACAGAATTGATTTTTTTAAAATTAATCATTTTGAAAAGCTATCAATTATTTAACAAATCAGTATATTAGTACTGCGTTTACAACTCCAAACAAACCCTTTGAATGCATTTATATATTAAAATCATAAACAATACATTTCTATAGTAAAACCCTTTTGAATAAATTCCTATAGTAAATCCTTTACAACAGATTTCTATTGTAAAATACTTTTCAGCAAACTCTTATAGTAAAACTTTTTCAATGAATTTATATAGTAAAACAATTTCTGATGAATATCTATTATCATCATTAAGTTGTGCAGATAGCATGGATTTCCTCTCTTTCATAATTTATTTCTATCATCCATCACTCCTAGAAGGTCTTCTAGACTGAATCCAGTGTTTACACAGAGGTGATGTATGTAAGTCCTTACTGGTTGGCCAATACTGATGAATCCATGTATAGGAGTCTACAAGAGAACATCACTTATGAGTTTGCTCTTAATTCACCTGCTGTGCCTCTCATATCTTGTTCATCTTAATTGGATGATTTTTGTGATGGGAGTTTTGTAGCTGTACAGCTACTTGTTTGTGGGATGCTGCTTTCAGAATTTGTTCAAAACAGCATGAATCATTCTTGTGTAGTTCCCATCTAGCTTTTCCTTCTTGTATTTCAATAGTATCCAGAAGGGGCATCCATTAGTACTGAAACAGTCACAGCTTGGAAGAAATTTTGTTTTATTTCATCAGAGATCAGATTTCCATATAATTGATAGCCTGTCAATAGTGGTTCATTCCTTCACTAGGTGTATGTTGACATCCCTTTCAGTTGATGAGATATTGCTGCTGAAGTATCTGAAAAGGTCAACTAATTTCAGAGGCTTGGAGATGGTTCCTTCTCATTTAAAACACATGAACTATGTTTTATTTGCATTTATATAGAGGCTAAAGTCTCCTGCTGCTTACTCTAGGCTATTCAGTAGGGATTTGGCTTGAGCAGGTATATTTCCAAGAAGTGCTGGATCATCTGCTTAGTCTGCATCTTGTCTTTTTTAGTATGAAACTATATTCTTTTCTTAGATCTATTGACATTCATAGTATATAACCTAGAAAGATTATGAACATACATGGTGTTAATGTATTTCTTTGCAGGACTCCAGCAACAATGTTGAAGAAGTTGGTGTCACCATCAGGTGAGAAAATCATTGCTTTTGTGTTTTTATAAACCATCATTATAGCTGTAATAGTTTCTTTGGAGAAACCATATAATTGTTGTATTTGCTCCATTTCCCCCTTGGTGTTTGGAATCAAATGCCTAGGAGAAATCTCTGAATAATAGTGTTGCCTCAAGATATTTTGCATGTGCAGCTATGCTGATTTGAGGGATAGTCAGAATTTCAGATGTTGTGGATCGCTTTCTTTGAAAGCCATTCTGATTTTTCCTTAGCAGCTATAGCAGTAAGAGTTAGGTGTCCATAGTTCTTAGTGATTTCAGTCACCTTCCTTGGAAAATGGAAGAAAGCAGTCTTTTTTACATTTTGGTTATAGATGGTGTTGTATAATCAATGAGTATGATGCCAAACTTTCTTGTCTTACATATTTCAAAAGGTATTTTGTCAAGTCTTGCAGCTTTGCTGGAACCTCACTATCAGATTGTTTAGTGTCATATCCAGGACACTCGTTGTGGGGGGGTCTTACCCCTCTGCAGAGAAGCAGTCGGTGTATTCTACAGCCCCAGCCGACTGGGCAATATGGTAATTGTAATTGTCAATCTTCTCTTGAATTTCTGATTTTATTGATTTAGCCTTGAATGTATTTTATTTGTTCTTTTTGGTATGTGTTAGTTCTCTTTTAGCTTTCTTATGTTTCTGTGCATGGGCATTTGTTGGGTTTTTTTTTTATTAAGTAAGGAAGATTTATTGATGTTATATCATTTTTCTCTTACTACTACTGACTCCCTTCAATTTTAAATTTGGTTCTTGTTTCGGTATGCACTCTGCTGGTACTTTTATATAAATAGTAACAAAGTTTTCATATTTATCATTCAGAGAATGTCTCCTGAAAAGTATCAAATTTGTTTCTTACAGTTATCATAAATTGATTGTTTACATTACTATTGGTAAATGAGGACCAATCATATTATGAAGCTTTAACTGTTTATTTCTTATTTTTGTGTAGACTCAGGCAAATCTTTACTGAGAGGATTCTGTGAAAAGAGGAGTAAAACTCAGTTCAAGGTGCTATTTATCCACTTCTGGTTTACAAATATATAATGTAGCCGTGCTTTAGTTATTTGGGTATGTGTAAGTCCCTCCCTCTCTTTGGAATTTAGTATTTAGTCATTTTTTCCAGTTCTCAAATGAAAAATCTGCTAGATATTCACCATTTTTTCTGTCTTTGCCTTTTTATGCATTCATGTCTCCACCAATGATCAGAACACTGTGTTTGGGAATATATCAGACAAGGGAAGATTGTTTATTGTAGAAGGTGGTCATGTACAGGGGTTGCCATTAAATGTAGCACACATCATTATTGGTTGGATTCTCTCGATGCTATTTGGTGATTTTATAGCATGAGGACTGTGAAGTATTCCTACACCTCCTATGGTGGCATCAACAAAGTTTTTAAATGTAAATGGCAACACACATGTCCATCCATTACTAATATCATGGTATCTTAGTTCTTGTTCACTATAGTGATATCTATGTTCTTGCATGCAAATGATACCTATATTATGCTTAGCTGTAGATGCTTTTAGCTTGGGTTGCTGGTTCATCTAGTGAGACCTTTTCTAATGCATTCTTATGGTAAAACACTTTCCATTGCATTCCTAGAGTAAAATCTTTTGAAATATATTCCTATAGAAAAATCTTTTCCAATGAATTTCAATTGTAAAACAATTTCAAATGCATTCCTAAAGGAAGATGTTTTCAAATGCATTTCTATACTGATATTTTTCTAATGCATTTTTATATCAATATTTTCTCTATAGAAAGATCTTTTCCAATTCATTTTATATTAACATTTTCTTCCAATTTATTCTTATATCAAAACATTTTTCAATGCATAGTAAGACTCTTTCTGATACATTTTAATATCAATATTTTTTAAAAATTTATTCCCAAGACCTTTCCAATGCATTTCTATAGTAAGACCTTTTCCAAAGCATTCTATTGTAAAATCTTTTCCAATGCATCCCCATAATAAAAACTTTTTTCAATGCATTTTTATTAAAAACCTGATCCAATACATTCCTATAATAAAGACTTTTAAAAATGGATTCCTATAATAAAAACCTTATCCAATGCATTCCTAGAATAAAAACTTTTTTTTAATACATTCTTATAATTAAAAACCTTATCTAATGCATTCCTATAATAAGAACCTTTTTTGATACATTCCTACAAAAAAACCTTTTTCAGTGCATCCCTATCATAAAAACCTTCCAAATACATTCTTATATTAAAAGTCTGCAGTGATTATTGTTACAGTATGTCAACACATTAAATCTACAACTCTAGCATAAGTATAACCAAAAAATTTCTCTGAGAACTTATCTTTTTAGAAAAGTAAGTATATTTAACAATCAAATGATATTTTATATATGGAGAGAAGTGTTAAGAATTTTATAGATTTCATTTGGATACCATTATCCTTTTTTTCTGTTATTCACCTGCCTGTCATATTAAGAAGTACAATATTGTAAAATTCTCTACATGCAATCTAAACAAATAATCATAAAATAGGCACTGTGAAATCACCCCCATTGCCTTGAGAGATACAATGAAGAGGAATTACTTGGCATAAAATACTTTATAGATAATATCTATCTATGGAAATCAGCTAATTTATGCCAGCTTAATTAGTCTCACAAATATAAGTAGTAATCAAGAATATTTTCATTTTTGCCTGAGATGAAGAATTACAGACTAATTTATTTAAAATCTTATTTTAATGTTAGTTGTTTATATTTTTGTAATTTACTAAGCTTTGTATAGTCTAGCACATGGACTGCAGATTACCAACAGTACCTGCTGCTCTTAAGTGGTAACTTGAGTTGTTTTAAATGAAGTTGGTATTGACTACTGAAGCATTGGTGACATTATGCAACAATCATGATATTGGTGAAGCACCAGTTGACATCACACATCAGTATGAGAAAGAGTGGAATCATAATTGTTAAATACAATTGCCAATGCTGGCTTGGTCCAAAGATGGTTTACACCATTCTTTAATGAGTTTAACTTGGAGATAAAGCAAAATAGGGAAAATATAGTGGTTGTGATAATTTTCTTGGTTGAGAGAACTTGCCTGGAAAATCAGCATTTGAAATTAGAATACTTACAATTAGAGGGAAATATATAATTATCTCAAACATCAAGCAATTTATATATATGTGTGTGTATCTGTGTGTGTGTGTGTATATGTACATGTATTTATATGTATTCAAGTCTTCACTTAAAGAGTGGTACATGATCTTTGTAACTTCAGTACATTTATGTATTTGGGAAAACTGAAAATGTACATCCAATTGTGTGAGTGTGTATGTGTGTGTTGTTATCCACAATTTCAATCTGTGTGAGAAAGTAGATCTTTGTTGCCAACAAAGTCCTACAGAAAGTTAAACATATGAGAGAGAGAGAGAGAAAACTAAACCTCTTGAATTTAAAGAATGAATAATATTCACACTATTTTTTTGCATGGATTTTATTTTCTGATAATCACAGATACTGGTAAGAGCAACACAAATAATCCTTTTTGTTAGCAAAGAAAAAAGAATTATTAAAGACAGAGAGAGAGAGAGAGAGAGAGAGAGAGAAAGAAAATATCAAAGAAAGGATTACAAGATAGTGAACTGGTTAAATATAACCCAAAGGGACTATGAGAAAAGTGATACTTTTTGTATCTACTTAATGACAGCTTAAGTACCTTGCCTTAAGTTTTACTTTGATTGTAATCCATGTCAGACTAATTAAACAAAACTCTGTGTGTAGTGGGTAGGGGTGATGGTCAAGCTGGAGGAATTCACCGAGTTGAATTCTTATCTGGATTAAAATGTAATTTCTTTTTCTTAATCAAGTCAGATGAAAAAAAAAAAAAAATTAAAACTATTACTTTTAAAGATTCATTTTTACTTATCAACCATTACCTCACAAATACACATATGAATAATTATATTGTAACAGTGTTGGTTGTCCCTAATTCACTTTGTGGGTTTGTGGTGAACCAAATATAATTTGGAGAGTGCTCAATATCTGTAATAGAGCTATTATATAATAATAATAATAATAATAAGTAAATATATATTAGATTTTATATATATTTGATACTATGGAAGCTTGTCCGCAACCTTAGGTTTCATGACATTTTATAAACGACAATCATCAGGTTGATAATGAAAGATAATGATGAAATTGAAAAATACAGTCAAAAACCGTTAGAATTGTATACAACTCTTTATGTGTGCTTGTGTGTGTGTGTGTGTGTGTGCGCTACATTTATATATTATTGTATATGGATGTATAAGTGATGTTTAGTATATGTGTGTGTGAAGATACACATGCAGCGTGATAAATTTGAGTTTGTCTACCGGATGTGTGAGACGCTATGTAACTGAATTTGCTACAGGATGACTGAGAAAACTTTTATTTGTATTTTATTTGTTTCTTTATGTTAGGTGATGATTTTAACTAAGGAGCAAATTATCATCATTACATAATCAAGGAAATGAATATATGATATGATGTGTAAGCATGATAGGTCTGGGACGTAAGGGTAATAGTTTGGGAGTTGTGATGGGTTACAATACTTTTATTAGCTATCTGTATTGTGTTAATGTTATATTTCGTATACATTATTATAATATATGATGGAGTGTATGTGGGAGATATGATGAATATATGGTGCTAAGGCCTATTACTAACACTCATGAAAACATGGCTAACATAATGTCAACAGGTTGTGGAAGTGCATTAAGAAGAATATGGGGATTAATGGAGGAAAGTAGTACTAATGGTGCATCGGGTGTGTTGATTGATGGAGGAAAGTGGTACTTATGGTGCGTCAGGTGTGATATGGGGTCATTTGTGGAGGTGTCATAGAAGTAGAGGTGGTATAGGTAAGATGGATGGATTATGTGTATGGGTCAAAGTGTGAGAGATGTTTGTTCTCATGTCTGCATTTGGATAGAATTTCTGATTTTTTGTTTAGCAGAGTGTTTTGAGATGGGTAGGTGATAATAGCTAGTTTTTCGTGGAAGCAAAGAAGGCATTTTCTTTATGTCCTGTTGTAGATGGGTGCTAGTTTTTGTATTTTCCAGGTGATGGTGGGAGAGATGTTCGTGTCTTTTAGGCATCATATGTAGAAGGATAAAGAAGTGTTAGATGAGTAAATCCTGTTTGTGAAAGAAAGTTTGTGGTATATATTCCTTGTTTTATGGTACTCTCCGTTGCACCTATGTATTGCTTGACTGAGCTGTTGTTTTTTACAGTGGCTTTGTATACTACGATTTTCTGTATGCATTTTCCTAGTTGGGGGCATGTATTTTTATCCCTACAATTTGCTAAAATCCTCACCATACATACTCACACACACACATTTAAAAAATGACATAGCTAATACAAACAATTATTGCAACGTCTTAAAATTATATTCACTATATTCCTTACACATTTACAATTATGAATTACTATGATATATACGCAGTATATCATTAACACATTATAACTAATACAAATTATTATTGTAATCTAACACAAATCACATTCCAACATAAAATACCAATATTGCATAATATTCCATAGTATATTACAATATAACATATCTCTCCACTATGATATTGCGATTCTGTCTACTACACTCGCCTATTTACATTTACAAATCAAAACTTTATTTTCTTCAAAATGCAATGATGATATTTTGTTTCTTAGTTAAAATCACCACCACAAACACACACACACAAATATATAAAGAAACAAAAGAAAAAAAATCAAAGAAAATAAAAATTTTCTCGGTCATCCTGTAGCAAATTCGGCTACATAGCGTCTCACACATCCGGGAGACAACCTCAAATTTATCGCGCTGCGTATGTATCTTCACACACACATATACCAAACATAACTTATTCACAAATATAATGCACACAAACAAGCACACATAAAGAGTTGTACACAATTCTAACGGTTCTTGACTGTATTTTTCGATTTTTTCAATTTCTTCATTATCTTTCGTTATCTGCCTGATGATTGTTGTTTATAAAACGTCATGAAACCTAAAGTCGCAGACAAGCTTCCATGGTATTGAATATATATAAAATCTAATATATATTTACTTATTATTTATTATATAAATAATTATAGATAAATTAAAATTCAAGTCTAAAGGCCCTATTTATGGAGCAATTAAAACTTTGGCTGTGAGACTGTTATTTCTTTCTATTATATATAAGCAACTATTTAATAAGCTTAAATTAGATTGGTACAAAGTCAGAATACAACTATTGAGAATCAAACATAAACAATAATATTATACCCAAGCTCTTTTATTATTACATCAAAAGAAAAGTCTTGTCCCTCACATTATGTATGAGTATCTATTTACCCAAACCCCACCACAATTAGGTGAATTTTTAAATAGAGCACAGCTGGTTTGAATTCAAAGTTTTCCTTTTTCCAGATTGGTTGCCTAACTAAGGCTAAAGAACACAGTCTGCCCAGCTATTTACCTATAGTTGGGGAGAGAACAGATGGATTCATGCTTTTCCTAAGGGCATGAGCATGAAGTGAAGTACAAACAGCCTCATCCATGATTTGAACTTGGGTTGCCAATTCTATTTCCTTCAAGTAACTAATAATAATAATAATAATAATAATAATAATAATAATAATAATAATAATCAAGTAGCCCTGACAAAGCAGATTTTTCTGACTCTCTCTCTCTCTCTCTCTCTCTCCATCCATCCCTATCATCTATCGTTCCTGGCAAATCTTCCAAAGTATGTACTATGTCTGCACAGAGCTGATATGATTAAGTTCTTGTTAGTTGGCCAACACTGGCATGTCCATGTGTAGAGATCCACAGAAAAACATCACCTGTGTAAATAACAGGTGCATCCGGTTGAACCTTGACTGTCGAAAGGTTGAATTGAGTGGGCATAAAACAATAATATTACTCGGTGCACGGGAAGTTCGAGTTAGTTGGAGATAAGAAGCGGTAGAGAGAACCAGCACCCAGCAGAGGGGGCCCTCAGGACCCCAGATTGAGCAGTTGCAGTTGGAGAGAAGGTGCTGGAATGAGGACCATGTCTCAGAGAGGCTGGGCCCCCAGGCCCCCGGTTGAGCAGCCCAGGAGAACGGGAAAGAAACACTGTTATGGCCATAAAAGTGGGGGTCAATATGTTGCAGTTCTGTTCGGTCTCCAACTCCCTCTCACACACAACCCTTTCAATAAAGTGAGAGGTATATTTTTCTAAAGATCTGTGTCCGCTTGTCTTCATTGCGTCGTTATGTTTCTGCATGCATATGTATTATGTGGCTATACAACAATACTGCTGCTGAGGTATGTGAACTTGTTTACTAATTTCAGATGCTCACTACTTAGAGTAGAGATGGCTCCTTCTCATTTAAAACATATATAAAGTAAAAGTAAAGTTGGTGACCTTAGTCAAGGGTGACCCGAAGGCTCCCTTTTCAAGAGCTACTACACTGAGGTGTAGGGAGGGCTCTACTCCTTTCCCTGGATTGCTCCACTTTACCCTCAATATGTACCTTATATTGCTGAGTATTAAGCAAGGAGGTATCAAGTACAATTTTTAAAGTCTTTGGTATGACGCGATGTGAGATTGAACCCAGGTCTCCCAGACCATTGGCGAAAACTCTACTCACTAAGCCAATGAGCCAATGCCTGATCCAGGTTATGCAGTAGGGTTTCAGCTTGGATTGGTTTATTTGCAAAAACCGCCTTATCTGCGTAGTCTGCATCTGTTAAGTTTCAGTAGGATATTGTCTACTCTTTGCATAAAGCTATTTTTTATTATATCTATCAATGTTCAAAGTATGTAATCTAGACAGGTTAAAAAATAAATATGGTGCTAACGTAATTCTTTGCAAAACTCCAGCGACAATGTCAAAAAGAAGGGCAGAGAATCTGCTGCAGGACGACAGAGGAGATTCTGAGCCAGACAGTGCACCCACTGAAGAAGCAGAAGCAGGCCCCGCTTCCTGCTTTTATGAAGAAGCACCAGACAAAAGTACCCACCGCCAGACTGCCATCTTTGTGATCTTGAGATCAAGGGGAGTGTGGCAAGAGAAATCGCACACGCGGTGGCTGAAAACGTGCACGAATATGTCTGGCGTGTAAAATGAGATCAGGGAGAGAGAATTAGGCGATTGGGGAGATCGAACTCACATCCTCCCGATCGTGAATCACGTTTGACGTCAGGACTACCTACATGCTGGCGTGCATGTAAATTACTACATTGTGCCATTGACCCGGATGTGGCATTTTGGTATGATTATTTAAGTCCTACCTGAATGCACTGGAAGTAAAGATAGGCGCTTTGAGTCTTGGTGACGCATGACAAGAGACAAGCTTGGGTGTAGGACTGCTAGAGAAGATTGTTGCAGGCAAAAAAGGAATATTTTCAGCATAGAAATTCGGCTGTCCATCTTCTATTAAGAAGAAGATGACACAGCAACCGCTCTTGAAATTGATTCAACGTGTTCAGTTATGAGAGACTCTTTTCTTTTTGTTGCTGAAGAGGCATAATATCCACCCTTCTTCTTTCAAGCAATTAAGATATTTTTTGTTGAATATCAAATAAAGGTAACAGTTTGTTTATGTCTATCTCTCTATCTAATTCTAAAATTCTTCTATTTGCATATATAAGTTAGAATAGCTTAAATACTGAGTCAATGTCACTTTACGTCTGTCAGTTTTTTGCTTACACAATCATCAGATTAAAACGTGGTCTGATGATCACATAAGTGGGAAACTGATCATTATAAAATGCCATTGACTCTGTGTCAACACAATCCTAACATAGATCTACAAATACTCTATCACCAATATTAGGAACTCTTTATTTATTGTTGCATCATAGTGAGATTAAAGCAATAAACTTAAAATGTTCTAGGGAATATTCCCAAGAACATAGCAATTCAACCTTTGTCGGTTATTTAATGCTAACACCATCCCTGTAAAAGAATAGCAGTGATACTATTCAACCTAAAACTGGAGGGGGTGGGTGTAAGAGTGGTTTATAACTTTCCTATGCAGCATTAGTCCAAAAGTGAAAGTAATAGTGCAACTGGAGTTTGAACTTGCTTACTTCAAGGTTGCAGTCCAGCACTTTAGCCGTTATACCATGGAGACTCTTCCTCTTAGAGAATAAAACAAAAACCTCATCTACATCAGCTCCAATATTCACTACACCATGGATATGAACTTTAAAATTTTCAATGTAAATCTTTTTTTTTTAAGTTTAATGTAAAATAAGAAAAAAAATGCAACAAATAAATAAAAAGTTTACTTTAGAATTTTAAATGTAAACACTAATTAGAATCTTTTAATTTTTCCTAAATAGAAGTATCAATATCATCATGGACCAGTGTTAAAATGAGAACCCAATGGATTCATGGGTTCTCATTATGTTTGTATGTGTGTGTATATTTATATATATATATATGCTTCATAATGATAATAATACGGGCCCAGTCAGCTGGTGCTGTAGAGTATACTGACTGCATCTCTGCAGTGGGGTAAGACTCCCCCAACAAGTGTCCTGTTTATGACACTAAACAATCTGATAGACAGCTTTGGAGAATGCAGAGTAGCCCTTCATTGCCATTGCTCCCAGGTCCAATTTGGCCTTGAGTGGTAGCACCTGATAGGGTCCTATTTATAGACCAAACAGAAATAAACTGTGTGCTTATTTTAAACTGAATTGTTTGAAATAGAACTGTTTATATGTATAAAAAATGGATTTGGCATTAAATATCCTACAAAGGCTGATATGCCATCAAACCAAACCAAATTAATAATAATACAAAGTGCTTATATAATCTTCTAAAAGATGTATATCATACCCACACATATTATACTACTGTTAACAGTAGACACCAAGCTCATCTACATCAGCTCCAATATTCACTACACCATGGATATGAAGTTTAAAATCGTCAATGTAAATTTTTTTTAAAAAGTTTAATGTAAAATAGGAAAAAAAATGCAACAAATAAATAAAAAGTTTACTTTAAAATTCTCATTATATATATATATATATATATATATATATATATATATATATATATATATATATATATATATCATACAAATTGGTTATAAAAACTGCTAAGAGACGTATACTGTACATATTCTTTACCAGTAATGTAGTTACATTCTGTACGATGGAAAGAAACTAATCTGTGGCCCAGCTGGTATCTTGAAAAAAATATCAGGGGCCTTTTAATGGGTTTCTAAATCATCCTTCAACTGTTGATAAAGGTTTAGTCAACAACATCTGAAATAACCCAGTGAAGGATAAACTGGCAGATCTTTCATCGTTTTAAGAGATTAAAGCAAGTTTAAAGAAGTTGAATAGTGCAAAATCACCTGGGATTGATGGAATTACTGTTGAATTATTGAAGTATAGCGGAGGAAATCTTTATGGACACCATAAATTATTGCATGACATTTGAATTGATGGATGTGTTCCAGGAGAGTGCTGTGATGCTCCGTACAAGGAGAAATGTGATAAGAATGATTGTGGAAATTATCAGGCTACAGCCATGTTATCTGTATGTATATACACAATCCCTCTGCTACAAGCAAGATGCAACATAAGGTCAATTGTTAAGCAGTGTACCACATTCAGATTTTTTCTTCTCTTAGACAGGTTGCCATACAAATGTTAAAGAGCCTAGTCTGGCCTACTATTTATTCATGGCTGGAAGGAGATTCATACCTTTTCCCAAGGGTATTAGCACTATGTGAAATGCAAACAGCCTCATCCAGGTTATGAACTTGTGTTGCCATGACCATTTCTTTTGACAATAACCACTATGGCAATGAGTGCCTGCCATGTTATCTGATGTTAGAAAAGTTTTATGAAATATCTTGTTAGACTGTTTGCCCAGATACATTGAGGGTGATGTCCTTCCTGAATCGAAATGTGATTTCTAAACTGGTTGTGGTACTACAGATATGATTTTCACCACTTGTTACAGTATTTTAACAATAACACATACCTCCGTAAAGCGTCCAGCTGGCAGACAAAAATAAAGCAGGTCGTAGCTCAGAGCAGTCCTCCTTACAATGCTAAACTGAAGCTGGTTTATATAATGAAATACCGTCACTCACTTACCAGCATCTAATCACGGTCCTTGCAATGGAATAGCCCACTTGTGCACAATGGGATGCCCCTAGGCACCATAAATAGCTCCCGTTCCTCAATCGGCAACTGAGTTTCGTGTCTTCATGACTGATTGCTCTTAGCCAATGCGATTAATTACTCTCGGCTATCGTAACTAATTGCCCTATGCAACATGACAAATCCTACATGTCACTGCAAACAGGATCTATGACACCTGATGATTGTGAACGCTTCTTCATTGAAGTGGGCATATCCACTGACTCTGCCAAAACTCATGCGACAAAGTTTGCAGACGAGAAGCTGACAATCAAAAGCCTTCAAATGCTGGATCGTTCTATGCTGAAGGAGCTAGGAGTCACACTAATGGGGGAAGCCCTATGCATCCTTAAGCAGGCTAAGGAGGCAACTGCTCAGTCAACACGCATCCAAGCACTGGCAGCCAAGCCCTCCAATCTCAGTGTTGAGATGACCCCACAACAATTTAGAAAATTTCGAATTGACTGGGATGTCTTCTCCAAGATGACAAATATGCCCAGCTCTCAGTTCAATATCCACCTATATAATGGTGCTGACGAGGCCCTGCAAAACGCCATAATCAACACCCATCCCAACTTCTTCCCCACTGATCCAGATAAGTTTTTGATATGGTAGAAGCATTGGTCACCCAGAGATCAAACCCTGTTGTCCATCGCCTCGCTTTTGCCTCCGTGTCTCAGGACAAGGGTGAGCCAATACAGAACTACTTTGTCCGCCTTAGAGCCGTAGCTGTTGACGGGTACCACTCTGTTCCTTTAGACAAGGAGTCCCAGCCACTCTCTACCTTCATTACGGAATGGGGAAGATTCATGTACCTAAGGATGCCACAAGGCTACCTTGCATCTGGCGATGCCTACACCCGAAGGTACGATGAGTTAATAAAGGACGTTCCGCGTAAAGTAAAGATCGTGGACGACACCCTACTCTATGACTCTAATATCGAAGGGGCCTTCTTTCACACCGATTTTCTCCTCCATTGTGCAAAAAATGGAATCGTGCTCAACAGAGAAAAATTCCAATTTTTCCAAGACACGGTGCAGTTTTGAGGCCTCCAAATAACGCCCGCTGGTATAACCCCTTCCGAATCCATGCTCGAAGCAATATTAAGCTTCCCAATTCCAAGAACACTAACCGATGCCAGATCATGATTCAGGCTAGTTAATCAAGTCGCTTGGGCGTATTCCCTAGGCCCAGTCATGCTCCCGTTTCACGAACTCGTCAAACGAGACTCGCATTTTGTACAGGACAAAAGCCTCGAAGATGCATTCGAGTATTCAAAAAAAGTCATAATTGACTTAGTCAAAAAATGTATCTCGACTTTCGAAAAAATCGAGTAACCTGCCTTGCCCCAGATTGGAGCAAAGAGGGAATGGGCTTCCTACTACTGCAAAAATATTGCATGTGCACGACTGACAAAGCTCCAGTTTGCTACCCTGAAGGCTGGTGCCTTATATTTGCCGGCAGCAGATTCTGCATTGATACCGAACGCAGATACGCGCCTATTGAGGGTGAGGCAGCAGCAATTGCGTGGGCATTAGAGAAGTGTCGGATATTCGTAATGGGTTGATCCGAACCTTATAGTGGTTACAGACCACGAACCACTGAAGGGACTATTCGGAGATAGGGACCTCAGCAAAATCCCAAACCCCCGATAATTCAGACTAAAAGAAACGACCCTCAGGTACAGATTTACCATCCAACACTGCCCTGGGAAGTGGCACAAAGCCTCCGATGCTGTTTCTCGCAACCCACCGGCCATCTTGCAGGCACTCCTAAATGGATTCCCAACTGAACCCTCCCAATTAGACATCATAGAGTCTGACGACATGGACGACTGGGTCATAACGACAACTCTATTATTATCATTCGGGGCAAGCGACAATGTAGCACTCATCTCACCAGACGCTATCCGTGCAGCTGGACGCAATGACCTGCCATACAAAAAATTAATAGACACCACACAAAACGGATTCGAGAAGACACGCAGCCTCACTGCACCCGAGATCCGCGAGTACTGGGTGGTGAGGCACCGCCTCAGCGTGGGCGATGGGTTAGTGCTCTTGGACCACAGGATTGTCATCCCCACTCCCCAGTGTGCAAATGTACTACGTAGTTTACATTCCGCACACCAAGGCGAAGTCGGCATGAAGGCCTGCGCCAATGAATCAGTTTATTGGCCAGGGATGAATGCCTCAATCCGTAACACCAGAGCAAGTTGCATGTTTTTGCACAAAAACTGCCCCTAGTCAAACAAAAGAGCCAATCAATCTAACACAATCTCCTGATTGGCCATTCCAGCAGATTGTTATGGATCTCTTCTATGTTGGGAATCATGGGTACTTAGCATGTGCTGATAGATTAACAGCCACAGACAAACCAATGCGTCGAGGCTTATCTCAATCAGCCGAGACATTTTTCAAAGCTATGGCGCCCCTGAAGAACTCAGTAGCGATGGCGGACCATCCTTCACATCCCTCCCATTCACACAGTTCTTACGAGACTGGGCTTTTAAACACAGATTGTCATCAGCCGCCTACCCACCATCTAATGGTCGGGCAGAGCTCGCTGTCAAGTCAGCAAAGAGAATTATAAGTGGCAACACAGGAGCTCAAGGGTTGCTGGACAATGACCGCGCAGCAAGAGCTATTCTCCAATACAGGAATAAACCCATCCAAAATATCGGACTATCCCCCGCTCAACTGCTACTTGTGGCGATTTAGGAATTAACAGAAAAAACTCCCAACCGGATATTGACTCGTCGGCTGCCAGATACAAAATGTATAAATGCGTCGCCACGCATAAGGCTCCACGCATCCATCCGGTTAAAATCAGAAAAAAGAAAAATAATAAAATGTAAAGTAGCCAATGAGAAGCGGTCGCGCCAAAATTAGAAGATTTTGGAGTAGCGAATTTGGAGCCGGTGAAAAGTGATAAATACTCAGGTTTTCTGTGAACCTACCTCTCTTTTCGGGTAGTGACGTCGAACCGACAACACCGATTTTACTATCTGGTGTTTTGGGCATCACGCTGTGTCTTGGGACGTAGCGTTGGTTAGTCCATTCACCAAGTAAATAAAGGAAAGTATGAAAGAAATGTTTTCGTCTGCTATCTGTTCTTATCTTCTCTTTTTTTATATTTCTTATGGACCTTCTTTGGGCAAGGCATTGCACCGGCCAGTCAACGTGGGGTAAAATAATATAACCAAAATATGGAGTCAGATATCTTACGGCAACACAGCCTTGCCCTTAGCCACCGACTACCATAAAAACCTTTTAAACCCCACATACTCCACCGCCGACTACGTGACTTTATACTATCCCAACCCACACTCAACAGCCACACGCAGATTGGATAGCTGCAGCAAAAAAATTGCGAGATAATTCTATCTCGTCGGAACGCTCGTCTCATACAGCAATATAACAAAACAACACACACCTTATGTCCCCTTCAAAAGGGGCAAATAGTGACAATACAACGACCAACAACCCGCCGATGGGACACAACAGGTCAAGTCGTCGAAACATTCCCCAACCACCAATACCGTGTCAGAGTTGACGGATCAGGTAGAATCACCTTTAGAAACCACCGATTCCTCAGAAAACTCAAAACACCAACAACCCCACCCCTCATTCCTACTGCTGCGCCCAAAACCTCTACACCAAATCCAAATCCAACGACTCTTAAACCCAATACACCAGTGCTGCAAACAATGGGCACTGGAATAACATCGAACACTGCTCAGCCATCTACAATGACGCTGACAAAAACCCCTCGGGCGTTGTCCAGACTACTTCCACACAACCAGCCAGGTTTAAAGGAACTCATACCCCGCCAAAGACCACTACTGTCGCGCGATGGGGGGAGGGGGAGATGTAGAATAACAATAACATATACCTCAGTAAAGCGTCCAGCTGGCAGACAAAAATAAAGCAGGTTGTAGCTCAGTGTAGTCCTCCTTACAATGCTAAACTGAAGCTGGTTTATATAATGAAATACCGTCATTCACTTACCAGCAGCCAATCATAGTCCTTGCAATGGAATAGCCCACTTGTGCTCAATGGGATGCCCCAAGGCACCATAAATAGCTCCCGTTCCTCAATCGGCAATTGAGTTTCCTGTCTTCAAGACTGATTGCTCTTAGCTAATGCGATTAATTACTCTCAGCTATCGTAATTAATTGCCCGATGCAACCTGACAAATCCTATAGTTACAAGAAAACTGCTTCAAACAAGATATGGATATGTATCAAGTTTGTCTTTACCTAGCAAAAGTCTTTGATATTGTAAATAGAATTACAGTAAGGAAGATTATACTGAAGCATAGGTGATTTGAAAGTTCACTGCTATACTTAAAATGTTTATCTTTCTATGATGACATGAGAGTTTGGGTTAATGTGGAAGGAAAACTATCAAAATGTTAATCTTTCTATGATTTGTAGGGAGTTTGGGTAAATAGAAGTGGAAAACTAAAAAAAACTATAAATTTGCTATGATGGCATGAGAGTTTGGGTATATATGGGTGGAAAACTATAAAAACTTTGATCTTTCTATCATGTCAAGAGTTTGGGTTAATGTGGGTGGAAAATAATTAAAACTTTGATCTTTAAATGATGACAAGAGAGTTTGGGTTATGTGGGTAACGGTGGGGGACTATCAAAACTTTGATCTGTCTATGATGGTAAGAGAGTTTGGGTTAATGTGGGTGGAAAACTATGAAAACTTTGATCTTTCCATGAAGGAATGAGCATTTGGATTAATATGGGTGATAAACTATTAAAATTTTGATCTTTCTCTGAAGGAATAAGAGTTTGAGTTAATGGGGATGGAAAACTATCAAAACTTTGATCTTTCTATAATGGCATGAAAATTTGGGTTTATGTAGGTGGAAAACTATAAAAATCATGATCTTTCTATATCAAGGGAATTTGGGTTAATGTAGATAGTAAATTGTCAAAACTTTGATCTTTCTATGAAGACAAAAGAGTTTGGGTCAATGTGGTAGAAAACTATCAAAACTTTGATCATTCTATATCATAAAAATGTGGGTAGAGGTGGAAAACTAGTACAACTTATTATGGCAAGAGAGTTTGGATTATAGTGGGTGGGAGTGGAAAACTATGAAAACTTTGATGTTTCTATGAAGGAATGAGTGTTTGGGTTAAAGTGGGTGAAAAACTATGGAAACTTTGATTTTTCTTTGATGGCATGAGAGTTTTCTTTAATGCTAGGGGAAAACAATCAAAAGTAATATTAATTATGAATATATTGTAGCAGGGAAATATTCCAATTTCCAACATGTTTGCTATATACTTTGCAATGATTTTCAACATGATTTATTAAAGCTGTAATTGTGGTATCTACATATGATATTCTAGTTCTGGCAAAGTTTATCAACAATAACAATTTGCATAAATGAATTGAAGGTTTTTATATATTTTGTATCTTTGCTTTTATACACAGATGATTGTGATGTTATTTGTATTGACCTTTCAGCTTCAATTACTTTTTTAAAATCAAGTGACTTTATAACCCACATTGAAGAGTACATGCAGACCCTGATAGATTTGTAAAAACCTGCACTGCTCTTAAATTTAACAACATTAGTTTGAAAAAAAAAAAGAAAAAGCAATGTTAATGTTTCAGCCTGCACACAGCAAGAATTATTATGAACGAAATATATAATTTTATGAAAGGTGTTTAACAGTGGTTGATAAGTTTGTATATTTAGGAAGTACAATCAACAAGTTTTATACCCTTGACGATGAAATTTCACACAGAATTAAAAAGAAGCTGTGAGACTTTTGGAAAGCAAGAGTAACATCTCTGGAGATATTGTGGAATATCCCAAGATACTAAGATGAAGGTATACCATACTTGTGAACTAACTTCTTTATTTCATGGATGTAAACCATGGGTTACTGATTGTCATTATAAAAAAAATCTAGATTATTTTCACCAACAATAACTGTAAAGAATTGACTGGGTGAACGGGAAAATTCATGTAAATGACATTGAAGTGCTAGAGAGACATCAATTTGAAAGTATTGAGGCCACAGTCCAGAAGCATAGGTGAAAATGGAGCAGACATCAAGTGGATGATGGAAGACTTCCCAAAAGGTTTTTTTAGAGAGAAATATTAAATAGAAAGCAACCTTTCCATAAACCAAAAATGAGGTACAAAGATTGTATGAAGCTTTTACCTAAAACAGCTAATATCTCAGCTGTTAACTGGGAACTTCAGGCAAGTCATTGAGTCATTAGTGGAAGCTAATTTATCTGAGGAAAATTGCTTTTGAATGATCCAGGAATGAAAATAAAAAAAAAATTTAAAAGAAATGTTTACAAAGACCTTGAATTTGAGCTTTATACTCTGAAAGAGAACTGTTGAGGACAGTTATCCTCTAAGTTAAATCTTGTTATGATTTATAAACTCTTCACCAAAGTAAAAAAAAAAAAGGTTCTGCAGGCTGTGAGCAATAATATTTTTGTATAGCAGAGAAAGACAACAATGCTGATGTATAAAAATATAATCTACTTCTTTTCTTTTCCTATTATTACCTGAAATGTACGGATGGGTAGAGTGAGAGAGAGAATCAAAGATGGCTGAGTTTGCATATAGTTTTTCTGTGTATCCTTTTTGCCTTTTTTCTTTGTTCTTTACTTTTTGGACCATCTCAAGGTATCGAATCATCTTAGTTTCTACTTGCTTCTTTACTTTCGCATGTCTCATACAGGGTCATCACAAGGCATCAAATGATTTTAGTTTCCAGTTATTTCATTACTTTTGCAGATCTCATACAAAGCCATCTCAAGGTAACAAATCATGTTAGTCTCTCCTCACAGTTTGGTGCAAGGCCATAACCCAGAGTGATGTGACATCTTGTAGTTGTCTTCCCCTGTTTCTTTTCTCCGCTTGTCTCTGCTGTTTATATTATATGCTGGATTCCCATGCAAAATCTCATGGTCATACATTTCTAATCTGCCACCGATGCTTTGTATGTGGATACACCTCCTTCTAGCATTCCACAATGGGCAATTCTCAGTCTTGTAATCTCTATGTCTTCTTCATGCAGTTGTATCCTCACTCACCTGAATAGCCAAGCACACACAGAACATATGCTTTTGGAACCAAGACATCTTATCTTGTTCACACACAAAGGATAGCATTGTTTTTTACCATTTCTTTCACCATTGCTCTCTAGCAGGCAGAATAATATTCCTGGTATAGTCAGCTTCTCTCTCACTTTCTCCTCTTCTGCATTACCATACAAGAATATAACAGAACTTGCAATGCCTATGGAAGGATCTACCTAAGTAGAATTAAAAGCTACTCTTGCCTCAAAAAGGAGATCATAGATTTTAAAATAGCCGACTCATGTCACACCAGTGAAAAAGAATGCGAGTCAGCAGGTGGACTTGAAAGGCAAAATAAAATATATAGAAATTGTGTAACAACAGTTTGTAATATGACTAAATCTCTTGTGTTCCAGAGACTTTGAAACTTTTGTTGATTTCATATTCATTCATGTTGCATTCAAATCTTATCTCAAACAGATCTATTTGACACATAAGAGTCAAAGTGGACTTGGGAGTACTGACAATGAAGGGGTACTCCACATTCCCCAGATCTCCTGAACTAAAGCCTCACCAACAAATGCAGTTTAGTACAGGATAACTCTTTTTGAAGGAGTCAAACCCCACTGCAAGGGATACACTCAGTGGGGCAATAAAAGAGTGACTATACATTCTCTAGAGCTCCAGGGCTGGAGTCTCAATACCAGATCCAGGTTAGTGTCATACATAATTTAGAAAAGACTCTAGTTGTACTATTACATTCACTTTCAGAGTAATACCTGAAGGAAAGGTATAAACCCACTTATTCCTCCAGCTATGAGTTAAATTATACCACTACTGTTCTTCTATAACGACAGCTTTGGCATTAAATAATCCACAAATATTGATATGCCACTAAATAAAGAAATGAGACCAAACCATAAAGGTTCTGTACTTAGACTTTGAAGAAGGACTGATTTCTTCAGAGGCATTATAATTTTAAGATCAAGAAGGAATGATATTTCTAATTTTTTTTTGCAAAATGATGCAGAATCTACTGTTGCATTAAAGGAATTAAATAGATCATAGATATTAGAATTAAAGAAAAAAAAAAACATGTTTCACCAGCCTGATTTTAAGATCATAAATTTCTGCAATAAAATTCTCATGTAGCCACTGTCCTCTTCTGAGTTCTGGTAGCTTTGGAAAAGCAGTTTTAATCTTGCAGGTGTGAAAAGTAGACAAATACAAACACACAGATACATACTGAGTTTTATTTATAGAAAACAGGGATTCAAATAAGACTTCATGACATGTGTTGCAATCTTATGAAGACTTGTAGTTTATCAAAATAAAGATGCAACAGGAATTTTTACAGAGAAAATTACATGCGTGGCATCATTAAGATCTCATGACAGAATACGTGATAAACAGAATCCTGAGTCTGTTTGATGGAATCTGATGTTTGTTGTTTTGAGGAAGACAAAGATGGCAAAAAGAGAGGGGAGATAAAAAAACCTCTGAGAGATGTGAAAACAATAGAGAAAGAATAAAATGGAAGCTGTTGTTGAAAAAAGAAAGAGAAGGCGAGTACAAAGAAATAAATATGAAAGAGAAAAGAAAAAAGAAGGAAAGATGGGAGAGATAAAATTCTGAATCAGGGAAAGAAAGAAAATTGGAATGAAAAATAAAAAAAAGATGAAAAATTCAAGTTGAAGAAACTGTAAGATTCCAAGAATGAATGTCTTGATGACACTGAAGGAAATGAAGAGGAAACATCATAAAATTTAGCTTAATGACTCATGAAAATGTTGTGGATGACTAACCAGCTAAACCATGAAGTTGTAGAAGTGGGCCAGAGAGGGAGGAGAGAAGATGTTTCCCAGCAAGAATACAGGCTAATTTTGATGAAGGGAAAGAAGAGTGGATGATTTTTAACTTCCCCTACCCTGTTAAAAGAAATGAAGATGGTAATAACAATAAAAATAATCAAAAGAAAGTAATATTTAAAAAAGAAAAAGAAAAGAATAAACTTCTAAACCATTCAAAGATCCTTCTTTGAATTTGGTAAAAAGATTCAAGTAATTCTTTACCACCTCACCTGGAACCATTGTTTGGAGATTTTAATTATAGCAGAAATACTGAATGACACAAAGCTTTCAAACATCTCAAAGATAATTCAGAAAAGAAATCGCTAGTAAAACTGAATCCCATACACACACACACAAAAAAAAACAAAAAAACAAACAAAAAACTGATTATAAAGCCTGATTTTAAGCTCATAAAATCAATAAAAAAATAGGAATGAAAACAATTTGATGAGGGAATATAAACACCAGAAACTGCTAGCCTTCTCTGCATATGCAGGACATTGATTAATGTCATACTGTTTCTGTTTTATTTTTCATTTCAAATTACATTTTTTAACCATCTTTTCAATTTTATAAAAATGAATTATCAAGGTATATCAGATCAATATAAACAAGACATGCTAGGCACTGCTAATATAGTAAAAACAAACTTGTAACCAATGTTTTCTTATAAATTCCTACATATGGACATACCATTCATGGCTGACCAGCAAAAACATATTCATTAGCTCTGTCTGGGCACTGAATGCCATGTAGAGGGCTTACCACAGAAATACATGTCAAAGGGAGCTATCAGGAAAAAAAGTTTGAATACCCCTAATATAGATTTTGAAAAAGTAAAACAAAAATTCTACATTAAATCAGCATTAAAGAACAAATTGTATGAACTTCCTTTTAAGTAAAAGAAAATGTTACCTGATATTTACATAAGCTTAGTTTATTTGAGAAAAGCTGAAAAAAAAAAAGACAAGATTGCATTGTAAATGAGGAGGGTCCTCCTGTCAGGAAATTCATGGCTTTTACCTGGGCTTGAATAATATTGGTGGAATATATGGAATTAATTATGTCACTTCTAAGTTAAAGTAAGGTTAGGTCATTTGGTTTAATGGCATATCAGTCTTTGATGGATCCTGTTTATATATATATATATATATATATATATATATATATATATATATATATATATATGATTTGTAATTAAATAGTTTTTTAGTAACTTCATTTTTAAATCAGAGCTCATTTATTTGTATACAGTTAAATGGTTTCACACATTGCTATTTAACATTAGTAATTCTAATTAAGTATTCCTATCTAATTTAATACTAATCATTTCTTTGCACAGAATAATATTATTTATTTGCACACAGTTAAATGGTTTCAAGTATTACAATGTAATACTAGTTAATTATTTAATACTAATCATTTAAATGGTTTCAAGTTTTTAGTAATTCTATTTATCAAGTATTCCTATGTAACACAAATAACTTGCACAGAAATGTATGGTTTCTAATAAGTAATAATAATAATAATCCAAGTAAATGACTGAACAGCTCTATTTGACACATAGATGGAACCTTAATAGGTACTAGAACTCAGAGTGGATATGAGTGTAATGGTAATGAAGGAGTACTCCACATTTTCCAAGCTCCATGACTGGATTCTCACCATCATATACAGTTTAATGTCAATACAGGACATTCAGGTCCAATGGAAGATGTTATAATATTGTCTAGAAATAAGTACATTCTCAATGAGTTTTTATAAAAATTAATTTTTTTCTAAACAGAATATATTATTTCGAATAAAACTTAACAAAACAAAAACTTTTATTATTAGGTATTATTTATTATTAAAGTCTACATCACTGAACCTCTGTAAGCAAAGATAAAATTGCAACCCCTCTGCAAAAAAAGATAAAATTTCATAATACATTTAAAAGGTATACTTATTTTTTAATTGCTACCTACATATCTGTAAATATATAGCAACCACAAATACAAAAAATATGTATTTACCAAAACCCTTACCATGAGTAGGATGTGACAAAGTCATTTTTTAATCAGAGTTACAGCTTGTTTGAATTCAGAGTTTTCCTTCTCCTAGACTGATTGTCATGCCAAAGCTGTCCAACTGTTAACACATAGCTAAAGGAAGAAATGATAGATTCATACCATTCTCAAAGACATTAGCACAAAATGAAATCCAAACAGCTTCAGCTTGAACTTGAATTTGGATTGACAATTCAATTCCCTGTGATGTTAAACCTTACACCAAGTTAACTCTATTTGCTGTCAAAGATAGGTTCAATAACAGATGCTATATGAACATCAATCAACTCCTCATTGTGATGTAATAGTTAGCAAGTTAGTTAAGCAGATAAATTAAAACTGAGTAGTGAGTTAGATCCTACCAAGATACCTATACTTGTGGCCTTGTGCCAAATCTAAGCTTTGCCTAGTAAAAAACTATATTCCACTTTCTGTAAGTTCTATAAGACTTATTTTTCTTATTTTGATAGCAGGGTGGGTCAAACGTTTTGAAATATTGTGGTACCTATGAATTTGTGGAACATATATCACATGGCTGAAGCAGTTCAAGCCATGGGAGATACCCACTGTGCTTGGTAATAATGAAGTAGTTTTGTATGCTGACACATTGTGCATTGCTTCACTCTATGTGTGATTTGAAAGCTCCAAAGATGAATGTGTAATGTAGTTTAATTTGGGAACTTATGCTTTTATAAGTTCTAACTGGGCTATGATGCCATTGAAGCAATCAAAACCATTTGTTATTTGAAAAGGAAAGGTGCAACTGATTACAGTATAGTAACCAGATGGTTCAAGAAATTTTGCTAAACTCCTAAAATATCTTTTTCAAAATAAATGCTCTTGATTTTTTTTTCTTTCTCTCTCTACCTATCTATCATGTTTTTTTTCTCTATATATATTCTCTTTCTTTTTTTTTCTCTTCTCTCTTCCTTCCTTCTACTGAAGCAAATGGTGAGTATCTGATATATAGCATTATCACTTTCTCCTCTTTTTTTCTAATTCTATTTGCTTTTTATTTTCTCTCTGATGTCTAGCATGTTCTTAATCTTCACTTTCTTTCCTCAAAACCAAAACAATAGTTCATTATTCACATGAAGTAATGATAGGGCATTGCATTCAAGCATGTGTTCATGCCTTATTCTGTCATAAAAAAATAACTGCTTTCATACAATGCACATCACATCTGGAATAGAATGAAAATGCAATTCTGACATTTAACTAAAAAATCTTTTCTAAACATTAACTGATCAATAACAAAATGATTGAACTGAAATAATCAATATTAATAATATTATTGATTCAAGTGATTAATTTCAGTGATTAGAGAATTAAACTAGAAAGTCCAAAGTTCATATCCCATTATGATGAAAGAAAGAACATAATCATTTTTTTTTACAGTTTTAATTTTTCCTGTCAAGATTGACAATAAGAGTAACAGATGTTTTTTGTCACTACTTGGTGGCAGTAAAGTTTGCCTAAATGCATGCATACATACTCATTCTTTTTTCAGTTACCTATCATCATGATAGGACAGTAAAGAAATATTGTGCCAATAGGATGGGAACAGGAAGAATTAAGGATATATTGTGCATATGAATATAAGAATGTATTTTTGACCAGTTACCCTGCTACAAGCTGGATATGACACAAAATTAATTTTCAAGCAGAGTACAGCTGGTTTGAAATCAGAATGTTTTTTCTTTTTGTTGCCTATTTTGTTTTTGTTTGCCAACAGCAGGCTAGTTGGAACCACAGGACTGATACAAGTTATTGTTATTATTATATATCCCCTCCTCCTTCATTGTGTGAAGGTAATAAACTTTTGGGAGGAATGAGTTCCTTCAAGCATGGCTGGTAGTGTGGGAGTAATCTGGATAACGCCCTGGTGGTTTTCACTCGCATCAGTGTAGGTGTCACTTCCCAGAGCAGTGCTGGATGGTAAATCTGCACCTGAGGGTTTTTTCTTTTAGTCTGAATAATTGGCAGTTTTGGATCTTACCTAGGTCCTTAACACCAAATGATCCTTTAAGTGACTATTATGAGGTTAAGACAACTCATGACAAACATGCCGCATTCTTCCAATGCCCAAGAAGATGCTGCTGCCTTGCCTTCAATTAGTGCACATTTGCATTTGGCATCAATGCAGAATCTGTGGCTAGCAAATATCAGGCACCAGCCTTCAGGACAACAAACTGAGGCTTTGTCAGTGGTGCATGAACAATGCTTCTACAGCAGTGGGAAGCCCATTCCTTCTTTGCTCCTGTCAGGAGTGAGGAAGGTGACATGATCTTTTTCAAATGTAGCAATGCCAATCTGGACTACATCAACTATAACCTGTTTGGAATGTTGGAGTGCAGCCTGGAGGCTCTGGTTCCATGCAAAGTATGAGTCCTGTTTGATGTGATCATGGAAAGGGAGCATGACTGGACCCAGTGAGTACTCCCAGGCCACTTGGTTAACTAGTTCAAATCATGAGTGTCTTTCAGATCAGAAAGTTTGATATCCCCTCAAGCATGGACTCAGAAGGAATGACCCCAAACAGCATTATTTGGAGGTCCCTGAACTGCACTACATCCAAGCAGAACTGGAATTTATCCCTATTGAGTATGATTCTATCTTTTGCACAATGAAGCAGGAAATTGAAGGTGTGATAGAAGGCTTCTTTGATGTTGGAGTTGTACAGCAGAGTGTCATCAATGATCTTCACTTTGTGTGGAATGTCCTTTATTATTTTGTCATACCTCCGAGTGTAGACATCTCCAGATTCGGGGTAGCTTTGGGGCATCCTCAAGTACATGAATCTCCCCCATTCTGTGATGAAGGTGGTTAGTGGCTGGGATTCTGTATATAGTATCTAAAAATGTTTTCTTTTGTTAAGATGGCACTTGTAGTGCCAACTGGAATGGTGACCCTGTATGGTGTGTCCCCCATTTAAACTGTGAATTCAAGTGCTGGTAATCTATGGTCCTTCATAGTTTACCATTTTTCTTGGCAGTAATAACCATTGTGCTACACCAATCAGTGGGCATGCCAACCAGTACTGGGTTTAGTATATCCCTTTTCACATCTTCCCAAAGGGCTTACCTTACGGGTTCTTTGAAGTGGGAAGGCAGAAAAATTTGGTTATGACTGGCTTTAGGGACTGTTCCCTCTTTAAGGTTTTATTTGTCTCTGCTTCCCACCAGACAGGACTTGACACAAAGGTTAGCTTAAAGTGGGGATTAGGGGAGCAGAAGGTCAGACATGAGCCAAGGCTTGAACCCTGCTGGACTTTGCTGGTCATCAGCTTACTTAGTACAATGTGAGCCTGATAAGTCTAGCTGGACATGGAACCAAACATGGGTCCAGGTATGGATGCCTGATTACAGCTTAAACTGTTTAAGGTGGATCTGGGGGGTGGGGTCAGAAATAGGTGGGAATACCCAGCTGTTTTTAAATGCTGTTTTGATGAAATTTTCCAGGAGCCAATCATTGAGTCTATTAATGTTTGCTTCTGTAGGAGGAAAGGGAGGGTTTTTGGAAATTTTGGCAGTTGATCCTGACTCTTGTTGGGTTTGGGGCTGGCATAAAATTCTCAATTTATGACCCAGCCATAGTCATCGTCCACACAGCTTTGGCGTGACCCAGCCATAGCCATCGTCCGCACGGCTTTGGCGCGACCCAGCCATAGCCATCGTCCGCACAGCTTTGGCGCGAACCAACCATAGCCATCATCCGCACGGCTTTGACACGGCAAAGCCTTCGCTCCCGTCCGATATGTCCGCATGGCTAGGGGGCATGACAAAGCCCTAGCCTTTCCTCGACTCGTTCGCTCAATCTCGTCTGTACTAAGGCCTGGCAAACCTTAACCACGGCCTCAGACTTTTCACTTGGTCCGTAACACTAAGACACGGCTCAGTCTTAGTCACTAGCTTGCTCGACACTACATGACCAAGCTGCCATAACTGAACTCGACCTCAACGCTCCTGCAAGGTACCACGCAGTCCACGTAACACCTCGCTGCTACGGACTGTTTCTACCACTGCAACACCTGGCTCACGTATGACCCGCCGTACGAGCCAGCAACCGGATCGACACACCCTTGGTTAACCCAACATACCATCATAACCGGGAATATCGATCTACCAACCTCGACTGACCTCAGCTGCCTGCGACGACTGTCCAACTGTACTCAACGACTCAACCGATCTCAGCTTACCAGCATCAAACATCCAGCTGTATCTCCACGACTCGACCTACACCAGCGACCCTCATTGATCGTCCAGCTGCGAACATCTACAACGCGATCATACCAGCTACCAACATCGCCCATCTAGCTGAAGACCACTTACAACCGCCACGGACATTTACATACACGCTTGTAAATACGACAAATAAATTGTCACTTGTTATAATTGTTACCTTGCCTTTGTCCCTTCATTGTGTTTTGGCTGTTCTCATTCACATGTTTAACCGTATAACTCATTTGTGGGGTCGACGTGCTTATCGGCTCCGCAACAAGTCCCCTGATGCAAATGGTGGCTCTACTGTTGGAAAAGACCATCATTTTAGTACCATGGTCACAAGCAATATCCTTAGTGTGTCTGGGATCCGGTTTTGTTGAGAATGAGAGTACATATGGATCTATTTCCATTATTTGATTTGCCTCTTCTGATGTGTATATGCCCATTGTTTGGTTGAATGTGAAATGCGCAATGAATATGTCTATAGTAACTTTATTAGTTTACGGGCTTTTCATGACAGCTCATCAAGGTTTCTTAGCCCAGCACACCCTTGAAAAATAGTTAGGATTCCCAAAATTGCAGCAAGTTTGACCCTATGTTGGGCATTCTATCTAGTGGAAACCCGTTCCTGGGACGCCATGTTGATGGCTACTGCAACCTACGCAAGCTCAGGGGTTTGGTTCAGCACCACTATCGTCATGGTTAGGATAGGTGCTGGTGCGAACATTTGCTGTATTGGCTTGTGTGGTATTGTTCTTCTGTCTGTAATATTTTGACATTCAAGTGATGGCTATGCCTGGGGTGCTGGCCATTGAATTTTGGTTTCGTAATGCTGAATTGAATGCTTCAGCATGACAAACATTCTGCTTGAGAGATCTAAGCGTTCCAGCCTTAGCCAGAAGATCAGCTTGGGATGTGTCACTTACTATTCCCCTAATGAGTTGGTCCTTGATGTATATGACGAAGAGGTCATGCTCACGTGAGGGACAAGTAAAATTGCAGGCTACATAAAGCAAAGTGATGGACGATGCACTTGGACCTCTGAGTGACCAATGCTTCTCCCATCTGCAGTAGTTTGTCTGGATCAGTGGTGAAGAAGACAGGGTGTGTGTTGACTATTGCATTTTGCACAGCTTCATCAGCACAATTGTAGAGATGAATATTACCTTGACAAAGACAGCCCAATCAATTCAGAATTTTCTGAATTGTTGGGGGGTCATTTCAAGATTGAGCTGGGAAAGCTTGGCTGTTGGTGCCTTAGAATAGGTTGTCTGTGAGACAACCTCCTTAAGGATGCACAGGGATTCTCTCATTGATGTGACTCCCAGCTCTTTGAATGTGGATCAATTCTGCATCTGTAAGTTCTTTTTCATCAGCTTCTTGTCTGTAAATGTTGCTGCATGGATTTTGGCTGAGTTGGTTGAGATCCCCATTTCAATGAGGTAGCATTCCAAATGTTCAGGTTTCATCAGTCCTGCTCACAATGCTATCATATCGAGTTTGGTAGGTTATCAAAATCAGCACTCAGTTGCGTGACAGCTGAGTTAGTTAAGATTGAACTCTGAAGAAAGAGAGCTATTTATGGTACTTGTGCATGTGGGCAAGTCCATTTCCTGAATTGTGATTGGTTGCTGGTCTATGAGTAGACATATTAGTATATAAGTACCAGCTTCAATTTAGTAGGAGTGCAGGGTCTGTATTAAGTTATAGCCTGTTTTATTCTACAAAGTATTTGATAAAATGTAAAAGATATCAAATAAAAAGTAAATGATAATAGGTTAGGCTTATAATAGGTAATATATAATCTGTGAATATGAAATATGTTATAATCATTTATGTAAAAAAACAAGCCTGGTATTTTTGTGTGAAACAACCAGAAGTTTTTATTACCAAGGTAAATTTGGTTAAAACTTAAACTCAATTCCCTAATTTCATTTTCAGTATCACAGCTTTACTCCCTGTGTTCATTTCTTGGGAGTTACTTTTTATATACTAATTTACATGAAGATATTTATTCTATATTTTGTTCTAAAATTTTTAAATCTATTATTTCAAAATTTTTCAATCAATTATATTTTCAGTGAAGTTGCTCAGAATTGATAATTAACTTGTCTTAAGCAATTTTAATTTGATCAAGTTGCATTTCACTTAAAAGTTTAGAATCCTGACAAAAATACCTTACCAATCTTTGGTTATATACATACAAATAATGTTTTACCATTTTTTTCTTTGGTCTAGTGGGTAGAGTGTTTGCCAATGGTCCGGGACACCTGGGTTCAATCCCAGGTCGAGTCATACCAAAGACTTTAAAAATGGTACTTAATACCTCCTTTTACTTACTTACCATTTTTTTCAGTTACTGTTATGATCATGGTTTGAATTGACAATGTTTTTAAAGGTTAACAAAAAGACCAAGATTCATGCCTGGAGGTATTTCTGTCACCTTTTGGTGAATAGCTTCTTTTAAATTTTCCAGGATGCTTTCTTTTAATCAATGAAATTGTGGTTCTGAAATCTTCAATCCATGGCAGTAACAAATTTCTATTTAGAACAGCATCATTTTAATGTAAAAGGAAACAAGCTCAAAAAGTTCTCTGTGTAACAATTACAGATTCAACAGCAAATGCACGGTGTGCACTGGTCTAACCCATGAACATGATACCACTCAGGTGACAGTTTAAAATGAGGGTGGTATTCCAGCCAAATCCTTCATAAGAACAAGAGGCCTATTTATGAGTGAAATACTTGTATAATATCTTTTTATTGGTCTCAGAGATTGGATAAAATCTGAGATAAGGCTGTTTGCATTTTCCTTTGTGCTAATGCCCTTGGGAAAGACATAAATCTGTCTTCCCCTAGCAATGGATAAGTAGTAGAGCAGATGGAAACCAGTGTAGGAGAAGAAAACCAGTTGTACTCTGCTTACAAACTGACCTTGTGTTGCATCTTCTCTGTGGAAGAGGGGTTGGATAAATACATGTAACCAATAAAATATATTTGATATAAATGATATGTGTAAAACATTGTAAAAGGGACATGAGCAAGCTAGACAATCACAATGTGCTGCTTTTTGCTGGGTAAATAGATGAAAAAAATTCAAATCAGCCTAACATGTAGGGAGGATGTGTGGTTTTGCTTTATTCAATCGATAGAGATGAGCTATATGGCTTCAGCTATAATAATGACACTCGTGAGCAAAGAAAGGGACAAAATCCATTGAAACTATTATTTGCATGATCCATATATGGATAAAATCCATTGAAACTATTATTTGCATGATCCATATGTGGATTTATTGCGCTTGTTGTGCAATGGTTATTATCATCAGAAAATGGACATGACAAACCAAGTTCAAATCCTGGATAAAAACTCACTGTATTTCATATGGTGCTAATACTCTTGGGAAAGGTATGTATCCAACTACTTTCCCTCCAGCTCAGAGTAAATGATGATGCAGACTGTGTTCTTTAATTATGGTATGGCAACCAGTTAAGGAGAAGGAAAATCCTGAATTCAAACCTGTTAAAATCCGTTTAAAAAAATAGAGCTTGTGTCAAATCCTGCTTATTGTAGAGGAGTTAAGTAAATATATATTTGTGGATTTATGTATAAATGACACATAATAGATTAGAACATGTCATTGACATGTAGTGAAAAATTTGAATAATTTCTAACTCTTAAACAGTGTAGAAAATATCATTGGGTCGATTGCATTTGAGTGACAACATATGATCCCAAGATTACCTGTGACCACTGCTTGGATTGAATAATTTCTGTCATGTGACCAAATAGTTCAAGAATTAAAAAAAATAGATTTAGTCATTGGGTGATGAGATGCACATATGTGCAAATAATGGGTGCATCTTTTTCCATTCATGGTTAAAAGAGTTTGAGTTTTGTTCAATGGCATATCAACCTCAGTGGGGCAATTAATGCTAGAAGGGTTAGATTGATTTTCTCTGTTGTGCATGTTTTAGGATTCAGGTTATGGGTTTTTGTTATGATTTATTATATTTGGTTAGATTTTGATGAAGAGGTTGGTCTCTTTCAAAAAGGTTTCCTCAGATTTGATGTTTTAGAAGAGGTCCTTTAAATTGTTTGTCTGGTAATATTTTGGGCAAATTTGTCTAAACCTGTCACAGTTTATGAGTATATGTTTGATTGTGAGGAGTACTTTGCATGTTGAGCATATTGGCAGGGGGTCTTGCCTTTTTAAGAGGCGTGAGTGGGGAATGTGGGTGTGGTCAATACAAAGTCTGGAGAGTATCACTTCTTTTCTATTTCTTCTGTAGTCTGCTGGCCACTCACCTATGGTATCATGTAGTATACAGTGGAGCTTGTTCTGTGTTTGATCTTCCCAAGATTTTTGCCATTTCTTGAGTATAAATTTGCTAATGAATGGTTTTAGGTTAGTGTATGGAATTTTTGGCTTCTGCACTAAAGATTGATGATTCATTTGGGTGATGTTTTAGTAGTTCTTGGTTTTGGAAGATAGCAGCACAACAAACTTTCAGTCCCAGTTTGGATCCATTTGTATAGATGTGGCGGTAATCTGAGAAGTTGTGTTGGATATTGAGGGATTTCTCTTGGAAAGTGATGGGGTGTGTTTTGGTTTTGGAAAGTTTTGTTAGTTCTAGCTTTATTATTGGTTGGTTCATGGTGCTGTTTTGGGGAAAATTATATTATGTACAATTCTGGGATTGATTTTGATTTCATTTAGGAGGGTTTGAATTCTAAGATTAGAAGGTTTGATGGCTTTTGCTTTATTTTCAAAATGGTTTTTATATCTTATTTCCATGATGCATTTATTGGCAGGGTTTTGAGGGCATGAAATGAGTTTAGTATAGTATTGGAGTGCAAGTTTATATCTTCTCAAGGAAAGTGGGGGTTCATTAGCTTCTATGTATAAACTTTCAATCGGAGAAGTAGTGAAGTTCCTAGAGCAATACGGAGTCCCAGGTGATGGATGTTTTCAAGTTCTTTGAAATAGGATTTTCTGGTTTCTCCATATATGAAGCAGCCATAATGAAGTTTTGATCATATTAGACATCTGTATAATTTGGTTATTTTTTTTGTCAGCACCCCAGTCTGTGTAGGCTATGATTCTCAGGAATTGGATAGTTTGGTTACATTAGATCCTCAGTTGTTTAATGTGAGGGATGAAGGATAGTTTAGGGTCAAGTGTAATGCCTAAGAATTTATATTGCTGGGTTATGGGTATTTCAGAGCCATTTAATGTTAGAGTGGGTTGATTACACATTTTATGTATTTGGCAGAAGTGCGTGCATTTGCTAGAGATTTTAAAACCATTTTTTATGGTCCATTCTAATAACTTGTTGATGCATTGTTGCATTTTTCTTTCTATGGTGGCCATATTTTTAGAATTATAACAAATGAAGAAGTCATTGACAAATAATGATCTATTGATTTCTGGGGAGGGGGTGACAGGTTGTTATTTTATTCATTTCAATCATGAATAGGAACACAGATAGGATACTACCCTGAGGTACACTTATTTCTTGTAGTTTTGGATCGGAGAATGTGTTGTTTATTTCTGTTGGGAAGGTTCAGTCTTCTAGGAAGCGTTTTATGAAGATGGAGAGTCTGCTTTGTAGGCCAAGATCTTTGAGGTCTTAGAGTATGCTATATGGCCATGATGTGTTATAGGTCAATGAGGACTGCAAGCAGATGTTCTTTTTTTGACAAATACTTCTCTGATTGAGGTTTTTATACAGACTATTTGGTCTATAGTACTTTTTTTGGCTTTGAAGCCTGTTGGTAGGTTTGAAAGGAGGTTGTTTGATTCAAGGAATCATGTCAGTCTTAAATTGATCATTCTTTCAATGGTTTTAGAGGTACAGCTGCTTAAAGTCTATAATTGGTAGGGTTTGTGGGATCTTTTTGTTTTTTGAGGATAAGGATGGTTGTGGCTTGCTTCCATAAGGTAGGGATGTTATCAGACATCCAGATGTTGTTGTATATATCTAGAAGATATTTCAGAGATATTGTTGGAAGTTATTTGAGGAGGTTGTAGTGGGTTTCATAAGGACTGGGATCTGAGTTGTTAGATTTGGATATTGAGTTTTGAAGTTTGGTTAGGGTGAAGAGTTGGTTATAACTCTCAGCATTGTCAGAGGTGAATTTTATTATTTTTTCTTCTTTGATTCTGATTGAGTTAAATTGATTTGAGTAATTTTTTTTGTGGATAACACTTGAGCAAAATTTTCCGCAATCATGTTGGCTATATGCTTTCATTTGAGCATTTAAGTTTCCTTGAAAGAGATGATTTATTGGGTTGCTGATGTTTTTATTTGTTATTTTCTTTATAAAGTCCCAATTTTTTTTGGATTGGTATTGAAGTTTATTTTTGAAGAAAAGGTTCTCAAGGAGGATCTTTTGGCTTCTTTGATGGTACATCAAGTTTTTGCTCTTTGTTGTTTTTATTTGTTTAGGTTTTCTGATGAGAGGTTTGTTTTGAATTTCGTCAGGGTTGCTTGAGATTCTCTCATCATGTTTTTGCACTCCTCTGTGAACCATGATTCATTGTATTTTGGGGATATTGTAGTTCTGGGATAGTTTTATTAGCTATGGTAATGAGAGTGTTGGTAAAATGTATTATGGGTTCTTCTTGATTTGTATTTGATTTTGAGATTAATGTGGTTAAACATGGTTTTTTGTAGGATTGCCAGTTTGCTCTTTTGAAATTCCATCGTGGGGTTTTTGCTTATGATTATGAGTTTTATTATTGTTGAGTTTTCCATTACTATTGAATGGTGGTCACTGCTGCAGGGGTCTCTGTATACTCTCCAGTTATAGTCTATAAAGATTGATGGGTCACTGAGGGTTAGGTCTATAGCATAAAATGAACCTGAGGATGGGTCAAAGGTGGGTCTAAAATTTCTGATTGTAGAGGCATAAATTATTGCTACTGATGATTTTTTTCAAAGATCTGGCCTCTTTTGTTTGTTGTTTTACTTCCCCATATTATATTGTGACTATTAGAATTTCCCATCAAGATGAATGATTTAGGGAGTTGTTCTATTAAATTATTTAGTTCATTCTCATTTATGGGGTCATTTATGGAAAAGATAGTGAGCAGATGGAGACAGTTTTGTGTAAGGTTGCTGAAACTGCAATTGCTTGTAAGTGGATGTTGATGTTGATTTTATTTTGGGGGATATTTTTCCTAATTAGAATTGATACTTCACCTGAAGCTCTTTGTCCAGTATCATGTATATAGTCATATTGTGCAAAGGTTTTTGTGTTTGGTTTGTCACTATGTTTTTTGAAGGTTTATTCGAGACATATGGCTGCAGGGTTGAGTTGAGCTATTAACAGAAGCAGCTTGTAATTTGCATTGTAGTCATGACAGTTCCATTGGATTATTTTATGGATCATGCTTTTTTAATCTTTGTTGTGTGTTTGATGTTTATTTTGTTTTAGTGTAGTTTTGGTTTTAGTGTTCAGTTTTTTTCATTTGGCTGGATTCGGCACTTTCAATAGTTTCTAGGCTTTTTGATCTGATTTTGTTGAGGCTTTTTAGTTATTTAGGATTTCTCTGTTTTGAGGGGTTTTCTTAGCTCTCTATTTCCATCTGTTTAAATTTATTTTCAGTTTCTATAAGTGAGATTTGTGATTTATGTTTGTTAGATTCCTTCTTCCAATGAGATTTCTCTTTTGGGGTTAGCGATGAGCTTTCATTGTTATCCAATTTTTTTAGTGGGGATTATTGGATTTTGGAGTGATGGGAGGAATGCCTTGAGTTTTTTGTTTGGGTTGAGTTTTTATTTGTTTTTTTGGGGGGAGAGTCTTCAGCTTTGTTGGTCTGTAGGTGGAGGTTTTTCTTTGAATCTAGTTCAACATGGGGCTTGGTTGTCAAGTTGGTCAAGCTTTCTTTTAGTAAATTCAAGTAATGTCTTCAATTCTTTTATTAGATTTACCATGTCATAGTGTATCATTCTCTGGTTTCAGGTTGAGTATTTTGTGGATTTGGATATGTTTGCATAGGTTGTCGTAACTAGAGAATTTTCAATGAACTTCCTTGCCTCTGGGTACAATGTATTTTTTGTATGTTTAACTTCTAATATTCTTTTTTCCATAATTCACATTCTTTTGAGTCTGCTGCATGATTTTGTTTGTAGTTTGCACACTTTTGGGGGTTATTGACTGTCTATATGGTTTTCACTTTCAATTTTTACATGCTGAAGGTCTGGTACATTTTGCTTTGTGATACCCAAATTCTTAGCAATTGTGGCATCTCAGTGGATTTGGAATATAAGTTTTGACTTCCTATTTTTATTTCTGTAGAAGGTTTTGAGGTATCAAAATTAAAAATAAAGGTATTTGTTGGGATTATTTGATAAGTTTTCTTGAAAGATATTCATTTGGCTTATAACACCTTGTTTGCAGAGGTTATTTTTTATTCTGTCTAGAGTGCAGAGGGTGAGATCTGGGCTTCTCACTACACCCTTTTATGAGTTCAGGGGGTTGTGGGGGGGGTAAGCCTTTATTTTGAGGTTGTGAAAGTATTTCTGTTCAAGTAGGAGGTTCGTAAAAGTTTTCTTTGGTACTTCTACCAGTAGGGTATTGTTGATTAGTTTTTTTTGCAGATTTTATTTTATTTAGGAGCAATGGGTTTTTCAATAATGAAGGGTGACAACTTTGTAATTGGGGTATCCTCAGTCAACTTCAGCACTATAAATTTGGGGAAAAGAGTCTGATTAGAGTTATTATCCAAGTCAGATTCTGCATGCGGATGCTTTAATTTCGGTTATTTTTTCACTTGGGTTTTGTTTTTTTGTGTCCATAGTGATTTTTGATGAGTTCACTTGACTCCACCATGGAGCCCTATAAAGGGAAATGTCAAGGGGGAAACCTATTTGCCTTGGTAAATCAAGGCTACACATTCAACATACTCATACTGAGGAAAAGGACCAACCATTTGGGATCTCTAGGTTTTCATTCCCAAGAATACTAATCACCTAGTGATAGAAGGGAAAACAGAGGTCTTTCTTCAGCATGATTGACCCTGTAGCCACTGCTTTCTGATTTGGAAACTTACAAAATTCTTTTGCAAGCCTCTGAAAAAGGGTTAGACAAGACCAGCTGAATGATTGAATCTGGCCTCTCCAACCATCTGTCTAGACCAGAGAGGACCAAAATGGACTGTTGCTAATCATCTGGTCATTTAGGCAACCAGGTCACAGACAGCTCAGCCACCAGAATCCCATCCTAAAGCATCCCGAGTTGCCACCCACAGCCAACCGATGTTCTCTTTTAGTGGGGGGAGGGTCTTACCCCTCTACTGAGATGCAGTCGGCGTATTTTGTAGCCCCAGTTGACAGGGTGGATTAATGATTTGTTTGCACATAGGGAAGTGCTTTCAAGTACAGCTGGTGGTAGGATATCACCAACAATTCAATTTGACATCAGTCACTTGTTTGCTCATAGTTAAATGATCAAACAGTTCTATTTCAAGCTATTCAATTTAGCATGTCATTTGTTTGTACACTTCAGATGTCAAACCCATAGATAGGACTTTATCGGGTACTACCATTCCAGTCCAGATTGGACTTAGGAGCGAAGGCAATGAGGGGAATACTCTGCATTTCCCAAACATCCCATATTACTGGAACCTCACCATCAAATTGGTTAGTGTCATATCCAGGATACTAGTTGGTGGAGGGGATATTACCCTTCTGCAGAGATGCAGTCAGTTTATTCTACAGCTCCAGCTGACAGGGCAATAAGTAAAAGAATCAACTCCCTAATGTAAGAAGTAAGATGATCATGCAAAAGTGTTTTAGTATTTATTCTTTCCAGCAGGAGATGCATTTGAGATTGTTCTTCACAGCAAAAAAGTATGGACTCTCAAAGAAAGAAAGGAGATGTGTCATCAGCACAGCACAAAATAAGATTGAAGATAACCATAGCCATTAGTCAAAATATCAAGTAGAACCCTGAGTATATAACATCTAATATAGACAGCAGTTTAATGTCATATTCAGGGTAACCCTTTTTTCAGGAGGTTTTACCCCTCTGCAGGAGAAACAGTCAGTGTATTGCTAATGTAGACAAACATTGGTAAAAGGTAGTTGAATATATGACAACATCATATCTTGTTTGATTTGTTTAATAAATCTTTTATAGGTGAGATAAATAAAGTGAGCATTTATATGTTTTATCTTTGTTTTTTCAGAAAAGAAAATGAACACAAGCAATGCTCAAATTTCTGTCTTTAGAATCCAATAAAAAATGCTAGTTAAAATCTTTCTTTGAATTTGCTTAGTTTTTTGTGAAAGACATGCATCCACAGAAGTTACCATTTATAAATTAAGAAAGAGACAGTATTTCTCATTGCTAACTCTTGATCATACTTTGATAGACACTCTATCATTGTCTACCAGACTTTATTGATTTTCTTTAAAACCATAGTAGTAGTAGTAGTAGCAGCATCTTCAGACGTACAAAGACATAATGGTTTATCAAAACCGAAAATGGAATTGGTGAGCAGAATATGATATAGATTCTAGTCAAGGTTACTTCTTCAGATATCTTTATACTAATGTCTGTTTAAAAGGCATGAAACCACTTCTCTTTGCACTCTCTCCTTTGAACAGATATCTTAACCTGTATCTTCTGCCATATTGGCAACGCTCAGAATATGTCAATTATATCATTTGCAGAGAAGTAAGATCTCTCCAAAAATGGGTGTCCTCTGTATGATACTAAACTGAATCTGGTGGTGAGGTGGCTCCAATCCTGGAGTACTGGGGAGTGAGGATTACCCCTTTATTGCTATTACTCCCAGGTCAACTCTAACCCAGAGTGGTAGTGCCTGTTAGGGTCACATCTATAGGTCAAATAGATCTGTTTAGAAATTTTTTGCATTAAATAGGAATACTTTGACATAACTGTGTGCAAACAAATGTTTATCATTAAATAAAAGTAGTTACTTGAAGCCATATAAGTGTGCACAAATTATTCGTATTAGATAGGAATACTTGATGTCATATCTGTGGACAAATAAAAAATGCAATGGAAAATTGAAAATATAATTATGATTATAATCCAACATTTAGAAATGAATCAAAATTTGGCATTAAATTACCCATAAGGAGTTGATATACCGAAAACAAAAAAACCCAAATCTTAACTAGTGTCTAGTTGGTTTACTACCATAGTTGTCTGAAAAAAGATAGGGTGAATAAATATTTGAACAAACCACTCTCATATATCAAATATATAAAAAAAAAGCAGTGGTTGCCAAAATGCTGTTACACCTGTTGTCAGTCTTGACTGTAATGTTTGTAGTTCACTTTTTTGGATATTGGTATTTAGGATTCTTCAAAGCTTTCTTCATTTTAGTTGACATTAGTTTTTATAGATTGCTATGATTTAACTGGGAGCCTTACAAAAGTGTCTCTTTGCGATATAAAGTTTAATAAATATCAATACGGAAAAACATTTTGCCTTGGTGCAGTGATTAGTTGGTTATTCATGTTGAATATTACTATTATGGTGAGTTTACTCCTCACTGGGTGTCTTGCAAATGTTGTATAAAGTTAATTCTAGTAAATATCAATAGAGGCACCTTGTCTTGGCAAAAGGTATAGATGATGTAGTGGCTATTATTGCAGGAAATGGAATAGGTGAGCTAAGTTCAAATCCTGCACAAAGCAGTTTGTGTTTCATTTTATGGGAAAGGCACAAATTTCTCTCTTCTCTCCCAGTTATGGATAAAATAGTAGGGCAGTTTTCAACATTATAAATTAAAACAAGATTTTAATATTGAAATTTTTTCTTTATAGTATAATAACATATGGTACTCAAGGTATTTGTAGTAGGAAATGCCCCTAGCAATACAAATTCAAATCCCAGACAAAACTGTATTTCACTTTTCACTAATACCCTTGGGAAAGGCATGAACCCATCTCTTCTCTGCCTAGCTATGGGTAAATAGTAAGTTAAGCTAGGTTCTTTAGTCTTCATATGTCAATCAGTCTAGAAGGAAAACTCTGAATCCAAACCAGCTGTACTCCACTTATCAATTGACCTTGTGCCAAAAAGACTTGCTGTCTTAAGTTCAAATCCTAAATGAAACTGCTTGAATTCCATATAGTGGTAATATCCTTGGGAAAAGTAAGAATCCAACTATTCTCCCCCCAGCTATGGGTAAATGATATATATCTATAAACCCACAAATCAATAAAGAATAAAGAAATAGATTTTAAAAATTTGTTGGCATTTACTAAACTTAACTCTTAAAAACCCTGATTTTTCATGTCTGTGGGCTCCTCAAACCTAAGTTAATCACTGAAAATGTAGAATGTTGTAATTTGTTATTTAACAGGCCATAAAGTTATCAATCATAGGTAATAGCAATATAAAAATGATATTGCTAATAATAATATTGTTTATTAAATAATGATAATAATAGTAAAAATCACAACTGGGTGGGAAATTGAAATTTGACTATTCTACCAGTTGGTATATGCACAAACCAGAATTCATCCTGGAGAATGGGACACCCAAAATTTTCTAGGATTTTGAGATACAAACAAATTACCAAATCCTGGCCAGAATACCTGACACTGAGATAATTAACAGAAAAAAAAAGAAAACCTGCCATCTTGTAGATTTTGTCATCCTGGTGGACCACAGAACGAAAATCAAAGAAAAGGAAAAGAGAGACAAATACTTGGACCTTGTCAGAAAACTAAAAAAGCTATGGAACATGAAAGCGAAGGTGATACCAGTTATAATTGGTGTACTCCGAACGGTCCCCAAAGTCTTGATAAGGGGGCTGAAAGAGCTGGAAATTGGAGGACATGCTGAGACCATCCAAACTATAGCATGATGAAGATTGGTCAGAATACTGAGAAGAGTCCAATGTGAGAATATCAGCTAACGGTGGTGTAAAAAGCTTGCAAGGGATAATAATAATAATAATAATAATAATAATAATAATAATATTGTTAATTATAGGCAAAAGTGAAGCAGAAATAATATTGATAAGAAGAATGATATTGTTAATTAAATAACAATAATAATATAGTTAATTAAGGTAAAAGAAATGTATAAACAATATTGTTAATTAAATATCATTGATAATTATAAGAAATGGCAATACTCAGGCTGGAATTCAGACAATGTATACATACTTTTAGGTGGCATAAATACCAGCTGCTCAGATCCTAAGGCTTGGTTTTGTTTTGCTTATGGCATATCAACCACTGTAGGTTATTTAATGCCAAATCCAGTTTATTCATGTGTATTAGATATGATTTATAAACATAAGTAACAATTCATTTAAATATCAAACATTTGTTTACACACAGTTAAATGATCATAAGTTTCTATTTCAAACAATTCACTTTAGCATAAGTCAAAGTCAAATGGCTCCAAGTATTGCCATACATCACTAACAATTCAGTTAAACATCAGTCATTTATTTACACACAGTTAAATGATCAAACAGTTTTTTTTCAAAGAATTCCATTGAGCATAAATCATTTGTTTGCACTCAGTTTAAATGTTAAACAGTTCTATTTGATCCATACATAGGACCCTTTCAGGTGATTCCACACTGAGTGGACCTGGGAGCAATTTTCAATACAATTTACAACTGAATCATAATTTTCAATGATCTTCATTCATGCTGAATATTAACCAAAATTTTCAATATAATGGATAACTATAAAAATGGTAATTAGAATCCTTCATTCCTTCTTAAATAGAAGCATCAATATCATCATGGACCATAGTTATAATGGTTACCCAATGGGTTCAAGGGTCACTTAGTGATCTTATAAAACTCATAAAAAAAAAAATTAATTGAAAGATAAACCTCATATAAAAACAATTGCTACCTTTAAAATCTGCATATGAAATCTGAGCTTTAATTTTTAGACATCTACTAAGCTTAGCTAAGTCTGGCATAAAATCAGATGGTGGTAGGGGTGATTAAATATAGAAAGATTGTATTGTGTTGACTTTCCAGGCTGGTAGGGCCTACTTGCCTTAAAAATCAGGATAAGAAATCCTGGCTTTTATTTAGGTTCAGTGATAATTAGTACTAGCAGAAAATATGCAACCATTCTAATCACATGGAAAGGCCATAACTTTTGATTTTTATACTTTCTTGTATATAATGGCATTTAGAAGGGAATAGTACATGCAGTTAATCATTATGAGTCTGTGTATATATATATATATATATATATATATATCAGTGGCGACTCTAGCCTATTTTTGCTACTCGTGCCCCCCTCTTTCAACTTCAGTTCCCAACCCGTGGTCTGTGGACCCAAAGTAAGTCATCATAGTTGCTATTGCGTGATTCTCCATTGTATAGCACAGATTGACAAACGTACTTTGCATGGTGTTTTTTTTTGTAAACAATCAAGATACTATATAATTTGTAGTCTTGTTAATACAGTAGATAAGATAATTTTTTTTCCTTTCAAAAGTATAGAAGAAAAGAGAAGATGTTCATTACTATGACGAGAAAAATATGTTTATTAGAATAAAGAAACTGATGACAATATACACAGACACAGCTAGTAGTTTCAATTTCGCTTAAAGTAAAGATTATTTGTTGAAAATGTATTCAAATAAACAAATTTTAGTTACAGAATGTAATATATGCAACATTCATTAAAGAAATAGAGATCTGTTAGTGAAAAAACAAATTAAAACACGCCGTTTAACCAACATTTACCATAGCGATGATGATGTCGGGACGGCTATAATGTGCTATTCCCCACCTCTCTCTCTCTTGGTCCCTCTCCCTCTTCTCAAGACAGCAGTCAGCAGTCAGAATGTGCTAAGATTTTTGAGCATGACGTTTGGGTTGCTCTTGCTATTGGCTACAGCCAAAAGCTGATTTCCCTAACATTACTGTTATTATAAGGGTCTAGTGCTCGGCACGGATTTGCACGTGTTCAACATTATAGCCGATTTTATGGGATATTCAATGAATCTGACGGTGGCCGGACAAAGACCATCCGTTCAAAACAGCATCGTTGTATTATTCCCAGATATATTTATGAACTTTTGGCTACTTAGTTATCAAAACTTGAATAGACATGTAATTTAATTGAGATCAGACTAAGTATGTTTGCTTGAAATTAATGGATGATTTTTAATCCATTTTGAATAACATTGACCGAGTTATTGGTCATGCCGGGCATGAGTAGCACTAGTCCCGTCTCTGCCCCTGATATATATATATATATATATATATATATATATTGAAGCTAGGCACTCTTGAATTTTTCTAAGGTTTCTTGCAGTTTCTACAGATCAGTCAAATAGAAAAAAATGTTGGGAGCTGCTTGAAATTTTGACTTTAAAAACTATTTAAGAAAATATATTACATGTAAAAAGATGGTTTGAGTTAGTAAGTTTAATATAATTGTATAAGTGTTAATAAACACCAATGAAATGAAATTATTTGAAAGGTAAAAATAAAAATTACTGACATAAATTTATTTCATAATCTCAGATTGGTATAGATGTGCAAGAGTAAGAAGATAAGGTTACAAAACAAATCTAATTTGTTTTATTTCTTCTCTATATTTTTCAGTGTTAAACAATTTTCAAAAACAATAATCTTTGGTTTTTTAAATCTTTCAATATATTACTAAAATTCTCATATTATATATATATATATATATATATATATATATATATAATAGTTACTCAGAAAAATGCCACATCATAACAAGGTTTTTATTTTTTCATTTAATGGCATTTCAACCTTTATGCGTTATTTAATGCCAAAGCCATCCTCATAGAAGTATGGCAGTGATACTATTTAATCCATAACTGGATAAATAAAGGGACTGATACCTTTTCCAAGGGTACAAGAGAACATAAGAGTATGATTGGTACTCAAACTCTTACTTTGAGGCTGCAGTCCAACACTTTAGTCATTACACCACAGGGACTCCCCACAAAATATGTTCATATATAATAACCCAAATTGCATAAATACATTCAAGATGGGTACTTACTTTGGGACATATTTATAAATATGTAGCAATATATTTACACAACTCCTCTGCCACACACATGATGTGACACAAGGTCAGTTTTTAAACAGAGGACAACTGGTTTAAATTTTTCCTAGACAAGTTGCTATACCAAGGTTAAAGAGTCAATCTTTTCTACTATTTAGCCATAACTAGAGGAAAATGATTCATGCCTTTCCTAAGGATATTAGCACTTTGTGTGCATTTACCCAAACACCCAGCACAAGGAGCAGAAAGTGATACAAGATCAATTTTTAGGCAAGAATGCAATTGGTTTGAATTCAGAATTTCCCTTCTCTTAGACTGGTTGCCAAACTAAGGATAAAGAGTCATGAGGATATGATTTTTGCAACATGGCCTATCTTATTTTTTCCTTTTTCATCAATTCTTTCATGGCATATCAATTATTTAAAAAATTGTTCTTCCGACAATGATTTAAGGTTGAAACTAGTTAAGAAAAATTAAAAATTAAATAATGACAAAGAAATATTATTCATGTTTCTCTCATCACTTTAGTTCAACTACCTCTTTCACTATATATGTACATACATATGTCGCGTGCCAATAACTAAAGCTGTTAAGAAGGTATTTTTGTGTGCTTGAATTAAACAATCATGCAATCTATCTACAAGAAATATGAAAAACAAAAAAACAAGATGTTTATATAAGGTTAAAAATCTTTGGAGACCATCAGTATTTGAAAAACAATTTGGGTGTATTTGTGTGAGTTAGCTCAGCACCCCACAGAAATTTACAGGGAAGGCAGGTCAACAGTTACAAATTTTGTGGAAATGGCTGAAAACGATTCTTAAAAACTCATAGTAATTGCTAAATTTAAATGACCAAGAGAAAACCACACAATGCGATTTCTGTACATTATGAAGATGGGTTTATGAAACTTCTCATTTTCAATTGACTGTAATTTGAGTAAATTGTAAGTTGAAATAATAAAATTCAAGTATTTCCCTATAAAACCATATATTAAGAATGTTAATATTTTATATAGTTTTTTTTAGAATACTTTTCCAAAATTGTCTATTTTATTTTTAGACACTTTATAATTTATGAGGAAAAAAATTTAAAAGACAATTTTAAGCATCAAAGGTCTGAAACTAAAATAATGTATAAAATCCTCTAGCAAACTTCATAAATTTTAAAACTGAAGTTCAGAGTTTAAAATTGAAAATTATGACCTTACAATTGTTATATAATTAGGGAAGGATTTTTTTATATTAATCATTTTTCATTAATTATATTTTATCATTCAGTTTGGTTGGGTTTTGAACTATTCAGGTTAAGAGTTCAGGTGCATAGTTATTGGGTGCAGTTTTATGCTCGTGTGCAAAGGATATGACAATCACCATTGTCATAATAAACCCCCAGACAGGAAATGGGGCTAGAGTGTGGATGATGTCATGCCCAGAAGAGATGGTCCTGAGAATTTAAGGATTTTAAAAAAGAGTCAGTTGAGAGTTGAGATTGGACCGTTGAAGATGAAGTTGGATTTTTCGGATCTCTAAAGACAGAGATCTAAACATCACAAGATGCACCGCTCATTGAGATGGGGTTAGCATAGTAAGAATTGTGTCTCTCTCCTCGTGTTACCATGAACTGAAGTCAGAAATTAATAAACCGTTTGAAACAACAGAGTCCGCCTGTATTTGTATATATATTGTATTACTGTTGTGATTGATATCATTATGGTTATAGTACACAACACAATTTCCTCTCTGAATAAAAGTAAAAAATAAGTAAAAAGAATAGAAAAGCAATCATTTTTAAAATACAAAAACTTAAGACTTCATTCATAAACACACACACACACACACACACACACACACACACATGCACACACACATATATATATATATATAGGATGTGATGAGTAAATTTATCATTAAATTATCAATTTTGCCTACAAGTTTAATTCATTTCAAGTTTTGTCTACTGTGCAGCTAACTAAAGTCAGTTGGGCACTGTCTGTGTGGATGGTAGAACTATGTTGCAATTCACAACTCTAAAAATTTAGAAACAGCATGCCATTCATATCAGAAATTCCAATACAAAGATTTTAGTGTATTTGGGTGTCAATCTAGGGACAGTGCAAAGTTGGATGAGTCCAATAGGGATTACAAAGGTATTGTATCTCAGTAGTCTCACTCTGATATTTCTGATGAGAAAAGAATTCCTGAATTCATGGGTGAAATCCAGGCCATGATTGACATCAATTCTTGCAAGTCAATCAGGTTTATAGCCAAGGACATGAAAATGTCTCAGTTTCTTTTCAGACAGGTAATGCATGAAGACATTTGGTATTTCTCATACAAGAAAAGAAAGAGTGAGTTTTTATCACAGACCATGAAAGACAAAGAAAGACCATGCTGCAAAGCTTTAGAACAAACTCAAGCATCTCCAGCGACTGAACTTACTTTGGTTTTTCTCAGATGAGAAAAATTTCAAGCAGTATCGGTTGGTGAATTCACAGAACAATTGTTGGCTGGCTCTGATCACCACACGATATATCAATAGTGATTAAAACCAAACACCCAGTCCATATCATGGTGTTTGGGGTGGTCATTAAGAATGGTCATTAAGAATGGTGATGTTATACCTCCATTCATCTTCCCACATAGCCTCAGACTCAACACAGAGGCCTACATCAATTGCCTGTAGTAGATAGTGCTGCCCTGTATCAAGAGGGTGGCTGTTGAAAGATTTGCCGAAACTTGCCGATAAATGTAAACAGATCAGGTTACATGCCCGCTTTAGGACAATTGTATCCGGGTACGGCCGGAAATGACTAAGCCCTTTTTCTTTCTAACGACCTTGACATTTTTCGTTACCGCTAAAAAAAAGGGATAAATTAAAATTAACAATATTTACAAAACACTTCGGCCAAATATAAGTTGATAAAAATGGAACTAATAGTCGTCGCCAGCTTATAGCTGGTTAAAAAAACACTTAATTGCTACACTCATTTTTTATAAAAGAATTTCACAGCACTTTCATCATATCAACAAGCCCTTTTTCAACGCTCGTTGGCTAGCTCTTGGCGAAGCTCATTTAAGGAGGAATCCTGCATTTTGTGCGGTTGCATTCACCTTACCTTCCGGCGTTGATCTCACTTCTCGTGGTAGATCTGCCTTTCTCCCACCTACATAGGTATGCACAAAAGTCTTTTTAAGGCCAATAGAGATCTCCTTCTGCAGGTCGGAGCATCTCTGGCAGCCTTAACTGGCTCGCCAAAATAGACGGCAAACACGAAGACGGTCTTAACCCTCGCTCGGTTCCAATTGTCCGATAAGCTGCGCAGCGCTAATGGCACGGTCCAGCCTTTAGCTACTGCTTCGCTATCTGTGCAGCACTAAGATAACGCCCATCTTAGCCTAGGCCTCCTTGCCTGTCCGCTCGTTTGTGCAGAGCTTCGGCGTGGCTCAGCCTTAGCTCCCGTCTGACATGTCCGTACGGCTTTGACACAGCAAAGCCTTTGTTACCATCCGACCGTCCGTACAGCTTTGGCACGACAAAGCCTTAGCTAGCACCTGATATCGTCCGCCCGGCTTTGACACGGCAAAGCTTTCGCTCCTGTCCGATACGTCCGCAACGCTTTTGGCGCGACCCAGCCATAGCCATTGTCCGCACGGCTTTGACACGGCAAAGCCTCAGCCTTCATCTCGTTACGTCCGCACGGCTAGGGGGCACGACAAAGCCCTAGCTTCACTCGGCTCATTCGCTCGATCTCGTCTGTACTAAGGCCTGGCAAACCTTAACCACGGTCTCTGACCTTTCACTTGGTCCATGACGCTAAGACATGGCTCAGTCTTAGTCACTAGCTTCTCCGACACTACACGACCAAACCGCCATAACCAAACTCAACCTCGACGCTCCTGCAAGGTACCACGCAGTCCATGTAACGACTCGCTATTACGGACTGTTCTACCACTGCAACACCTGGCTCATGTACGACCCGCTGTACGAGCCAGCAACCGGATCGACACATCCTCGGTTAACCCAACATACTGGGAATACCGATCCACCAACTACGACCGACACCAGCTTCCTTCGATCAACCAGCTGCATTCTATGACTCGTCCGTCCTCAGCCTTTGACTACGACCATCCAGCTGCATCCTACGACTCGTCCGACCTCAGCCTTCGATTACGACCATCCAGCTGCATTCTACGACTCGTCCGACCTCAGCCTTTGACTACGACCATCCAGCTGCATTCTACGACTCAACCTACACCAGCTACATGCGACTAACATCAAGCTGTGCTCATCTACGTCCCAACTATAACATCTATCATCGTTACCATTCTAGCTGAAGACCATATTCGACCATTACGGACTTAACACACGCTTGTAAATATGACAAATAAATTGTCACCTGCTATAATTGTTACCTCGCCTTTGTCCCTTCGTTGTGTTTTGGCTGTTCTCATTCACATTTGTGAGGTCGACGTGCTTATCGGCTCCGCAACAGATTCTACATCTGACAACAGGACTCTGTGCTATGCCACACAAGCAGGAGAACCCAGAGTTGGCTGACAGAAAATTTTGTGACCACATCTAACATCTGGTCACCTAACTCTCCAGATTGCAATTTCTTTGATTATCATGTGAGGGACACAGTTGAGCAAGAGACCAATAAATCTGTACAGCACCAAAGACAAACTGATGACAATGATAATGAAAGCATTTACTGATTCAAACAGGGAGACAGCCAGGAAAGTTTATTGGCAATTCTGAAGTCATCTGGAGGCTATGGTTGAAGCCAATGGCAATTTCTTTGAATCAATTTAATCTATAGTATTTCAAGATGCTTTCCTGTAATTTTGGTAAATATAGCCGATAAAGTGAGATGTCAGTGTTATTTTCATTTTTGTATAATTTAGAAGACAATTTATCCATCAAATTTTCTCTCTTTCTCTCTTATATATATATATATATATATATAAATATATATAATTTGTTAGTAATTACTAACAATACTTGAAAAGTCCAAAAGACAGAGCTGTCTGATGATTGTAACAACAGTTACATGAAACTTAAAAGCCACAGCAAGTAATATTTCTAGTAAACGTTTAAATTAGCTTTTAATTTGATTTTAATAACAACACACACATATACAAGCATGAATTACTATATTGGACAAACTACTACTATACAATGTAGACATTCACTAGTCACTTATCAGAAACCATCTCAACAAACACACATCATTTGAAACTCCAATGCACCAAATTCTTGTCAGAAACACCCACATATTATACAACAACAGAAGCAAAAAAAAAAAAAGCCCCAAAAAACCATCAAAATGCTCAAGTCATTAACAGAACTATAAAATTAACAACCCCAACAAAATCTACATCAGAGATGGATAGAGAGTTCTAAATGCATTTAATAATTAGAATTGCACTCCTTTTTAAACTGCCACATGATACATCACTGTTAAATGATGTCAGATGATACTTTAGTGGCAAATGCCAAGTCCTGTAAAACAAATATGGAAGAAGACAGTTCATACTGTTCTTTACATGGTTCAAGATAATGAAAATTAATCTTGTCTCAATTTTTGAAAATGGTTGGAGACATAGCTGAAAGCACACAAAACTCTGAATCTTTCAAAAATTTCTAAATTGATCACCTCCAGAATTATCACCCCTTTTTTATAAACAAGAAGAATTAAAAAGAAAATTCTATGTGCTCTTTTTAACTGAATATACATACATATATCATCACCAAAGAATGTGTTACCCAGACTGCTTCTCTGCAGAGGGGTAAGACTCCTCAAAACGGTGTCCTGGATATGACACTAACCAATCTGATGGTGGGGTTTCAGTAATGCTGGAGCTTTGGGGAATGTGGAGTACTCCTTCATTGCCATCACTCCCAGGTCCACTCTGGCCTGGAATCGTAGCACCTGATAGGGTCCTATCTATGGGTTCAATAGAACTAAACTGTGTACTTATGCTAAACAGAATTGCTTGAAATAGAACTGTTTTTGTATGGTAAACTGAATTGTTTGAAATAGAACTGTTTTTGACATTGAGACTGTACTTACGCTAAACTGAATTGTTTGAAATGGAACTGTTTTTTACATTTAACTGTGTGTAAACAAAAACTATACTTATACTAAACTGAATTGTTTGAATTAAAACCGTTTGATTAAACTGAATAGCTTGAAATTGAAATGATTTTGACAAACTGTGTACTGATGCTAAACTGAATTGATTGAAAGCAAGCTGTTTATGTGTATAAAAATGGATTTGGCATCGAATAACCTACAAAGGTTTATATGCCATAAAACCCAAACAAACAAACAATGTGGACAGCATGGATTCCCTAGACACTTTCCTGCCATCCATCACTTTTGGCCATTGCTCTTGGTAAGTACTTTAGATGGCATCCAGTGCCTGCACAGAATTGATGAATGTAAGTTTTTCTAGGCAGCAAACACAGATATGTCCAAGTGCAGAAATCCATAGAAAAATGTTGCTTAAGCTTTGCCAGCAGTGCTTTGCATGTCCTACTTGCCTTACTTGGACAGTTAGCAAGATGAGAGGTAAATCTCCATACAACTACTGTTTTGTAAGGTGCTGCTTCCATGAATTATTCAAAATGGAATGTAGCATCCTTGTGTAGTTCCCATCTAGCTTTTTCTCTCAACATTTTGTTGGAATCCAAGTGGTACAGCCATACAGTTGTACTGATACAGCTTGGAAGAATTCTTCCTTTTATCAGAGAGATTATATATATATATATATATATATATACGTGGGTATTTGGGTGAATTAAGAAAGGTTCACAAGCATATTAAGTTTTAATACTTATAGTATTTGTTATAATATAAATATAATAAACACCTTTCATTCATTGTATTTATCTGTATGTGTGTGTATTTGATATATATAAGAAAGGTGTGAGAATGTGTACTTAGTTCAAATTGATTCAAATATTGAAACTCGTTTTAGTTTCTCTTAAAAATTTAGATCAGTTTTAGCTGAGATAAAAACTTTGCAATTAATATCCGTTAAAGTGTATTAGGTAAACAAACTGGAAATTGATATATTGAAATGAAATTAGAGAAGTTGTTTTGAATGGAAAAAAATGATAACTTATCTGAACTGTATAAACTCCAGCTGATGCAAAAATAGGAACACAGGATGTGGTCAATTTGTCCAGTAAAGACAGAAGAAATAATGACTGAATAAGTTAAAGTCAAAGGCTGCAAAAAAAAAAAAAATGACACTGTATAAAAGGTATTTTCATCATTTATAGACCTTTATTCCCAAGCTGATTTCATTTATACACTGAAAGACTATTTATTACTCTACTATTATTATTATTATAATAATATATTATTGTCTATCAAAAGTATTTTCACTGTTTAGAGATTATTATCCTAAAGATTATTTCATGCATACACTAAAGACTCTATAACTGCACAATATTATTAATATATATATATATATTAGGGTGTATCAAAAGACTATATGTGACTCCACTATATTATCATCATCATAGACAGTATGGACAAAACAAAGAGAGAAAAAAAATGAACCATTTTTCATTATTGCAACAAATATTGATGAAACTTCAATGACTTAGACATACATAGGAAGTGTTTGAAGTTTGGTAGATTGTTAGTGATTATTTTCCTTGATTACTGTTGCCAATTTGACTTTAGTCGTAACAAAAGTTATAATTTTCTAAAAAGAAAAATTTTCAGGAATATGAAAAAATTAGGAAATTTTTGAAGAAATTTCTTTTCCTTGATTTGATATCCTAATTTATGATTAGCCATTAGCCAATGGTTAGTAAAGCAGTTATCTGAGTTTGAAAAAGGTCAATTGATTTGGTTTCGTTGTTTAATGGCATATTAACCTTTGTGGGTTATTCAATACCAAAGCCATTTTTGTAGAAGAACAGTAATAGCACTGTTTAATCCATAAATGGTGAGATAAGAGGTTTTGATACTTTTACTAAGGTTATTATTAAGAAAGTGAACATTAAAATATGACTGGAGTTCAAACTCACTTACTACAATGTCACAGTCTAGCATGTTATCGATTACACCATGGGGAAATCCCCGAAAAGAGGTCAAATTGAGGAGTCGGCTAAATATACATATGTATCATTTTTAGTGGGAGTTGGGGAGAAGAGAGGCACTCATGGCATAATGGTTATCACTGTTAGAAATGGACTCAGTGATCCGAGTTCAAATCCTTGGCAAGGTTTTTTGCATTTCACCCAAGGAAAGGTATGACTTGACTCTGTTTAGAAATTGACTTTGTGTTACATCCTGCTCATGGCAGAGGGGCCAGTTAAATATATACTCTTTTACCCATAAGTGGACAGAGAAGAGATGGTTTCATGCCTTTTCCAAAGACATTAATACGGATTGAATACAAACAACTGCCTCAGCCAGAATTTGAACCCCACTGCCAGCTTTCATTTTCCGGGAAACCAACCATTATACTACCCACACCCCCATGCTCTCACAATGTCGATTTTGGCTGTTTGCCAGAGAATAAGACATCTTGGATTGCAAAGACAGTTTTTAGTTTTTGCTTTCAGACATTTGCCAGGATGACTGCTGCTTGCCATTATGTCTGAAGGAAATGGAACCATAACTGCACCAAGTCAAAGCCAAACTTCAGTTCTTTGAAAAATCAAAAAGTGTCATTGAATTTCAGACAACTTGCTGCCTCTTAAGAAACTCTTCAGGTGCCATATTGAGACAGAGGAACAAAATCAGCCATGATATAAAAGGAACAAGAAAAATAAATAGATTAAAAAATAATTATTAATTTATTGATTTTAGAGATCTCAAAAATAAATGACGGTTGTTTGTTAGTTTTGGTTTCTTTGTTTCATGGTATATCAACCATCATTGCTTATTTAATACCAAATTCATTCTGGAAAAGAACAGTAGTGGTGCTATTTAATTCATAGCTGGAAGGAATAAGGTTTTTTTTTATACCTTTCCTAAAAGTATTAGTCTAAAAGTTAATATAACAGCATGACCGGAGTTAAAATTTGCTTACTAGGATGTGAAAGTCTTGCATATTAACCACCATACTAAAAGGATCCCCCCACAGATTTTTTTTGTATGCATGTGTGTGTGTGTGTGTGTGTGTGTGCATCTATGTGCATGTCACATACACAAACATGATGCTATCTAACACAATCCTCATACCTCAAATACAGTAGACTAGCCACTTTTTTCCTCTTTCTATCAGAGAAAAGTATTCACCACATGAAAGTTTAAAGTAATAAACTGAATGAGGATATAATTTTGATATTTTAGGTTTTAGGCCTGCTCTGCCAATGAGTATTTTTTTATATAAATTTGTTTAAATTTTATCTATTTTGTTATCTCTCTTTCTATATATATATATATATATATATAGGTATATAAAATAGAAAACACAATCATCAGATGATCATTTTTTCAATGGATGAATGCTTTCTATTTTACAGAAATCACTGCTCTAATGTGCATAATAATAATAATAATAATAATAACAAAACTTACAGCACAGAAGTCCTAACTAGCATCCAGTTGGCAGACAAAAATAAAATGGACAGTAACTCAATACAGCCTCTGCGCCATTACTGAAACAAGCTGCTATATAAATACACCAATATGTCCATTCTTGGGCCAGCAACCAACCACTATCCAGGGAATGGGCTTAACCATTAAACGGGATTGCAACTTCACATGTCCCAACTACAATCATGATCTATCCAACATATACATGAAGGACCAGTTCATCTGGAGTACATTTACCAATGCGCTACAGGCGGATATGTTGGTTAAAGCAGGTTTGCTGAAAACCTTGGAGTAGGACACGCCAAAGCATTTGAAATGGCCATGCAAGACCATGCAAGTCTGAGATCTCTGGCACCTTAGATAGAGCAGGGCTTTGGATGTCATATCGCCGACAAAGACCGGCTCGAAATGCAGCCTGATAGACTGCTACTCACAATGGCAAAAATGAGCTTGATGGAAAGGCAACCTTGATGAGAGAGTCAGCCACTTGTAGGGCAATGAGACACAAGGTGCCATAAGATGTCTCAGGGACAAAGAAGCTACCATGGATGCCCTCATTGCACACATGGTATTCGACCCAGCAAATGGCACCTATAGGCACCATTTTTCCTGTGCCTGGATTGAGGACAGACTAGGGACATACCTACAACCTGCCCCACCAGGCTCAGAATTTACTCAGATAATGGTGTGAACATATGCCTTGGTGGGCCGAAACACTCAGAAAGGAACTTGGTCCCATCAAAGAAAAAGATGCACATTGTCAAAGGATTTTTCTTGGTGTGGCAAGGCTTGGGAAAAGAACCACAAAGCAGGCACTATACATATGCAGGAAAGTACAGGTAATATACTTCAGCAAGGCAGCCTGCATTGATGTTGGTATACTACCTCCATGCTTTCCCAAACCCATAACATTACCACTGTCAGTAACATGCAATGCCGTACATCTAGATTCCGAATATCACAAAATAGACTCTTCTGCAAATAAACAGAAGTCCAATTATCCTAAGACCCCTCCATATCCACTAACCAGTGAGAACATACAAAAACTAAAACAATGGCTGTTGGACTAATCTGCTACCACAGTGCTTAATAATAGTAGGAAATTCTCAGGAATATCCAGCCCTTCAGCTCACATTCACCTCAAAGAAGGTTCTACCTCAAAAACCGAACATAACCCTATTCCAGTACCATACCACTACATAAAAGAAGTAAGAAAAGCCCTTTGAGAGGATATCAAAAGAGGCATCATCACTCCCATACTGATTGGTGCAGCACCATGGACATTACCATGAAGAAAAATGGGAAACCGAAGAGGACAGAAGACTATCAGCATCTGAATTCCCAATGCAAATGGGAAAACATATCACATCAGCTCACCATTCCAACTATCATTACAGGTACCACCAAACACAAAAAAACAGTCCTGGATGCCGTGAATGGCTACCACTCAATCCCCCCAGATAAGGAATCACAACCACTTACAACTCATGTTGCGTAGCCATATACACGAATATGGCCATGTGCGAAATAAACATGTAATGTTCATAACGATAGAATATATAAAGAACAGGAATCTCAAAAACACGTAACTACTTCTTGTTCAGGTACGAAACCTTTTTATTAACTTTGAGTTAAAGGTTTCGACGTAAGGAGGAGAGACACAATCTTCTATGCTGTCTTATTCATTTGGCCTCCAACTCGAGCGGCCCCCATCGGGCGCACGTTCGCCTCGCGCCTGCGAGCTCCAAAATCGATCCTTCTCGTTTGGTGTCTAAAACCCGACTCTTATTTTCTTCAAATTCTCACACAAACTTCCGCGTGCTTCCGGTGCGTGACGTCACCCGCACCTTGTCACCCAGTATCGTCTCGGACTGTTATGACATCTGAGTGACACCTCCATCCGCTCGCGCGCACCCGCGTTAACACCTGCTTCAATCTTACACCCAACCAACCCATGTGCTGAGCCGAAAGGTTCTCAGCCGAACTAAACTCAAAGGCATGAACCGAAATCCCTCGGCTATTTTATAACATACCTATCCAACCACAATAAAATCATTTGTCATCGATGATGACAAATTATTTTCTTAAACTATTGTGCCGCTCCCCTCTATGTCGAACTGAGCAACAAAATCTTCAGCAATACAATTTCAACAAAATAATACAACAAAAAGCATGCGTCAGTCCCAAACTCAAAAGTCACTGAAATAAAAATAAAAAGTGTTCGTATTGTCCATCGTTTTTTTTTGTTTTTTTTCAGTTTTTTTTCTTTTTCCGACCACATTTTCTGGTTCTTTTTTCTCTTTTTTTACTTTTTTTTAAAAAATTTTTTTCAACAGTCACTCGTTCGGCATGTATATTTTTTCAGTCTTTAATTTGTTCTCTTATTTTCATATTTAAAAATTTTTTTTTTTTTTAAAATCTCAGCTCAATTGCTCATTTTGTATTTTGCATTTTTGCCTTCCTTCTACGTCCGTACTTATTACTGCTAACTTTATATATCCTTCTCACGTAATATCTGTCATTAATTAATGTACACATTTTAACCTTCCACAACCAAGCATAGCTCGTAATCAAACCAAGATACATGTTTCCCCGTTTTTTCCAACTTTTGACCACCGTCAAACGGTCTATCTTACATCTTTTCAACAGCTTACGAGTACCCTTCTTTTTTTTATCTTCTTTCTTTCTTTCGCCCTTAAAATACCGGGTGTTCTTTTCTAAACCACCCAAACCTTTATCAGCTCACTCAATAAAATTTCTCCTTCGACACAAAATCGAGTCCGCGAATTTTCCAAACACATCCAATGAGACCTCCAAAACTCTGCGCACATTTTAAATAACTAATCTCCAAACCCATGTTTTTCCGAACATCTTCCTCAACAAAACCTCACAGTCCCACTCCAGGGGGAACTCACAAAATAACCGTCTGCCCTGTCAGACACAATAAACATCCGTCTCTTCGTTGATCTGCCTCTCTGGCGAGATATCTGAGACAATTTTCCAGTCGATACGGACATTCCACCGTACATCCGACTTTTTCGGATTCGACAACTTAAACAAAAACCTGGCCTGATTTCTTCAGCGCCCAAAACATCGATTCTCCAACATCGAAACCTGTCCCAAAGGTCCTAACTACAGATATGCGAAATCCTTCCGGCAATCCCATCGATGAGCGAAATCTTCAAGGTCTCGAATCAAAATTCTAATCTCCGAATATTATTAGCCCGGACCACCAACAAGTTACAAGTTTTCATTCATAAAAACGTTATTTACTACAAACTTCACCTACAATGACCCCGTCTATCGTAAAATCCATTCATAAAAATACGTTATTACTATAAAATTTCTTTACAAAATATTGTTTACTATTGCTGTCAATCATGAGCGCGACACAATCCTCTGTCCCCACAGTGACCACCTTTCTTTCTTCTCTGTCACTGCGAGCTTATTTCTCTGTTACTCTTTCTTTCTCTCCTCCCACCACGGTACAAAGTCACATACAGTAGTAATCATAATTTTCTATGCTACCAACGATTTTTCTTTTTTTTTATTAAATTTTAGAATTATATCCAAATCTATCCTCCACAACCATTCAAACTCTGTTCGTAAATTAAACTATGACAGACGTGAATGAGCAAATACCTTCTTATTCTTTTTCTTTTCTTCATGCCTTTTTTTTCTTGGAGTTGAGTTGTGTTACTTCTTTTTTTCTTTTCTTTTCACGCTTTTTTTTCTCTTTTTTCTTTTGGAGTTGCGCTGTTTTTGTTTTTTTTTCTCTCTTTTCGATGTTGGACTTTTCTCCTTCATTCTGAGGGGTGCCGAATTTGTTCCTCTTGTTTTTGGTCTCTTTTCCTTGTTTCTTATTTTCTGGGGCCTTGTGTTTTCTCTCTCTCTCCCTCGATCGCCTGAACAAGCCGCTCCGAAATAGATTCCTCCTTGTTCTTAGCCGCTTCTCTGATCGTCTTCGTGGAACCATGGTAACCCAATCGAAAACCATATCATGAACGATATGCCCAAGTTCTGGCACCAAATATGCCTATGTTGCGTAGCCATATACACGAATATGGCCATGTGCGAAATAGACATGTAATGTTCATAATGATAGAATATATAAAGAACAGGAATCTCAAAAACACGTAACTACTTCTTGTTCAGGTACGAAACCTTTTCATTAACTTTGAGTTAAAGGTTTCGACGTAAGGAGGAGAGACACAATCTTCTCTGCTGTCTTATTCATTTGGCCCCCAACTCGAGCGGCCCCCATCGGGCGCACGTTCGCCTCGCGCCTGCGAGCTCCAAAATCGATCCTTCTCGTTTGGTGTCTAAAACCCGACTCTTATTTTCTTCAAATTCTCACACAAACTTCCGCGTGCTTCCGGTGCGTGACGTCACCCGCACCTTGTCACCCAGTATCGTCTCGGACTGTTATGACATCTGAGTGACACCTCCATCCGCTCGCGCGCACCCGCGTTAACACCTGCTTCAATCTTACACCCAACCAACCCATGTGCTGAGCCGAAAGGTTCTCAGCCGAACTAAACTCAAAGGCATGAACCGAAATCCCTCGGCTATTTCATAACACTCACACCTCTTTAGAGTTAAGGAGAAATGACTCAGATATTTCTTCAGCATCTAACATTGCCCAGGTAAGTGGTACAAAGGTGCTGATGCAATCTCCTGTGTTACCACTTTTGACATCAACAGGGTAACCTGCCTGGCCCCTGACTGAAGCAAGGAAGACATTGGCTTCCTGTTATTGCAGAAGCACTGCACATGCCCCAAAGAAAGTCCCAGTGTGATGTCCTGATTGATGGCGCATTGTATTTGCAAGTACCAGATTCTGCACCCATGCAGACTGCTGATATGCACCCATCAAAGACAAAGATGGTGCAATCACCAGGGCACTAACAAATGTTGTGTATTTTTCACAGGTTACCCAAATGTAATTGGAATAACAGATCATCAACCACTAACAGGAATATTGGTTGACAGGAACCTTAGCAAAGTATACAACTCACGCCTCTTTAGAGTTAAGGAGAAATGACTCAGATATTTCTTCAGCATCCAACATTGCCCAGGTAAGTGGTGCAAAGGTTCTGATGCAATCTCCTGCAATCCTGTGACCACAGTAGAATCCCTTATTAGCTTATGCCTCACACACCCATCTTCCAAAGATGTCCACCTCTCAGACAATATAGATGCTGCAATGGAATTAGCCACCATCCAAGCAATGATGAATACTGGTGACATTAATGCTGACAACATTTAGGTATCGGGATGAATTGAACAGAGCTACGCAAATCTTATAAACTCTATAAATCAGGGATTTCCTTCCAAATGCTCTCTTACAGAACCTGACATCTGGGACTTCTGAAAGGTATGACAATGACACAGCGCTGAGAGAGAGACCTACTGTTAATAGGTGGAAGAATCGTTATACCTAAATCCCTCAGGAGAAAAGTACTACACTGCCTGCACTCAGCCCACCAAGGCATGGGCGTTATAAAAGCTCGCACTAACGATACAGATTATTGGCCTGGCACGAATATATGAAACTTTAGATCAAATTGCTCAATTTGTGCATTGCTCCAAGGCAGCTATCAAAACCCATCACCATGACCCAGAATGGCCATTCCAACAAATAGTGATGGACATATTCCACATTCGGCATGTAGCGTGCCTTGCCTGTGCAGATTTACTAACTGGCTGTCTCATTTTGTACCACTTAAAACCAGGTCATGCCAACACATCTAAATTAATGTTCATCTGTCAACAGCTGTTCCATGTATATGGCATTCCAGACAAACTCAGTACTGACAGCAGCTCCCCTTTCACCCCCAGCATATTCCAGGAATTCCTTCAGATGTAGTGTGAAACACAGATTGTCCTTGGTCATATATCCCCAATCCAATGGCTGGGTAGAATCAGCATTACGAAACAAAAATTCAATGGCCAGCATCACTGACATAGCCATTGCCTGAATGTCAAGATGTCGCAGATGGAAGAATACCTCACAAGTCAACAAAGGGAATGCTTGTGCCTACTATGGCAATAACAATGCCGAACTGAGCTGCCAGGCTTGCGTATGTTGCAGCAGCCATCAGAATGGCATCCCAAGGACCGGATCCCACCAGCTAAAATGCCCAGCATGGGGACAAACATACAGAAATTGTGTTAAGCCTAACTATCTACTAAGGGTGTGGCAGACTAAGAAACCAGGTCATTGGTTGGTTAGTTGGGTTTGATGGCATATCAGCCTTTGTAGGTTATTTAATGCCAAATCCATTTTTATACAAATAATCTGTTCAATTTCAAATAATTCAGTTTAGCATGAGTACAGTTTAATTGTCAAAAACATTTCTATTTCAAGCTATTCAGTTGAGTCAAATAGTTCTAATTCAACCAATTCAATTTAGTATAAGTACAGATTTTTTTTACACACAGATAAATGTCAAAACAATTCTATATTAAACAATTCAGTTTAGCGTAAGTACAGTTTCAATGTCAAAAACAGTTCCATTTCAAACAATGCAGTTTAGCATAAGTATGCAGTTTAAATGTAAGTACACAGTTTAATTGTCAAAAACATTTCTATCTCAAGCTATTCAGTTTAGTCATCAGTTCAAATTCAAACAATTCAGTTTAGCATAAGTACACAGTTTAGTTCTATTTAACCCATAGATAGGACTCTATCAGGTGCTACTACTCTGGGCTACAGTGAACTGGGGAGCAATGGCAATGAAGGGGTGCTCTGAATTCCCCAAACCTCCAGCATTACTGAAATCTCACCATTAGATTGGTTAGTGTCATATCCAGGACACTTGTTGGCAGGGGATCTTACCCATCTGCAGAAGTGCAGTCAGTGTATTCTATAGCCCCAGCTGACTAGGCAAAAGAAACCTGGTCAAGCAGTCAGAAAAAGCCCAGAGACTAATGAAGCCACCATGGACACACTCATTGCCCACATCATGTTCAACCAAACGATGAGCACATACACATCTAAAGACACAAGCCAAATAAGGGAAATAGATGCATTCCAGACAAGCTAAAGATATCTCCAATGACCACAGCTACAACCTAAACAAATATTACAATGCAATCCACACCCTTGACAGGCATACATCAAAGAGCAAGCATCAACCCCAAACACAACAAAGATAGAGAGCAACTACCAAGGAGCCTTAAAAAATTTTTTCCACCAACAGAACTCAACATTAATAAGCTCAAGAAATGGATCTTGGAACATTTTGCCAAAACAGCATTCAAAGACAATGGTGAATTTCCACCAATGTCTGGCCCCACCACCCACATCCACCTTAAAGAGGGAGCAGTCCCCAAAGCCAGACATAATTCAACTCCCATGCCTTTTCACTTCAAGGAACTAGTAAAGCAGGCCTTTGGGAAGGTGAAAAGGGGTATCATAACCCCAGAACCGGTTGGCATGCCCACTGACTGGTGTACTGTATGCTCAAAGATCGCTCAAAGTCAACCTAAAGAACCAGTCAACTTGACACCATCTCCTGCTTGGCCATTACAGATTGTCATGGACTTCTTGGAAACCATGGATAGTTAATATGCACTGAAAGGTAACTGGCTGGCTGATTTTATACCACTTAAGCCACAGACAAACTAATGCATCAAAGCTTATCTCGATTTGTGTGGCACCTCCAAGGAATTAAGCTGTGATGGTAGAACCCCTTCAAATCCCTCCCATCAGCTATCATTTGCGGCTTACTCTCAATCCAAAGGTTGGGAAGAGGTCACTGTCAAGTCAGCTAAGAGAAATGTAAATAGCAACACAGGAACCCAGGGATCTTTGGACAATGACTGCACAGCAAGAGCTATCCTTGAGTACAGGAATATGCCCATCCAGAACATCAGGCTATCCCCAGCTCAGATACTACTCCACCACTGGCTACATGACTTCATACCATCCCAATCAACATCCTACAAGCTGCACGCAAATTGGATAGCCGCAGCCCAAAATTGTGAGATGAGTCTATCTCATCAGAACACCCATCTCATAGAGCGATATAACCACACATTGCACACCCTATGTTCCCTGCAAAAAGGACAAACAGTTTCAGTACAATGACTGAGCACCTGCCAATGGGATACAACAGATCAGGACATTGAAACTCTTCCTAACCACCAATACTGGGTCAGGGTTGACAGGTTAGGTAGGATCACTTTGCAGAATTGCCAATTTCTCAGGAAGCTTGGAATACCTACAACTCCACTTCCCATTCTTAGTGCTTGGCCTGAACCCCCTAAATTGAATCTGAGAAGGTACCATAAAACTATGTGGTGGATTCAATAGGTTTCCAGACTTTTTTTGTACAGGCATTTAAAATTGTTGTAGACTCTTGAAAATTCAGTCTGTTATTGCTATACATCTTATGGGATGACTGACCAATTTGTATGATTGCAGGTTCAAATGAACAGCTACAGCAGCAATTGGAATACACCCTACTAAAGCCTGATTGTCACAGCTGGTGAATTTCAAAAATGCAATCTGGATGTGAGTACACTTTAGAAGAACAATATGCAATAAAATTCTGCTTTAAACTTGGAAAAAATGCCACAGAAACGTATGGAATGCTTCAATATGCTTTTGGAGCATCTTGCATGAATCGAGCATCAGTTTTTGAGTGGTATAAGAGATTCAAGGAAGGCAGGGAGTCTGTGAGGGATGATGAGAGGTATGGGAGGAGTAAGGAAGTCAGAACACCAGAGTTGATGGGCCAAACGGTTAGGGTTAGGGTTGAGGTTTTAAGGGAGTTCAGGAAGAGATTACGAGGGAAGAGGCCAGCACTCTTCAAATCGGGTCAGTGGCATTTCCACAAGGACAATGTACCAGTCCACAACTCCATCCTTGTCACAGACTATTTGACCAAGATGGGCATCAAGACATTTCCTCAGCCTCCCTATAGTCCAGACCTTGCTCCCTGTGACTTTTCTTTTATTCCCTAAGCTCAGAGGCTGTCGTTATGAGACAATTGAGGAGATGAAAGAGGCTGTGACAAAGGTCATTGACACACACACACACAAGCGGACTTCCATGGGGCCTTCCAGAAGTTGTTGGAATGGTACAACAAGTGCATGGCAGCCGGAGGAGATCATTTCAAAGGGGACTTGAGTTTCATGTGTGTAATAATCAATAAAAGTGCCCATACGAAAAAGTCTGGAAACTTATTTAATGATCCTTGTAATACACCGCAAACCATGGATACATCATTGACACACTCACCATCAAACATTGCTCAGCCACCTACAATGGGCATAGTCCATATTCATCATCATCATATCGCGCTGGTAGCACGGATATCCCTGACCCTCTCTTGCCACTCCTCCTTATCGTTCATCGCCCTAGGTAGGTCTTCAGGACAACATCCTGTATCCTCACATAGCTGCTGAATGTACGTTCGTGCTGGTCGTCCTGCTTTTGCACGGCCATGTGTGGGGGTCCATAAGAGTACATCTCTTATGAGTTCGTCCCTGCTTCTCCAGCAGTGTCCTGCATGTCTGGTTCGTCTAACTTGAATAGTTTTCGTGATAGGGGGCAGATGGCCGTACAGTTGGTGTCTTGTGGGGTGTTGCCGCCAGGACTTGTTCAAGATTGCACGCAGCATTCTTGTGTAATTGCCGTCTAGCTTCTTCTCCAGCCGTTTTGTTAGCGTCCATGTAGTGCAGCCATATAGCAGTATCGATGTGACCGCTGCCTGGAAGAAACTGCGTTTCATTTTATCGGTTAGGTCTGATTTCCATATAATCGATAGCCTATTGATAGCTGTCCATGCTTTCGTTAACCTGGTTTCGATGTCCTTTTCGGTTGATTCGACGCTGCTTCCTTGGTAAGTGAATTTGTCTACTAGTTTAAGAGGGGTTCCTTCTAGAGTGGAGATGTCCCCCGTTTGATTATATCACATATATTCCGTTTTGTGTGCATTAACATAGAGGCCTATGCTTGCGGCTGCTCGTTCCAAACTATGCAGTAATGTTTCAGCTTGGTCGGGTGTATTTGCCAGTATCGCTATGTCATCGGCGTAGTCGGCGTCGGTAATTGTTGTTGCGGGGTACCTTCTGCTTCTTTTCTTCGTCAGTTCGAAGCCATTCTCTCTGATTTTGTCAATCGATGTTCTAAGTACGTAGTTTAGACAAATGATAAAGAGGTACGGAGCCAGCGTGTCCCCTTGTAGTACTCCTGCTACAATGTCGAAGTATTCTGTGTCTCCATCTGGTGATCGTACTTTTACTTTGGTGTTTCTATAGAGAATTGTTATTGCCGCTACGGTTTCTTTAGGTATGCCGTACGCTAGTAGGATTTGTTCCATCTTTCCTCTGTGAATGGAATCGAAAGCCTTGGTAAAGTCAACAAATATTAATGTCGCTTGTAGGTTTTTTGCCCGTACACCTTCAAGGATTCTACGGATGGTTAATATTTGTGAGGTCGTAGATCTATTTCTTCGGCAGCCATTTTGGTTTTTCCTAAGTATGTTGTCGATTTTGGGTTCTATGCGGTTTCTTAGTAGGGCATTGTAGATTTTGGCTGCTATGGATGTAAGTGTTATGCCTCAGTAGTTTTTGGCTAATCCGAGGTCCCCCTTTTTAGGGAAGGGGAGTATGCATCCCTTCATCCATCTATCTATCGGATTTTGATTGTATACTGCGTTGCAGTGTCGGAGCAGTATGTCGTCGAATTGTCTGGTCTTCCATACTTCTGGGGGAATTTCGTCCAGCCCTGCAGCTTTCCTATTTTTAATTTTTCTGAGAACCGAGTCGAGTTCTTCTTGTGTGAACTGTCCTAGTTTAATGTCTAATAGTTTGCTAATTATTCTGGTGATTGGTTCATGTGTTATTTTCGGTGGGTTTCCTAGTAGGTTTTCGAAGTGCTGTTTCCACAGTTTTATTCTTTCTTGTTGGTTTGCTGCTTTCAGTTTTGCTTTGGCTGTGTTCTTTCTTCTACTCACTTCGTTTATTGTTTGCCAGGCTATCCTAGATTGTCTATCTTCCACCGAGTCTCTAATCTTATCTATCTGATTTTGAATGTATTCTGTCTGTTCCTTTATATATATGCCTGCTAATTGATATTGTGCCGTTTTTAGTTTTAAGGCATTTCTGTTTGTTGGGTTTTTTCGATAGTTTTTGGAGGCTGTTTTCACTAGTGCATGTTTTTCTCTCACTGCTAAAGTTTCCCATGGGACTCTATATTTAGTTTTGAGTTTTGTTGGAATGCATTTTGCTGCTGTCTCAAGGTGTGCATTGACGAAATTTTCATATTTGTCGTTTGGTGTACTTTTTTCCGTCTTTTCTTGTAGTGTTTCGAATCTGTTTCTTAATTCTAATACGTATTTATCTCTTATATCTCTGTTGTTCAATAGGGCCCAGTCATAGTGTTTGGTGATCACTGTTCGTTTGGCGTTTTTTCGTTGGCTTAACCGTATTTTTGCCGTGACTATTCGGTGATCGGTGGACACACCCTCAAAAGAGGAGTATGCCTCGCAATTCATTGCACTATTTTTCCATTTTTTGTTCATAAGGACGTAGTCTATCTGAGCTTCAGTATTGTTTGCATCCGTATATGTCCATAGTTTGCCCTCCCTTTTTTGGTAGTTTGTATTGAGGCATGCTAATCTATTTTCTATCATGAAATCTGTTAGATGTTGCCCATTCCTATTTGACGTGTTGTGGAGGCTGTATTTGTTGTTTCCGTTTTTCCCGATTTGGGCATTCATGTCTCCGCCAATGACTAACATGTTGTGTTTCGGGATGCTACGCACTAATGAGGAAATAGTCCATATTACTCCTACACAACCAGTCAGGTTTAAAGGAATTCATCCCAGATTTAAAGGAACTCATGCCCTCCCTCAAAAGCCATTACCCATGTGCAATAGAGGTGGAGATGTAGAATAATAATAACACTTACCGCTATAAGGGTCCCAGCTAGTGTCCAGCTGGCAGACAAAAATAAAACAGGCTCTAACCCGATACAGTCCCTTTTATTTTCAAATTTGGGGACAAAAGATACAAATCAAATTTTAGTGAGCATGAAGCCCTAATCTTTTTGTAGGGGAGGCGAAGAGGAGTGGTCATGCTGGACTATATTTTCTAAGGGACCCTAGCTTGCCATATTCGCCAACCCAGATACATAAGAGAGACATTCATTGACATGCGCACTGCATTCACCAAAATACTGCATTCAATCTCTGAGAATCTACTTAAAACACTGATGAAAGGAATGATTTATTTATAATAAGAACATATGTACAAAAAATGACAATGATGGGGAGAAAAACCGCCAAATATATTGGTAAAAACAAGGAAAAAACCCTGTTTGGTTACCCCCCCACCACCACCATCTATGAGATAGAAAGCTAACGGTTTTCCTGTATTTGCAAGGATTGAAAACCAGCCGTACTATCCCTATGTGGGGAGCAGGTCTAAGATACTGGAACAAAAGAAACACAAGGAAGGGTACGGAAAGGAATGGGTAGCATGGATTATAGTAATGTGGATCCAAGATCTTCAGAAAAAAAGGGACCGGAGGAGGGGTTAAGGTGATAAAAAGAATAGTGGGTGGGGAAGATCTTGGAGATTAATTAAGTGACAGGATCAATGACACACCTCATACAGCTAACTAGGGAACAAAAGGGGGCAAAATTTCCTACTTACCAGGGGTGGGGTCCTGAAGGACTTGAACCATCATTGCCATGCACAAGAAGAGGAGGTAAGGATGACTCAAAGTTGCTCCCTTTCGTACAACCAGGCTTGCTGCATGCACCCACCTTTTGTTGAATATTATGCAGCTGAAGCATTTTCTATCGCATCTAATTTTGATTCTAAGCTGATGCCTAAAGAACATTATCAGATCATGATGAGAAAAGTTTGCACCTTCATACAATCCTTTCTTTTATGTCATCCAAATCACCATTCTAGCTACAGCTAGGATCGCAAGAAACACAACATATGGAGGGTCAATATTGTCCATGATGTGAGCAGCGTGAGCTGTTTGGAATCAATGTGAGTTGTCCACTCTCCAATGTAATTCAAAAATGGGCAAACCCATTTGCAGTAGTAGAAGGTGTGCAAAGCTATTTCTTCTAAGCCACTGCTGCAGCGGAGGCAATTGGGCATGTTTGCCAAGCCTGCTTTGAAAGCCCAATCGGCAAGGAGCAACGCATTCCATGTGGGCCGCTAGGTGAGTGAGAACTTGTTGGGAGCAAATCTTACCATGCGACCAGCCGAATCACTCCTCGAGATGATCTGAGGTGGAGCTCACCACTAAATCCTGATATAGTTCCTTCTGAGACTGAGAAAAGTCACTGGATTCAGGAAGGTGATGAAGGGTCATGCAGCATTCGGGTAAGAATGGTGTTTCTCGTTGGCCTACAACGCTCCTCAACCTTGGGGCAACCCCCAAATGAGGAAAGGCTTCCCTCACCTTCAGAGCCCACACCATATCTCTTGAAAAGGATTGACCCTAGAAAGTTAATCTTTTGGCGAGCTAATGGCTCTCCAGATCAGGCTTTCCTATTGTAGAAGTCACTGCTCTAACATGCAGAATAAACAACAGTAATAACATTTACCAGCTCAGTGGCCCCAGCTACTGTCCAGCCGGAAGACAAAAAATAAAATGGGTGTTAACTCAATACTGAGCCCGTAACATGACTGAAGCAAGCAAAATATATACACAAATATAGCCATTTGCTGGGCCAGCTACCAATCTCTGTCCAGAGAATGGACTTAGCCATTTGCGAATAATGGAATGCCCCAATGTCCATATAATCTCATCGCTTTTATGCAAATGAGTGCTGACTCATAGCTATCAATCTTTATGAAATAATACCAACACCCATAATGTGTATGTTGATGACAAACCTGTCTATGGACTATCAGGCTTCAACCTTCCCACCACAATTTGGAGAGGAATCGTTTCAGTGCCACCCAAGGGAGGGAGATTGTGTCGGCCAGCAAGTTGATCAGGATGCTTTCACACCTATCCAACCTGCAAGCTCCCCACCCAAACTTATCTATCTTGGGAGTCAAGGGATTGCATTCCAATCATCTACTAGAACTAATCGCTTTGGAGTGTCAATTAACAGCCCCATCTGCCGAAAGAATGAGTGTCTCTCACCAGTGCAACTGGGTGTATAAACCATCAGCAACAACCAGCCAGGCCCTGACATCTGCAAAGACAAAATTGACAATCACATTAAGGCTGCATCCAACTAGCAGAGACCCCAGTCCTGCAGTGGCTGCCAAATGCTGTAAAGACCACAAAGTCGTCCTCCAGCATCTGACAGTCCTCTGTGCAAGTGAAGTGAATCTCCTGTACTGCACTAAGCAAGTGTGCACATTTGCTTGGATCCCTCAGTCCTCTCACATTCAAACTGGCAAGGTTTAAAGTCATTCTGACCCACTTACCTATTCAGTGTCAATGATGGTCTGGAAATCCTTGGGGGTGGGGATACTGATGGTTTGCCTCAGAGAGCCGGTGCTGAGTTGAGTTGTAACTTGGCCATCTCTGGACACACCTCTAACATCGATGGGGTACTGCACCTTTAGAGATCTATAAAAAGAGGGATGAATATGAATCAGGACCCGTCCCACACAGAATGATAACATTTTTTTCAAGGAGGAGTGCTCCAATTCCGTCACCTTACGCCCCTGTTGGTGTGGGCAGACTTTTCTAGGAAGTTCCTTACACCCAGGATTTGGCTGCCAGCCAAGTGGACAAAGATGGTCACCATGGGTGCACCCTTAAATTGAAAGGATTGGAAATTTTCTTTTTTTTGACTTTTTAAAAGTCTAGTGGCAGAGTGTCTTTCAGAGCTGGAAATTCAAAATGGCCTCCAGCTCCATAGAACACAGAGCCACTGCCATTCAAAATAGTTCTTTGTTTTCATCCAGCTAAACTGATTTGGTTTTGTGCTGGCTTTCAGAGTTCTTTGCAGATGAAGTGCTTAAGGGTATGTGAGCCTCAGACTGTGAGTGGTGGAACAGTTCAGACGAAGAAAAGGAGGGGAGAGTGAGAGAGGGGGAAGGTGCACGTGGGGTGTGAGGAAGGCTGATTTGATGGGGTGTTGTAGATTGGTTTCTTGCTGGTGGGCGAGTTGTTGGGATTGTTCTCGATGGGGGTGTTGTTGGGACTGTTCTAGATGGGGATGTTATTGGGGTTGATGTTGTTGGGGCAGGAGGTTGAGAGCATTTTTTCGAAGGAGGGGGTGGTATTGGGGAGGTGTGTTCGAGCAGAATTTTTTGTAATGGCTTTAGCAACAGGGCTGGGTTTGTTACTTCGATCACTGTTCCTTTTAGTGGTTTTTCTTTTGTGGTGTCAGTAGTTTTGGTGTTTTTCTGGGGCAGGTTTATGTGAGGTGGCCGTCTGCTTACAGTTCCTGCAGTGTGGCTGCGTGCCCTCTACCACCACCATCATTTGTCTTTCCCAGATAAGTATGGTATCTGGGATGGCTTTGAAGACTTCCCTATTCAGACAAATCTGGAATACTGTCCTGGCAGCAAACTGCAGTTGTGATATATTGTCAATGTGGCCGTAGGTGCTGATGAATAAGGCCAAGACATCACCTGTAAGGAATGCCAGGGCATTACAAACTGTAACACAGAGTCTCCTGGTGCCCATGTATTCCAGCTAAAGCCAGAAGAATTTTGTCATGCTCCTTGCATTTTTTTCAGCCTGCTCCTCCATTGGTAGCAAGACATACCATGATGCAAAACTGTGTCTGCAGAAATATTGGCATGGAATGCCAGCTGTATGGAGGAGTTCTTCAAATCTGTCTTTTTTTTTTAGCCCTGTCAGCCTCCTGGTTTTGAGATTGGTGACAACCTGACATAGGATTCAGGGATGAGCAAGATGATATTGGCCTGAAAGTATTGGGCATACTTGCCCACACTATCCCTCTTGTAATCCTCTGGACTCTTCAGCTGGATTTTCCAGGAGGCTGGTGTTACTGAGGGACTTGAGATGTTTTGTTAAGGCGGGAGGTATTGGACTGGATGTGGGAGCCGTTTCACTGGACTTTTGCATTGAGGGGACCAGGAGAGATGGCCAATTAGTCCTGCTTGGAGAGGCACTCCTGTTTTTATGGTTGGCTGATTGGGACCTTGGTCTCCCCTGTTCTTCTGACTTGGCAGGGAAGGCTTCTGCAGTGGTCAAGGATGTTGGCTTGGCTACTGTTCCGGTTCTGGCTATGGTTGGGGGAACCAGTAGTTTAGGCTTTGGGGAAGCCTTAAATAGGTCCTATGAACCATTTGGGAATCCCCCTGGAGAATCCTCCATGGTTGCAGGAGGCAACCAGGAGGGGAGCATAGCTTATTGATAGCAGAAGGGACCTATCTAAATGAAAAAAAGAAAAATGGCTAATCATAGCTGTAGGAGCCCTTACATATGCAAAAAGATCCAGCAGCTATACATCAGCAAAGCAGCCTATTTCGATGTAGGGATAGTGTTTAAAGACTTCCCAAATTCTGTGGCTACAATATCAACCCAAGCAAATATGGCAATGCAATACACCCCTCAGCAGACATACATCAAGCATCAAATTGCAGCCCCAAACCCAATGAGGGTGGAGAGCAACTGCTGACACGCCCAAAAACACCTTTTCTCCTAATGGAATAAAATATAACTAGGCTCAAAAATTGGCTCTTGAAACATTTTGCTAAAACGGCATTAAAAAACAATGGAGGATTCCCACCCATGTCTGGCTCTGCTGTCTATATCCACCTCAAAGAGGAAGCAGTCCCCAAAGTCAGATATAACCCAATTTTCACTTCAAAGAACTATTAAGGCAGGCCCTTTGGGAAGATGTGAAAAGAGGTATCATAACCCCAGTACCAGTTAGTATGCCCACTGATTGATGTAGCACTATGGTAATTACTGCCAAGAAAAATGATAGTCTGAAAAGGCATCTTTACATTAAAAAAGGATTGAGTAACCTATTTCGCCCCAGACTGGAGCAAAGAAGGAATGGGCTTCCTACTACTGCAGAAATATTGCTTGTGCACCACTGACAAAGCCACAGTCTGTTTCCCTGAAGGCTGACACCTGATATTTGCCGGTAGCAGTTTTGCATTGATGCCAAACGCAAGTACGCACCTATTCAAGGTGAGGCAGCAGAAATTGTGTGGGCGTTGGAAAAATGTTGCATGTTTGTAATGGGTTGCCCTAACCTCATAGTGGTTACAGATCATGAGCCACTAAAAGGATTACTTGGCAATAAGGACCTTAGTAAAATTCAAAACCCCTGATTATTTAGGTTAAAAGAAAAACCCTCAGGTACAGATTCATCATTCAGCACCTCTGTGGGAAATGGCACAGAGTCTGTGATGCTGTCTCCTGCAACACAGCAACCATCTTGCAGGCACTCCTAAATGTATTCTTTGCTGAACCCTCTAAATAGACATCATAGAGTCTGATAACATGGACAACTGGGTTAAATCAACAACCCTATTAACAACATTCGGGGTGAACAACAACATAGAGCTCACCTCACCAGACATTATCTGTGTGGTTGGACAGAGTGTGACCCGCAATACAACAAGATGATAGAAACAATACGAAAGAGATTCTCAAAGACATGCAGCCTCACTGCACCTGAGGTCTGCGAATACTGGCAAGTGAGACCTTGCTTTAGTGTTGACGATGGATTAATGCACTTGGATCAAAGAATCGTCAATGCTGAAAAGAAATCCTTCACCACTGCAATGCCAAAATAGTAGAAAGGTATAACAGGTATACTCACAACTTTTGCTTGTTATAAGCAAGTGACACAGTAGCTATCAAAAGCCCACTCAATTGATGATTGGAACACTATGGGAAAAATCATTACTGTCCTACCAGATTGCCAATACTGGATCAGGAAGAATCACATTTAGGAACTGCCGTTTCCTCAGAAAGTGTGAAATCAAGACCATACAAACACCCCTACCAATAACCTCCACAAGCAATGCTTCACTCTTGCACCCTGATCTCCCAACATCTTCCAGTAATGACATGTGTGCAGCAATTGAACCCCCTAAAGAAGCCACATATACATCACCACACCTTCGATCATCGAAAATTCCTCAAGCTCTGTCCAGGTCATTACCACAGGACTCAAAGAATGGCATAGCCCTCATACAACCCTACTTATTCATGGGGTGGGGGAGGAGAAGGAAGATGTAGAAGTCACTGCTCTAATGTGCAGAATAAGCAATAATAATAATACTTACTGGCACAGGAGTTCCAACTAGTGTCCTGTTGGCAGACAAAAATAAAACAGACTGTAATTCAATACAATCCCAGCACTATTACTGAAACAAGCTGGTATAAAAATACACCAATATGTCCATTCTTGGGCTAGAAACCAATCACTGTCCTGCGAATAAACTTAACCACATGTGCACAATGGAATGCTCCAATGAACATAAAATATCTCCTTCCTCAGAGTTCTGGAGAGCTCACTTAAACTCGTAACTTAACTGGTTACGTGACTGAGTGCTGAAACTCAAAAATTTTGACAAAAAACATAAAACCAAATTAAGAAGGTGACATCTAAATTCTTTTTAGTTTTTTATCGCTCTACTGGTCAGTAATTGAGCACTTTTTGATTTATCAAATGCGTTTTAAATGATTGATTGTTCTCATCTATTTTATATATATAAGTAAGTAAAGTTGCCAACTGTTGTCAAGGGTGACCCGAAGGCTCCCTTTTCGATACCTACTCCACCAAGGTGTAGGAGAGGGCACTACTCCTTTACTTGGATTGTTCCACTTTATCCTTGACCCTTACCTTATAATGCTGAGTGTTAAGCAAGGTAGTATCAAGTACCATTTTTTGAGTCTTTGGTATAATTTGACCTGGGATTAAAACCAGGTCTCCCGGGCCATTGGTGAACACTCTAACCATAATGCCAATGTCAGGTTACATACATATATATACACACGTGTGCATTTATGAATCATCTGCATGAGCAGGATGTGACACAAGATTTGTAACATACTGGCCTTTGATCCATCCGTCAATCAAGGAACAGGTGCATCCGGTTGAAGATATCAGGGTATAACCTTGACTGTGGATGGGTTGAAGAAAGAAGCAGGTGGACGTCAAACAATTATATAACCCAGTGTGACAGACAGGTTCAGTTAGTTGGAGATAAGATGCTGTAGAGAGAACCAGCACCCAGCAGAGGGCAATGGGCCCTCAGGACCCCCGATTGAGCAGTCCAGCAGAACAAGAAAGAAGTACTGCTAAAGACAAAGGAACTGGGGTTAATATGTTGCAGTTTGTTCAGTCTCCAACTCACCTCTCACACATAACCCTTTCGCAACCATTTCGAATAAAGTGTGAGAGGTATATTTTTCTAAAGAAATGTGTTCGTTCGTTATTATTGTTGATTTTGTTTCTGCATGTATATGTGTATAGTTATATATGTATCACAGCTATATTACAGATCTATTTTTAAAATGGTGTTTATTAGATTTGAATTAAGAGTTTTCCTTCTCTGATACAGTTGATATACTAAGATTAAAATGTCCAGTCTGCCCTACTATCTACCCACAGTTGGAGAGAGAATAGTTGGACATACCTTTCCTTAGGGTATAAGCACTATGTAAAATATGAAGGGCCCAGCGTAGGATTTGAAATCAGTTCACTGTGTCCATTTTCTATTAACTATTGCACCACAAATGCCTCCTTACTTTATATATATATATATATATATATATATATATGCATGTGTGTGTGTGTATGCATTTATGTATCTATTTACTTACCCTTTACCCATTACACAAGGTAAATTTTTAAGTGGACTACAGCTGGTTTGAATTCAGAGTTTTCTTTTTAGACTCATTGCAATACCAAAGCTAAAGAACCCAATTTACCCTGCTATTTACCCTGCTAGTTAGGAGAAAGACATATGGATTCATGCCTTTGTTAAGGGCATTAGCATAAAGTGAAATGCAGACAAACTCATCCAGAATTCCAACCTGGTTTACTGAGTTCCTTTCCTATAGTGATAATCATATGCATGTCATCATCATGTCATGCTGCTAGCACAGATTTCCTTGATTCTCTCTCTCACCATTTGTCTCTATCATAAATCGTATTCAGCAGGTCCTCTAGACTACATTCTGAGCCCATACAGTGGTGTTATAGATAAGTTCTACCTGCTCGTCCAGGTGATGGAGTCCACAAGAGAATATCACTTATGAGTTTGTCCTTACTCCTCCAGCAGTGTCACGCATGTCTTAGTCATCTGATTTGGATGGTTTTAGAGATGAGTGAAAGGTGGCCATACAGCTGCTGTTTTGTTGGAGGTTGCTTCCAGAATTGTTCAACATAGCTTATAGCTTTCTTGAGCAATTGCCGTCAACTTTTTTCTCTATACGCTTAGTCAGTGTCCCTATGGTACATCCATATAGTAGTATGGACATGACCGCTGCTTCCAAAAAAATTATGTTTTATTTTATCGAATAGGTCTGACTTCCACGTGATCAATAACCTATTGATAGCTGACCATACCTTTGCTAGCCATGTATTGATGTCATTTTCCATAGATGAGACACTACTTCAAGGTAGGTGAATTTGTCCATTAGTTTCAGGGAACCACCTTTTAGTGTGGAGATGTCTCCTCATTGATTTTGATAAAAGCACATGTTCTCTGTTTTGTCTGCATTGACATAGAGGCCAATGCTACCTGCTACCTTCTCCAGTCTATGCAGTAGGGATTTCACCTGGGCGGGTGTATATGCCAGAAGCGCTATGTCATCAATATGGTCCACGTCTATGATAGTTTGTGTGGGGTATCATCTGCTTCTTGCTTTTTCCAGTGTGAAGCCATTTTCTCTCATTAAATCTATTGATGTTTGAAGTACTTAGTCTAGGCACATTATGAACAGGTATGGGGCTAGTGTATCCCCTTGCAGAACACTGCAACAATGTCAAAGAAGTCAGAGTCTCTATATGATGAGTGAACTTTTACTTTTGTGTTTTTATAGAGCATAATTTGTCTGTAATGGTTTCTTTGGGGGAGACTGTAGCCGAGAAGTATTTGTTCCATTTCCCTCTGTGTATGGAGTCAAATGCCTTAGAGAAATCTACAAATAAGAGTGTGACCTCGAGGTTTTTTGCACAGACTCCTTCTAAAATTCCATGGATTTTCAGAATTTGTGATGTGGATTGATTTCTCTGAAAACCATTTTGATTTTTCCTAAGAACTTTCTCAATTTCATGTTCAATGTGGTTAAGTAGCAGACCATTGCAAATCTTACCTGCTATGTAAGTGTTATACCTCGGTAGTTCTTGACCAACGCGAAGTCACCTTTTTTGGGAAATGGGGGGGATGCAGCCTTTTGTTCATCTGTCTATTGTGTTCAGGTTATATACGGCATTGCAGTATCGGAGCAGTATGTTGTCGAATTTCCTTGTTTTTTATATTTCTGGTGGTATTTAATCAAGAGCGGCAGATTTCCTATTTTTAATTTTTGTTAGTACAACATTGAGTTCCTTTTGTGTAAACTGTCCTAGTTTGATGTCAAGTTAATTATTAATAATTTTCATTATAGGTTTATCTGTAACTTTGGAGGATTTCCCAAGCAGATTAAAATTTTCTTTTGGCATTAAAAAACAAAAAAAAATATATAAATTTAAGTACATAAAATAGGACAGCAGAGTATTTAGGTTAAGAAGATGAATATAATTTAGAAATATTAATTTAAAGAATACTATTTAAATTTTTAAGATAAGTAACATTTGTGGAAAATAATGTCCAAATATGAAAAATAAAAATCTGAATTAAAATATGAGTGTAGGTAAATATGAGACATGCAGGTTTAATAAAAATGCATTGTTGTTTAAAATTCCTCCCTCTAATCCCATCATTGCAATATCATGACATTTTAAATTCTGCAACCTCTATTGAAAGCATGAAATAAATTGCCAATTCGAAATCAATTTTCCTCAACAAGCCCACCAATACCCAGTACAGAACCTTAGAACTCTCGATTTTCAGAACACTTTCCTTACTGCTGAGTTTGTTAAAAACCATACAAAAAAAAACAAAAACAAAAAAAAGCATAAAAACATAGAGATTTTTCTTTGTACTAGGTGAGTGTCTGGAATTTGACAAGTCTCAGACTGACTAATCAAGGGAAGGGCCTTGTTTTAAATCTGTTTTCTTCCTGGGTTTATGTATGCATATGCGTGTGTATGTGTGTTATAGTTGTGTACATATACAGAAAATTAGAGTGAAATTAGAACCTTATAATCTAGAGCCTTCAGCCCTATGCACTCGCCACTTATTTCCACTACCAACTTTTATTTGATAGGTTCTTCTTCTAGAAGGTTTGTTAAGAAATATCATTAACCTGGCATTTTCATTTTCTCAGCATTCAATCTGTAGCAATAATATTTTCATTCGCAGTATGTTATTTACCCAACCTTTCTATAACAGGCAGGATGTAACACAAGGTCATTTTTTAAAGCGGAGTAAAGCTAGTTTGATTTTAGAGTTTTTCTTCTCCTAAATTGATTGCCAAACCCAGTCTGCTCTACAATTTACCCACAGCTTGGTATGAGGAAAACAGATGGATTCATGCCTTTCCCAAGGGAATTAATGAGAAGAGAAATGCAAACAACCTTGTACAGATTTTGAACTCAGGTCACTGATTCCATATCTTAGAACAATAACCGTTACACTAAGTGTGCCTCCATTATATATTAAGAACTTTCCATATTTTTTCAAAATATACCATTTTTTTTGGTAGAGATCAGCAGAGAAAATGAAATTTATGAAACCTGTTTCAAATTTTGGCTGAGTCAGTTTGTGTTCATATTCTTGCTCTAGCAAAGTAGACTAGCTTGGTTGGCAACCAGTCTAGGAGAAGGGCAACCCTAAACTCAAACTTCTACTGCCTTGCAGCAGATTCATTCATAGAATCAAAGGCATTGAGACTAAAACTTGACATCAAACTAGGATCTGGAATCCCTGACAGCTGTCCAATGCTGTCTTGAACTTTTTTCTGGCAAATCTTGTAAAAACATTCTTTTCTTTTTTAATACTATTCGAACATTTGGCATTTCTTTACATTAATATATGGTGGTGGAGGAAACTTATTAATTTTAACAGTATGCCAACCTATCTAGAGTTATTTTGTACCTAATGGTTAGGGAATTGTGTATATTCATCTTTACATTTTTTGTGTAGCTGTTTCTTGAGAGTTTTTTTGCATATAATTATATAGTATCAAGTATTCCTATTTAATACAAATAATTTGCAAGCAGTTGTATTTTAAGTATTCCTATCAAATTGTCATTTATACACAATTTTGTGGTTTCAAATTGATTGATTGATTTTAACAGCATGTCAACCTGTTTAGGATTATTTTACGCCTTAAAGTTAGGGATTCGCATTCATTGTACATTCATATTTACAATTTTCTATGTAGTCTTATCTGCAGGGGATACAGTCAGCATATTCTAAGCCCTGATAGTAACTATTCTTATATATAATAATAATCCTTTATTTGCATATAATTATATGACTTCAAGTATTCTTAACCAATACAAATAATTTTCAAGCAATTATTGTGTTTCAAGTAACTAATTCCAAGGTTTCCTGACATTAATACTTCTATTTAATAATAATTTATTTGCACAGTTATGGTTTCATATATTCCTATACAACACTAATAATTTTCAAACAGATCAATCTGATTCATAGATGGGACCCTAACTGGTATTACCACTCTACATTCCTCAGATCATCAGAACTGGAGCTTTAACCTTAAAATACAATTTAGTGTCAAACCCAGAACACATCTTTTTGGGGAGGGTCTTACTCCCACAGCAGAGGATGCAGTCAATGCATTCTAAACCCCATTGATAGGGAGTAGGTTGGTTAGTGGTTAACAGCATGCAAATTCAAATCAATGAGCCCAATTAGAATTATAGCTGAGATAGTTTTGTTTAGTTTGGTTAGTTTGGTTTTAGGGCATATCAAGCATTGTTGGTTATTTAATGTCAAATCCAGTTTATACATATATATTAAAGATATCTTTTATTTGTACACAGTTGAATATTTTTAAATATGGCTATTCAACAGTAACAATTCAATTAAACACCAGTCATTTGTTTACACACAATTAAATGATCAAACAGTTCTTTTTCAAACAATTCAGTTTACCATAAGTACACAGTTTAAATGTCAAACAGTTCTATTTGGGCCTATCAGATGCTTCTACTCCAGGACAGAGTGGACCTAGGAGTGATGGCAGTGAAAGGGTACTCTGCATTCCCCAAAGTTCCAGCATTACTAAAACCTCACCACCAGATTGTTTAGTATCATATTCAGGACACTTGTAGGGGGAGTCTTACACCTCTGCAGAAATGTAGTTGGTGTATTCTGCAACCTCAGCCAACTAGGCAAAAATCAATTTGTGTTTACATAATACTAAGACCCTTGAATCCACCTCTTCTTCTTTTCAGATATAGTTAACAAAGTAGAGCTCTTTAGCCTTGGTTGGCAACCAGTCAAGAAGAAGGACAACTCTTAATTCAAAACTAGAGAAACAGCAGAAAGTTCAGCATGAGACTTTAATTGATTAAATGATTGGTATCAAATGGAACTGGTCAGAATCCTTTAAAGATTTTGTAAATACATGCTCTCCTCCTCGGGGGGGTTGAGCACTCTTGTGTAGGAATTACTGGTTGTCATGCGCATAATGCCAAGCTCTTCTAATGAATCATGTACTTGGTAGTCATTAAGCATATATATATAAACAAGTTTGCTGGCGGTTGTGCAGTAGGATATCTGGCTGGCATGAAGTCAGCTGGGTTTCAATCACAGCTTCAAGCATCTTGCATGTTTAGCCACACTGATGAACTTAGATACAATGAAACAGCCTCTAACCAAAACACACTTGTAATAATCCTCAGCTAAACATGAACTGAATATTTTCACTGGTCAAAATTAATCAGCAGATTTTGAATTAATGTTACCAACCTGAAAAAAAAAGTTAGTAATATCATTTTCTAAACCCACCTTGTACACATGAAATATTTTAATAATTTTGCTCAACATAATATAGTTGAGAGATATTTTTTTAGCAAAAAATCTCATCTTTATCTAATTTTAAAAATTCCGATATATCCAAATCTATATCCATGTTTAGAATTCACAAAGGCTTCTAAAATTTGCTTGATGATAAGAGGATGTGTGGTGTAAACTAAAAATTATTTTTTTCTATTTTACAAGTGTAGATTTTGTTGAATAAAATATATAAATGCTTTATATATTCAGATACAGGGGTTTGTATTATAGACGAGATGACATAGTACAGAAATAAATATGCTATCTGACATTGGCTTTAACTCACTCAGCACATATATAAGTGCCAGAAGGCATCTTAGTGTGTGTTAAAAAAGTTTTAAGATTTTGGAAATTATTCAGAATTGCAAGAGAAAAACTCAAGTGGACAAATTTGTTCTTTTTCAAAAAAAAAAAAAAAAAAATTTCTTTAGAGATTTTAATTAAATTCCATTCCATTTGAACATGTTCAAGTGCTCAATTCATTACAGTTAAGATGTTGGGTGGGTCTTACATTCCAGAAACATTCAACAGCCTTATTATCCCTTACGACATTGCCTTTCCAGACATCTTACAACTCCAGACATGTTTTTTCTCTTTGGAAGAAATAGCAGTTTTTTCCCTGTTTCTTTTCAACCAATCATTGTATCTCTACAATAGATGGTTCTTTTTTTCACTGCTTCACTTTGACCAATCAATGCATCTCTACAATACTGTTTTTATTTTTTCTGTTTCTCTTCAACCAATCAGTGTTTCTGTAACATCTACTTTTTAGCTCTGTTTTTCTTTGACCAATCGCTGTGAGTATATAATGTCTGCTTTTTAAAATTCAGTTTTGCCTTTGACCAATGATTTTGTTAAGATGATCTCCAAGTTTAGTCTAGTCTGGTATAAGGTCAAATGGGAGGAAAATTTATAGGGTTAAAAGATTCTGTTCTTCTGTCTAAGGATTGACTTTCATTGTGAAATCCTGAATTATTTCACAAAATGTTTTTATGATGAATGACTGATTCTATCTTCTTTGAATTTATGACAAAGTGGTTTAATATGATCTTCCAGGTTTAGTTCAAACTATCAAGCTTATTATTCTCTATCTCATATCAACTCCTATTTCTTATAAATAATGTAGCAAAGGGCTATGGTGCTGAATGCTTGAAGGTTGTCTTTATATGTTTGTTGTATCTGAGTATTCTAATTCACCACTAACATTATTTGAATGAAGGATAACAACTCTGACTCTTGTAGCAGAGGAAATATACAATGATTTAATATTCCCTCATGCTAGATAATGTAAGAACAATTCACAATGAATAAACAAGAATATCTTATTGCTTGAACAAAGTAAATAGAATGAATACAGAAATGACATGAAATGCTAAAAGAGTACATTATAAAGAAAAGTCCTATAGTGTTGAAAGAATCTTTTGTAAAAGTATAGAGTCTTTAATTACATACATGAAAGAAGACTTACATGATTTAAATGTGATATCATATTTCATGCAACATAAGGTTTATTGGGGATGCAAGCCCTGTACATGAAGACAGGAATGCACACATTCGTATATGTTCTTTAGTAGTCAAGGCAGAAAGAAGGGATTTGACCTTTCCATGTCCTTCTTTTATATGCTACTTTGGCTGTGCCACCTAGTGATCATTAGTTGCACTATCTGATTAAAACAGGAAGTAATAACATTTTGTGTCTCCTTGTACCAATCAGCAGAACATGTTGTCAAGTTGGGATAGAATCCTGCAATAATAAGTCTGGGAAGTCATTGTATTCTGAGGATGATAGGAATAAACATTGAAAAATCAATTAAATCAATTTCTGTTTGCTTATTAGATATACTTTATATACCTATGTTGTATTCCTTTGTTGTTGTTTTCATTATTATCTTACTCTTTGCAAGTTTTCCACATCAGTTTTAACTGATTTACTTTCACTATAGTCTAGGTGATAGGAAGTTTCCACAGGTCTTCAAGTCTCTTCTAAGTATTCTAATTTCAACAGTGCTATGGTCTAGATGGTCTTGATTCTGCTTTTGATCTCCAGTTCCCCCATTCTCTTTTTCAAGGCCTTTGTGGATTGTTCCAAGCACTCTAACTACAATTGGTATCACTGTCACCTTTATGTTCCACAGCTGTTTCAGCTCTCCAGCAAGATCCAAGTATTTGTCTATCTTTTAGCTTTCTTTTATTTTTACTCAATGAAGCTGTTTGCATTTCATGTAGTGTTATAGGTACAATAATTGGGGAGATTGGGATTTTTAACCTTGGTATGGGTACCAGTTTATAAGAAGGAAAACTCTGAATTCAAACCAGCTTTACTCCACTTAAAAATTGACCTTGTGTCACATTCTGCTTGTGTTAAATAGGTTGGGTAAATGTTACATATTTGACCTTTGATAGGCCACATAAGTTATATGGATTTCAAAACCGGATGCACCTGTGTCTTAAGGTAAACAAAAGACAGCAGAAATGCCACGTGAATTGTGTGTGGGGGATGCTGGCTGGAAGAGTAACCACAAAGTACATGGGCATCTGAAAAATATATAACAACGGAGGATTTTGACCCCAGGGCAGTGGGCAGAGCAGGGAGAGAGTCTAGATGTCACACTGCACTGGCTGTGGGCCAGATAGTCCCAGGTTAAGAGTCACGAGACTCACTAAGTCAAAAGTGGATATGATCTCAGAAGAAAACAGGAGCACCTTACAAAGGCCTCAATAGTTGAACTGATCTGCATCAGTCTTGTGAAAGAAGAACAAAAAAAGATGATTAAATGTTTAATGTTGGCCTTGTGTCAGCCTTGTGGAGGCAGAGTGAAAAAGAGAGGCTCTCTGTAGATATTGTATCTCAACCTTGTGTAAATCTTAGTGGTCCCAACTTTTTCCTCTCACAACCCTGTTGACTATTGCATAATAACCAAAAAAGAAGTTTAAATTTTTACACATAAGTGTTGCTGTCTTTCTTCTTCTCCCAGTAGACAACATAAATACATATGAAATGATATTATTCTAAGTAAGATTAGACAATAATTCACTTTTCTTCAGCTTCAATAAATCATAAACTACCAAACTATGGAAAGTTCAAAATACAACAGCTAGGTTGATTTGGATATGTAGAAGATTGAAGCCATTTAAGACTGTCATTGTCAAACTACATTTAATTGAAATAGAAGAAAGAATATTGTTGACAGTTTTAATTACAATATTCAAATTCAAAATGACATATGCCTTTATGAACTCCATGCTTTGATTAATATGCAAGATTTCGAGAGTTTGATTATAAAATTTCTTCTTATGAACATCACTCCGAGATACAGAAGTTTGGGCAATAAAACACTGCTTAAATAAATTGACTTTTGACATCTGAAATATTCAAACATCAGCAGGTTTTAAATTTTGGAAAATAAAAAAGTTTCTTGTTTCTTGATTTTAATACTTACATAGACTTGGTAAATAGATACATTTTGTAATTCCATCTCCTTCCCTGTGTTATGTAAATAACCTATTAATAAGTGGTATACCTTAAGTGGTGTAACAGTTAGCGAGCTAGACTAGCAGATCATTTTTGTTAGTGCGTTTGATTCTCACTAAGTGATCAATAAAAACTTGAAAAGAAATTGGGGTAACTGGAAAGCAAAGGGAGAATCAAGATTATAGGGACCACTGAACTGCTGAGATCAGCTAGAATACTTAGAAGAGTCCAGGAAAGCTAAGGAGCCTTCAGTAAAGATAGCTAGTTATTAATGGAGTAAAATACTCATAAAGAGCTAATAATAATCACTGGTAGGATTTATCAGACAAATTCATCAAACTTTAATTTATTTTAGTGATACAGTTGGCAACCATAGTCAAGAGCGACCCGAAGGCTCCCTTTTTGATAGCTACTACACCAAGATATAGTTGAGGGCGCTATTCCTTTCCCTGTATTGCCCCACTTTACCTTGATCTGTACCTTATAATGCTGAGTGTTAAGCAAAGAGGTATCAAGTACCATTGTTTGAGTCTTCGGTATGACTCAACCTAGGATTGAACCCAGGTCTCCCAGGCCATTGGCGAACACTCTAACCATTATGCCAATGAGCCGGTTAGTATTCAAATACTTAACACATATTAGGTATGATAAAAAAGGTATCAGTTCTGAAGTTGCATCAACCAAGACAAATATATACAGTGAATGAAAAGTTCATTTTATTTAAAATTTATCCTTGGAATTCAGTACACTTATTCCAGTGACTTTTCCATTGGTTGAAGCATCCCCAAAACTATTCTTTCGATATGGCATGAAGTTGCAGCATCATATATCTTTTAATTTTCTCCATGTGCAACTGTGGTATTGTCCCTACTCACCAGACACTTAGGTAGATGTAACTTTTTCTTGTTTCCTCAAGTGAAAATTCATCTTAAAGGTAAGATTGAAGCACTGTGTTCTACCGAATATGAAAGACAGCAAAATACACCATCATAGTTTCACAAAATATCAGAAGAGTTTCAGAAGGGGTGCTTTGACCAATGGAAAACATATTGGAATAAGTATGTTGGATGCCAAAGAGGCTATCATTAAAGAAAATTGATGTTTTATTAATTGTTCATTTACGTCTCAGTAAATGCTGTTTCAGTTTCAATAGTTTTTTTTAACCAATCTTGTATATATATGCATTATGTTGTAAATGATTTTATGATAGAAATTCATTATTTTCTATGATGAGTTATAATGAGAAACATTATTGAAAGAATTGGGTTATTTTAGTATGGCATGAAGTAAGAAGCATGGAGAAATCAGTGAGAATTGAACTCATTAGTAAAAATCTCCAAGCCTAGTTTGCTAACCACTGCATTATAAAAGGCACCCACATATAATAATGAAAAGATATTCAAAAGTTCATATTTTTTAACAAATATTAGCATTCAAAATTTACCTTGATCTATACTATAGGTTTGGCTCCAGTGTTAGAGGAGAGGATTGAAACTGAAGAGAAGGTAGTAAAACCAACTTTAGAAAACTGAGATAGTTAATTGGTTGATTTTACTGCATGTCAATCCTTACTGGGTTATTTCATGCTGAAACCAGGTTAAGTATTATAGTTTCCAATTATAAATGGTAACCTTGTTGACAGGGCTTAAAAACACTGACTGAATCCTCTGCAGAGGAGTAAGAGGATCACTCTAAAAAGAGATATCCTACATCTGGTGGTGAGGCTCCATTTCTGAGATTCTGGGGCATGTAGGGTTACCTCTTCATTGGCATTACATCCAGGTTGACTATAACCTGAAGTGACAGTACCTGCTAAGGTCCCTAATATTGGTCAAATAGATCTGTTTGAAAATTATTTCTATTAAATAGGAATAATTGAAACTGCCGAATTATTTGCAAATTATTTGCATTTTGAAGCTATAATTATTTATATAGGATTATTATTAGAAGTAGTATTTATTTAAAACCATATAGCTGTTTGCAAATTATTGGTATTAGTAAGGTATACTTGAAATCAGGTGACTGCATGCAAATGAATGATTATCATCAAATAGAAATAGTTACTTTAAACCATTTAATTGGATAGAAATTATTCACATTAGATAAAAATACTTGACACCATCCAACTGTGTTCAAATCATTTTTATTAGATAGAAATGCTTGATATATGATTGTGAGCAAATAACTGATTATAGACAAATAATAAAAGATAAATTAAGAAGAAAATACAATGGAACAATGAAAATATAGTTATAATTACAATCAGACATTTACAATGTTGGTTGGTTGTTTGGTTTTTATCAACCTTTGTAGGTTATTTAACGCCAAATCCATTTTTATACAAATAATCAGTTCTATTTCAAACAATTCAGTTTAGTATGAATACACAGTTTAATTGTCAAAAACATTTCTATTTCAAGCTATTCAGTTTCATCAAAGTTTTAATTCAACCAATTCAGTTTAGTATAAGTATAGATTTTATTTACACACAGTTAAAGGTCAAAACAGTTCGATTTTAAAAAATTCAGTTTAACATAAGTACAGTTTCAAAGTCAAAAACAGTTCCATTTCAAACAATTAGTTTCAATGTAAGTATAAAGTTTAATTGTAAAAAACATTTCTATTTCAAGCTATTCAGTTTAGTCAAACAGTTCTAATTCAAACAATTTAGTTTAGCATAAGTATGCAGTTTAGTTCTGGGAGTGATGGCAATGAAGGAGTGCTCTGCATTCCCCAAAGCTCCAGCATCATTGGAACCTTACCATCAGATTGTTTAGTATCATATCCAGGACACTCATTGGGGAGGGGGTCTTACCCCTCTGCAGAGGTTCAGTCAATGTATTCTACAGCCCCAGCCAACTGGGCAAGACATTTACAAATCAAATGAAATAATCCATAAGGAGTTGATATGCTGTTTATTAATAACACACTAAAACTCCAAATCATTATGATTATAATCAAATACTTGCAAATTAATAAGATTTCAACATAGAATAATTAATTAATAATTAATAAAATTTCAATATAGAATAATTGATAAACTGTTAACTAAATGAAACCATAATGTATAATACAAAAATCCACTTTACAATCATTTTTAACAAGTTAACAATTCATAACCTTAGACAGATCTGTTTCACCCATAGATGGGACTCTAACAGGTTGAACATGTATTATTTATGAGATAATCACTATATTAACATCTTTGTAATTACCTATCTACCAACCTTTGTCCTCCAAATTTGGTGTGCGTCATGTTAATGGTTTGAAAAGAATGGTCGATTGGTTTTACAAGCTAACCTTTGTTAGATTATTTTATTCTGAAAACATTATTGTTAAATTATTGTCTCCAACTATATTTGGTATGATAATGTGTCATCACAATTATTTTAAACAGATAAACACTTTATACTTAGTTGCAATACCAACATATTGATGTACCATATATTGTGGCAAACAAATTGACTTTTTAAGCCTGAAAAAAATCTTTACAAATCTATGGGTTGACTAACATGGCAAAGCTAAAATCCAAACCTTTATCGCATAATGGTCAATCAAGGGGACAGTTCTTCTAACAATCGATATACACCAATTACTATAACTCCAACAGATTGCCACAAACATTTCCAACTTAAAATTGTATTTAGTGAATATTTCTAATAAATTAACACAAAGATTAATATGAAATAATAAAACTGTAATATAATTAAGTATTATATTAATGCTATAGCACATACCATTTCCAATAGCTGATGCACACACTATAAACACAAACCAGAACATCACAAATTTGGGCAGCCAGTCAGACAATTATTGTATGTTGTTTATCTTTGCAATTTCATTACACAAATTGTGAATTAATATGAATGTAAGTTCTAATGTATGATATTTGCAGGTTTCATATATTTTTCCTGTTGTGTATTGTATGCTTGGGTGAGAGTTGGGGGTCAATCTATACAGCAGGTGAAGGTCTAACAGAATTTTGAGCTCAAAATCTTGAGGTCAATTTATAAGCCAGATCAACTTGTACAATGCAATTTACAGTAGTTTAGAATTATTTTAAACCTTACCTCAAATAGATATATTTAACCAAAAGATAGGACTCTAACAGATTACCACCACTTCAGGTGGAACTGGGAGTAGAGACAATGAAGGGGTGATTCCACACTTCTCAGAGCTCCAGAAATAGTGCATCCCCATGCGGTTTAGTGTTATACCCATGACAAAACTTACGTAGATTAGATATTATTTTTTTATATAAAAAGAACAAGCATAAAAATCAATCAATAAATAATAACTACTTCAAAGAAAAAATAATAATAAAGCAGAAATACTTCTGTTTATTGTCAACAGGGACAAGAAAAGACCCCATAATTAAAAAAAAAAAAAGAAGATAATCAAGAAGTATTTTATATTTGTCTCTGCCTCATCTGTGAGGGTTATTTGGAAAAATTGTTTGTTAGAGAGAGGAAAAGGCACTGGCATATTTATTCATCTATTGGCAGAAGTGTAAGAACTGGCTTAAGCACGAGCACTGAATGGGAAAGCATCCAACGTATCATTAGATCTGTGAGAGGCGAGGCACTGTGTTCTGCCAGACACAATTAAATGAATGTTACTGCCCCAGTACAGAAATCTCCGGCAAGACAACACACAGTGGCTGGTTCCCTGGTTTCCAAAGATAAAACCGCTGGAGAGAAATCAATATATGAAGAAGATGAAGTGGAAATCATGGAAAAGTGATTCCTGCAGCATAGAGAAATGATTTTAGAAAATCATTTGCTTTCACAGATGGTGAACAGTAAGATAGACAAGAATGGTGAATGGGTGGAATTGTGGTAGTGTGGTGTTAGGTGGATAGTGGGCAGGTGTAAGTAATATTGATATTGGTAGCCAGAATTTGTGTACATATATATATATATATATATATATAGAGAGAGAGAGAGAGAGACAGAGAGTATTGCCTATAAATAAGTGCATTGCTAACAATTTTTTTATAAATGTTAATTTTCTTCTAAGTCAAAGATACCAGAATTTTATTATTTCTTGCTGAATAATATACAGTCAAAATGGATACTTTTTACTTATTATTCATTGTCAAATTCTACAGCCTTCAATCTCTAAAATTCTACAGCCTTCAAATCTCTAAAACCAAAAATATGAATATACAGCAGTCCAAAAATAGGTGCACATCTCATAAGTATTTATGCAATTTTATTTTTGATTACAGAGTTTCAATGTTGTAAAGTTTGATGATAAATAATATCTAATATTATTTGTTATGACTTATAATATAATTATATCATAATTCATAATAACATCTAATATCCATTTTGATTTAAAAAAATGTTCCATGAGTTCTATCCTGATGTCTTTAGTTGGGGTGTTCTGGTTTATGAGTGACACAGTATAATTCTTTAACATTGTTTATCTTTTATTTCCTCTCTCTTTTCTGAAAGTTGAATAACTGTTTTCAAGCCTGTAGGGTTCAGGTGAAAGATAGCACTAACCACCTGAACAGGATCCTGGGAATGATACTAAACTGCATCTGATGGTAAGGTTTGAGCTCTAGGGAGTGTGGTGAACCTCTTCATTGCCTTTAATCCAATGGTCTACATATAGTAACTGTTAAGATTCCATCTATGAGTTAAGTAGATCTGAAAATTATTAGTTTAAAGTAAGTAAAGTTGGTGACCAGAAGGCTCCCTTTTCAATAGCTACTACACCAAAGTGTAGGGGAGGGTGCTACTCCTTTCCCAGGATTGCTCCACTTTACCTTTGATAAGTACCTTATATTGCTGAGTATTAAGCAAGTAGGTATCATGTAGCATTTTTAAAGTCTTTGGTATGAGACAACCTGGGATTGAACCCAGGTCTCCCGGATCATTGGTGAACACTCTACCTGCTAATCCAATGAGTTTAAAGTAGGAATACTTAAAACCATGTAACTGTGCACAAACAAATGATTATTATTAAGTTATTTCTATTAAGAATCATTACTTGAAGCTATGATTCTTTTTTGCAAAAAATTATCATCAACTACTGAAAAACATATAGTTTGTTTTAAACAAATGGAACCATATAATTGTAAGCAACTTGTTTGTATTAGATAATACTACTTGATACCATATAACTGTATCTAAATTATTTAAATCATAAATTGTTATTTGAAGCTATAACCGTTAAAAAATGATTATGATTAAATAGGAATAGTCCCTTAAACCATACAATTGTTTGAAAAAATGAGACTGACTTCAGCATTAAGTAATTCAACCAGGTTTGACATGTTCCAAAACCTATCAACCACTTTAACATTGTAGACCATTTAATGCCAGATAAAAAGTAATAACTTTCTTCATATTATCATAACCACATACATATAGGGTTAGATATTTAATTTACTTATTTTTTGAGAAAAATAAGTTGAAGAATTGATAAAAAGAATTGTAGTCTCCTACCAATTATAAAACTGATTTTTTTTATAAACATTCCAATTGTCTCCCTTAAAACAGGGGAGATAAAAAGTTGTAGTTTCTTACAAAATATTTTGTCTTTGATTAAACACATCTACTCCTTTGTCTTTTACAACAGACATGCATAAAGATACAGCTAAATTTACATGCAGCATAATTCAGTATATAAAAATCAATACATTTATGAGTGTGTGCATGTGTGCATAAATTTCATCAAGTTTACATACAGTTGGAAGCAAATCTACATGAACATAGATTGATGCAAAGAAATCACCTCAGTCTATAAAGACAAACATTGACATGCCTTATTGCTAAAATAGTTACAAATTTACCCACAACATTTAAACTGAAATAAAAAGTTAGGATTTCAATGAATATTGATTTTTTGGCAGGTATGCCCACCCTATCTGGCATAAAACATTTTCATTTTCCTCATTTGCTCTTGAAATATATGAACCAAAGCACACACACTCATCTATATATATATATATATATATATATATATATATATATATATATATATATGACTGAACTTTTAGCCTCGGAGGGCCACCAATCAAGTAAAAGGATAACTGACTTCTAAACCAGGAGGTGTTGTCTTCAAGCCAGTCTTCAACCTAGTTTAAGCATCTCCTGTGAGATATATATATATATATATATATATATATATATATATATATATATATATATATATATATATATATATATATATATATACATTTATATATATACATATATATATCGGGAGAGAGAGAATGAGATAGAGAAAGATTTTATTGTATAATAATTTTTTAAAGAGGGAATATGCATATATGTTGTCACATTAACACATATTAATATATAATGCCAAATATTATATATATATATATATATATATATATATATATATATATATATATATATATGTATATATATAAACACACACACACACACACACACACACAAGATATAATAATAATAAAAGAAATGTGTATATATGTTGTCACAGTGACCCATGCTAATATATTTCTGTATACATACACATATATAGAGAGTTTCTTACTTATGCATTCATCAGACCATATATATATATATATATATATATATATCTGTATAATGTATCTATCTATCTATCTATCTATCTATCTATCTATATATATATATATATATATATATATATATATATATATATATATAAAACATGTAAGTTATAATGATAGGTAGATAGATGACAATTTTATGTAGCTTATTTTTTAAAACTTGATTTAAAAAACACAAAATGATTCCCTAATGAGTTTCGGTTGATAAGTCCATTTAGCTCCAAAAAATGTCCAAGGTTTAGCATGAGAGAATCTTTTTCTTAATTGGAGATCAGTCATCCTGATGATTCCTGATCATTATTATTTAGCTGTCTGTTTCAATTAGCCAAGAACAAACAAAATCACTAAACCTACTTGATACAAAATCAACAATTCACCTAATTCAAGTCCCTCAAAAAAAAAAAAAAAACACGCACACAGAGACACACACACACTCATATAAACATATACACATGAAACACACACACACACACACACACACACACACACACATATATATATATATATGTATAGATAGATAGATAGATAGATAGAGAGAGAGAGAGAGAGTAAATGAGATGCTTTTTGAATATAGCTGCAAGCAGATGTCTTTGATGATGCTAAGAAGCAGCCATTTTGAAACTGTGACAGATTTGTCTTGAGGGGAGACAGAAAGCCTTGTCTATTCTGAGTGCAACGAATTATGAAGTGCTAACAATACTTCTTTGCAATAGATTTTCAACATCCTGAACTTTAATCATTTTTCTAATTCAAGGAAATAAGATCCAAAATAAAATTTTGGTCATTACTTTATTTTTCCCATTTTGCAAAAACACTTTTGTTTTTTTTGCAACTAAAGTACTAAGTTTATTTTAAAAAATCTTCTAAAATGAAGCCCTAAAGAAAGGGAACATAGGTACTTATCACGGTGTAATAGTAACCAAGCTAGTTTTATAGTCCAATTTATATTGATCTGAGAGTTTCATCCTCGCTTGGTGCTTCATACTTGTAGCCTTGCACCAAATTTTAGTTATGTTTAGTTTTGCAGATGCCACTGTGGTGTATTATATTCATTATATGATAAAAGCAAAAGAAATTAAATATTATGTTCATTATTCTATATGATCAAAAGTAATAAAATATTACATTCATTATATAATAAGATTAAGAAAAAAAATATTATGTTCATTATATAATAAGATTAAAAGAAATGAATTATTATGTTCATGATTGAAAGAAATAGAATATGATGCTCAATATATAAGATTGAAAGAAATAAAATATTATGTTCATTATATAATAAGATTGCAATAATCACTGAATTTCAACCAAACTTTTGGTGTATTTTATAATAAAAAATTGTCAACTGCCTCTTTACTTAATTTAATGAAATTAAATATATTTTGGATGCTAAATTATTTACTCTACCTATCCAGTTTAAGTAGTTCTTGTTTTTGTAGGCTATCACATCTACCAAAGTGTTCTTCAATGAGTCCTTTGTATTGTGAGTCTGTTGGCTGTTCACCTTCTTGATGATGTCCAAAACAAAATGGTTCAGAGTATTCAAATTAGGAGAGTTCAAAGACCACATGTTGGCATGATATGATAGGGAAAATTCTTGACCAGCTACTCTTAGGTCTTGTGAGAGGGAGCTGAACAATGAGGAACATATACAGGCTCACCTGGGCCACCTCCTCAATTCTAGTATGTCCAACACCTTGGTGTACATGGTAACAATGTCTTACGAAGCCCTGTAGGAAAAAATGGAGACATGAACCTTGTTGAATATGACTCCCAGGAACAGATAATGAAAACTGTGTATCACCACAGGGACCTGACCATGAACACAAAAGATTAGCTCACTTTCAAGAAGTTGGCTATCTCTTACTGGCTGCGGTTGATAACTAATTCAATGAAGATAGATGGCATACCTTTTTTCATTTCCTGTGTCAGAGAGAAAGCTGCCATGTTTATACTACCTGAAAAAAATATGTTAAAATATGGCATATGCCAAGCAATATTATATTAGGTTGATTCACGGATGAGTTACATTGAAAATCCTGGTTCCTGTTCATATCTCAAAGTTAAGAAACAACGAACCTGTTCAGTTCTGAAATGAATGACCATTTAGAAACAACAGATATTATACATTAGATTGTTTTCTTGTAAATGACCACTAAATGCATGTTCTTAAATAGTTGGCACATCCTAAATTCTGAACATGTTTTCTTTATATCACAGTAGTGTCTTTATATATATATATATATATATATATATATATATATATATATATATATATATATATATATATATGATATTAATCCATGTTTTGGGAAAATGATTGTTCACAATCTACAAGTATTTCATTAAATGTTTGATACTCTTATGAAGCAGTGCCAATGTATAATCTGAAATATACAAATTTTCTCATATGAAAATGACAAAACATCCAATGACAACACCCACCCACCAAAAAATAAAACAAAAACACAACCCACAAATAACATAAAACAACAATCCCACTGAAAGCACAAATCTAATTCATGAAAAAAGATAGAATTTTAAAATTAAGATTTTTCTTTTTCTTATCATTTGTACTTTATTTATTAATTGTGGTTCATTTAATTCTCTAAGTAAAATATTACATTCATTATTTAAGATTGCAAGAAAAAAAAATCATTACATCCATTATATAATCAGATTGAAAGAAATAAAATATTATATTCATTATATAACAAGATTGCAATAATTATCAAATTTCAATCAAATTTTTGGTGCATTTTTGAACAAAAATTCAAGGAAGTAATTTTCATTTCAATTGCCAGCCTCTTTATATAATTTTATAAAATGTTTTGGATGCTAAGATATTTACTTTTCTACAAAGATATAATGTTTAAAATCACTGAACTACATTAATACAATAGTATTTCAACTAAGAATGAATTGTTTATTTGTTTAAAATTATTTTAAAGATACATTTTTGTACTGTATATAAGTAGAGATTATAATTATTAAACTGACTTTGGTACAAGGTAAAACCAACAAAACCAACTAACATCACAATCAACAACTGTTGGCAATTTAGTTCTGAGCATTATTTTAAAAGATGAATTGCTATCGTTAAAAATTCTTTAACCAGTTTTGGGCTGTACAGTTGTATACTGTTTTATCTTCTTCCACAGTTTCAATGGTTGTGAGGTCCAGTTAAAAATAATGCCTGAAAACCATTAGAATCTGAAGAATTACATTACCATTACTCAATCTTAAAGGTCAAAACAACAATTTAGCATCGAGACAAAAACAAAAAAAATGGACTAGAGAAGACAACAAAAATGTTATCCTCTGTTATTTTAAAAGTATTCTTACACAAAGAGGATATAGAAAAAAGATGAGCAAATTTTAAGTTGAATCAACTAGATTTAATACAAGCTTGAATGATTTTAAAGAAAGGTTGGTTTTATGACCTTGAGTTACTAGAAATATGTGGACAGGTAAGTAGTGAATAATATGCTCAAGAAGAGTCCCCTTCATAAATTGAAACACAAACTACTGAAAACCAAGACACCATAGAATACACACCACAATATTAACATTAAAACAAGATAGAAAATATGTAGAGATAATAAAAAAAAGCATGATTGAAAATAAAACTACATTACTATCCCTCAGGAATCAAGACTGGAAAAAAGTTAAGGTAGAGATTGACAACATAAATAAATTATAACAAAATATCCCAATGGACAACATAACTGAACTAAATGAGCTAATTTATGCAGGAGCAACACTAGTCAGTGATAAAATTTTTATCCCCCTAAGAAGCTCAAACACAAATACAAAACCTAGATAGGAAATTAGGCTAGAAGCACAAATAAAGAAACTGTGGCAACAAGAGAAAGTGCTAACAAAGGAAAAACTCACATTGGAATGAAAAAACTAAAACGAGACAACAACAGACAAGTCTGACAATATAACTCAAAAAAATAAATCAAAAGACATTGACAAAAGAAAGGAGACTCAAAAGATACCAGGATAGAGTCAAGCAATACAAACAAAACAGGATCTTTCAAAATAACCAAAAGAAAATTCTACCAAAAGTCAATGGAAAATGCACATGGACAAACCAACAAGTGGATGTAAAGGAAACAAAATTTTGGAGTAAAATATGGGAACAGAAAAACTGAATGGATAAATAAGATGAAAAAAGAATCACAAGGACTCAAAGAAGGCTCAAAGGTTGACATACACCTAGTCTCACAAAGAGCAACATTGAAGGAAGTACGAAATTGGAAAACACCAAGCCAAGATGGTATACATGGATTTTGGTTTAAAAATTCACATCGATCCATAACAAATATTCTTAGCAACTGAGTAAATAGCTAAAAGAAGCAAGCATAACTGAAAGGATGACAAAGGGGAAAACTATTGTTATATAGAAAGGTTTCCATAAAGGAATCATCCTCAGCAACTAAAGACAGATAACTTGTTCACCTATAATGTGAAAAATCCTAACCATACATATAAAAGAAAAAATAAACGACTTGCTTGAATACTGTGGATTATTTCCTGAAGAACAGAAAGGACACTACAAGAGAACCAGAGTAAAAGATGACCTACTATATATAGATTAGTACATTCTCAAGGAGGTCAAAACAAGGAAGGAAATTGTAGCTATGGCATGGATTGACAACAAAAAGCCCTATGATATGATCCCACAAACTTGGATAATAGAATGTCTGAAAATGTACAAAATATCAGTCAAAGTCATAAACTTCGTCATAAAAGACATGGAAAACTAAAAAATAGAATTAGCAGCAAGAAGACAAACTCAAGCAGATTTGATCTCTTGCTGCATCTCCCGGAGAGACTCACTCTTACCATAGAGCAATGATGTCACTCAATTACATACAAGGTAAATGCAAGGGGGAGGGGGAATACAAATTTACAAAATCACAAGAAAAGATTAGTCAACTAATGTACTTGGAGAATAACAAGGTATTTGCAAATAAGGAAAAAGAACTAAAGACCCTGATACAAACAATAAAGATATACAACCAGGATATAGGAATAGAATTTGGCACTGAAAAATGCACTGTGTTCATATTGAAAAGTGGGAAAAGAGAAGCAATGGAAAGAACAGAACTGCCAAATCAGGAAAGCATCCATATGTGATAAACTTGTGAGATTGCACACGAGAAGATCTAGACAGGGCTAAGAAAACGAAAATCTCAAGAGAAACTGAAGCTATTTTAATAGCAGCACAAAACAACACCATAAGAACCAATTATATTAAAGTAAAAATTAATTATATTCAACAGCAAGTGTAAGTTTATGAGGTGAAAGAGATAAAACAGTTAATCACATAATGAGTGAATGAAGCAAACTAGCACAAAAGGAGTATAAGACTTGGCATGAATGTGTAGGAATGGTGATCCATTAAGAATTGTGCAAGAGATTAAAATTTGACCCACTACTGAATGGTATATGCTCAAACCAGAATCCATCCCAGAGAATAAGACATAAAACTTTCAGGGATTTTAAGATATAAGTGGATCACATAATTCTGGCCAGAAGACCAGAACTAGTGTTAATCATCAAGAGAAAAAGAACTTGCCATCTAGTGGATTTTGCTGTTCAAGTGGATGATAAAGTGAAAATAAAAGAAATCAGAGGAAGAATCAAGACCATTCAGAAAACAGCATTGTTGAGAGTGGCTAGAATACTTAGAAGAGTGCTGGAGTCCTGAGGAGAATTGCTGTCACTCAGACTCCGATGAAAAACTTGCAAGAAACAAAATAATATCAATAACATAGGGAAGAAATCAACCAATGTGTACTTGAAATAAGCTTTGAAGTAGATGTAGAAGTTATCACCCTGATATAGTAAAAGCAATAGATATTCACCATCACATTGGGATTCCAAGAAGCATCCAGTTAGCAGACAAGAAGAACAAGCCGTAACTCAGTACAGTCACTGGGAGCATTATCTAGTACCATATCCACACTAAAATCAGCAGTCAATCAGGGCTTGAAGAATGAGATCACCCAGATGCAAGAATGGAATATTCAGAAGTATCATGAATACCGATTGCTTCATGTAAAAATCCCATCATAATCAGCTAGTTAGTTATTGTTGCAGCTCTATACAGCAGTACGCTGACTCACTCAATTCAACATGGTGCTGCAGACAGGACCCGACCTGGCTGAATGAGAGAGCACCTTTATTGAGGCAGGCATATCAGTTACCTCAGCCAAGATTTATGCACAGACATTTTCTAGCGAGGAGATTACAAGAGACAACTTGCATATGCTGGACCATGCAATGCTTAAGGAGCTGGGCATCAGGACTATGGCTGACATGCTAACCAAAGAACCCAAGTATCACTCTTGTCACCAGCTAGTCACAAAAAAACACCAATTGTGAAACTTCCTCAACTCAACTCAGAAATGAACTCACAACAATTCCGAAAATTTAGAATAGACTGAGACGTGTTCACAAAAATGACCAGTCTCCTTCTCACACAGACTGACATTCAGCTATATAATAACACAGACAAAACTCTACAAAACTCTATCATCAACACCTACTTTGAGTTTTTCAATGCTAATTCTGGCAAACTATATGAAAAACTTGAAGTGTTGGTTACACAGAAATTAAATATCATCGTACACAGGATCTCATTTTCATTTATTTTGCAGAGCAAGAATGAGTCCATCCAGAACTACCTGATTCAGGAGCATGGGATTGCAGCTTCATATGCTTCAACTGTGATCCTGATTTATCCAGTATATACATCAAGGATCAATTCATTCGGCGTATAGCTAATGATGTGCTACAAGTGGATATGCTGGTTAAGGTAGAGTCGTTGAGAACTCTGGAAAAGAATATAAACCATGCCAAAAAATTTGAAACAAACATGGGAGACCAAAATAAAATATTCAGCATCTCAGACATCGGGGGACTTCAGACATCTGCATATCGATGACAAAAAACGGCTCAAAATACAGCCTGTTCAAATGCTACCCACAACCATGGAGAGAACATGGCGGAAATGCAACCCCTACATAATTTGTGTAGAGATTGTGGTAGCTACTGCCATGGTGGAACTGGAACAGGTGACTGACCACAACTGTGTCCCACATGGGATCAAACATGCACGGTGTGTAGCAAGTAGAACCACTCAGTATATGTTTGACAATAAAAGGTGAGAATAAACAAGACAACATATGGTCTTTCGAGGACAAGGAGGCTGCCATGGATGCTCTTATTGCACATGTGGTATCCAACCCAACATCTGACACTTATAAACTGGGCAATAACAATGACTGCAAAGAAGTGAAAGCAACAGTGATCCCATTCTTCCTATGCTTGGATCCAAGACAGGCTAGAGATATCCCCACTGTCTGTCCTACCAGGCTCAGAATCTACCCTAACAGTGGTGCAATCATATACCTTGATGGGCCAAAACACCTACAGCACATGAGACTCTCAGAGAGAAATTTAGTCCCCTCAAAAAAAAAATAAGTGCATGCAGTTGGGGAGGGGTCTCTTTAGTGTGTCAGGGTTGGCTGCTCATGAAATTCTCAATCGGAGAAAGGACCACACTACAAGTAAATTTCTTTTCTTTTTTTATTGGTTATATCAGTACCGGTAATATAACAAATGTTATATCTGTACTGCAGATTAGATTATCTTAAATACTGTAGTTTCTTACATAACTCATTGATTTTGTGGGTGTGGGAGTGGTTAGTTGAATCCAACATAAATGGAGACAATTTTTTCTTTTTAAATTGATATAATTTCAGTTAATTTCTTCCTGGATTGTACAATAAAAGAATATTAAAATAATTTATAAAACATTTACTTCAAACCAGGCAACTCAAAAAATATAATCAGATATGATGAAAATCAAGATACCATTGTTGATAATTAATTAATATAAGTAATTTTAAATGCCTATGTTTGATAGCATATAACACTCATCCTTATTTTCTACAATTTTAGCTAAAATATCTCCAATGTATTAGATGAAGATTGTGGGTCCTTGTCCATTAACAATTACCTAGTAATTCTAGTATACAAGCAAATGTTTGTCTTTAGCCAGCCTATCAACTGATGGGGAGGTGGCTGTAGAATATGCCGACTGAACCTTTGCAGAGAAGTAAGACTCCTATCAACAAGTGTCCTGGGTATGACACTAAACCATCTGATAGTGAGGCTCCAGTCCTGGAACTTAAGTGAATGTGTAGTACTCCTTCATGCCATTACTCTTAAGTTCACTCACACCCAAATTTGTAGTACCTGTGGGTCAAATAGAATCGTTTAATTATTTACTAGAGATTATTATTATTATTATTAGTTATCTAATATCTATTATTATTATTATTAGTTATCTAATACAGCTCTGTGCAAATTTATTGAATCATATAAAATACATGATAAATTGAATTATCGTTTAATCATGTGCAAACAAATGATTAGTATCAAAAAGAATTATTAGCGTTAGATAAGAATACTTGAAACCATTTAACTGTGTACAAACAAATAAGCTCAAACAACTTGTTTAAAAATTAAGTTACCTAGAAATTATTCACATACAAATCATATATATATATATATATATATATATATATATATATAAAACACGATTTGGCATGAGATAACCCACAAGGATTGGTTTGCAATAAAAGACCAAACAACCAATCAATTCATCTTTAAGATATGTCTGTAGAACTTGATCTTCTGAAGTCAGTGGCTTAAACTCCAAAGTGTGTCTGCCTCTTTCCCTGTCAGCCACTCCATTCAACTGAACAAAATCATTTTTTTTTGTCAACACTATTAAAGCACCAAGTCTGTACATACCCTTTCTGATGTCAGATTCTGGATTAAGAACTTATTTCTATGCTCCACTCTTGGAGGGAGGGAAAAAAAAGGACACCATCACATTAATATGGTGGTTATGACATGTATAGTGGCTTAACCATGAATAAAACAATTAAAGTGAGGTGTAAAATGAGGACACTATTTAAATTTATAAGTGTATCCTAATAATTCTATATTTCAGAAATTTAGAAAAAACATACTTTAAGTTTACATAGTGTAATCGTTATTTTCATAGGAAATGGAATTAGTGACCCAGGTTCAAATCCTGGACAATACTGTTTGCATATCACATAATGTTAATACCTCTGGGAAAGGAACTAATCTAACTATTCTTCCAACAACTATGAGTGAATAATAGGGCAGACTGGATTCTTAAACTCTGGTATGGCAACTGGAAGATTATCAAAAAGAGAAAGAAAACTCCAAATTCAAACCATTTGTATTACCTTTAAAAATCAACCTTGTATTGCATCTCTAACAAGGCCGAGAGCTTGTGTGAATATATTAAGTTCATAATGAAAGTACTTTGAATTAAATACCAAAAAAGTTAACAACATTTACTGTGAATAATGTAGTAATTTCCTAAGCATTTTGCTCAGATTTAGCACAAGACTGTATGAATGAGGCACATAATGAGACTCAAACTCACTAGTGAGGGTTTGCAAGTCTAACTTGCTAACCATTACACCATCGGAGATGCCCAAGTGTAAATAATGTATTTTACAGTTATTCAATGTTACATATAGATACAATACATAAGTTTATTTTTAATATGCTTTTAGCTTGAGCAATGCAACAGAAAATTTTTTCTTTAAAGAAAATTTATAGGTAGAGAATCGGAAAAAAAGTTGGGATATCATCTTGTTGGGTTCCAAAACAATTGAGTAAAGAACAGTTAGCTTGATACTACATTTTTCAAGGAGGGTATTTATGTACTTGTTCACCAATGGGACTTGTGCATCATTCAAGACTAGATTTTTCAAGGAGGGTATGTGACTAAAGCAATTCAATTCATAGAAGGTACTTGTTGTGGTTCCTAGTATCATGGTAGTTGGTGTGCTGACATGTTATGCATTGCTTCACTCGATATGTGACTTGAAGCAGCACAGATGAATATGCAATGAAAGTGTAATTTGTGAACTTATACTTTATGAGATCAAAGTGGGCGATGATACCGCAAAAACAATCAAAACATTTATTGCACAATAAGTGAAGGGGCAGTTGATCACAGTACAGTAACCTGATAGTTTGTGAAACTTTGCTCAAATTGCAAGAACCTTGACTATTAGGCAAGGTCAGGTAGGCCCAAAACTGTGGATTCCCAGGCTCTGCTTCAAGCCATAGAAGCAAATCCAGTCAGTAGCACTTGGAGAGTATCAAGCGAGTTTGGCATCTCATAGTACTAAAATATTGCAAAACTTTTGACTCGCCCAAGTAAGACAAGAAAAGAGTTGATTTGTTTTTTGAGTAATCTTTCTTTAATTTTTTAAAAAAGTATTTAAAAAAATATCTTCTAACTTTGAATATATCATCCCCGACTTCTTGGATCCATATAAGCTTTAATCTGAACAACTGTTAGAAATATGTCAACAGATTTATAATACTTCTAATGATATCAGTGACATACAAAAAGCCTTTAAAAAATTTCTATAAAATATTCTTAAACACTGAATAACCCTAATGATACAGACATTGATTATTTTCGAAGGATGCTTTGTAAAAGTTGAGGAAGCAAAAAAATTATGTGTCATTAAAGTTTTTATTCTGTGCTATTAGTTTATTTCAAAAGTACATTAAAAAAAAAAAAAAAAGAAATTCTGGATATGCAGAGTAGTTCTACTCATCTAGAGACATATATATAAATCACAATTTGAACTTATATATCTATCAGTTATGAAATGGGTTGGTCTAAAAGTTTCCCTAGAATGTGTTTTTTTTTTTATTTATCCAATAAAATATTATAAAAATTACATAGTATGGTTGCTTGTTTTGAGAGATCTGCAAATATACATTTATCCCTTGGGCTGGAAGGCACTGAAAAGAAAAAGAATTCACCATTTTAGTGCCGAAAATTAAACTTTGGCTGAAGTTGAATCATGAGATATTTTTACTTTATTATTTGTTTTATTTCTTTTTTCTTCATTCTATTATTTGCTTTATTTTTTTAAAACTTCATTACTATATATCCTGTGACTTTCTGAAACCTAAATTTTAGCCTAATATTAGAAGGTCACACCATATACAAGATTGTTATAACTTGTCAGAACTCACTTTTATACCCTAACCAGACAAGTTCACCTCATAGTCATTGCTCATATAACAGAAAGAAGACAAAATCATGACCAGCTTCTAGAAAAAATGAGTAATATTAAGGGGTAATAAGATATTTTCTGACCAATTGGCATCAGTCATAAGACTTTCAAGCAGGCTGAATTCTGCAGATTTTAGACAGCACCTTTGTATATAAACATCTCAGATTTTAGCACGTGGTCAGAATGGGATTTGTATCAGGTAGCAACATACACAATAATAACCAGACAGCACCCTTTAAAGAATTCCAGAGCAACCCCCACCTCTGACAATGGCACTCCTGCTCAAGTCAAAGCAGTGGTAACAGACATGGATGTGATGACCTATGCAGTAGCACATAACAAAGAACTCCTTTTTCTTTATTCATCACATACAAGTATCGTTTTCTTTTATATTGACTCTCACTCTTTTTTGGTAATGCAAGTTATGGTACTCAGACAGCAAACATACAAGTTGTTGATATTATAGCTCCAGCAATAAGATACAAACTTTGTGTGTTTAAATAGTTGGCCAAGGCTCAGCCTAGTTTCTATTTTGTGTATGGTGCAGCCCCATAGAATTAGGCTAAAACTTAAGTCTCAGAAAATTGCATGATATGCAAGTATATACAGCAATTTATTAATCCTCACAGGTCTAACTATATAACAATGGAAAATTGGATTGTTGTAGTCATTTACTAAGCTTTGCTTAGTTTGGTACTCGGCCACAAGTATGGAATACCAGTGAGGAGTGATCTCACTACTAATGGTTTGCAAGGTTAGTTTGTTAACCATTCCACTATTCTGGTAATATGAGGTATCTAAAATTCAAATATATCAGTGATTTCTTTCATGGGTTATAACTAAATAGCTTACACTATTCCTTTTTTTCTCTATCTCTCTCTTCTTTCCCTGTATTGCTCTTACACTTTCTATTTTTCTCTCTCAATTTCTCTTTCTATACTTCAGTTTTCTTTTTCTGTGTCACTATGTTTACCGGGACATTGGCCCAGCGGTTAGAGTGTTCGCCAATGGCCCGGGAGACCTGGGTTCAATCCCAGGTCGAGTCATACCAAAGACTTTAAAAATGGAACTTGATACCACCTTGCTTAACACTCAGCATTATAAGGTACGGTTCAAGGGTAAAGTGGAGCAATCCTGGGAATGGAGTAGCGCCCTCCCCTACACCTTGGTGTAGTAGCTATCGAAAAGGGAGCCTTCGGGTCACCCTCGACTATGGTCGCTAACTTTACTTTACTTTTTTATATATATATAAACTATGCTGCCTTATGATTTCAGACTCAGGAGGGTCAAAGACTCATGATGTAGACTATAAATAAATCCCTATAGTAGACTCTCTCTCTCTCTCTCTATATATATATATATATATGTATATATAATTAGTGATGTTTTAGCTGCCCAACAAGACAAAACTTCATCAACTCTTGGAAAATTTAAATTCCAAACAACTGAACATCATAAAAGAAATCTTATATACTCAAGATGAACTAGAGACTATCTTGAATTACTTGGACAGACTAATGGATAACATACAAGAACATGTGACTTCAGCACCAAGATCAGATCCTGAAGCCATCTTTAAAAAGAATTGCTCTCTGAATTACCAGAATATGAATCACAATTGGATTTGCTGATCAAACAAGTTATGGGTTCTGTTGCTTTCAATGATCAACAGCAAAGCTAAAATGTGGATATTCCAGCAACAACAACTAACACTTATGAAACTGACATGGAAGATTTCCAACAACTTCTGGCTGCAGAGGATGAGAACTTGAAGATTATTCGCACCAATTCATAACAACATGATATTTCTGTGCAAGTCATGCTGATGGTAACGACTGATTATACTGATCAAGATACAACAATTTCTGAAATAAGCTTAAATTGATGCTCCAAATGAAACAAAGAAAGTAAATAGGATTTGGAAAATAGTAGCTAAGGATCGAATACCATTGGTAACCCAAGTTATGTTAGACGGAATCATTCCTGCTAGACTTAGCCTTTTGGATTTAAAAAGTTCCTTGAGGAGCTTCAATCAAGAGAGCACTGAAAAATGGCAGCAGAGAATGAACACAGAAGCTTTTTCTGGATATGCAAAAGCATTTCTGTAATTAAATTAAGCTCTCAGGTTATTTGAGAGAGGCAGAAGAAAATCACATAAACAACAGAAAACATGAGAACTTCTAGCTATGGAAGTGTCAGACCTTATAATTATTGTGAATGCAGTAAGCTCATATTCAATTCAAACTCAGGTGTACTAAAATCTATCTCTTCTTTCTACAGCAATAGGTAAAATAGTAGGGTAGACTAGGCTCTATAAACTTGATAGGGTAACCAGTCTAGGAGAAAGAAAAACTGAATTCAAAACCCGAGGAATGTTGTTCAAGTGACTTTGTTCACCATTATCCACTTATCCAAGAAGTTTGAGTGATTGTACACAAGCCTTCACCACTATAATAAATCACTTATGTTGGTAGTTCAATTGTTCACTTCTTTAACTGAACTGTTGGGGCCTCATATGAAAAGATCTACACTGAAGTCCATCATATATATATATATATTGCAGAACATAAATAATTGAAACACCACAATAACTTTGACCATAATGATCCACTAGCAGTTGAGCTGATTTTGTATAGCTACTGTACTATCCTTCTTGTTATACCTCTTTGTCGTTTGAACATTACACTGAGAGGGCCAATCTGGGGATGGGAAATAGTGATGGGTTCTCAAGATTGACTTGAGGCCATGTTCAAGCACACTAAGCAATTAGCTCTGAAATTACATATTGATGAATTTATACCAGGCCAATATACTGAATCATTAGCAAAGGTTTTCACATGCCAACCACCTCTTGGAAAGCTGAATGAAAACAGTGTAATACTTTTCCTCTAAGGGATTTGAGCACTACAACACCCTATCCATTAATACTAGGCCCCTATCAGTGATGAAGTGTTGCCATACTATCCAGAAATTGCAGTGTTCAGGTTCTGTTAGGGAACATCTGTTGAGGAATCCATGTTAAATTAAAGTTGTATAACTCAGATCATTTTGTCGGGATGCACAAATGTGGTCAGGTCGCATGATAGTTTCATTATCACTATAATCAGTTATTGCTTGAAGAGTTGCTAATTCTAGCATCTATATTGTCTGAGAGGTGACCATCTTGGGAGGAGGGGTATGTGGGAAATAGGCAAAGAAAGGCTTCTACCATAACAATTGGATTGTGAAAAATAGCTTAAAAACCCCAGTACCATTTACACAGGCAATGCTGAATAGTAAAGAAATATCGGAGTGATTTTTTTAGAGCTTAAAAAAGCAGTGGTTGTGTATTTTACTAAGGACTCTGTCTGCAAATACTCCTGTTAGTGGTTGATGATCTGTTACTATTATTATGTTAGGGCAACCCATATAATAAACATGTGACATTTTTCTGATGCCTAAGTGATCACAGCTGTTTCACCCTTAATGGGTGTATATTGGTGCAAAATATATTGCCTGCAAATATGACACCATCAGAACAACAGATCAAGGCCTTCTCAGTTGGGCATGTACAATGCTTATGCAACAGCAGAAAAACCTTTGTTGCTCCAGTCTGAGGTGAGACAGATTATTCAGTATCAAAAGTTGTGATGCCTTTTTTTTTTACCAAACCTACAATGATCTTAGATTGCCAAACTACATTACTGAGATTTTGGTTCCAAGAAAAGTCCCAAAAGGGTGACATTAAAAGGCTTAAAGAATATTCTCAGGCTACTTAGTTTACTAGCCTGAACCAAAATCTGGTATCAGTAATATTTTTAGGGATTGGGAAATTGATTATTGCATATATTTTCAGAACGGGTCAGTCCTGATGGGATTATTTGAAGGCCTCCGAACTGAACTACATCTTGGCAGATTTGGATAATTCCATTTTTTGTATAGTATGTATGATTCTTAAATATGTGATAGAATGCAGCCTCTATGCTGTGGTTGAAGAGTCAAACATCAACAATTTTCACTTCTGTGATGAAGGTCATAAGTGGTTGAGATTCTTCATCCAGAAGAATCAAGTGGTAATCATCTACAGCATCTACAACAGTCTTCTTTGTGTTGGGTGGTACTTGTAGAACTTATTGAAATGGTAAACGAGTGTGGTGTGTTTCACATTTACATTGGGAGTTTAGATGCTGAAAATCTACTGTTCTCCTAGGTTTCTCTTTTTTTTACGGTAATAACCATGGTGCTACACTAATCAGTTGGAATACCAACAGGTACATGGTGTAATGATACGTTTTTTTGAATTGTTTCAACTGGTTCTTTGAAATGTTAGTGAACTGGGATAGGGTTATGTCTAGCTTTGAGAATTGAACTTTCTATGAGATCAATGTAGGCTGGATGTCCAGATATAGCAGGAAATTTCCCAGAATTGATAAAAAGTGGTTGTGAAAAATTGGTCGAATAATCAGCCCTTAATCTGGTTTATGTTTTCACTAGCGGCTAGAAAATAAGGGTTTTAGGGTAATTGGACAGTTGCATGGTTTCTCTGTCAAAGTTTTCTCATGTCAGATTTCACTTTTGTCAAGATGTTGAGTTCAGTAGATATGAGTCAACACTCAGTCATGTAACAAGTTGAGTTTTGAGTTGAAGTGAGCTCTAGAACTCTGAGGAAGGAGAGATTTTATGGTCATCCATTGGTATATTCTATTATGTGCACATGGTTAAGTCCATTTCCTGGACAGTGATCCATTGCTGGCCCAGGAATGGACATATTGGTATATTTATATACTGGCTTGTTTCAGTAATGGTGTGGAGACTGTATTGAGTTACAGCCCATTTATTTTTGTCTGCCAACTGGACGCTAGTTGGGACCACTGAACCAGTAAGTGTTGTTATTATTGTTGTTGTTTATTCTACATGTTAGAGCAGTGTCTTCTACATATCCCCTCCTTCCCCCTGCAAGTAGGCAGGGTTATATGAGGGATGTGCCATTCTTTAAGGCCTGACCTGTTATGTGGATAGAGCTCGAGAAATTTTTGACAATAAGGCGTGGTGATGTATATATATGGCTTGTTTGAGGGGGGGTCAATTACTGTGAATGTCATTACTGGAAGATGTTGGGGGATCAGAGTGCGAGAGTGGAGCATTGCTTGTGGAGGTTATTGGTACAGGTGTTGCACTTGGTTTTGGGGTTCGTGCAGCTTTGATTTCACACTTTCTCAGGAAACAGTGGTTCCCAAGTGTGAGTATACCTGGTATACTATTCTACTATTTTGGCATTGCAGTGGTGGAGGATTTCTTTGCCTGTGCCACTGCTACCCATTCAGAGTGTGGCTTGTAGAGGATTAGCTGTGAAGGAATGAAATCCTGAAGTTAATAGTAGAGTAGGAGTAGGAATTGCCAGTGATAGGCCAATACTTTGGATTGGGGTATTTTGGCACTGCAGGATGGCCTGAGCAACATTATCATTGTTAAAGGAACCCTGGAGGTCTGCATTTCCATTCACTATCCACTTTGGGGTTTTTACAAAGAGCTCTGCTTGGCTATTGGATTTAAGGCATGTGATTGAGGATAGTCTATGCTTCATATACCATATCTGGAGGAATTCCTGGAATATACTGGAGGTGAAAAGTGAAAGGTGGGTTGTCATCATTACTGAGTTTGTCTGGGTGCCATACACTTGTTGATAGATGGATATCAATTTGGATATGGTGGTGTGACCTGGTTTCAGGTGGTACAAAATGACTCAGCCAGTTAATCAATCGGCACAGACACTCAATTGGAAGCTTTGTATCATTGGAGCATTCTGAGATATATAAAATGACTCCATTCCATGATGAAAGTTGTCAGTGGTTGTGATTCCTCATCTAGAGGGATTGAGTGGTAGCCGTCCACAGTATCTAGGACCGTTTCTTTCTTGTGTTTGGTGGTACCTGTAGCAACAGTTGGAAGAGCAAGCTTGTGTGGTGCATTCCCTGTTTGCATTGGGAATTTAGGTGCTGGTTGTCTACTGTGCCCCTTGGTTTCCCATTTTTCTTTGCGATAATAACCATAGTGCTTTTGACATCCTCCAAAAGGGCTTTTCTGACTTCTCTTTAGATTCAAACTTGTGGGTTTGATGCTGTGGATTAGAGAGAAAAGTATTTGTCACAGAAATGACAGTCAGGAATCTCAATCAGATAATGACTTGACTTATAGTTGCCATAAAAGAGCTCGTCTTTGTCTGGTGTGCAGAGCTTTAATGCAAGGAGAAAACTAATACATGCTGGCATATTGACCACGTGTGACCAGCATGCTTTGCCAACTATAAAAGAAGGGCATAGTGAGGGTTGGCTCAGAACTCTTTTGCCAGTGAGGTATAAAGATTAATAGCGAAGATGGTGTCGTTGGTGAACAATTTGAAAGATGGTCGGATCCAGTGTCGCCTGGAGGAGGGTTCAGCAGGTAACTAAGTTCCAGTGATGGATCGGCTCTCTTTGGTGTTTCTCAGTTGGTTTTTTCTCTTTTTCTCTTTCCCTTTCTCTCTTCACCCTTCAAGCTATTTTGGCGTATCTACGATGGATGGCAAGGCCGTCGATGTCTGGCTAATCCTGGAATTCAGTGGTGCAATAACAGATATGCCCATTGTTGAATGGATTGAGAATTACAGGAGGCTTAGTAAAGAGCAGAGGATAGACGCAGAACAAATTAAAAAGGCCCTCATAACTGCATATGCAACAGACAAGTTCAACGCATTTGACCAGTTTGTGGTATGACGTCTTTGTTCTGGAGAAACTGTTGATGAATTTTTGGCTGATTTGCATTGGTCGGTTCGGTTGGTTGGAGAACCTCTGCCTGAGCAATGGATGACATGTGCATTCATGTCAGGGTTGCCACAACATGTTAGGCAGCTTCTCAGAGCCTCATCCTGGATGGACACAATGAATGTTGAGCAGCTTCTGACCCAAGCGAGAGCTATCATGACAGATGATGGAGGATGCGAGGTGTCAGCTGCCGCATTCACAGAACAACTGCACTCAGATGAAGAAGTTCCCTCTTCTATATGATGCAGCCGCACAGTTATCTGCTACAAGTGCTCTGGGCCTAACTATGTGGTGAGAAACTGTACGGCTGGAGGGGTCAGATGACCCGAGGGGTCAGACGGAGCACGGAAATTTAGCTGCGAACAACGGTGTTTTCGATGTGATAAAATTGGGCACATTTCATCAGAATGCCAGAGAAACATGGAAGAGAAGAAGGCATCAGTGCCAGCCTTCTTCCTGAGCAAGTGAAAAGACAGCAATTGCCTGTTGTAAAGTGCTTGTCAACGGACGAGAATTCACAGCTCTGGTGGATTCCGGATGATCACAAATGCTGGTGAGCAATGCCATGTGTCGACGGTGGAGACAGAAGGAAGTGGGAGTGCTAACCGCCGACAGGAGGATCCTGAAGTGCCGTGGGTATGACAAGATTAAGCCCAGCCTTCATGCTTTGCATGATATGTCATTGATTTGGCAGATTTTTGCAAATTAATTCTGCTTGCAATATGCATTGCATGTTTGGTTCCATGGTATACACAATTTTGTGGTCAAGGGGTATTATGCTCTGAAGCTACCATAATCATTGCATGCATTATGATAAGGTTGTATTCCATCAATGTTGTCATATTTCTGAATAGTAATAGGATAGAGAACATTGTTGTTTATTGCTTGCTCTGTATTTTGGGCCTGTTTTTGTTGGCATACATGTTGACATCCAAAAGGCTGCTATGTCTATGATAAATAAAATCTTGTTTTCATCTAAAATGCTTGTGGGTGGCTCACATTCTGTACAAGGATTTTTCGTCACACTGCCTTAGCCAATATATCCGCTTGTAGCACATCATTGGCTGTAACCAAAATAAATTGGTCCTTGAGGTATATGCTGGATAAATCATGATTGCTATTGGGACATATGAAATTACAACACTGTGTTCCTGATCTTAAATGAATCAAATCTATGGCACACCACAAAATGGAAGAAAATGAAATCCTTTGCCTCATGGGATTCAATTTTTATGTTACCAAGATTTCATGTCCTGTAGTTTACCAGAATTGGCACTGAAAAAATCAACAAAGGTGTTGATAACAGAGTTCTGCACAGTTTTATCAGCTCAATTGTTTTAAAAGTCTCCATTATTTGCAATCTCAATCAGCTGACCTTCTTCGCACTGGTTTAAAGTTGATTCACCTGACTTGTTCACAAATAGGTTGTAGATGCATTCCTTCTCCCTCTGACGGTCTTTTGTGTATGGAAAGCCTACCAGGATTGGAGTTGAAAAAAATCAGGGAAGGTGTTGATAACGGAGTTCAGGACAGTTTGATCAGAGTAATTGTATAGTTGAATGTATGACTGTGTGAGAGGAAGCTTTCCTTTTTGTGAATAAGTCCCAGTCTATCTTCAACTTTCAGAATTGTTGTGTTGTCATTTATGAGTGCAGCTGGAGAAGTTTTGCAGTCAGTGTCTTTTGTATTGTTAGTGATGGAAGTAAGACAGGGTGTTCTTTGACAAGCTTTAGCATGGCAAACATTTGATCCATAATCCTGATATCCAACTCTAAAAGCATTGAACAGTCCAACATGGGCAAGTTATCTTTTGTAAGCTTCTTACTTGCAAATGTCTGGGCATAAAGCTTAGCAGAGGTGACAGATGTACCTGCCTCAATAAAAATGCTTTCACACTCGCCTGAATCTGATCTTTTTCACAGGATACAGAGAAGTGAAACATGTGGGTGAAGTCTGAGTAATGTATGTCAGTCACCATTAGTTGCCATCTAGTTCATTTTTCTACAAAAATGCAACTGGTTCTATATTTATGTTAATCTGGAACAAGGAATATAATTCCCTTTTATATATGTACAGTCAATGATGAAATTATTCGTACACCCATGAATATTTAGTTTCTTTACCCATTTCTTAGAATTTAATACCCATTTCTTAGAATTTAATACCTATTTCTTAGAATTTAATACCCATAAGATGCCACACTTTTTATGTTATTAAGTACAAAAAAAAGGTATATGAAACTCAATTTCAAGAAGGATAAGTTAAATTTACTAAATATGAGAAGAAAAATAAAAAGAGGAAAAGACAAAATTATTTGTACAATATGAAAAATTGAACAATTTTCACAATATTAAAGTCAGTAGCATGGCCTCTCATCTTTATATCTTACTGCAATCATTTTCTAAAGTTTTTGATGAAATTTGAACAAGTTTTTCTGGGGTTTTCTTAATTTCTTCGATGATTACACATTCTAATTCCTGAAGTTATTTTAGTGAGTGATGATTTATTTGAACTTTCAATTATTGCCATAGATTTTCAATAAGATTCAATCAGGACTCATTGAAGGGCATAGCAGGACTGTAATGTTCTTTTTCTGAAGCCACTCAGTCAATGATTTAGATGTATGTTTGGGATCATTATCTTGCTGGAAAGAAAATCACTGAACCAAATTAAGATTCTGTGCTGATAGTTGTAGATTTTCATCCAAAATTTTCAGATTTCATTATTCCTCTTATTGCAAAAGATAACTTGCCCATGTTGGACTGTTCAATGCTTTTAGAGTTGGATATCAGGATTATGGATCAATTCCCCCTTGAGCTAAAATAAGCCCAAAACATTATCGAGCTGCCTCTTTATTTTAATACTGGCATTTCCTTCTTTAAGAAGAAAGCCTCACCTTTCTTGTGTCAAATCTTCTGTATATCATTACATCCAGAAAGCTCAATTTTTGTTTCATCACTCTATAGTTTTTGTTACCAAAAGCAATTTTCTTTGTCCAAGAATGTTTTAGCAAAATTAAACCAAGCAACAGTATGACATGGTTTGTGAAGAGGGGCTTGTCATTGTTGATTTCCATACAAACCCTTTCTATTCAAACAACATGGTACTGTGTGAATACTTATGTTGATACCCATCGTATCCAAACTTTTGGCAATTTCTTTCAAAACAACTCTTAGGTTTATATTAACTTTGTGATACAGCTTTTCTGAAGTCCCCAGTAACAATTTGGGTTTTCTTCCATGCTCAGGCAAATTCTCTATTGTGTCCAAATGTTTAAACTTCTTTATAACTGACTGTACCATAGATCTAAAGATAGCTAACTGGTTTGAAATAGTTCTGTAACTATTTCCCAACTAGGGAAAGTTAATCATTCTCTGTCTCAAGTCATCACTTAGCTCCTTTGTCTTCTCCATCATGTTATTAATGTAAGAATAACAATGGTGACACTTTATGCACCACATGATGTTCTTTGCTGGAATTATCACAAATATTCTACTGAATAAATTGTCTAGAAGGCTTTACCAATAAAATAATTACATAACTTATTTATACTGAACATGAATCAATCAATTTAAAACAATATTTTCTACTGTACAAATAATTTTGTCTTTTCATATTTTGCATAATTTGCCTGTCAAATTTGTTGTATTAAACTTTTTGTTCTGAAAATTGAGTTTTATATTCCTTTATTTGTGCTTATTAACAAATAAAAAAAACCTGGAATCATACAGGCATTAGATTCTGAGAAATAGATAAAAATATTCAAAATTGATGGGTGTACAAATAATTTCATCATTGACTGCATATATGTATATACATAAACTTGAAGATAAATACAATATTAAAACTATAATATTAAATAAAATACTGTAAGATTACTAATGACTGAGTTTCAAGAACTTAAGGTGAGTTTGTATCCACTTGCTTGAAGTCTGCATGGATACAAGCCCACCTAAAGATTAGGTATGTCATAAGTGATTTTACTCTGTCTTTTTTATAGTTAAAATATCATAATATGGCTCTACATTTTATAGATAGAACACTATATCTTACTGAATTAGACCATTTGTAGTAGTATATTTTACTTATGATAATATATATTTTTTTATACTGCTTTCCTTGCATTCAAGCTCTTTTTTATTATTTATACATGTTTTTCAAACATTATTTTTCTTCCATAGTTATTACAGTATATACATATTTTAAAATGATTTCAAATTTGGTGTTTCAGTTTTTTATCAACATTCCATATATGTTTTCCATATATGTATTCCATACATATTAACATTTGTGCAACACGTGTTTCAAACATTCCAGTCCTTTTCAGGCAATTGAATTCTCATTTGTCTATTGACTATCTGTATAATAAAGGGAGGTTCATAGATTGTTTTGGTCAATTTTAGTTGACTTTGGGTTTAATGTCAGTATATATATATATATATATATATATATATATATATATATATATATATATATATATACACACACACACACACAGACACACAATAAGAATATCAAAAAGGAGCTAACATAGCAAAACATTATTCTGGATGTTGACAAAGAAGCAAAGAAGGTAAAGAAATGAGCAGAGAGAAAGAGAGAGAAATAATAAGAGGAAAAGAGTTTAAAAAAGAGAGAAAAATGTAGGAAAAGATAACAATTCTGTAAAAAGTGAGAAAAAAAATCAAGAGAAGTAGAAAAGAGAGTAAAAAGATGACAATATGTTAATGGGTGGAGAAAAGTAAAAAAGAAGAATTAAAAGACAAGAAAAACATATAATATGAAAAAAAAAGAGGAAAATAAAAATTGTGAAGAAATAAAAGAGAAGGAGATAAAAAGAGAAGTAAAGGAATTAAAAATGAGAATAGAACATTAAACAAAGGTAGAAAATGTGGAGGAGATAGAGAAGAGGAACAGGAAGAGAGGAAAGATAGATGAGCAGGAGAAAGTGATGCAGAAGATGGGATGGAAAATGATAAGTGGAAAGAGAATGAGGGGATAAGGAAGAGAGAAAAGGAGAAGAGATGGATGAACAGGGGAAAGAGATGTACAAAATGAGGAGGGAAAGGTAAAGTGGAAAGAGAATGAGAAGATAAGGAAAACGAAAAAAGGAGGAGAGATGGACGAATAAGAGGAAAAAAAAAGAAGGGATATGTGGAAAGCCTAAGATGGATAAGCAGTGAAAGACATGTAGATTAGTTTATTTTGCTTTTCTGTATGCATGAAAGCACACTCTCTACCATGATGATGATGACAGCAACAATGACAACAATGGGCACTTTCCAAGGAAGGCGGCCAGGCGTATGGATAGGGGCTGGGGTTGACAAACAATATGGTCGAGGGAGAGTAACATTCTTTGTTATCATCCCATAGCTTCTTTTCCCCATACTGAGAATTGCCATCACTGCACAAGGTGCCGGCATCGTCCTCACCAAGAACAAGCTAGCAAGCAAGTGCCAGTGTTGATCCAAGATCGATTGACAGTTGTGCTGAGTGCTTGTCCCTTGCTGGATTTGATGGATGGGGTCAGTAGGGTCGCTGCTCAATAATACAGTTAATAACCAGCAGTTGGAACATTGTGCTTTTGTTATTGCAATAGCAGGGAAAGAAGGGGACAGACATTCACAGTTTATAATTACAAAATGTTGGTCATAGAATAAAGAAAAGGGAAGGGAAAGTGGGAGAAAGAATGGTAAAACCACAGATATTGGATTGCTAGCAGTTTTGGGATTCTATGGACAATGATCAAGGTAACAGGATTAGTGTTGCAATGAAGAAGAAAGACGAGGAAAATCTGAGGGAGTTAACCAAGATTTATAAAAAAAGAAAAAAGATGAGAAAATGACAAAGTTGAAAATGAGAGAGAGAGAGAGAGAGAGAGAGAGAGAGTGCTGAAATGAAATGGAGGAATGAGAAAAATTCCATGTTGGCACCAAAGGGCGATGTTCAATCTCAGTTAAAACTGCTTGTGAATGCTGATTTTCAAATGTGGTAGACCAGCTAAAAAGTATACACATATCATGCATACATATACTTTACAAATATATATACTCTCACAAAAACACATATACAATAAGGGTCATTCAATAAATAAGAGAAATTTATTCGAAAAAACTACAGAAAATATTTTTCAAAATTTTTTTTTCAGAAATGTAAATACTGCATTGTTTGGAATTAGTTTGTCATAAAAAAATGTTTTAATCCCACAAAAATATTTCTTTTGAGGCTATTCAAAATGATAACAAATCAGAGTGCTCCAAGCTTAAACCGAGGTCTGTCATCAAATATATGGCGAATGAGAAATGCAAAAATGTGAAGATACAGAACACTGTGTAATGTGTAAGGAGAAGTATATTTTAGTTTAAAAAATGTTTACAAATGGGCTAAACAAGGGTTAGCCACTATGAGTCTGAGACAATAAGACAGTCCATGGAGTAGAAACACACAGATCCGGGTAAAGAAAAAGTCCTGGCACAACAGTCAGTAAAGAAGGTCATGCTGACAGTCTTTTGAGACATGTAAAAACCCATCACTATTGATTTCCTAGAAAAAGGTGCAACTGTAAACAGTACTTCCAACTGTCAACTCTGTAGAAAAAAATTCACCTTATTTATTGAATGACCCTCATATGTCAGTCAGACCATTACCCATAAGTAAGTCGTTGTAGCCTAACAAAAGGTTACTGAATGATAAATAACTAGAGGAGGTTGGAAATGAAATGGAACTCTTTATAACATTAACAAGATACAATACTTGCCAGTGGCATGAAGAAGGTAAACCACTGGTAGTGGTGAACTACTTAGTACATTATCCACCTCACAATAGTGTGGGGGTGTCCTCGTGGTGTAATGGTTAAAGTGATGGACTGTGGAATCGTAGTACGCGAGTTCGTACTCTAGTCGCGCTATTACGTTCACTTTCGGGCAAATACCCTTGGGAAAGGTATGAACCCTCTTATACTCCCAGCTATGGGTTAAATAGTACCACTACTGTTCTTCTAGGAGAATGGCTTTGGCATTAAATAACCTAAAAAGAGTTGATATGCTATTAAACAAAGAAAACAACCATCACAAAAGTGTACAATGTATTTGTGTGGAATGGAACATATCCAATAATGTTCATAGGTAAGGTATATAATACCTCCTTTTTAGATTTTGTTGTATCATTGAGGTGAATGATACACAGAGAAGAATGAATGCTTAATTCAGCACTCGTATCTGGTGCAAATGGATACATACTAAAACACCAAACAATAAGTTACAAACAATCAACAAGACAACTTACAAGAAAAAGAGGAGGGTCAAAATGCTGTATTGCCAAATGAAGTAAAATCAGTTCAAATATTAATCAGCTTAATATCAACTTACAGTGACCACGAAAAAAGTGAGTAATACATTTTTACTGCTTTTTTTTTCTTGTTTAAAAAGATGTACAGTTAGAGCTAAAAGAGCACCTTCCTCCTGCTTAAAGATTTCATTTTCAGGCTTAAATGGTGATTGAGTGACACTGTGTTGAATTTCATTGTTTGTTTTTGGGGCGGTCTAGTCAACTGACTTGCATCTTTGTTTTTCTACCAATGGAACTTTAAAGCACCACCTTTGTAAAAGATATACATATATATATATATATATATTGATATCTTTTCCCCTTTCCGATCAGAGATTTTTCTTTTCTTTCTTTTTGTTCCTTTGGTTTTGTGGTTTGTTGTCGAACGAAATAACATATGGGTAGCACTTATTTACCTGTGTTCACTGGGCATGTTCATATTTGGTTTGCGCAATCAGAATCGTATTTTGTTGTGAACAATATATCAGTACACTGGAAACTTTATATATTCTTTAGTGCCTTCCCAGCATCATTGATGCCTACTATAAAGGAAATTATTACTGACTCACCCCTTGGATCCACTTATGAGAGTGTGAAACACGAGGTTCCACAAAGACCTTGGTCAACGATGAGCATTTGGGCGACCGTATACTAAAGCAATTGAAAGCTTGCAGAAGATGCACTTGCAGACAGCGCACTTATTAAGCAGCTTTTCTTTTTGAGGCTGCCAAAGAATGTTCAGGCAATTTTGGGTAGAGATAAGCTCTGCTGACTATCTTGCAAAATTGGCTGACAGAATAGTGGATATTGTAAGGCAGCATGTCTCTTACACTACACCTCAACCACAGGCTGAGGTGTCTTAGTTCTCTCCAACGCCAACACATGACACTAATCAATCCTTGGCTATACTTCAAGCCCTAGAGCAACTCACCAATAAGGTGAGAAAATTGAATGTCACCAGATCTCAATCACCCAGACATCGATTCCAGAGCCGTTCGACATCACTATACCGTCACCAAATAAACAAACAAACCAAGATGGTGTTTCTATCACAGTAATTTCAGCACAGCAGCACACAATTGCAAACATCCCTTCTCTTTTACAAACCAGGAAAAATGATTTCTGGACACCTGAGTACAGCATAGCCTCCCAAGGCACTAACAAATAACCATACATTTTTCTAACAGACTCCATATCCCAAGTACACTGTTTGGTTGATACAGGCGCTGCTTGCAGCATATGGCCTTTGAAACTCCTCACAAAGAAACCATCAGTATCACCTATTTCACAGCAAACCGTGAATCATTCACCGATCCCCATGTGAAATTCCTCATTCTTTGGACTGGGAATCGCAAAGATATTTTACATGGATTTTCACGATTACCAATCTGCCCTACCTCATTCTGGGCTTGGATTTTCTGCAACACTATAACCAGTTAGTTGATATGCATGGACACTGGCTGATTGATGCTAATATGGAACTTTCCATTCTGGGTTTAAAATCTACGGTCTCATCTATCAGTCTGATATTCTTCTTCACTGATTCTGATGACCCTTTACTGGTATTATTATATTTTCCTGAATTGACCAACTTGAATTTTGTGGTGAACAAGCCTACTCACTCTATAAAACACCATATCAAGACCACTGGTCCCCCTGAGTTTTCACGTTCTCACTGCCTCTCTGTGGAGAAATTGAGAGTAGCAAAGGCTGAGTTTAACCACATGCCACAGCTGTGAATAATACGCACTTCATCCAGTCCATAGGCTTCCCCTTTGCATTCGGTTCCAAAGTACTCAGGAGATTGGTGTCGGACTGGAGAATTTCAATGATTGAACGCCATGACAGTAACTGATCATTACCTCATCCCATACATTCAGGATTTCGCTTCATTGCTGCACGGTGGTAAAACTTTTTCCAAATTGGACTTGGGTTAAGGGTTACCATCAAATCCCAGTTAATCTAGCTGACATAACCCAAAACTACAGTAACAACTCCATTCACAGTGTTTGAATTCATACCTATGACTTTCAGTTTGCCAAACGTGGCTAGTACCTTCCAACATTTCATTAATGAAGTAATGCGAGATCTGGACTTTGTCTATAACTACATAGATGACATTCTCATCGCAAGTGCCTCATCAGAGGAACATGCCACTCATCTCCACCTACTGTTCAAACGGTTTCAACAATACCAGATGAAAATTAAACCTGGTAAATGTGTTTTTGATGCATCTTCACTAATTTTCCTGGGCCACAATATCAGCCCTGAAGGTATATCTCTGTTACAAGACGAGATCTTGCCTTGATTTGAAAAAACAAAAAGAAAGAAAAGAAGAAAAGAAAAAAAAACGGAAGTTAACACTTCGAGTTCTCAACTCAAAATGAAAAGTTAGTCGCTCACGCATGGGCTCCGCGCAGAAATTCCGTTTGCGATAAATTAACAAAAAAAAAAAAATACATTAATAAATATCCAATCGGAACGCTTCCCGCGGGGCACAAAAATTGCCGTTTCTGAGCCTACAGAAAATATATAAATAGACGGACCAAATAATTATCACCCAGACTTGTTCCTTCACACGACCCGTGTTAAGGATTCTACGCACCGTCCGGCGCCTGTCATCCGATACATCAAACGATCGCCGCCGCTAAGAACATTGCCCTAGTTCCGAAGAAAACCATCCCTTCACTACGGGAACTTTGTAACTATCCCTTCACCACGAGACAAGTACAGTACATGAACTTTGTAACTACTACCACTGAATTCATTCTTTAACTGTGAACATATTTCTACATTCTACTCTCTGTACTTAATCTATTTATAAAAAATTTTCTATAACATCATTACTGTGTTATTGTGAGTATCTATACGTTCCTTGTTTAGCAACCATACGCATTTCTCGCCCACAACATTCATATCAACAACTCAGAATATAACACTGGTGTCAAGCGTGCAGCAAAACAAGTATGGAATACTCCGGCCTTTCTCGATCAGAAATCTTGGAACTTATAAAACAGCAAAAAGCAGCGATTCTCCAAACGAAAATTGACATGGAGCCGGCAGATAACCCGCAAGCACAATTAATCATTAGTGAACTGAAAACAGACCTCCACAAACTTTTAACTGCTCTGCAAACTACCGCACACGATCGATCGCACACATTGCAACGACACACCACAAACTATGAGCTTCTATTGCGACAGCAGTCACTTCGGGATGCCACAAAATCCATCCGGACCTTCGAACCGGGCAGCGATGTAAACCGCTTCATTACCGACCTTAATAAGGCTTACACCATACATGTTAAGCCAGAATTAAGGGAATATCCTGCAATGGAGAAGGAGTTTGTCAAGCTGGCAAAGCAACTACTGAACGAAGGCATCTTCCAGCAGATGGAGGACTCAAGACAGCCTACGCCCACGTTCGAGGAACTAAAGGCTTACCTTATATCCACCCACGGGAGCCAAACGACAAACTTCCAGTACCTAAGCCGAGCATGGGACCTTCAGCGACATGAGGGAGAGAAACTCACTGATTTTGCAGGCCGACTTGAAAACACAATCCGAGAGGCCACAGTCCACATCACGGCAAAATTCAAGTCGGACAGACAAAATGCTGAGATGACGGCCGAAACTGCGTTTTCCCTAATGGGGGCCATGCTCATGAGTGAAAAGATCAAGGCATGGACACCTAACATCTATCCACACTTCGTCAAAACTATGGACAGACACTACTCAGCGGGTGGTATAGCCAGCGATGCGCAACGATATCTTGATCGTGGTATCAAAACGGACATCACCACCGCCGCTGAAACCACTGCGCTGATGGCGAGCCAACCTACACACTCTTACAAACCTCGTAGCCTTGAAAGTGACAAGATACTAGCCGACGTACAGCTACAGTTGCTGGATCTGAAAAAGCAACTGCGGCAAACCCACAGGCGGAACCCATCCATCGTTGACTGGAAAAGTCGAACCGCCCCCACCTACAACATGAAGCACAACCGGGCACAAAGAAGCGCTGGCCAACCCAGCCAACAAGCAATGTGCAAAAATTTTTTACGAGGCCGCGCATGCTTTAAGGGCAACAGGTGCCCATATTTTCACCCCCCTCATGCTCAAGCACACATAGCGACCACTGACACCGGTTTACCTGGAATAGATAGCGATCAGCACAACCATGAACACGCGACGCGCTTCGACGAACTGGATTTTCGGTTGGGACCGAACGAGATGTGATGACTCGTTCCCAGGTCCATGTATCCACTCAGCATCATCACACATTTAACGTTCAAATCCAACCTGATCTCCGATCGCCCCTTGTTCAGATCAACCTCCGCAACAACGGCATCACATTCTCCGGTGTAGGCATGTTGGATTCCGGATGCACGACTTGCATCATTCCCATTTCTCGCTTACCTGAAGATGCAAGAAGACACATGTCCAAATCCAACATCCGAGTCAAAGGAATCGGAGGGAACATCTCTATTCTGGGCAAGCTCACCTGCGACATTACCTTGGGTGACGATACTTCCCCCGCTTTCTGCAACGTCGACACACTGATCACGACATCAGACATTCCCATCTTGATCGGTCAGAACATACTCGGCCACCACACACTGTTATCCTATACTATCGATAACCAGAAGGCGACTGTAGAACTTGCGCGCACACTCCCATCTGGCAAGCTAAAACATACTGTCCCGCTCTCTACAACCGTCCATCCAAGGATAAAACCGACCCACAACCTTTCACACGGCGCCCTAACCGTTTCCAACGAGGAACCACGAGCCACAGCCAGATCATCGCCTAACGGGTTGACTCTCAACCAAAAACTCCATTGGCTTAAGCAAACCGTAAGCCTATCGCTTCCAGACCATCATAGCCGTAGTGAATTAGAAGCTACCGCCGATTTACTCATCAGCTATGCGGACATTCTCGGCACCGACGACAATAGAAGGGGCACTTTCATCAAGCCCATACGCATACCAACCAACGGCCAGTCCAGGAGCCAAAAACAGCACCCTATAGCCCAAGCACTGGAGGGTGATGTTGACGCGGAAATTGCCCGCATGGCAAGTGAGGGTGTTATCGAACCTTGCAACGACCCTAAAGGATTTAACAGTCCCGTTTTTGCCGTCCGCAAGAAAAACGGAAAGATTCGAGTGGTCGCAAATTTCAAAAGAACCCTCAACAAGGTTTTAGTCGATCTCGACCCATACCCAATACCTACCATTGACTCGACATTCAACAAGATTGGCGAAGGTAACAAGTACTTCTCAACACTCGACCTCCGCAATGGCTATTGGCAAATCGTCATTGACGAACGTGACCGCCATAAAACGGCCTTTACTTGGAAAGGACGCTGTTTCCAATACACCCGTCTGGCTTTTGGTCTAACATCCGCTGGACAAATCTTCTCGCGATGCATAGCTGAGGCTCTCGACACAGTTGCCTCACGCGCGAACATATCGTCATATATTGACGATAATCTTGTCCACGCCAAAACCTTCGAGGAATATGTGACAGCGCTGGAGCAATTATTTATTGCTCTACGCAAGTTCGGATTAAAACTAAACCCGGAAAAATGCATTTTTCTTGCGTCCGAAGCTAAATTTCTCGGTCGCATCGTGAATAGCGACGGGTTCAAGGCCGACCCCGAATATGTCCGAGCCATTATCGACATGAAACCCCCGACAACGAGAAAAGAACTACAAAGTCTCATCGGACGTCTCGTATGGATTCGGCAATTCATCGAGACACGCCTTAACGAGAGCATCAGAACCGACATGTTCTCCAATCCAATGGCCCCCATAAACGAACTAAATAAGCCCGGACGGACATTCGTCTGGACCGAAGGGGCCAACAAGGCTTTCAATAAAATTAAGAAGCGCCTCGCTTCACCACCAATCATTTCATTCCCCGACTTCACCGGACTCTTTACCCTCACCACCGACGCCAGCGATATCGCATGTGGGGCCATTCTCATGCAAGAGAATAAACACGGCCAAAAGAAAATAATAGCAGTGGCCTCACACACCTTTAACGCGACGGAGCGCAACTGGTCAACAACTGAACGCGAGGCATATGCGATAAGATGGGCCATCACCAAATTCGATTACTTCTTGCGTAGTCGTCCCTTCGTCGTCCTCACAGATCATCGATCTCTCACATACTTGGATCAACGTGAATTCAACAATGCGAAGATACGACGATGGCAGGAGGAAATATCGTGCTACTAATTCGTCTTGGAATATGTAGAAGGTGAATCGAATGTCTGGGCAGACATGCTCAGTCGGAGATATGGCCACAGCAAGGACAAGCTTACGGCAGACCCCACACCTGCAGGGAAGCGCTTCAAACTCCAAGGCTCCAGTCTAAACATCTACGTTCCATCCTGGTGCATGGACGAAATCAAGAGCTCCCAGCTGCTCCCTAGGACTCACACAACACGGAACATTCAGCATCATCTGCAGGCCATCGACGCATTCCTCGCGTTTCATGCCACATCGACCATCCCTGTTGAAGAGATAGCTGACCACATAGGTATTGCAGCGGAACAAGCCTCTGATGACACACTTTCAAAAATCATCAGAACTCTTCAGTTGGCAACCCCAAGACCGGACGCTACCCTACTCGACCCCAAAGATCATCGTACCGGGCTATATAACAAGCACATGCACCAATTCTACTTGGAACCTGGTACATCTGTATTGATGATCAGGGATACTACAAACACACCAAAACTGGTAGTACCCTACAAGCTCCGGACAAAATATCTCCACCAAGCCCATGACTGTGTCAACCACTCAGGGATCTCCCGCATGCAGGAACACCTATCCAGCTACTGGTGGGAGTTCAAAAATCGCGATATCAGGGCGTATGTTCAGTCATGCCAAACCTGCGCTAAACGCAAGGGAAATTACGGCATGCGCCGAAACTGGTCCACGGGCCATTGCAAGAGAGGCGGAAAACCATTCGAGGTTGTCTACATAGATTTTGTCTCAATGCCCCTCTCAAAGGGCAAGCGGTACATCCTTACTATTCTAGACAGCTTCAGCCGCCACCTCATGGCCATACCATGTGCCAGAGACCGTGCAATCGACGCAGCCCGCGGACTCTACCAGTTCTTTCTTCGTCACTGCGAGATTCCCCGCATTGTCTCCTCCGACCGAGGAACCCACTTCACTGGTGAGGTCTACAAGGAATTTTGTGACCTAACCTCGATCACGCGGGAACTTCACTGCCCGTGGCGATCACAAAGCTCGGGGAACATTGAGAGGCAACACCGGACCTTAAAAAACGCCCTTTACATGATCTGCGAAGACAGAAACTGTGAATGGACGGACGTTCTCGAATCGGCAGTTTCCTCAATGAATGCCACAGCCAACACCGCCACTGGATCATCCCCGCATTACATTATCACCGGCCGCCAACCAAACATTGGTCTACCGAAGATCCCCTGCCAAGACATCGTTAACACCAACCCAGGTGCTTACGGTATGCAAATAAACGCTTTGCTCCGACAGGTGCATCAAAGAGTCGCCTTGGCGAACAACGAGGCTGACCACAAAATGGAAGCCAAACTGAACCGCAGCATCTTCAAAGACCCGATACAAGTCGGTGACAAGGTGCTACTCCACCGACCGCAATCCGCAACAGCCCACTTGTCTCACCTGCCTTGGATAGGTGACTTTGAGGTCACCAAAACGAACGGTTTGGTGGTTCAAGTGAAAAACGAAAACTGTGAAACGCATTGGGTTCACCGCGGACACGTCCGTCGACTCGTACCGCGACCAAATAACCTGCAGCACATGCATCGACCACCCGCACCTCCAGCTCTATCCCCACCTCACCAAATTCCCAATCACCCGTCGACACGACCACTCCTACCTCCTTGTCCACCCCGGCAACCTACCCATCGCCCGTTGTCACGACTCCCTACACTTTCGTCAGGGGAGCATCTTGTCGCAAATGACTGCAGTTCCGGAGACAATACCCAAAACTCAACGAAACGAACAACACGAGGGCAACTCCCAGCACGCTTTAAAGACTTTATGTGCCAAAAAACAAAATAAATAATACACACACCAACATACAAAACAAAAACACACACGCAAGCAAGCACTAACAACATAGCAACCTCAAATCATGGTAAGATCTAAGGGAGCTGTTACAAGACGAGATCTTGCCTTGATTTGAAAAAACAAAAAGAAAGAAAAGAAGAAAAGAAAAAAAAACGGAAGTTAACACTTCGAGTTCTCAACTCAAAATGAAAAGTTAGTCGCTCACGCATGGGCTCCGCGCAGAAATTCCGTTTGCGATAAATTAACAAAAAAAAAAAAACATTAATAAATATCCAATCGGAACGCTTCCCGCGGGGCACAAAAATTGCCGTTTCTGAGCCTACAGAAAATATATAAATAGACGGACCAAATAATTATCACCCAGACTTGTTCCTTCACACGACCCGTGTTAAGGATTCTACGCACCGTCCGGCGCCTGTCATCCGATACATCAAACGATCGCCGCCGCTAAGAACATTGCCCTAGTTCCGAAGAAAACCATCCCTTCACCACGGGAACTTTGTAACTATCCCTTCACCACGAGACAAGTACAGTACATGAACTTTGTAACTACTACCACTGAATTCATTCTTTAACTGTGAACATATTTCTACATTCTACTCTCTGGACTTAATCTATTTATAAAAAATTTTCTATAACATCATTACTGTGTTATTGTGAGTATCTATACGTTCCTTGTTTAGCAACCATACGCATTTCTCGCCCACAACATTCATATCAACAACTCAGAATATAACATCTCCATTACCTGAAAAAAGTAAAAGCTCTTCAAGACCTTCAATTACCCACTTCACTCCACTAACTATGGTACTTCCTTGGTCTGTTAAACTATGACAGATGTTTTATCCCACACAGTGCGGATCTCATGTCTCCTCTTTCTAACCTGTTACATAACAGAATAAAGAAAAATGAGCAGATTTCACTGGACACTAGTGAGCTAAAAGCTTCTAATAAAGCAAAGCAAAAACTTACAAAGACATTACTGCATGCATAACCTGCACCTGGTGCCCAGTTTTTACTGGTCATTGATGCATCAGGCATAGGTGGAGTGTTGCAACACCAACACCAACAAAAATTACAACTTCTCGCATACTTTTTGAGACAGCTGAAACTGGTCATTGACACATCAGGCACAGTTGTTGGTGCGGTGTAGCAACACCAACAACAACTACAATCTCTCGCATACTTTTTGAGACAGCTGAAACTGGCCGAACAGTGTTACAGCACATTCGGCTGTGAACTTCTGGCTATGTACCTTGCAATGAAACACTTTTGGCATTCACTCAAGGGTTGACAATTTGTGATTTATACATATCATTGTCTACTATGTTTGTGTTGTGTTCCAAGCCAGATAAATATTCACCTTGTGAAACTCAACACTTGGATTTTGTTTTGCAATTTACCAGCGATTTCCGACATATCTCCAATGAACAGAATGTAGCAGCTGATGCCTTGTCTCGTCTTCCAATCAATTCTCTGTCATCACCTTCAACAAATGGCCTTAGACCAGCCACATCTCGATATGTTGGACATGTCGTCACCTGAATATGCTACTGGTAAATTGACATATCTGTCTGTGTTTGCTTCGGACATGCAGATGATCTGTGACACCTCGACAGATTCACCTTGATCCCTTGTCCCAACAACTCAGCGTCGAGCTGTTTTTAATACCTTACACAGTCTAGCACACCCCAAAGTAGTGGTCATAGTGAAGCTAATTTGGCCAAATATGAGGCACACACCATTGCTTGGACACGTTCCTTGTATTCTGTCAAAAATCAGGTCCACAAGCATATCTGTGCACCTCTTGGAACATTTAGCACTCCAGACGCTAGGTTCAGCCAAGTTCATATTGATCTCGTTGGACCATGGCTGGTCAGTCAGGGATCTGACTATTTCCTGACCTGTATAGATCACTTCACATATTGGCCTGAAGCCATTCCCCTATATGACATTTTGGTGGAATCTATAGCACAAGCAACATTGGGCTGGATATCGTGCTACGGAATTCCTACAACTATTACCACCGATCATGGAGAACAGTTTGAATCCCATCTCTTCCAGGAACTTTCAAGGATTTCAGGGATAAAACGTAGCCATATGACTAGCTGTCACCCAGCTTTGAATGGTAAGAAATTTATTAAGGAGGATTGAGAATACTCCCCAGCTAAAGTCTTTTACAGTGTATCTCTGTCCTTGCCGAGACAGATGCTGAACCTGATAGATTTAACAGCAACAGATCCAGCTCTGTATGTAAACAGACTTCGATCTTATTTAAAAAATCTCCCACCTATGAACCCTCAGCAGCAGACCACAAAATCTTCAGTCTCGAAAGACATTACTTCTTGGACTCATGTTTTTCTCTGAAAGGATGCTGTGAGAGCCCCTCTCACTGGTCTTTATCATGTGCTTGCATGCACAGACAAACTTTTCACCCTGGATGTTAGTGATAAAAAAGAGACTGTATCAATTGATAAGTTAAAGTGGGCCTTTACAGATACTGCCACACAAGAGCCCCATATTCCCCACCACATCCACTTTTCACAATCCAACGCAGGCTACTCACACAACAATGCACACAGCTCCTCCACCGACATATGTCACCATTACACGTTATGGTCAGCAAGTATGGCCCAAGAAGCTGTGCAAAACAGTATATATATGAACAATACTGATGGACATCAGACTATTTCTGCTGCTCAATTTTATTTCTATTTTATTTTTCCTTTTTTTTCCTTTAGCATAATGCAGACATTTCTGTAGAGTAGATTTTTATTTTCCTTTGCTGCATATTTGCTGTTGGGTTTTCTTTTGACTGCTGACCTTGGCAAATCTTACCTTGTTCATATCTTCTATCAGCTTTAATCCTAAGCAGGGGGTGACGTGGCAGTGATTAGATGTATTTTTCACTAGTGGACGAATTCCCTCATGGAGGTAAATTGGTAGAGCTCAATCAATCAAATCCACTGTAAGAATACAAAAAGCCAGAACTTCTGCGAAAAAAAAGGGAATTCTCTCTCTTTAACCGGCAGCCGCCAAGGGGTTAGAATGCGCTGCTCACCATTTCCTTACTTCCTGAACTGACAGGCCAAATACGTGTACATACACACTTTTCTTACCGATAAAGGCCTGCAAACTTTCACCACACCATAATGAACAGGGGACCCAAAGAAGTTTATGGGTGTATTGCTTATAGGTTACCCTAAGAAAACTATTAAATTTTGTGTAAAGGCATTAATTTGTTGTTTATTATTTTTCCACTTCAAATGGCCAACACTCACAACGATTCTTAATCTTCTTTACAAACTCTCCTTTTCTATTATGGAATAATTCTTTTTAGCTGGAAGAAGTGTCCTGGATGCATGTGTAATAAGTTTAATCAAACTGTCTTTGAGTTTATGCATAATGAACTAGCATTGCTTGCTGTGATTATTTCTTTTTTTGGATCACAACGTATCCAAAACAAATCCAACATTGGCATTCCTTTAATTTTTTTCAAATGCTTCCTGGCGCTCTGAGTCTTTTTTTAATAGTTTGTTTAACAAAGCTCACAAACAATGCATGTTTGGCACAAATACAATGTAATAATTTGCCAAACCCAGGAAACTTTGTAGGGAGCAGACATTTTTAGGAGTATCATTGGCTCTGGTTTCCTGCCATTTTAATCAATTATTTGTCCCAAATATTTGATTTTATTCATAAGAAATTTGCATTTTTTGTCTTTCCATAGTCCTGAATCCTTCTGAAAACCTTGAAAACATTTTTCTTGTGTTCTGGGTTTTCACTTTTCAGCAAAATATCTTCTAGATAAGCAATTGCAAACTCAGGACCACTAAGCATTGTATCCATTATTTGCTGAAAAATAGCAGGGGGTGACTCTTATCCCAAAAGCCAAATGATTGAGTTTATACATCCCTTGTTGTGTATTCATCATAAGTAATTAAAACATTTGTTGTCTACTTCAGTCTGCAAATATGCACTGCTTAGGTCAATTTTTGAAAATATCTAACACCCAGTAAGATGTACAAAAGCTTCTTCCTGCCCAGGAAGTGGGTAATGATAACTTTTGAGGACATCATTTACGCCTGTGGAGAAATCTGTGCAGACATGTATCTCTTTAGACTTTTTCTTTATATATACTGCTGGTGAAGCCCAATTGTTATAGTCAACTTTAGATAAAACACCCTTTTTTCAAGTCTGTCAAGCTTGTCATTGATCTGTTTTAAAGGTATTTTTTTCTTTTTTAAAACTGGTTGTACATTTTTCTTTAGCTTGAATTTAGCTTTCAGCTTATTGCACCTGCTAAAACCACCAGAAAATACCAATGAGAATTCAATTTTCAATTCTTTCTTTCAAGTTTCTGCTTCATTGGTAAGTAAGTAAAGTTGGCGACCATAGTCGAGGGTAACCCGAAGGCTCCCTTTTCGATAGCTACTACACCAAGGTGTAGGGGAGGGCGCTACTCCTTCTTGGAAAAATGAACTGATTGGACTGTTCCATAATTTAAACTGCTCCATCCAGTCTGTTCCAAAATAATTATTTGTATTTTCATTAAAAACAGTCTTAATTTCAATGTTTCCTCATTCAATGTCACATTTGTAATAAATTCCCCTTCAAATTTTATTTTCTGGCCTGTAATACTACAAGCAATTTTCTTTGTAACCATTAATGTTGGTTTTCTTATATTTTCCATGTTTATACATTTATTATGCTAAAGTCAGCCTCGCTATCCAATTGTAATTTAATATTTTCATTAAGGATTTTTACCTGCACAAATTTCCTTATATTCCGACCGGCAGATTCATCTACATGAGCAATTTTAACATAATTATTCGCTTTTTCAAATTTTTATCTTACGGTGAGTTTTCTTATGTCCTTTTTTCTTGCAACAAAAACATTCTTTATTTTTGTATGGACAGTCATTATAAAAATATAGTTCTCCACATGCGTAACAGGGGATTGGAGTAATATTTTTTCTTCTTCAATTTATTTTCTTGATGCACTTTTTTAATATGTGACACACTGCTTACTTCAATATCTTTAGTGTCTTGTTGAACATTCATAAACCTCTGACAATCTTCTGCTAGGTTTTACAAAGTCAGATTGGGTTCATCTTTAAGTTTATTTAAAACCCTTCTCCTGATTTCAGTGTTGACACCAAATCTTGAAAAAAATCAACTATTTAAAATTGTCAGGGCTTTATTCTACCAGTTTGAACCCCTCACACTGATTTTTCGTAATGAAATTTTTATCTTCCTTTTTTATTAAGTTCTTGCATTTATATCTTTTATGGAACGACATCTTTGAAGTGTTCAATTTCAGAAAGTAACGTAACCATTTGTTTAAATGTGAGGTCACTAGTATTTTTTTAGTAATATGTAATTTACAAACTTTGTGTGTTTGACAGCACCTAGTTTCCTAAGCACAAGTCTGACCGTTTTGTAGTCTGACCAATTGGTACAGTCTGTTTTGTAAAGGTCTTCATATCTACGGAAATATGACAAAAAATTACCTCCTCTTCTGGCATAGAATTGAATTCAACAATTGCATTTATGATAGTGTTCTAAGAAAAAAAACATTTGAATCTTTGTTCTTGTTACTTGTTAACATTTTCCATAGGTGTTCTGCAAACAATTCTTCGAATTTTTCAAGTCTTTGTAATTTCTTCATTGTCTTGTTGTTTCAATATTTCCAGTAAAGCTGTTTTAAAATCCTCCATTTCATACTTTATGCGAACCAACTTTTCACAAAAGTATATGATTTATTTTACACAACTCCAGATATTTGTAGTTGGAATAATATCCCATATTTTTCTGAATGTTGTATTTTGAACAACTTAGTTTACATCCACATAATCCTTAGAAAATCCTTGTAACCAAAAAATGCTTAGTAGCTGTAGTGAAAATTGGGGTAAAATTCACCACTCACCTCAGCGCAAACGTCAGTATATATGGTTCGTATGCAAGATATATGTTTTTGACCAGAAAAAACATGGCTGCCCTGAGCAAGCCTATATTGCAAATCGTCATGTATTTTCACACCAGCATTCACCTAAAATCATAAAGAGTGAAAACGTGCATATAAATGAGGGCAGGAAGAAAAGAACATAAAAAACAACAAACGTCGTCACTTGGTGCCTTTTTTGCATTTGCGTTTGTGTTGGATACAAATTGATTAGAGGAGAAGCGGTGATCAGTTTAAGGAGACAAAGGAGAGGATAACCCAGCATATAAATCTATCAGAGCTTGATACCATGGTGAAAGGTCTCAACCTCGTGTTACAATGGCAAGCTAGAACAGTTCATCTGCACACAGACTCCGTGAGTGTCTACCATTGGCTAACCGACCCACCGACGGCAAGAGCCTGAGTAAGAACCAAAGCTACGAATGAGATGCTGGTTCAAAGGAGGTTGAGGATCCTACAGCAACTGATTCATCAATATGGCGTCCAAGTCGATGTTACTTTCATTGCGTTGGAGCAGAACTTGGCAGATGAGCTAACTCAAGTGGTAAAGAAATGGTTGGAGTTGATAAGGCACAAGTCCGATACCTGCCCCTAATGTGCACTGCCTTGATGGTTCAGTTAACACCTAAACAAATCCAAACCATACATCAACAATGTGGACATCCTGGCATCAGACATACAACCTATTTCTGCTGTAGAATATGCCCCTCTACCATGAAAGCAATAGTCAGATCAGTAATACAAACTTGCGAAGACTGCCAATCGATCGACCTAGCTCCGGCCCGGGGGAAAAGGGAAGAATAGAAGTGGGAAACAACTGGTATTGGCTTGGTATAGACATAACCCATTACAGTGGCAATGGATTCTTGATACTGACTGATTGTAGGTCAACACATTTCAGGTGTGGCACCAGCTGGTATGTCAGAATGTGTCAGCCATTGTGTGAGAACTGAAGTCTGTCTTCTTTGAATGCGGTATGCCAGCTGAAATACTGATGGATAATGCCCCAGCTTTTTATAACCACACTTTCCTTGCTTTAACAGATGAATGGGGCATACAAATGCGATACCAGAGTGCTTATGTCCCAGAAGGTAACAGCATCACAGAGTGGTGTTACTATACTGTCAAGAGAATAGCCGCGAGGTCATGTTGCTTGATAGCAGAAGCTGTGCACTGGTATAATGCGACACTCAAAGATAACAAAACACCATCTAGTGTACCATCAAATGGCATATACCAGTATGAGCAGTGCGTGAAGGGTATAGACTCCAAACCGTCTCTGCCTGAAATCAGAAGTAATGCATACCAAGTTGGGGAACCTGTCTGAGTCAAACCACCGGACTGCCAATGCACCACCAGATTTTGCAAAGGACAGGTTGATGGGGTGATCAGTCCTCAGACAGTGCTGGTCAATGGCACACCCCGCCATGTGAAAGACCTTCGCAGACGTGATGAATCAACCGTTACAGAGGAAGACGAAAGTGACACATCGTCTAGTAGCGAGATGAGGGTCATGGTGACTTGTGAGTCAGAAGGCCAACATTCATCTGCAGAGTTAATGTCTGAGGAAGATACCAAAGATGAAGATGACTAAACTAGAAGAGATGGAGGGAATGTGGGAAACCTGACAGAAGAGCACCCTACGCTTCTACAAAGAAGCACCTGGGAGAAATGGCTGCCTTCCTCATGCCATATTTGTGATCGAAATCAGTGGGGAGTGTAGAGAAAATTGGGGTGAAAATCACTACTCACCTCAGCGCATATGCTCTGCATGCAAGATATATTTTATTTGACCGGAAAAAACATGGCTGCTCTGAGCGAGTTTATATGGTCATGCATTTTCATACTGGCAGTCACTTAAAATCACGAAAAGTGAAGATGCGCACGCAAATGAGGGCAGGCAGAAAAGAACAAAGCAAACAACGAACATTGTCACTCAGCGCCTTTTTTGCATTTGCGTTGGATATGAATTGATTAGAGGAGAAGCGGCAATCAGTTTAAGGAGATGAAGGAGAGGATAATTGTTGACTCTGAAAGGAGGTTTTTGGTCAGATATAGCAGTCTGGTAAAGTTGTTGTGTCCCAAAATGACACAATTTTTTTTGTGTCATTTTGGGACACAACAACTTTTGTTGTATTTTGGCCTCTGACCCGGCCAAAAATGCCATTCAAAGGTGATGCACCGGAAGGAAGTGACACATTCTAATGGCAGTTATGAGAGGAAATTGCATGGGCGGAAATTGGCTGATGAAATGGGACAAGGTAAAAAATTCCCATGGTACACTCATAGACTGACATACCGGAAGAGAGTGACCTGTGAACTGCATGACAGTTATTTCTGCTTGATGACGATCAAACATGCGATTTCAAAGATCGAGTAGGCGATTGAGTGGGTGTTGAACTATTATATAACTCAGTCAAGACAGAAGTCAAGACAGTTGGAGTTGCAGTTACAGTTGGAGACGGAGTTATAGACGAGTTGTGGTAGGGAAAGCCACACCAGGCCGAAGGGGCTTTGGGCCCTGATGAGTTGGGGTCCAGAGAAGATGCTGATGAGATGTAGTAAAGAAAGCCATTACCCAGCAGAGTGGACCCCAGGGCCTCCGGTTGAGCATCAGGAGAACAAGAAAGATACAATGCTGACAACCATAAGAATGGGGGTCAAAATATTGCAGTTTCTGTTCAGTCTCCAGCTTCCTCTCACACGCAAACCTTGAGCAACCTTTTTGAACTCTTGCAATAAAGTGAGAGGTACATATATTTATAAAGAAGTCGTCCTGTGTCTATTTATTATTGTGTCATTATGATGCTGGAGATGACGATATAACACTTTACCAGGCTCAGTAGCTTTGGTAATTTTTTGAATTTCCTTTGCCAATATAGCCTTGGTGAATTTTACATGAGTTTTGCCAATTCGTGAATATTTATGTTCACCAAAAAGTTGTACTAGAGAACATTTGAGTTTGGCCAAATCCTTTGTCGCTGTTGTAACCTAACAAAAAGTTACTGAATGAGAAATAACCAAAATGGACGTTGGAAACGAAACAGAAATCTTTATAATATTAACAAAATACAATACTTGCCAGTGGCATGAAGAAAATAAGCTATTGTGAATGGTGATTACTTCATTAGCATAATTACCCCCACCTTACAATAGCGTCCAGCATATTTATGAGGAATGAGACATACCCATTTATGTTCATAGGTAGGGTATATAACATAAATACAAATTTTTTTACCAAAATTTAATTTTCTTCTAAACCAAAGAAACCAGGATTTTATCCTTTCTAGTATAGCATTATACAATCACAGTGGATATCATTGAGTATTACTTTTTATCAGCATTAAAACTTTGTAAGTAAAAGTATGAATAGGTAGCAGTCTAAAAATAAGTAATTATATATATATATATATATATATATATATATATTACTTTTGATTACAAATATGTTGTATTTTTCTTTTTTGATTACAGCAAATTTAAGCTTAGTGAATATCTAAGGTGATGTTTTTAAACCAAGATATGTGTGAACCAAAAGACTTCTAAAAAAAATGTTTCCAGAGTTTGTGAAAAAAAAGGTTCTAATGTAGTTAGTAATGTTCTACAAGCTTGATCAAAATTCTTAATATTAGGTAAAATATTTCGCAATTGATAAAAGTTTCATTTTGTGAACAATGTCAAACTATTTCTGCTGTCACCCCAATTAGAAAATTTGACTTCAAAAGCAAGTGAGTCATTAAATCTCCAGACTCTTATTATTTAATTGATAAAAGATCAAATTCTTCATGAGATTCTTAAAGGATTCTACTTAAATCTGTTATTCTTTTATGAAATGCTCTCATTTTCTTTCTTTCTTTCTTTAATAAAGGAAACTGAAAAGATGTCTATATATATATATATATATATATATATATATATATATATATATATATATATATATATTCTTTTCATCATCAAATTCAAAGGTTTTCTTTTTAATTTTCCAAGTTGGAGACCACTGATCTAAGGGGCTGCTTTGTAACTGAGATAGTTGTGAAATTTTTTTGGGAAAAGGTAATTACATGCACACGCACATATGCCCTCTCCACATAGATACTTACTCAGCTTAAATTATCCTGGCACAAGGCCACAAATGGAGAGATCTAGTGATGATCGAAGTCAATATATATGCAATAATCGGCAAGATTAGATTGCTAGTTATCATTTTATAGCAAATACCTTTGTGTGTGTATGGGGGGGAATGTATATGACGGGGAGAGAATGAGAGTTTTTGTTTGGTTTATTTGTTTAACAGCATATCAACTCCTAATCATCATCATTCATCATCATGTCGTGTGGCTAGCACGGATATCCCTGACCCTCTCTCTCCATGTCTCCCTATCATTCATCGCCTCCGGCAGGTCCTCAGTTACATCCCGTATCATCACATAGCTGCTGTATGTATGTTCGAGCTGGTTGTCCTGCTTTTGATTGGCCATATGCGGGGGTCCACAGGAGCACATCACTTACGATCTCGTCCATGCTTCTCCAGCAGTGTCCAGCATGTCTGGTTCATCTAGCTTGTATAGTTTTCGGGACAGGTGGTAGGTTGATTGATTCGTAAATGTTTGATTACAATCATAATTCAAGGTTCCATTTTAATTAGTTTTTATTTGTCTATAATCATTCGTGTGCACAGTTATATGCTATCAAGTATTCCTATCAAATACAAATAATCTATACACAATTATATGATTTCAAGTAACTATTTCTATCTTATGATAAACATTTGTTAGCATGCAGTAATATGGCAGCAAGTATTACTATCTAATACTAATAATTTTCACAATAAATCTATTTGACCCATAGATGGAATGCTGACAGGTATTATGACTCTGAATCAGAGTGGACTTGGGAGTAATAGCAATGAAGGAGTATGCTACACTCCCTGAAGCTCCAGAACAGGAGTCTCACCATTAGACAAAGTTTTCTGTCATACTCAAGACACCACTTTGAGTGAGTTGTAACTCTCTGCACAGGATGCAGTTGGTATATTCTCAGCCCTGCTGACACAAGGCTTTGAGAGAGAGAGAGAGAGAGAGAAAGAGAGAGAGAGAGGAGGAGGAGGAGGAGGTGATGTTAATATATTTATTCATGTTGTGTTATATATATATATATATATATATATATATATATGACAGAATGTATATTTACTGTTTATAAGCATGATTTTTGTTCATATTTATGCACTCATGCACTGGCATACATACACACTTTTTTGAATTCAAATACTGGATGAAGCTATTTGTATCTCACTTTGTACAAATGCTCTTCAGAAAGGCATGATGAATCTATCACTTCTTCTCCCAGCTATTAGTAAACAGTAGAATACACTAGGTTCTTTAGTCTTCATACAGCAACCAGACTAAGAGAAGAAAAACTAGAGGTAAAGTAGTTGAACTCACACACACTATACTTATATACATGAGTTAAAGTATGGTCAGCCTATTTCAGCTAAGTGTGAATTCATAACAAGAAGCATGTATACAAATAGGCAGAGATTCATTTCATTTTATAAGCAAGAATGTATATAAAAATAGACATTTACAATAATCCTTTGTGTATAACATGCATGCACGTATTAACACCCCCACTAGCATTGGACTACAAAAAGTCTTGAAATAAAAATTCTCATGTATAATATACACTCATGTTTTTTTAATTTGTAGCAGCTAAATTTAACCTAAATTTAGCATTTGTTCAATTTTTTTATTTGTTTGTGCTGACTAAAAATAATTCATATAGTTTACATTTTGTATTCAAACACAAAATTTAAACAGAATTTAGAACAAACACATGGACATGTTCACACAAAAATGCAACAAGCTTATAGTGAAAATACATTCGTTTGGACTATAGATCTAACTTACTTTCAGTCATCCTGTCTCAAAACTGTTGAGGCATGTACCAAGAAAATAAAAGTTAATTATATATTTCTCACAGCCTTAAGTTTTGAGTTGAAAAATCTGAAAAAATAGTGCATCTTATACACAAATAATTATGGTGAATTAACCAAGAAAGAGATATATTTTTATATACCCACATATACAATTTTATATACTTAATTAGGCCTATAATTCTAGATGCTTCTGTACATTTTTGTATAGAATAAAATCCATGGTATGAGAAAATAAAGACAATATAGAAACTCAAATTGACATGTTTCACTTTAAGAATAACTTCTTAAAAAAGCCATTCTTTTAGCTAAATATGTCAATCTGATTTTCTATGCTGTCTTCCTTTTCTTACATAGACATGTGTGTGTGTGTGTGTGTGTGTGTTTCTTGCATCTATTTATGTGTGTGCGTGGGTGGGTTCATTCACACATGTCATGGAGAATGAAAGTATAACAACTCACACAAACATTAGAGGAAGAAACAATACAAAAAAAAAAACATGAAAGAAAATTTTCCCAATTTCTGTTTCCTTTATCCGGTTTAAAGCAGAAAATTTTCTTTTGCTTCCCCATGCACCATTTACACACTCCCCTCTCTCCTCACTTTACTCTTCATCCTATTTAGGGAGGTGGACAATTTGCATAAAGGGGTGAGCATGCACTAAAGTTCCCACCCTCATCCTACACTTAACTTTTCTCAATTCTATCAGAATGAAAATCAAGGAAGATTTTTATCACAGGCAATAAATTCAAAATGGCTGAATATTGCAAAGAAGCAACAGATGCAAGCACAAAAAAAAAATGTCTTTTTTGTTTAGTTAAAATCTTCCCTTGATTTAATATTAAATTATTCAACAAATAATGTATTAGCTAGTTAAAATAAGAGAGTGGAGAGTGGATGAGAAGAAAGAAAGAAAGAAATATGTGTTAAGTACCCATATGCAAGATTGTTAGGAATTAAATATCCCAAGAAAATTCTGGGTTTTGTTATTTAAGAAACAAGATCATCATGGTCCTAATCTACCATAGTCCTCATCAGAACAGGATATTTTCAGAGCCATGTATAAGTATCTATATGACGGCTTTTGTCAAGGATGACAATAACTGTTAGGAGAGGGTTGTTTGATACATCAGTAGGCATACATATACAAACCAAATTTGTATCTATCTTCCAATTTGTCAGTATATATAGACACATGCACACTAACCACTCACTCACACACAGGTTGAATGTGTACACACACATGTATACATGAGAGATTGCTGAAAAGTTTTTACCTTGGTCAAAAAGGAAATGACCCAAAGCTATGAAATGTATATAATATTACAAATATTCATCCTGAAGGTCAATACCCTTGGCACATAATTTCTCAAGTTTTTTATACCTTTCAGAGTTTTCCAAGACTGCTTGCTTTACTAAGGCTAGAAAGCTTTGTATGCTCTCTCTCTCTCTCTCTCTCTCTCTCTCGCTCTCTCTAAATATATCTGTATAATCATCATCATGTCGCGCCACCAGTGTGGATCTCCTTGACCCTCTCCCGCCACTCTTCTCTATTGTCCATCGCTTCCGGTAGATCTTCAAGGCTACATCCTGTATCGGCACAGAGGTGTTGTATGTAGGTTCTAGCTGGTCGTCCTACCTTTGCTCGTCCATGTGAAGGGGTCCACAGGAGTATGTCACTAATGAGTTTGTCTCTACTTCTCCAGCAGTGTCTATCATATCAGGTTCATCTAACTTGGATAGTTTTCGTGATGGGTGGTAAATGGCCGTACAGCTGCTGCTTTGTGGGGTGCTGCCTCCAGGACATGTTCAATATTGCTTGCAGCATTCTTATGTAGTTGCTGTCAAGCTTTTTCTCCATATGTTTAGTGAGCCTCCATGTAGTGCATCCATACAGCAGTATCGATACGACTGCTGCTTGAAAAAAAACTGTTTCATTTTATCATTCAAGTCTGACTTCTATATGACTAATAGCCAATTGATAGCTGTCCATACCTTTGCTAGTTGCGTGTTGATGTCTGTATCGTTAATGAGACACTGCTTCCTAGGTAAGTGAACTTGTCTACAAGTTTCAGAGAACTACTGTTTAGTGTGGAGATGTCACATCTTTAATTAAAGCACATGTATTCAGTCTTGTATGCATTGACATGGAGGCTTATGCCTGCAGCTTCTTATTCCAGACTATGTAGCAGGGTTTCAGCTTGGGCGGGTGTATTTGCCAGAAGCGCTATGTTATCAGCGTAGTCCATGTTCGTAATTCTTTGTGTGAGGTATCTTCTGCTTCCTTCCTTTGTCAGTTTGAAACCATTGTCTTTCATTTTATCAATAGACGTTCTAAGCACATAGTCTAGACAGATGATAAAGAGGTATGGGGCTAATGGTCCCCTTGCAGCACACTTGCATACATTAAATAAAATAAGGTAATCATTTTTTAGTCAATTTATTTGTCCAAAACCAATTAAAAAGAAAATCTTTTTTAAAAAGTGTTCCATACTACAATGAGCAAAGCCAATTTAAAATTAAAAGTTTAAAAGATAGACCACTATTTTTATGTGCAGCTAATTACTCAGAGTGGTCATATGATCTTTATATATATATATATATATATATATATCATCAGCCATCATGCTAACCCGCAACAAAAAAGAATAAGGGTCGCACTGTGCATCGTCAGTCAGAGGGAGACCCAGAATTAAACCAGGAACAGATGACTAACAAGAGGGGAAAAGAGCATCCATTCTTTTCCACTTTCTCATTCAGTTGGTCTTTTTGATTGGTTCTGGTATTATGTTGCTAAGTGTTCAGATACATAGGCTTTGGTGTCAATAAATGAATAAACCAGTAACTGAATAAGGAGTGAACTTAAGCAGATCTTGGAAGAGGCGGTTTGTCCAAGTAACGAGACAGACAGACAGTCAAATGAGACAAAGCAAAAAGGTAACCAAAAGGAGGAGAAGCGGAAGAAGAAAAAGAATAGGAATCTTTTTCTTTTTTTATCTTGCATACATCAAGCTATTTCGGCATTTAACATGCAGCCAAGTAGGATTTCAACCTCAGTGAATCATCCAGTGATTGTTTGCATTCTTCTCTTTCTTTTTTGTTTTCTTTTTTTTTTTCTGAAAAGGACAAGAGAATTACTGGAGATTGTGGAATATTGACATCGTCAACGCATAATAGTGGACCCAGAGTTTGACTGCTCCACATCTGTCATGAACTGGGTTGAGAAGGTGAAGTTGACTTGTTGCTTATGTGGGGTCAAGCAGATTGAGCTAGTCATTCCTCTGTGACTAATGGAAGGTGCTCTGGATGTTTACCAGCAATTATATGACAATGAAAAGGCTGATGTTGTGCTGACTAAGGCTACACTGTACAGGGCCTTTGCGATGGACCCTTGCACAGCATATGAATGATTTACAACCCAGACATTAATGGCAAGCAAGACACTGTATATCTTCTTTGTAGCACTAAAGAAGCTGGCAGTTCAGTTTGGAGGATTACCTGAACGGACTTTTGTATACGTGTTTGTGACTGCATTCCTGGCTTGGGTAAAACAACTGTTAAGCCATGCAAGTGACCTCCCTTGATACTCTCTAGAAAAGTGACAGTTTTGCTAGGACCGGAAGTAAACAAACGACCATATTGGTTTATGTGAGAGTGTAAGAAGATGGGTGTAATAAAGGCATCTCCATATACAGAGTGTTATAGTCTGAGTTCTTTATTTTTAACAAATATTGAGGGCATCCACAAGCATCAAAGCATTGCCAATGGGGCAATTACTTGAGTGCACACTGGCCATCATCAGGGATGAAGTAGAACTGGGGAAGCCAGTCGTAAAGGATGCACAGATGGCCCAGAGCGGCCAAATACCCTCAGGCTGGGACCATGAGCTAGAGCGAATTGCTTCCATTGTAGACGGATTGGTTATATCACTAAGGATTGCACAGACAAAAGACGTGGGTACATATGCTGCTTCCATTGTGGCAGGATTGGACACATGGCCTCAAGCTGTCCAGGAAATGAGCCAGGGAACAAGATGTCAGTGGCATTCTGCTCCCTGGAGAAGATGTGAACAAGGCACAACCAATCATCTGAGTAAATGCTGACCAAATGCCTTGCTCATTGCTTCTTGATTTGGGCTACTCTCAGACCATAGTGAGCACAAGGCTGTGCCGCACCTGGAGCAAGAGGAGCATTAAAATAATGACCATAACTGGTGAGACACAGGCATGCTGCGGAGTAGGGTCAGTGAAGATCTTTACTGACATTGGTGCATCTGCTAAGGTCACTGGTAATGCAGAAAGACATACTGGGCTTTAGTTTAGCATAAGTACAGTTTCAGTGACAAAAATAGTTCTATTTCAAGTAATTCAGTTTCGCATAAATACGCAGTTTAGTTCTATTTAACCCATAGATAGGGCCTCACCAGGTGCTACCACTCTGGGAAAGTGGACCTGGGAGTGATGGTGATGAATGGGTGCTCTGCATTCCCCAAAGCTCCAGCATCACTGGAACCTCACCATCAGATTATTTAGTGTCATATCTAGGACACTCATTGGGGGTGGTCTTACCCCTCTGCAGAGATACAGCCAACTGGGAAATCTTCAACAAGAATGGCTTTGATATTGAATAATCCACAAAGGTTGATATGCCATTAAACAAAGAAACCAAACCATTTACAGTCTATCTAGTATAAATGTTACTTTTCTGCTCTTCTTTCTAGGATCAAAGTGAGAGTAATATATATATATATATATATATATATATATATATATATATAATTCTGTATTAAAACATTCATTAATATCGTGTACTGATTGATTCACTTGGATAAGTGTTTTTATCTAGCTTGTTATAGATTAAATTTTATCCATTATACCAGTGGTAAACTATTTAATATAACTACCAACATGAAAACAATGAATATCCTTATTTTTGGATGACAATTTCTCAGTTATTATTATAAATTTTAAAAAACTATTTTCTTCGTCTTGGTTGTATTTTTAATTGCAACTCACTCAAGCTATTTTCCTATGACAATAAAGAAACTGCATATCAGAAAGAATATTAAAGGGCAAGCTCTTAGTGAGATTCAAATTTACTTCCTCATGACAAAAAAAAAAGTTTAGTCAGTTCTGTTTTACCTAATCCATATTTGATATTCAAATGTTGACAAAATATTTGGAAAAATTAAGAGCCAATAAAGAAATGGAGGAAAGAAAATGTCTCATTTGAATCTTAATTATACAACTTAAAATCATTTAGCTTTTTAGCTTGAACTATATAAAATCAAATTAGAGAAATTATCAGTTTCTATCTTTAAACTGCTCTAGCAGTAGTCTATAGAATATGCCAATGGGGGTGGGGTTAAGAAACACACATTTCACCCAACCTTACCCCAAACACAACAATGTTCTGGATATGACCCTAAACTACATCATGAGGTGGAAGTTCCAGTTTGAGGGTTCTGTAGAGTCACTCCTTCATTGTTATTACTCCCAGGTCTACTCTAACCCAGAATGGTAGTACCTGTTTGAGTCTTACCTATGGGTCAAATAGATCTGTCTGAGATAATATTTAAAATGATTTTGAACAACATTTATACAATGGCTCTTAAAACATTGATTGGATTGGTTTGATTTTTTTGTTCAATGCCGAAACAACACCTGTATGGATTATTTATTATCAAATCTGATTAATTTGTAAATATTTGATTGTAATCAAACAATATTATCAATATTCCATTAGATTTGTTAAAAATTGCACTTTTATTTGTCTATCATCAGTTGTTTGCTCAGTTATATGGAATCAAATATTCATATTCAGTTCAAATAATTTGTATTCAGTTATATGGTTTCAAGTATCCTTGTCTAATACTAATGGTTATGTAGTTTCAAGTAACTATTTCAATTTAATAATGATCATTTGTTTGCACCCAGTTATGTGGTTTCAAGTCACTGAATAAGCCTTAGCAAACAATTATAATTTCAAGAATCTATTCTTAATTTGCACACAGTTATATGGTATTAAGTATTCCTATCTAATACAAATAATTTTCAAACAGATCTATCTAACCCATAGATGGAATCATAATAGATACTACTACACTGGATCAGAGTGAACCTGAGAGTAATGGTATTGAAGGGGTAATCAACTCTGCCTCAGATCTCCAGTTGCAGTTTAGTGCCACACCCAGGACACCAGTTTTAGATGACAGTCTTACTCTACTACAGAGGATACAGTCAGCATATTTTACCCCCACGCCTGACTGGGTTTTAAAACTGTGATATTGCATTTAAGTATGAAGTATTTACCAGTTTAAAATAACCAAAGATACATTTTTGCGCTATATATAAATGGAGACCATAATAGTTCAACTGACTTTAGCATAAAATAACCCAACAAGGGTTGACATACTGGAATAACCAACCAATCAAATAATTGCTTGGAAATTATTTGATGGTATTATTTCAAACTATAACTGTGTGCAAACTATCTTTATAAAGAATAGTTACTTGTAGTAATATAATCATTTGCAAATGATTATTGTCAAAAAAGAACTTATTTGAAACTATATATTTGCTGACTTTTACATTAATCCAAATGGGCTTGACATACCATAAAACAAACCAATTTTTAAATAGCTACTTTGAAATAGATTGACTGGAAAAAAGGCAGGTCTTTATTACACAAATCAAGATTTTGTGTAAAATTTTAACATGAATAGCTTTTTTTAAAAAGTGTTTTGTGCATAAGAGTCACAGAAAATATTATTTGTATGTTTCAGTTAAAGAAAAAAAATTATATCTACTTAGTCCAGTTACCTGGCACAGAATTATATAAGGAACAATCTTGGATAGAAAGAGTGAGTTATGAGAATCTTCCAAGTAGTGAGGGCCTGCATGCTGAGAAAATCAGCACTCTGAAATCTTGTTTTAAGCTTGAACCCTCTGGAGACTCTTTGGAAATATTCAATTACCCCAGGCACCTGTTTTGGTGCCTGGGGTAATTGAAAATTCTCCACTGGTTCTATTTTTATATACTTTTTGTTGAAATACACTTATACACACATGTGTGAGTGAAAGATGCCTGAAAAGAAAGTTACATTTATTAATCCAACATGTTTATTACTATATAAAATAAAACATTGTGGATATGTTACCAGTTCTATGTTACTTTACCCAACATCTCTGCCTTGAACAAGATGCAACACAAACTCAATTTTAAGTGAAGTAAAGCTGGTTTAGATTCAGAGTTTCACTTGTAGACTAGTTACTTAACTAAGGCTAAAGTGCCCAACTTGTCTTACTATTTATTTATTACATAGATAAGGGAAGAAGAGATGGATTCATGCTTTTCCCAAGGGCATTAGCACAAAGCAAAAGGCAAAGAACCTTATCCAGAATTTGAACTTGGATTGCCAATTCCATTTCCAATGAAAAAACTGTTACACTGATCATACCTATTTTTCCATGTGCGATTGATGTGCTTGTCTCATCAGTGCAGCACAAGCAAATAAACACATTCCTCGAATAACATGGCATCAAATCAATTGTTCTTTAGTCAGTTGCTTTGGTATCTAACAAGATAATACTTTCCAATATGCCATATCCTATAGAAAGAAAGAAAGAAAGAAAGAAAGAAAGAAAATAAATTTATTGAGAAAAAATGAGAAAGAGATAAATGAGAAATAAAGAAAATTTCAATGAGAAAAAAATTAGAGATGAAGTGGAGAGAGAAAAAGAAAATAAATTTAGTGAGAAAAGTGATAGAGATTAAGTGGAGTTAGAGAGAGAGAAAGAAAACAAATTAAGAGAGAGAAGGAAAGAAAGAAAGAAAATAAATTTAGTGAAAAAAGAAAGTAAAAAGGGGGAAAAAGAGAGAGAGAGAGAGAGAGAGAGAGAGAGAGAGAGAGAGAGAGAGAGCAAGCAAAGAGAATTAGATTACACTGAATGAATATTATTTTATATATTTAAATGATTACTAGAAAAAAATTTGCTCTACCTTCAAAATAATGTAAGCTTTTGTTGTCATGATAATATAGGCATTCCTCAATAATGTCATCTGTTTCTAGGAAAAGAAAAAAAGAAAAGCAGAATAATATGTTATCTGAAAGCATAACATTCTTACACATGCAGGAAGGAGGAAATAAGCAGAATTATGTTACTGATAATATTAATAGTTTCTTTATTAATAGTAGTTGACAAAGTTTTAAATAATAATAATAATTATAATAATAATAATAATAATAATGGGAATTTCTAATTTTATAAAAAATTGTCAGATTAGTTCATACCAATTTTCAAACAAGTCAGACATCTTTTAACAAAACAATTGTTCAATGCAACAAAATCGAAGAAATTGTGTTGAATGAAAATCGATATAAAGTGGAGATTTTAAATCAAAAGCAAAAAACAAAATTGAAATAAAATGAATAAAAAAATTAGAAAATAGGAAAAAAATGATAAAAGACTATTTTTAGTAATAGACAAAATAAATGGCTGAATATGAGTAACAATTTTTTTCAACATATACTCTGACTTTTCTTTATTAAAATCAATGACAAAATTGTCAGTATTCATCTTGGTTAAGTTAGTTTGTTTTAAATATCTCTTTAGAGTGAAGAATATTAGGTTAATAATGATTAACTAGAGTTAATTAGCATTTACTGATGAAGTTAGTAAAAGATTTTAAAATCTTTATTTTAATTAGTAAATTCCTCATCTTTATCATAATAATTTTTTGCCATGGAAAGCAACCGTTCTAAAAGTTAACTCCAAAATCAAAACAGGAGAGGGAAGCTCCAGCATCAAACCTCTGCTGAATTGTAGGTATCCTTTGACAGGAAAAGTCCAAGAGAAGGTATTCTGAAATAAAACCTGCAAATTTGCAGAGTCACCAGTTATATTGCTATGGTTAGGTAGACTCAAAGTGGCACAAATGTCATATAAGTGCACATCACTATAATCCAATGATTTACAGATGTCTTACTACTTTATCAGCTCAGAAACAGGAATTACTCATTAATCAGGATGTTTGAGTTGTTATTTTGGTGGTAAAAACAAGTATCATCAATCAAGATGTAGCAGTCATCAGGTATCATAATACTACTCAAAATTATTACCACAGCAATCCATCCAGGTATAAAAGTAAAGGCACAAATAGAATTTTTCCTATTTTTTCTAGAATCCCATAACAGCTAGAAAAACTGCAAGGAGTTTAGTTTCATGCCAGGGGAAAACTGCATTATACAATATTCAGCACAATATGCAATAAAGAAAGCTTTTATGTATAATCTCAGACACGCTCAATTAAAAACAAGGAACCAGTAACTACATTTTTTCTAATTTCATAAACATGTATGTACCATAAAGAGCTTTTCTACATATACATCTTATTCATTTTTTTGTATCTTCTTTCTTGTTTAGTTTACATATTACAAAAGAGTCATGAAGTTTCTCACAAAATTGTCTTCAATGTCTTCACAATCAACTTATGCTGATATACACTTTGAGTCATTCAAAAATGGTAACATCCTACAACAATAGTTCCTCTACAAAAAATGTTAACTTTGATGTCTCGTAAGTTTCATTATGCTCCACATTTAGTAAGTTTAAGTCACTACAAAACCCATAACATTAAACTATATAATATACAGTTACACCTATTTATCAAGTTTATAGCATTTTTATCAGAAAAAGATAGAAAATTATTTTTCTTTTAGAAAATACCAAGTGCATTTTTTCTATAAGAGTTTATGATTTATATTCATAAGACTCTCTACACAACTTTGTTCTCTGTTTATTCTTAGAGTTTAAAAAGACTAAATTCTTGATAGGTAAGATTTTTTTAAAAACATGAATCTTCCTCAGATTAAAACATAGGGGAGAGAGGCTGGAGCCCAACCGCGTCCATTGACTGAAGACCATCAGAAATTATTCCATAATCAATTACATCCTCTTGAGAAAGGAACCTATTGGACTCATTTTTAATAGTTGGGTACTTTCCATAATTCTACACATTTTATATGACGTAATACATACATTTTTACTGGCTAACAGAGAGAAGTTGTGAGAACTGATTTGCATATGATTAGCATGTTATATTGCCAGCTTGGTGGTATCTTATGTGATGCAATGGTTAGCAAGGTAGATTATTGAACCATTGTTAGTGAGTTTGATTCTCACTGGTAACTCGATAATTCAGGCCTTGTACCACATCTAATCTAAGCTTAGTAAATAATTATATCACCATCTCACGGGGGCATATTTCTAGTTTTAGAATTTAATAAGCACAGTGAGGGTTAAGTGAAAAGTTATTTCATTTCTGAATGCAGAATCAAAGCATAAATTTTGCAAACTTTGATATCTACCTCCTTACAGTAAACAACAGATTAACTTCCGTATTCTCTAATGTTGAAATAATGTGATGTATTTACTTATGCTTAATAGTAACACATGTGACTGGAGATTGCAGTTTCTCCAAGATTTAAAGAGTACAAATTAATGACACAAAAAATGACAAAACAGATTAGCTCTCATGGTAAATAAAAAAAATGTTCTCAACAACCTACAATTTATTTTTGTTTTAGAGAAATTTATTTTCAAGAAATTAGTAAAGCAAATGTTTAAATTCTAAATGTGGTTAGCTTTGTAAAAATGAATTTATATTTCCTTTTGAAAATATCATTGTAACCAAGGGGCCAACAAAATTTTAATCTGGGCCTGTCTTGAACATGTGACTTTGGTTTGATTTTATACAGACCTTTGACTGAAACTTCATCAACTCATCTTTGCTGATCTAAATAGACCAGACTGATCTATGAGTGAACTCTTAATAATATTGAGAACTTAATGCAACTTCTTTGATGCTACAATGTTTTATAGACAAAATAAACCTATTAATTTGTTTTTCTTTTAGCTCTGTTTTCACCAATTTTTCTTAATTATTATTAATTATTGACAAGGATTTCTTTCATCTTAATTTCAGTCACTTTATTTATTTCTGATCAGTACTCATAACTAATGACCATAGAATGGCAAACTGAGAGTTGTTCAAAAAATAATTGAAATTAAAGTGTAAAAAATACTAGTTAAAAGTCTACTTATATATAAAATGCAATTGTGACTTTATAAATATATTTTCAAGGGAGAGTCGATAGTTATCCACACTGTGTGAGTCTGTACTATACTATTATTCTGATATGATATTAAGAGTTGATAATTATTGATTCACCTTTGTATATATTTATTGGTTATGCAACCTGGTCTTACTACAAAGTAATGAAAATTCTGTTGCTATAGTAACACAAGGCAATATTTGACACTGGGAACATTTTGTGTTACCACAACAGAATTTCTTATTATCCAGTGAATTTTTGATACATTGCAAAAAAACAAACAAACAAAAACGCACAAGTTGCATGTCAATTCCAAAATCAACAAGATGTGAAGCAAAGATTAAAATTAAGAAAACATATACCAATTCTAAAGAAATATTATTTTAATATTTAAGTTTTACAAAATTGTGATCTTCACTTGAAATAGAATACTATGCAAAAATGATTATAATTTAATAAATCTATTATTATTCAATCATGAATGTTTTTATATAATACAAGGACAAAATAATTACCAAGTGGAATTAACTAATATGAGATATTCTAAGAAAATAAACAGCAAAATAAGAAAAGTCTATCACTATGGATTAAATAAATGGGCTCAGTTTGAAATTCCCTGAAGGTTAACAACTATAACAGACAACTGAAGAAGGACAGAGAGTACAACAGCAAAAATATTGGGATTATGTATTTACTCTACTTCATGATTAATTTATAAGCAGAGTAGAGCTGGTTTGAATTTGGAGTTTTTCCTTCTTAGACCGATTGCCATAGCAAGGCTAAAGAGCCAGTTTTACTATTTACTCATAGGTGGATTCATACTTTTCTCAAGAGTATTAGTGTTATGTGGAATGCAAACAGCCCCATCCAAGGTTCAAACTTGGGTTGCTATCCTATGATAATAACCATTATACCACAAGTGTATAACAACCAAGATGAGGAAAATAATCTAAATAATAAGTCTTCATCTCAGAAAATTGGACAGCATAATTAAAAACATTATTTTCTGAATTTTATAAATGCATTTTATTCAGAAGAGAAGAAACAGATGTAACATTTGGATACCAACCAAAAGACCAAGGAGCTATCCACTGATCCTATGCTAAAGTGCCAAAGAGAGACATTTTGATTCTAGGTAAAATGCAGATAGATACATGGTGCATTCAATAAGTTTCCAGACTTTTTTCTATAGGCATTTAGAACTGTTGTAGACTCTTGAAAATGTAGTATGTTATTGCTATACATCTTATGAGATGACTGACCAGTTTTTATGATTTCAGGTTCAAATCAACTGCTACAGCAGCAATTGGAATACACCCTACTAAAGCCTGATTGTCACAGCTGGTGAATTTCAAAAATGCAATCTGGACATGAGGAAGAATGATATGCAATAAAATTCTGTTTTTAACTAGGAAAAAATGCCACAGAAATGTATGGGATGCTTCAGACTGCTTTTTGACCATCTTGCATAAATTGAGCATCAGTTTTTGAGTGGCATAAGAGATTCAAGGAAGGCACGGAGTCTGTGAGGGATGATGAGAGGTATGGGAGGAGTAAGGAAGTCAATACACCAGAGTTGATTGGCCAAGCAGTTAGGGTTACTATGTTGGGGTTTTAAGGGAGTTCAGGAAGAGATTCCTAGGGAAGAGACCAGCACTCTTCAAATCGGGTCAGTGGCATTTCCACCAGGACGATGCACCAGTCCAAAACTCCATCTTTGTCACAGACTATTTGAACAAGATGGGCATGAAGACATTTCCTTACCCTCCCTATAGGCCAGACCTTGCTCTCTGTGACTTTTTCTTATTCCCTAAGCTCAAAGGCTGTCATTATGAGACAATTGAGGAGATGAAAGAGGCTGTGATGAAGGTCATTGACATGCTCACTCAAGAGGACTTCCATGGGGCCTTCCAGAAGTTGTTGGAACGGTACAACACGTGCATTGCAGCTGGAGGAGATTACTTCGAAGGGTACTAGAGTTTCATGTGTGTACTATCAATAAAAGTGCCCATACGAAAAAAATCTGGAAACTTATTTAATGATCCTCATAAATGTTGATGCATATTGACATAATCCTGTCATTTTGATGAAAGGTATGTTAATTAATAATGATTGACAAAATTCCATCTCAGATATGAGTATGAAAAATATCGAGACTAAAGCTGTATTTAAGGACAAAAATGACCATTGAATAAAACATTTATCTTATTCAAAATAGTCCTCTTAGAATTTGACACACTTATTCCATTGGGTTTTCCATTGGCCAAAGCACCTCTGAAATTTCTTTTTTCACATAGTGTGATGCTTTATCAATGTATTTCTTTTAATATCCTCCACATTCTTGAATCTTATTGTTAAAATGAATTTTTAGTTTCAGAAAGAAAAAAAGTCATATGAAGCAAGGGGGTCTGGTGAGTATAGAGAGTTGTACTTGCACAATCCTGTATATGGCTTCATAATTTTATATCAAATTGGCAGTGATTTATCTTGATGGAGTTTAGAACATCACTACTTTATAATATAAGTTGCTCAACATTATACATATCATTGTTGAAATTTAAAAATGTTTTAGTTTCAATAGGCTTATTCTATTAAATTTCTATTCTTTTTCAACTCTAATAAATTTAGACTCCTTTTTCATTAACAAATGTTCAATTTAAGTTGATTAATCTTCATTTGTTTCCTTCTATGATGTTAGAGCTTTGAAAGAAACAGTTGTAATTTTTAATCTTTACATCACTTTTAATAAAAGAAAAAAAATAAGGAAAAATAAATTAAAAATAGGATGAAAATAATAATTTTTGAATGAAAATTTTTCAGAAAGAGCAATCTTTTTCAAATATTCAAATATGAATATTGCAAAAAGTAATTAGTATGAATATATGACTTTTTTTTAATCTGAAGGAATAAATTGATAACAATTTTTAATCTGATAGAATAGATTAATAATAATTTTTAATCTGATGGAATAAATTGATAACAATTTTTAATCTGAAGGAATAAATTGATAACAATTTTTAATCTAAAGGAATAAATTGATAAGAATTTTTAATCTGATGGAATAAATTGATAATTTTTAATCCGAAGGAATAAATTGATAACAATTTTTAATCTAAAGGAATAAATTGATAACAATTTTTAATCTGAAGGAATAAATTGATAACAATTTTTAATCTGATGGAATAAATTGTTAACAATTTTTAATCTAAAGGAATAAATTGATAACAATTTTTAATCTAAAGGAATAAATTGATAACAATTTTTAATCTGATGGAATCAATTGATAACAATTTTTAATCTAAAGGAATAAATTGATAACAATTTTTAATCTGATGGAATAAATTGTTAACAATTTTTAATCTAAAGGAATAAATTGATAACAATTTTTAATCTAAAAGAATAAATTGATAACAATTTTTAATCTGATGGAATAAATTGATAACAATTTTTAATCTGAAGGAATAAATTGATAACAATTTTTAATCTAAAGGAATAAATTGATGAGAATTTTTAATCTAAAGGAATAAATTGATAACAATTTTTAATCTGAAGGAATAAATTGATAAGAATTTTTAATCTGATGGAATAGATTAATAACAATTTTGGAAAATTTACAACTTGTAAAAAATGTTAAATTTTGCAGATGAAAAAATTACAAATTTTTGTAAAAAATTTCAAATTGTAATAATTGTTTAAAAACCCATTTATTGAAAATTTTACAAAAAATATGTTTACAACTGCTTAAAAATTTTCATATTATAAAAATTCTAATTGTAAAAAAAATGACAAAATTGCAAGTGTTTTCTTTTATTCATAAAACAAATCTAATCAACAAATTGTTATAACTTGTACATTCAAGTTAACAGAGAAAGAAAAAACACATCAAGCAGTTTGAAAGGAAATAGGTTTTACTACATAAGATACACCAAACGAACAATCAGTACTAGAAAGGTGGCAATTCACAAGCCTCGTTAGTATCTATTCAATACCCAACAATGATGATATATGGCACAAGGCCATTTTAATGTAAGGGGGATTAGGCACAAACTGAAACTCAAATGCATGGCTGGGCCAAAAATACCTTGATAATGTCAGCATTGCCCTAAAAAGGGGCATCTCAGGCTCAAGGCAATAAACCTAACACTGCCAAAGCAGGTGAAAGCCTAGGGGACAGCTCCCTGAGGCCAAGGGAATTGTTGGCCACAGTCACCCAACACAAATGCTAGGCTTCCCTAACATGTATGTCAGGTGGCTTTGACTAACGTGACCAAAACCATGATGAATCAATCCATGCAACGAGCAACACAGTTGGGCTCTGAATGACTTAATTCATAAATCTTGTTGGTATTTGTTTGGCATCCCACCATTCCAAAATGTGGCACAAAGCCTTTTTAACATGGGAGCTGGGCACAGGGCCATAGCTCAAACATGTCCAGCAGCTTGAAAAATTCCTTGGGCCTTGTTGACATTCCCTTAATAATGGGTATGTCAGGTGTTAGATGATAAACTGAGCCCTGCTGAAGCAGGTGATAAGCTGGAGGACAGCACCCAGAGGCCCAACGAATATTGGTCTTAGCCACAGGACACAGATGCTAGGCTTCCTTGACACTCCTGTAAGGCAGTCTTGACTGACGTGATGAAGACAAGCAACCAAGCCACATGAACTGGTCTGTGCAGTGAGAAACATGGCCAGCATGTGACCCAAATCAGAAATCTTGCTCCCCTCTTTCATCCAAGGGTTGGCTATTTATAAGAAAGAAACAATTTCATAACTTGCCTTTAGATAGTATATGACACTGATAACACTTTTTATCAATTATTAATATCACTATCTGACACAAATTTTATTCCTAGATAGTATGTTTTTTCTTAATTGTTTATGTTGAAAATTTTTTTGAAATAGCCATTATTCCCTTAAGTGAATAATGGCTATTTTTTTTTGCTTTTGTGCCTTGGATAACACGATGTAAGACAAATTTTGTTCCTTTTGTAACTAATTTTCAATGTATGAACAGGCAAATTTCCACAGTTTCCTTTATATAAAGCCAGGATAAAACAATATAGGAATCAAAATATATATGTATTTATATCAAAGCTGTTAAAATTTTTTTAGTAAGTTCTAGAAAATTCTCTATCAGTTAGTCAGTTCTAAATCTACCTGGAATGTTCTGGAAAATAGGGGAATTGGAAAAATTTTTTACCCAGATAAAAAACAAAACAAAAGTTGAAGAGAAAAACAGATATTTTCCATGTACTTTAGACACTTTCTGCCTAGAAACAAGAAAAGGTAAAAATTTCATTACAGAGTGTTATGAATAAGAATTGTCTTGGAGTCACATCATAAAAGTCATAAGTTAAAGATTCGTTAAACTTTAAATATCTTTTCTTAAAATGTGTAATTGATAGTTTTATGATGAATAAGAGAAAAAAATACTTTGACCTCAAAATATTTTTTGTGATTTAGATATTTGTTAGACTATACCAACTAAGGTACATGACATGAACAATAGAATGCTTAATTAGGAAATAGCCTACAAACAATGGTTCTCATAATCTATGACTGGAGAACTTTTTAATAATTGATATCCCCACAAAATTAATTTTATAAGTAACCCTATTCAATCATTAATTTCTGATCATTGACAATAATGTACCTCTATAGAAAAATTATCTACAATGCATATATATATATATATATATATAGTTATTAGCTTTATTTGTTGAACATTGAAAATCTCTTAATCATTAACAATGTATTTACAATAATACAAATGATAAAATTATTTATATTAATCTATATGATAACAATGTATTTACATTAACATATCAAATAGCCATATTTCGTTAATGCTTGCATTAATTTTTGATCACTGAAAATAATGTTATTCTAAAGAAAAATCTATTATTCTATAGTCAAATCATTAGCAATTTATTTACATTATGAACTGAGGGTTCCCCCGCCCCACCAAAACCAGATAATGTGAAAGTCCTCTCTTCACTTGAATAATAGTAGCTATATGATATGTCATAGAGTATATGAGCTGCTGGAATTCTAACATGGATGCATTTACCTCATGTCTAAATTTTTCAGGTCAAGAGTTGTTATTAACTACATGTCTCAATCAATTGTTTTGGTTGTTATCTTCACAATGTTTCGGTTGCTGTACCCTCTGGCCTTCTTTAGGTGTCTTTTATTATTCATTTACAAATATCATGTTTGAAATGGTACTCATTCAACTGAGACTTGGATCCAAATAGTTTTCTTTGACTTTTACTACAAGGGATTTTCCACCTTCTTTGAGGAAATAGAAATAAAAACAAAGAAAGATTAACTCATTTACATGCATGTTGGAAAGTCAGATAGAGTATTGATATTGTAAAACAGGAACCCCTTTTAGAATCATGTAAAATCAATATTTTTCAAAAAAATTTTCTGAGTAGAGAAAGGACTTCTGATTGCTGAGCAATAAAAATTAGTTGCAAATCTTTTTTTCAATACAGGACCCATGTGGTTAAGATACACACAGAAATATCAAACCTTTCTCTTCAGGTCTGATGAAAGTCTAAAATCTACCAGGATATAGCAGTATGTGCTATTTCCTTTTTCATTCTTGACAACAAGTAAATAAATCAGCTTCTTCCTTGTCTCTTTCAGAACTGTAGACATAGTAAGCAAAAGGGAGGGGTATAATCTGACCTCTATTATCTGAGCAAGGTGGAGAAATGATGATGGTATATCATTGAAGTAAAGTAGTTTCAGTTAAGACATTGATCAGGAAAAAAAAAAACTTTGCAAAAAAAAAATCACTGAGGTATCTTTTTTTCTTTTTCAACATACCTTTCTCAAGTTACAAGAATTTCATAAAGGATAAATCAGTTGTGTTTACTTTCTATCAATCATTTCATCAATAATAAATAAATAACAGATGAAAAGAAGCTGTTCTTGTCCTGTAGAGTGAGAGGAGGGAGCAGACAAGATACAACAAGTTTATCGAGGCTTTCCTTATTTTTAAGACAGATAAGAAACTGTCTTTTCTTCAAAGCAGAAACATAGTTTGATCTTTTTTTCTTCTAAGCTAGAAAAACCAAAAAACTTATTGACTTTTTAACAAAAAAAAAAAGAGAAAGCAAAAGAAAAAAAATTAACATTTTAATTTATATTTAATATAATATATACTGATGGAAAATAGAATTACAACAAATCGTAGGATGATACCAATTTTGACTTGGGTAAAATCTTTTCATCTATTTAATTCATGAAGAAGACATCAGGGGTCATTTACAAAGCTTAGTTTAGTTTAGCACAAGACCAGAAATATGGGACACCCAGTGAGAATCAAACTTACTGCTTGCTTAGATTGTAAACTGTCTCAGCTGGAATTTGAACTTGGATTATTGATTTCATTTTTGGTAGTTTTGACCAGAAAGCCAACTGCCTTAATCCATTTTTTATGCATTTACCCAACCCCACCACTGAGAACAGGATATGACACAAAGTTAATTTCGAGTACAGTCGGTTTGAATTCAAAGTTTACCTTCTTTTAGACTGGTTTCCACACCAATGCTAAAGAACCTAGTCTACCCTATTATTTATCCATAGCTGGGGGAGAACAGATGGATTCATGCCTTTCCTATGTGCATTCACACAAAGGGAAACACAAACATCCTCATCCAAGATTTGAACCTGGATCACAGGTTTTATTTCTTACTATGATAACCGTTATGCTAAACACTAAATAGTAGTACATATTAACCCAACCCCTCGACCATGGGCTGGATGAGACATAAGGTCAATTTGTAAGTAGAGTACCGATGGTTTGAATTCAGAATTTTTCTTCTAGACCAGTTATTGTGCCAAGGCTAAAGAACCCATTATGTCCCACCATTTATCCACAGCTGGTGAGGAAGAACTGATGGATTCATATCATTCACAAGGACATTAATGTGAAGTGAAACACAAACAGCCTTGTGCAGGATTTGAACTCAGCTCAGTGAGTCTATATCCTAAGATTATAACTGTTAAACTATCACAACTCTATTTTTAGTATAAGTAAAAAAAGAAAAATTTAAATCTGATTATTTTTTACTAAAAGGTCCAAAAAAATTTGCAGATAAAATTCTTATGAAAATATTCTTTAAATAGTTTTTTTTTGTCATTATAAATATTGACAAGGCTTAACTCAGTTTGGTCTAGATCCACGATGGTACAATGCCTAGTGAGGAACAAATTCACTACATTTAAAATAGATCTGTGAGATGAGCTTATGAGAATCACTTTTCTGACAAAACCAGGCTTAGTATTTTATACAAGCAAGTACATTCATTTTATTTGGTGTGTGTAAAAAAAATGATTATTTGTCTATTTAGAATGAGGTAAACTCAAATTTTAGAATAAAATTTGTGCTAGTAATAATGAAACCAATTTGCAAAAATATTATCATCCAGTGTCTCACTTTTTTTCCTTAGTAACAGGCAAAAAAATTCACAGAGAAATCAATTCCAGCAAATACAACATTGATTCATTTTTTACTGAAAGAAAAGTTGATATTGCCTTGGTACAAGGAACTCAAAATCCTGAAAAACTTCCAAATGCTTTTATTTCTTAATATCTGATCAATTTCATATAATTTTATATAGACATACTACAGCAAAAACAACAAGAGGCCAATAAAGTCTTTATTAGATCATGACTTTGGATGTCAGGTATAGTTTTGGGGACTAAAGCATCATTATCACTAAGCCAGAGTTCCTTAGCAGTATCTTACAATACATCCGACTTTGTTGGCTATCTGTCACATTGTGGAAATGTCAGATCAAGATGTAGGCTTGCTGTACAATCTTTTCTTGAGTTTACATCTTTCCAGTGATGAAGCATTAATTCAAAGACTCAAGATTTAAATTAATTTACTAGATGACAAGTCAATATACTGAATGGAAATGGAATTTCCATGAAATTCAGGTTCAAAGTTAACAAGGTCTTGGTAGGTAATTAGTAATTCATAAATCTAAAATTTGAATTAACTGACTAGATGCAATGTTAATACACTGAAGGAGAATAGAATTTCTGTGAGATTCAAGAGTAAAGTCAGGTACAAGATCTCAGTAATGAATTCAATGATGTTAATTTGAATTATATGAAGGAAAAGACAATGTCAAATTAGATTAGAAAGAGAAGAAAATGTTCAAGTTCAAACAACTATTTTTAAACAGGTAGTCCATACTGACATATATATAAACACACACACAAATATATATATCATCATCATCATTCATCATCATCATGTTGTGCCGCCAGCATGGATATCCTTGACCATCTCTCGCCACTTCTCCCTATCATTCATCGCCTCCGGCAGGTCTTCTGAGTTACATCCCATGTCCTCACATAGCTGCTGTATGTAAGTTCGGGCTGGTCGTCCTGCTTTTGCTTGGCCATATGTGGGGGTCCATAGGAGTACGTCACTTACGAGCTCGTCCTTGCTTCTCCAGCAGTGTCCGGCGTGTCTGGCTCGTCTAACCTGTATAGTTTTCGTGATGGGAGGCAGGTGGCCGTACAGTTGGCGTCTCGTGGGGTGTTGTCGCCAGGACTTGTTCAATATTGCTCTCAACATTCTTGTGTAGTTGCCGTCAAGTTTCTTCTCCAGCCGTTTGGTTAGCGTCCATGTAGTGCATCCATATAGCAGTATCGATACAACCGCTGCCTGGAAGAAACTGTGCTTCATTTCATCGGTCAGGTCTGATTTCCATATGATTGAGAGCCTATCTATAGCCGTCCATGCTTTTGTCAGTCGTGTGTCGATGTCGTTTTCGGTTGATGAGACGCTACTTCATAGGTATGTGAATTTGTCCATTAGCCTCAGAGAGGCTCTGTCTAGAGTGGTAATGTTGCCCGTTTGGTTGTAACACATATATTCAGTTTTGTGCGCATTGACATGGAGGCCAATGCCTGCTGCAGCTCGTTCCAAACTATGTAGTAGTATCTCTGCTTGGTTAGGCGTATTCGCCAGTAACGCCAAGTCATCAGCGTAGTCGGCGTCTGTGATTGTTTTTGCGGGGTATGTTTTGCTTCTTTTCTTAGTCAGCTCGAAGCCATTTTCTCTGATTTTGTCGATCGAAGTTCTAAGCACGTAGTCTAGACAGATGATAAAGAGGTATGGGGCTAGCGTGTCTCCTTGTAGTACTCCTGCAACAATGTCGAAGTATTCTGTGTCTCCATCTGGTGAACGTACTTTCACTTTTGTGTTTCTGTAGAGGATCATTATTGCTGCTACGGTTTCTTTTGGTAGGCCATATGCTAGTAGGATTAGTTCCATTTTCCCTCTGTGGATGGAATCGAAGGCCTTGGTAAAGTCGACAAATAGTAAAGTCGCCTGAAGGTTTTTTGCCCAAACACCTTCAAGGATTCTACGTATGGTCAATATTTGTGAGGTTGTGGATCTATTTCTCCGGAATCCATTTTGGTTTTTCCTAAGGATGTTAAAGAAAACAGAAAGAAAAGTACATATAAATGGATGAGAAAAAATTTATTACAAAAATATGAATTAGTTACACCAACATGTTTCGACATGGATTATTTAAGATATGAAAATCGCAGTTTGAACAAATACAGAAAAATATTCAAAAAATATTTGAAAAGTTACATCATGAAACATAAATTTTTTAAACAAGTTAAGAAGAAACATAGCGTCTATAAAAAGTCAGTTTGTATAGGTGGAGAATGAAAGAAGAAAGAAAGAAAGAAAGAAAGAGGTGAGTGTGAAGAAAAAGGAAATTAGAAATGTCTGTTTAATTATCATTGTGAGTATAAGTTGAAATCCTTCAACATTATTTTGGCTAAGTAAGGTAAAATTTCATAGAATCCTGGCCTTTGTTTTATCATGTCATAATGTGAAATAGTAGAAGATTCTATGATTCTACATTTGATTTTTATCATGAATGAATGTGATGGTGTTCAAATGTTGGAAGTGAAATTTGTGGCTTTTGGAAATGTTATGAATAAATTATGCATTAGTAAAATTACCTGATTTAAAGTCGCTTTTGTGGTCCTTGATTCTCTTTGGTAGGTTTCTGCTCGTTTCTCCTATATAAGACCTTGGGAAGTCTTGGCAGTAAATTCTATATATACTTTCATCGAAATAAGATTTTGTTTTGTTGTTATTATAACTGTCTTAACAGTTGTTTGATTGTTTTGGAAATTTATACGATCATCTTTATACCTAAACATTCTTTTCAGTAATAGAGAATGTGGGATTCTGAAGTAGAACTATACATTTTTCTTTTACTGTGATGTTGGAATTTGATTTTAATTCAGAGTTTTTAGTTTTGTTTAATGAAATGCATTTGTGGGTATTTGTGGCCTTTAGTTTTGTGGGGTGGGTCTGGGTATTGGAGTTTGGAGAAAGATTTTATGATATAATTAAATTCGTTAAGTGGTTGGGAGAGCAAATTCTTAGGGATCTTAGGAAAAAGCCTATTAGAACACCTCTTTTTATTTTGTTACTGTGGTTAGAGAAATAGTGGATATAATCATTTCTATTGTTGGTTTTGTGATGGACTTTGAATTTTCATTTATCATTTTTATTTATTAATTAGATATCTAGGAAAGCTAAAGAGTTAACTTTTTCAAGTTCATGAATATGTTTTATCATCAGTTCTATGTTATTTAGTTTCCTTTCTGTTTTCTTTATACAACATATCTGTCTGATTAAACCTCAAACATTACTGAAATATATATATATATATATATATATATATATATATATATATATATATATATATATATTCATTCACATATGACGGAAATGCTGTGTATTAGAGACCTTGATTTTTAAGATAAAAAACAGTATCCTTCTATGTACCGGAGGTATACAGTTGTGTGAATTCCTACAAAGCAATGAACAAATTGATTACTCAATAAAAATTATTCCATACAAATTTAAAATGTCTTCATTTACTGAATTTGACAAATTATTTATTTCCATTGTATCATAGTGCACTTTAGGAAGAGTTGGTCAATTTATACTTATTGTAATAAGCACTGACATTCAGTTTTGATAACGTGTATCTCTGTCATGCAATATTCAATTTACAGTAATCTTAGTTAGGTTTCTTTGTTTAATGGCATATCAACCTTTGTAGGTTATTTAATGCTTATAGAAGAACAACAGTGATAGTATTTAAGCCATAGCCAGGGAGATAAGGAAGTTCATATCTTTCCCAAAAGTGTTAGTCTGAAAGTGAATGTAATAGCATGACTAGAGTTTGAACTTGTTTACTTTGAGGCTACAGTCCAACGATTTAGTCATTATGCCACAAGGACTCATTCCTCTAAAAGTAATCTCTTAACACAATAGAATATGACACTTGTAAATTTAAGGAAACAGTTTAGTCAAATATAGGGCATCTAGAATCAACAACAGCCTCTGATTCAATGCAAGAGAAAGTGAGTTAATATGTATAGTTTGATACTTTTTGCTTGCAATATAGATATAAGTTGGATGACTGCATTTGAGGGCTATCTGAAGGCTCTCTTTTCAATAATTATTACCCTGAGGTGTAGAAGTGGGCGCTACTCCTTTCCCTGGATCACACCACTTACCCTTGATCCATACCTTATAATACTGAGTGTTAAGCAAGGAGGCATCAACTACCATTTTTTGAGTTTTTGGTAGGACTTGACCTGGGACTGAAACCAGATCTGAGCCATTGGCGAACAATCTAACCATTACGCCAAAAGATAATGATATTGAAATAATTACAAACAAGCTGGTCATCCCAAAAATAAGCAGAGAGGAACAACCTGCTTTGAAAAGACTTGCTCTGTACCAAAAATGGCAGAAGTGGTTACAAAAAAACAATGTTACAAAATGGACCCTGTGTTACATTCAGATAACTCTATTTTATGCTACATACTCTTCAAGCAAATAGATGATATTGGGAACTACAGTAAAATTAGGGGTCAAAAATGCCTATTTGGGCAGAGTATAAATGCTTTTCAAAAGTACTCAGCTTTAATAGAAGGAGCCATATTATCAATATCAACTATAATATGAAACAAAGATCTGAGGGGAACAGTCTGTTTTAAAAAGAAATTTTCATAAAGTGCTCATTTACATTAATGTATGAGCTATAGTAAAATAATTGTAAACAAGTAGGTTATCTTAACAATAGGCTGAGAGGAACAAGAGAAATATATATACATATATATATATATATATATATATTTGAAAATTCTATTTCAATTGCATTTTTTACTAATTATCATAGTTCTTATCTGAAGGTATTAACATAATGACAAAATCATTTAATAATGCAAACAGAAATTATTCTAATTCAATGGCATAAACTTTTTCAAATTTGTTAAATTCTTTTTTGAAAGTTATAACTGGAGATTAATTGTAGATACAAACTGCTTAAAATTTTTTGTAGACATTTTAGGTCATGTGACATATTTGATTTAATCTTTAATTAATGTTAATTATCTTTACCACCTGTAAGATCATAATGGTGTTATTTGCCAATCTCAGAATATTTTAAAGGACATATATATATATATATATATATATATATATATATATATATATATATATATATATATATATTGTTTAGTAGTGAAGCTACACATGCCAGAGTTAATATATATATATACATCATATGCATATTTTTTTTTATCAGTGGCAACTCCAAGGGTAGGGCTTTTCAAGGTCAGTCTAAAGAGCTCTTCTCTCAAGTCTATCAAAGCAATAAAATAATCTACCAGAACAAGTCATTTGTCTTTGACTTTGGTTGGAATCAACATCCTGACCTGAACCAACATGAATAATTATTCTCACAAACTTTTATAGCTGACAGTGTTCATAATAATTTACACAAAGAAAAAAATAATGAGGCTAGTTATTTCAAGCCCACGAAAAACAGCCCTAAAACATCCTTCTAATAACACGACAGACAAATAGATTTCTAGCTGAAATTTTTCAAAAAATCTTTAAAAGTTTCAAATGTGTTTTACTCCCCATTTTAATTTGAACTCTTTTAAAGAATATATTTTTGTTTGAAAAGCTAAATTTTGACTAAAAATGTTTTCTTTTAATATAATATCATATGAGGAAAATTTAATAAGACATTGGGCCAAAAAGATAGAAATCTAAGTTCTGTGTATGCTTGTGTATAGATATGTGAGCATATATGGGTCTGTGATCTGTTCTGCAGACTTAGACATTGAGTGGTTGGCATCAAAGACAGGTGCTTAATCTGGGTTCAAGATATCTATTTTGAAAAATACAAAAGATAAAGAGAAAATAGAATTTTGGCTTTTGAAGAACAGTCAGTTGTCAAATATCAGCTGCATAGCCACAGTGATTTGATAAATTGTATTTAGAAAGAAAATATAGTTGGGTGCTGAAAATCTTCAAATATTCTAAATCATAGATATAGTGAATTATGTTAGAAATATCAACCTGAGTAACACTGATGACCAAGAGTCATCACTTATATATATGTGTGAGAGTGTGCGTATGTTGTCTTCACCAACAATATCTGTGAAGAACTATCTGGGTGAACTGGAAAATTCATCTAAATGACATTGAAGTGCTAGATAGACATCAATTTGAAAATATTGAGGCCACAGTCCAGAAGCATAGGCGAAAATGGAGCAGACATCAAGTGGATGATGAAAGACTTCCCAAAAGGTATTTTTAGAAAGAAATATTAAATATAAGCAGCCTTTCCACAAGCTAAAAATGAGGTACAAAGATTGTTTGAAGGTTTTACCTAAAACAGCTAATATCTCAGCTGTTACCTGGGAACTTCAGGCAAGTCATTGGTGGGAGCTGGTTCATCTGAGGAAAATTGCATTTGAAGGATCCAGGAATGAAAATAAAAAAAAACTTTAAAAGAAATATCTACAAAGACCTTGAATTTGAGCTTTATACTCTGTAAGATGACTGCTGAGAACTGTTATCCTCTAAGTCAAACCTCGTTATAATTCATAAACTCTACACCACAGTTAAAAAAAAAAAAAATTATTCAGATTGTTCAAGTTCAGTTTGACTGTGGTGAATGTTAATGTGAGCAATCATATGACAACAAATTAAAACTTTTTTTGCCAATTGTGGTCAATAGTTGGTTAGTTGGGTTTTATGGCATATCAACCTTTACAGGTTATTTAATGCCAAATCCATTTTTATACAAATAATCAGTTCTATTTCATTGGGCTATAGAATACACCCCTTCCCCCCACGAGTGTCCAAGATATGACAATAAACAATCTGATGGTGAGGTTCCAGCAATGCTGGAGCTTTGGGGAATGTGGAGTACCCCTTCATTGCCATCGCTCCCAGGTCCGCTCTGGTCCAGAGTGGTAGCACCTGATAAGGGTCCTATCAATGGGTTAAATAGAACTATACAGTACTTCCTTCACTATACTGATTCTTGCATTTAAACTACGTATTTATACTAAACTGAATTGCTCGAAATAAAACTGTTTTGACATTCAAACTGTGTACTTATGCTGAACTGAATTATCTGAAATAAAATTGTTTGACAATTAAGTGTGTATTGCCCAGTCAGCTGGGGCTGTAGAATACACTGACTGCACCTCTGCAGAGGGGTAAGACCCCCTCCCCCCCAATTAGTGTCCTGGATATGACGCAAAACTGTCTGATGGTGAGGTTCCAGTAATGCTGGGGCCTTGGGGAATATGGCGCACCCCTTTATTGCTCCCAGGTCCACCTGATAGGGCCCTATCTATGGGTTAAATAGAAATAACGGTATACTTATGCTAAACTAAATTGTTTGACTAAACTGAATAGCTTGAAATAGAAATGTTTTTGACAATTAAACTGTACTTACTTTTAAACTGTGTGCTTATGCTAAACTAAATTATTTGAAATAAAACTGTTTTTTGACATTGAAACTGTATTTATACTAAACTGAGTTGTTTAACATAGAACTGTTTTGACAATTAACTGTGTGTAAACAAAATCTGTACTTATACTAAACTAAATTAACTGAATTAGAACTACTTGACTAAACTAAATAGCTAGAAATAGAAATGTTTTTCACAATTAAACTGTACTTACATTTAAATTGCATACCTATGCTAAACTGAATTGTTTGAAATTGAACTGTTTTTGACATTGAAACTGTAAGTAAAGTTAGCGACCATAGTCGAGGGTGACCCGAAGGCTCCCTTTTCGATAGCTACTACACCAAGGTGTAGGGGAGGGCGCTACTCCATTCCCAGGATTGCTCCACTTTACCCTTGAACCGTACCTTATAATGCTGAGTGTTAAGCAAGGTGGTATCAAGTTCCATTTTTAAAGTCTTTGGTATGACTCGACCTGGGATTGAACCCAGGTCTCCCGGGCCATTGGCGAACACTCTAACCGCTGGGCCAATGTGCTTGACTAGTTTGAAATAGAAATGTTTTTGATAAACTGTGTACTCATGCTAAACTGAATTGTTTTAAATAGAATTGATTATTTACATAAATTGTTTGCTAATTATTCTGGTGCGTTCACACAAGAAGAACTCGACTCGGTTCTCAGAAAAATTAAAAATAGGAAAGCTGCAGGGCTGGACGAAATTCCCCCGGAAGTATGGAAGACAAGACAATTTGACGACATACTGCTCCGACACTGCAACACAGTATACAATCAAAATCCGATAGATAGATGGACGAAGGGATGCATACTCCCCTTCCCTAAAAAGGGGGACCTCGGATTAGCCAAAAACTACCGAGGCATAACACTTACATCCATAGCTGCCAAAATCTACAATGCCCTACTACGAAACCGAATAGAACCCAAAATCGACAACATACTTAGAAAAAACCAAAATGGCTTCCGAAGAAATAGATCTACGACATCACAAATATTAACCATCTGCAGAATCCTTGAAGGTGTACGGGCAAAGAACCTACAAGCGACATTAATATTTGTCGACTTTACCAAGGCTTTCGACTCCATTCACAGAGGAAAGATGGAACAAATCCTACTAGCGTACGGCATACCTAAAGAAACCGTAGCGGCAATAACGATTCTCTATAGAAACACTAAAGTAAAAGTACGATCACCAGATGGAGACACAGAATACTTTGATATTGTAGCAGGAGTACTACAAGGGGACACGCTGGCTCCGTATCTCTTTATCATTTGTCTAGACTACGCACTTAGAACATCGATTGACAAAATCAAAGAGAATGGCTTCGAACTGACGAAGAAAAGAAGCAGAAGATACCCCGCAACAACAATTACCGACGCCGACTACGCCGATGACATAGCGATACTGGCAAATACACCTGACCAAGCCGAAACACTTCTGCATAGTTTGGAACGAGCAGCAGCAAGCATAGGCCTCCATGTTAATGCACACAAAACGGAATATATGTGCTATAACCAAACGGGGGACATCTCCACTCTAAAAGGAACCCCTCTTAAACTAGTAGACAAATTCACGTACCTAGGAAGCAGCGTCGAATCAACCGAAAAGGACATCGAAACGAGGTTAACGAAAGCATGGACAGCTATCAATAGGCTATCGACTATATGGAAATCAGACCTAACCGATAAAATGAAACGCAGTTTCTTCCAGGCAGCGGTCACATCGATACTGCTATATGGATGCACTACATGGACGCTAACAAAACGGCTGGAGAAGAAACTAGATGGCAATTACACAAGAATGCTGCGTGCAATCCTGAACAAGTCCTGGCAGCAACACCCCACAAGACACCAACTGTACGGCCACCTGCCCCCTATCACGAAAACTATTCAAGTTAGGCGAACCAGACATGCAGGACATTGCTGGAGAAGCAGAGATGAACTCATAAGAGATGTACTCTTATGGATCCCCACACACGGCCGCGCAAAAGCAGGACGACCAGCACGAACGTACATTCAGCAGCTATGTGAGGATACAGGTTGTTGTCCTGAAGACCTGCCTAGGGCGATGAACGATAGGGAGGAGTGGCGAGAGAGGGTCAGGGATATCCGTGCTGCCAGCACGATATGATGATGATGATGATGATTTACATAAAAATGGATTTGGCGTTAAATAACCGACAAAGGTTGATATGCCATAAAAACGAACCAACTAACCAACCAGTTCTATTTCAAACAGTTCAGTTTAGCTTGAGTACATAGTTTAATTGTTAAAAACATTTCTATTTCAAGCTATTCTGTTTAGTCAAACAGTTCTAATTCAACTAATTCAGTTTAGTATAAGTATAGATTTTGTTTACACACAGTTAAATGTCAAAACAGTTCCCTTTCAAACAATTCAGTTTAGCATAAGTATGCAGTTTAATTCTAATTAGGTGCTACCACTCTGGGCCAGAGTGGACCTGGGAGTGATGGCAATGAAGGGGTGCCCTGCATTCCCCAAAGCTCCAGCATTACTGGAACCTCATCATACGATTATTTAGAATTATATCCGGAACACTCATTGAGGGGGTTTTACTCCTTTGCAGAGGTGCAGTTGGTGTATTCTACAACCCCAGCCCACAGGACAAGTGGCCATTGGTGGGAGCTGTTTTATCTGGTTGGTTGGTTATGGTTTATGCCCTATTAATTTAATACAAAATAAATAATTTGTAAGTAAGCTTATTTTTAAATGAGCCAGAACTCATTTATTTGTATATAGTTAAATGGTTTCAATGTCAAGTTAGTTGTTTGGTCTGGTTTGGTTGTGTTTTATGGCTTTGAGTGTTATTTAATTTCAAATCCTTCATATATATTTGAAAGCAAATAATTCGTAGATAATATTTTCAAATGACCCAGAGCTCATTTATTCAAATGCAATAAAATGGCTTCAAGTATTGCTATGTAATAGTTTTCTTTGTACTCAGTTAAATGGTTTCAAGTATAGAAAATGATTAAATATTTCTACTGGATCCATAAATGGGACCCTAACAGGTACTACCACCCCAGGTCAGAGTGGAACTAAAAGTAATAGTAATGAAGGGGTACTGTAGTGGACAAGGGTGTAAATGGTTGAATAAAACACCAATCTACGAATAAATAAATTTTCATTTCTTTAAATTGAGTGAAAACTTTGATGAAAAACAAAAGTTACATACTCTTTTTTTCTAAGAGAAGGTAATATTAGTCAGAGCATAGATATTTTAAAGAGAGAAAGTGAAGATTCATGCATGAAATGTAACAGTTTTTGTTAGCCTCAATCTAAATTGACATGTTCTGTGTGTGAGAGTGCCACTATGTAGTGAGAAAATATATTTACGCGTTATCATACAGAGGGCTGCAACTGCACTTTTTCATCAGTGAGCAAACCTTGTAATAGCAATACTAGTAGATCAATGTAAACAATAGCATATTAATTCAATCTAAGACAATTAAGCGATGTTGAAATTAAATGCATACTTGAAAGAAAAGAATGTTAAATTTTCACTCAAAAGAAATAGCTGAAAGTTGTTGAGTAGATACAGAATAATTCTGTACCTCCTGAAGAAGTATTCATTTCTTCACTATTTATAAAATTGAGGTACACTCAAAATTATATTAAAAAGTTGATATATCTATGATTCTAATTGATTAAAAAACCTATCTTTAACAATCTAGGAGAGAAAAGATTTCTTTGGGTTTTGATCCTTCAAATTTTTCATGGAAAGTCAAATATTGTTGTCAGCAAATTCTCAAAGAAATTCTAACATTAGCACATACATGCTGATTGGTCAATAAATGTAAAAAATCCAGATACAAAAATTACAGCCCCTTAAAGTTATTTTTTCCACAAAAATTAACATTTTTTTTGTATAGAAATCCATTGATTTTCCATAGGTGCTCTACATTCCTCAAAGCTTAGCTTTGGTTTATCTGAGGAAAATTGCTTTTGAATGTTCCAGGAATGGAAATAAGACTTTAAAAGAAATGCTGAGAAAGACCTTGCATTTGAGCTTTATTCTCTGAAAGATGACCACTGAGAATTAAGTTGTAATCTCCGTGAAATATCTGCTTAAGTAGAGATGAAATGAAGGGAGAATACTAGTGGATTATCAAATAACTACTAATTGCAATAACACCTGTCTGACCAGTCAAAAAGAATGCAAGTATGAGGGCTCAAAAAACATAAATAAAGTACATAGAAACAGTTTCCCAAAAAGACTAAATCTACATTTTTTTGTGGGAGGCACTCAATGTGTAATGGTTATCATCGTAGGAAATGGACACAATGAGCGGAGTTCAAATCCTGGATGAGGCTATTTACATTTCACATAGCACTAATACCCTAACGGGGCAGGGGCTGAGTAAATATATGACTAAATAATCTTCCCTTGAACACTTACTGTAATGATTATCATCATAAGAAATGGAATTGCTACCTATTTAATATCTAATCTTATAGAATAGAGTCAGGTTCATGATGTAATGGCTAAAGAACTGGACTACAATATCACAATGAGTTTAAAATCCAATTGTACTATTACATTCACTTTTGAACTAATACCCTTGAGAAAGGTATGAAATTTCTTATCCCCTCAACTATAGGTTAAATAGTATCACTGCTGTTCTTCTACAGGGATGACTTTGGCATTAAATGACTCATTAAGGTTAACATGCCATTAAATAAAGAAACCATCCAAGTTTGACTGTTTTTGCTGACTGGGTGAACATTAATCTACTTGATACTTTTACAATGAATATGAGACTGGGGAGACATATTCAGTAATTTTTTGTTAATCTTATATGTCATCAAATAATAGCACTTTGAATAAATCAAGTAAGCATTTTCTTACTTCTTGAGGTGTGTTGAATATTGTAAAAGGAAATGGAATCAGAGTGAAGCTGTTTGTATTTCATGTTAATGTCCTTGGGAAAGGCATGAATCTATCTGTTCTCCCTCAATCTATTGGCAAATAGCAAGGTTGACTGGTTTATTTAGCCTTGGTAAGGTAACAATTTTAGAAGAAGAAAAATTCTGAATTTAAACTTTTTTACTTTGCTTGAAAATTGACCATGCTCATGACAGAGGGGTTGGGTAAATACTAATGTGCTGCATCGTAGTAAACTGACATATTTACCAAAAGAATATTGTAATATTGGAAAAAACAAACTGAAACTATAAATGCCATACACCAAATGAATAGACACTAATCAATATATACATATTCATCTCAATCTATCTCTAAACACATACACACACACACAGACCAAAATGAACACACTCACTAAATAGATATGGGTGTATATGACAAGAAAGATAAAAATCCACACATATAAATTATGTTTCTATAATTACAAATAGAAATCTAAAGAAAGAGAGATAAATGAGAGAATACTTAAAGAGACAAGTTTCTGCCAAGAGAAGCCTTAATAAATGGTAACATGATTTTGTATCATTCAAGAGAAAATATCCAAAGTTACCAAAGAAAAACACTAGTAGTTGAGAAGCAAAGAAAATGGAAGCAGATACAACACAAAACTGAACAGTGATAAAAGATAATATTAAATAATATATATTTGCTTGTCATGAGTTGATATTCTGAACAGTAGACAAAATACTATTGGGGAGCGGAAATCTGTGAATTACAAAGAGATTCTGAAGAGAAATGGACAGAACCACAGAGTTTTTTTTTTCTATCTGCAGCGGTTTTTACCTGGTAAAGTGTGTATAAAAATAACATGCTGGCCAAAAATAAATCTCTCAAATTATACCCAACATGTCATGAGAATAGTAGCTCATTGGTTTATTTTATTTTAGATCTAACTTAATGTCTGCAGAAGATTTGAGGAAAAATATTATGAATAAAACTGAATTTTACAAAATTTATAAGTTAAATATAGAAAATTTCCTCTGACATGCCATTATTAATAGAAAATTATGAGGGTCATTCAATAAATAAAGTGAATTTTGTCAAAGAAGTTAGCAATAGAAAATCAATAGTGATGGCTCTTTTCATATCCCAGAAGACAATCAACATGGCCTTCTTTACTAACCACTGCATTCAGAACCTTTTTTTTACCAGAAAGTCAGCATGTTTCCACCCTATAGACTTTCTTTTCAATTCAGGCTTGTAGTGTCACACCCATGTTTAGCCCATTCGTAAACATTTTTTAATTAAAACAGGCTTCTCTGTATACATCACACATGTAAATTTCACATGGTTTGCAATTCTCAATTACCAGACCTCTGTTTAAGCCTGAAGCAATCGGTTTGAGTTGCCAGCATTTTGAATAACCTCAAAACAAATCCTTTTTTTATGATTAAAATGATTTTTGCTATAAACAAATTCCAAACAATGCAGAGTTTATGTTTATAGAAAAAAATTCTGAAAAATATTTTATTTTGTGTTTTTAAATAAAAGTCTGCTGCGACCTGCCTACAAACATAAACAGATTGGATTACTCGTTCGCCCTAGAAAAATTACATCTGGGTACGGCCAGAAATGACAAAGCCCTTTTTCGACTCTAACCAGCCATTACAGCTAAGAAAGGGATAAATTAACATTTATCAACATTTGCAAAACACTTCTGCCAGAAATAATTCTATAAAAATGGAATTAATAATCTTCGCTAGCCTATACCAGGCCAAAGAAGTACTTATTTTCTACGTCCATTTTTTATAGAAGAACTTTCTATTTATGTGGTGTGACATATGAAAAAGGCTTCGTCGGCGAAAAATTCAGAGGTCTACGCGGACGCTCTCAGAGGCCACCTGGCTTCACGAGGTTGAATCCTACATTATCATGGTTGCATTAACCTCACTGCCACATCTAGTGGCAGATTCAACCCCTTTTTTTTCTACAAATCGCCTTGCTACAAGGCTGAATCCCACTTCTAGAGGTAGATTCACTCTCCATTTTTTTTATCGCTTTGATATGCACTAAAGGCTGCACAGCGCTAAAGGCACGGGTTAGCCTTTAGCTACCGCTTCGCCACCTGCACAGCGCTAAGATAACACCAATCTTAGCCACGGTCCCCTGGCCTGTTCACTTGACAGTGCAGAGCTTTGGCGCGCAAAGCAATAGCTACCGTCAATGATACGTCCACACAGCTTTAACATGCAAAGTCATAGCTACCGTCAATTATACGTCTGCACAGCTTTGGCACAACACAGCCTTAGCTATCATCAGCATAGCTTTGGTGCGACAAAGCCATAGGTATTGTCAACAATACGCCCACACAGCTTCGGCATGCAAAGCCTTTGCTACCATCTGATATGCCTGCACAGCTTTGGCACGCAAAAGCCATAGCTACCGTCAATGATAAGTCTGCACAGCTTTGGCGCAACACAGCCTTAGCTAGTGTCAACATAGCTTTGGCATGACACAGCCATAGCTACCGTCCCGACATGTCCGCACGGCTTTGACACGGCAAAGACTTAGCTACCATCTGATACACCCGCAGAGTTTTGGCACAGCTAAACTATAGCTACCGTCAATGATATGCCCGCACAGCTATTGGGCACAGCAAAGCCATAGTTACCGTCAACAATACATCCGCACAGCCTTGGCACGGCAAAGCCATAGCTACTGTAAATGATACACCTGCACAGCTAGGAGTACAACAAAGCCCTAGCTTCACCGATCTGCTCGCTCAACTTCGTATGTGTTAAGGCCTGGCAAACCTTAGCCACGGTTTCCCCATCCGTTTACTTGGTCTGTAGTACTAAGACACGGCTCAGTCACCAACTCGCTCGACTCTACACAACCAAGCTGCCAACACCAATTTCGACCTCAACACTCCCACAATGTAGCATGCAGTCCATGTAATGACTTGCTGTTATGGACTGTCCTAGCATTGCAACATCTGGCCCATGTATGATTCACTGTATGGGTTAGCAACCAGATCGACACACCCCTGGTTAACCCAACATACTGTCAAAACCGGGACATCGATTTACCAGCCACGACCGACCTTAGCTTCCCGCAATGATTGACCAGCTGCATTCAATGACTCGACCGACCTCAGCTACCAGCAACAATCGTCCAGCCGCACATACCAGCTATTGACATCACCCATCGAGTTGAAGACCAATTACAACCGCCACAGACTTTACATACATGTTTGTAATTCCGGCAATAAATCGTCACTTTTGTTGTATCTGTTATCTTGCCTTTGTTCCCTTCATTGTCTTTGGTTGTCACTACTCGCACGCATTAAACTTAAAATCATTGCGGGGTCGACATGCATATCAGCTCCGCAACAAGTCCTTTTATTTATTGAATGACTATCATATATTCCATTTTATGATGCAAAATAGTCTCTCTCATTAGATAAAAAAAAACATGTTCCACTTCATCATAAAAAATGTTCTATCAGATATTATGGTTTAAAAAAATTATATCCATCTTACATAAAAAAATTACATCTTACATAATTATGTAAAAAATTCCATCACAAATTGTTATATAAAGATTCTACAACATGTATTATAACTACTATATCACATGTTTATAATATGAATTATCCAAGATGCCATTATATAAAATTATTATATGCAATCATTACTGTCATCTGCAGGATTTGTAATATAAAACCAAAATTTAAAATGATGAAAACAGAGCCTGAACTCAGGAATCTACTCACATTAAATACTAGCATTGAATATATGTTATATCAAAATTATATCCCACATGTCATGTTTATATCAGAGAAAGTGCTGATTTAATATTAGCTAATTATTTTAGAAAAAAATTCGATAAATAAGATAACATTTTACAAACTTTATTAGATAGATATCTTTATTACCATATATATATATATATATATATATATACATTATAGTATTGAAAAAAAAATGAGGAAATCTGGATTTTTGAATTATGATAATCATTATTAAATATCCATTATATCTACTCTGGCTTTTTCGTGGATATCCTCTGAGAGAGGATTTCTTTAAAACAAAATTCTGCTGATGTCTCTGTCCAATCTAGATGTCGCCTGCTTTTTGTATATTTTTTCTATTTCATTTTCTGTATACATGTCTCTCCCCACCTACTCTACCTTTTGGTCATTTCCTTGTCTTTTAATCTTACTACCTTCCTACTTTTGTATTAACCTACATCCTGTTATGGATAACTACCACTATCGTTAAAACTAAATGGGAAGTGAGATACCCTAGAAATTTTTAAAAATAAGTTAATATTATATAACTAATAATAACAATAATTCATTTAAAATTTATATCATTAACTTATAGATTATTAATTCATTTAATGATGAGATATTAAATTATAATTAAAAAATTATCTTTAGAACATGGTGTTAAATATATTTTTATTGTCTTTTTGCATATTTGTTTGTAATATTATATGTGTAATATCTAAGGTCTGATCCACAAGTTTTTGACTTTGGTTCCATTTGTGTCCTCCAAGGACATTGAAAAATGGAATTAGTGGATTTTGTATAGGGGTAGATCTTTTTTAATGTCTGGTTGGTCTGGTTTTATGACATATCAACCTTTGTTGATTAGTTAATGCCAAATCCTCTTTATACATATATTAAACCTTTGATTTATTTTATGTGTTTTGTTCATATTTTGTTTGTAATAAGTATATATATATATATATATATATATATATATATATATATATATATATATAAATTAAAATTAAAGTATAAACTAAAGTAAAAGTAAGTAAAGTTGGCGACCACTGTCGAGGGTAACCTGAAGGCTTCCTTTTCGATAGCTACTACACCAATGTGTAGGGGAGAGCGCTATTAGAAAAAGCTAAAAGTACTCAATGCACAAAAAGTGTAAAGTAAATATAATAATATTAGAAAAAGATGAGTAACTCACCTGACAATCAGAGTTGTGAGTAATTAATCTTTTTTACTTTATATAAAATTGAAAAGAGTTTGTCTGTTGTTAATAGCTGGCCAAACAATTTGATATAGAACTACCAAATAGATTTGGCTTGTTTTTTTTCTTTTGTTTAATGGCATATCAACTTTTGTGGGTAATTTAATCGCAAAGTCATCTTTGGTAGTGGAACTATTTAACCAATAAATTGAGGGATAAGAGAGTTCATACCTTTTCCAAAGGCATTAGTTCAAAAGTGAATGTAATAGTGTGACTGGATTTTGAACTCGTTTACTATGGTATGACAGTCCAACATATTAGCCACTACATCTTAAGACTTTCCCTACCAAATACGGTAGGCATACTTATGAGATCCTTAGAAAGGTTTTATATTAATAATCATAATCAACAGGAAACAGTATTGCTTCACAATATAACTAATTATACAAAATTTAAACTTCAAAATAAAAAAAAAAACATGAAATTGTCTCATAAGCACAATTATTTGAATTTAATTAAATCTAATTAAATAATACTAATCAATAATTAAATATTGCTAATCAAATCCAATCAAATATTGCTAATCTAATTAAGTTTTGCTAATCAAATTTAATTAAATGTTGAAAATTAAAATTAATTGAATATTGATAATTAAATTTAATAAAATATTCTTATCAAATGTCCCTCATTGAATTTCATTAAATATATTGCTAATCAAATTTAATTAAATATTCCTCATCAGATTTAAACTAAAGCTGCTCATCAAATTTGATTAAATCTTTTAATCAAATTTCATCAAATAATATTAAGTTAAAAATGAACAATTTGAACACAAAACAAAAAAAGTGTTTCAATTCATAAATCTCTTAAATGTCACTTAAATTAAAAGATATTTTTCCACAATATTTTATGGTATTTTCAAAATTAAAAAAAATTAAAACAAAATTGCTAAATTTCTTTTCTGCAGTGTTTATAATCATTTCACATAAATAAATAAATTGTAAAATAACTAGCTGCAATGCAAGTTTTAATGTTTACCCAGTATAGATGAGTACTTCACTTAGTGTGTGTGTGTGTATATATATATATATATATATATATATATATATATATATATATATATATACATATATATATATATATATACTATGTATACACGCACACACACATTATATATAAACTTTAGAGTAAAATAAAATTCCAACATTATGAATATGTCTCATTTTACTCAAGACTGCACAGAAACCCTAAGTTTCTAGCAAATGAGCATGATTGTATTCAATGAACAAATTTACAAAATGAAAATAGTATCTGGACAGTTTCTTCTGAATACACCTACTACAAATGATATAAAAAATATATATATATATATATATATATATATATATATATATATATATATATATATATATATTCGAGGATCATTAAATAAGTTTCCAGACATTTTTCGTATGGGCACTTTTATTGATAGTACTCACATGAAACTCTAGTCCCCTTCAAAGTTATCTCCTCCAATGCAATGCATTTGTTGTACTGTTCCAACATCTTCTGGAAGGCCCCATGGAAGTCCTCTTGTGTGAGTGTTTCAATGACCTTTGTCACAGCCTCTTTCATCTCCTCAATTGTCTCATAACGACAGCCTCTGAGCTTAGGAAATAAGCAAAAGTCACAGGAAGCAAGGTCTGGACTATAGGGAGGCTGAGGAAATCTCTTGATGCCCATCTTGGTCAAATAGTCTGTGAAAAAGATGGAGGTGTGGACTGGTATATTGTCCTGCTGGAAATGCCACTGACTCAATTTGAAGAGTGCTGGCCTCTTCTGACGGAGTCTCTTCCTGAACTCCCTTAAAACCTCAACATAGTAACCCAAACCGTTTGGCCAATCAACTCTGGTGTATTGACTTCCTTACTCCTCCCATACCTCTCATCATCCCTCATAGATTCCCTGCCTTCCTTGAATCTCTTATGCCACTCAAAAACTGATGCTCAATTTACGCAAGATGCTCCAAAAGCAGTCTGAAGCATTCCATACATTTCTGTGGCATTTTTTCCAAGTTTAAAACAGAATTTTATTGTATATCGTTCTTCTAAAGTGCTGTCATGTCCAGATTACATTTTTGAAATTCACCAGCTGTGACAATCAGGCTTTAGTAGGGTGTATTCCAATTGCTGTTGTAGCTGTTCATTTGAACCTGAAATCATAAAGATTGATCAGTCATGTCATAAGATGTATAGCAATAACATACTGAATTTTCAAGAGTCTATGACAATTTTAAATGCCTGTTCAAAAAAGTCTGGAAACTTATTGAAGGTACCATGTACCTAAGGTAAGAGGGTTGTCTTCCTTGGTTGACCCTACACTCTAAAGGCCTTGTATAACACATTTAATTGGTCAATGCAACTTTCTAATAAACCAATCACTGGCCACATACACTGGCACCAGATTTTAAAAGACACATCTAGGTCATTTTTTACCAATTTCCGTAACCAACAGATGTTAAAATTTTACCTGCTACAATTCCAGCAATGAACATACTTTGGTATGTACAATACAAGGACTCCAGTTAAATGGACCATTGTATGTTTATTCTTGTATAATATTATATAGCCACAAACAGAACAATTTGTTTGCAACTGTAATATTAAACTATAAAGACTTCCAAGTGTTCATGTTTTTCCAGATACTTTCTTCAGTTCTTGACATGACTATGATATTTGCGGTCCAAATTTCCATATTTTGCATAAAAATTGCCAAATTTTGCAAACAATTTCCAATAATGATCATTTACACACAATATAAAGCACAAATATCTAAATTTACAGACATAAACACACACGTGCATCCAAAATAAGGAGTGCATCAAGAGTACTGAGAATCAAGCTGGATTACAGTAAATGATCCCATACACTGATCAATAGGTGCACAGGATCCAAAATAAGGGGTGCATCAAGAGTACTGAGAATCAAGCTGGGTTACAGTAAATGATCCCATACACTGATCAATAGGTGCACAGGATCCAAAATAAGGGGTGCATCAAGAGTACTGAGAATCAAGCTGGATTACAGTAAATGATCCCATACACTGATCAATAGGTGCACAGGATCCAAAATAAGGGGTGCATCAAGAGTACTGAGAATCAAGCTGGATTACAGTAAATGATCCCATACACTGATCAATAGGTGCACAGGATCCAAAATAAGGGGTGCATTAAAAGTACTGAGAATCAAACTGGGTTACAGTAAATGATCCTATACACTGATCAATATGTGCACAGGATAAAAAATAAGGGGTGTATTTACAGTACCTAAACTCCATGTGCATACAATACCCAGGTCAAAATTTGTATAATTCTTCAAAGTGTTGCAATTTTATTTCCAGTCAATATATATATATATATATATATGCACACACACACTCATACATACCTTTCATTGTCACCATTCTTATTGCTGCTGTTATAGTTTTTGTTACCACTAACATCACCATTTACTGTTGACACTGTCATTTTTATTATTCCATTAATTATTCAGACTAGTAATTCTATCTATTGTTTTTTCTCAAAATGTTTCAGCTGATGTATTTTACATTTATTCTTATATATATATATATATATATATATATATATATATATATATATATATATATATATATATATATATATATATGATAATACTTGAGTGTTGTCCAATATTTTTTTCCTCTTATAAATCTTGACAGCTCCTTAATTGGAAAATCCACAGATCCTAGCATCAAAGCCTTATACTGACAGGAAAGAATTTTTAACCAGTGAAAAAAATAAATAAAAAACAATAAAAAACATTGGAAAGTGTTTAAGATAAAGGAGACAACCCTTTAGATTTGTCAAAAAAATATAACGACTTACTTTAAAGATGTACACAATATGGGAATTATCTCTTAGAAAAGCTAAAAAATTAAATCAGCATAATGATCAGTAGAGCCATTCATATCTGAAATGGATAATAAGTGGTATACAATTAAAATTCTCAACAAAATAGTGTGTGTTATTTTTAATCATTGAAAATTATAGAATTATGTTTCTTTTACATTTGATATTTCACTTTAATTCAATACTCTAAAATATCATAATATTTCATAGTATGTTTAGCCTATGATGCTTTTGTAATGGTATATCAACCTTTGTGGGTTATCTAATGCCAAAGCCATCCTTGTAGAACAACAGTATTGGTATTATTTAACTATAGCTGGGGAGATAAGGAGGTTTTAACCTTTCTCAAGGATCTTAGTTAGAAAGCGCAACTGGAATTCAAACTTGCATACTACAGTACATTAGCTACTACACCACAGGGTCCTCTCCAGCCTTTACCACACACACACACACACACACACACATATATATATATATATATATATATATATATGGAGTTATGCAAGAATTCAATAAAGAACACAGGTTTAGGTTCCTTTCATAGTGACCGGAGGAAGTTAAGTATAAATTATTACCATATCAAGATGAATCAAGAAACAATGTATGCAAAGATGTTAGTTCAACATTTATCAAACCACAAATTAAAAAGAAAAGCAAAAAGTGTGCATGGTGTAATGATTATCATAGTAGGAAATGGACTTGGAAAGCCAAGTTCAAACCCTGGATGAAGCTGTTTGCATTTCACTTTGTGCTAATGCCCTTTAGAAAGTTATGAATCCATGTTCTCCTAGTTATGGGTAAACAGGGCTCTTTAACCTTGGTATGACAACCTATCTAGGAGAAAGAAAACTGAATTCAAATCAGCTGTACTCAGTTAAAATATTGATGTACTGTTGCATTCTGGGCATGGTGGAGGGGTCAGGTAAATAAATAAATCTTAAAAAATCAAAAAAACTTAATACAATTTCTTGAATTTATATTGGGAGCCAAGACCTGTCAACTACCCAGTATGTTACAAAGAGATGAAAGCAGAACATCTTACAGACAAATGAAAGAGCAACTGAGAATGATGCAGACCACAGAAAATGGGGTGCCCCCACCCTACATAGATATATAGGGACACTGAATAGATTTAATGAAATGAAGACAAACAAAAACACTCACTGGAAAATAGTGAATTCAGTGAACAACTTATTACCTCTCCCTAATGCACAGATGCTGGTTTTTAGTATATATTACATAAACTTTTAACTCATTAAATTCCAGTGTAACAACCATCCATGATGATACTGATGCTTCAATCTCATTAGGTGTGAGGTAAATCAATTTGAATTTCACCTAAATGTCCTATTTTTGCTGGGTTACTATATATATACAGTGCAGGTGGTATTTGCTAGTGATTTTCAACTGCTAATTTAACAAATATTTTTTTTTTTACTTTCATTGTTGGTCAGTTTTGCTTGAAAACACTGACCATTTTTGCTTCTTGTTTAACAGAATAATTGACAATGAAAAATTTTGAACCTCAAGATTTGTGAAAGAGGCATGGAGTCTTCCTTGAAATTTAAGCTGGAAGAATAAACAAAGAAATTTCAGACTTTTTTAGCATCAGCAGAAGGATTCAGGATTCAACCTTTGACTTCCAGCATATTCCAAGAATTCCTTCAGATGTGGTGTGTGAAGCACAGACTATCTTCAGTCGCATACTTCCAAACCAGTGGCTGGGCAGAGCTCACTGTAAAAACCGCTAAGAGGATAGTGGATGGAAATACAGGCCCCTAAGGTTCCTTGGACAATGACAATGTTGCCCAGGCCATCTTGCAGTACTGAAACACCCCAATCCAAAGTATTGGCCTATCACAGGCACAACTCCTACTCCACTGCCGATTCCATGATTCCATTCCTTCACAGACAATCCTCTACAAGCCACTCCCCAAATGGGTAGTGGCAGCATAATGCCACAAAGAAACCCTCCACTACTGCAATGCCCAAATAGTAGAAAGATATAACAGATATACTCACAACCTTTCCCCATTGCAAAACCAACTCAATCACTGATGGAACACAACAAGAAAAATCATTACTGTCCTACCAGATCGCCAATACCAAATCAGGGTTGATGGATCAGGAAGAATCAAATTTAGGATCTGCCATTTCCAGAGAAAGTGCAAAATCAAGGATGCACCAACCCCAATACCAAGTTCAACACCTGTAACAATAACCTCCACAAGTAATGTTCTTCTCTTGCACCCTGATCCCCCAACATGTTCTGGTAATGACACACACACACAGCAATTGAATCTCCCAAACAAACCACATATACATCACCACGCCTTTGGTCATTGAAAATTCCTCAAGCTCTGTCCAAGCTATTACCACATAACAGGGCAGACCCCTCATACAACCCTGCCTATATGCAAGGGAGGAGAGAGGGGAAATGTAGAAGTCACAACTCTAATGTGCAGAATAAGCAAAAATAATAACACTTACCGGCTCAGCAGTTCCAGTTAGTGTCCAACTGGCAGACAAAAATAAAACGGGCTGTAACTCAAAACAAACCCTGCAACATAACTGAACAGGACGTTATATATATATATATATATATATATATATACACACACACACACTGATATAGCCATTCCTGGCCCGGGGAATGAACTTAACCACATTCATATAATAGAATGACCCAATGACCATAAAATCTTTCCTTCCTTAGAGTTTTGGTGAACTCACTTCAACTTGTAACTCAACCGGTTACACAACTGAGTGCTGACTCATAGTTACCAAACTCAATGTTTAGACACAAGTAAAATCTGACACGAGAGAACTTTGACAGATCCCAGCAAGTTAATGCATACCATTACAAGAGAAAAAGACGTAGATAAAAAGGTCATCAGGCTATAGGTACATGAGGATATTCACTACTTTTTACAACATGAGGAAGAGACAATTTCTGACCAAAGCAATACAGGAAAAGCAAATCAAGCACACCAAGAGGATGATCAAAAAGTTGAAAAACCTGCTGGAGCTGGACATGCTGTGGTTCTTCTTTGAGGAGAACTGCTGTCAAGACCAAAAGATCAACTCCCAGAACAACAGGTGGCTTGCTGTCTTACTCATGGATGTGTCTTGAGTAATACAGACTAAATTTCCTGTGATAATCATGGTCTTTAGTGTCATTAACAATGATGTTGATGGGTTCATCAAGTTAGATTGATTAACAGAACGTCTTGAAAAGAAACTGATGCCAGTTTGGTGAAAATATCTCAAAAAATAAAAACAGTGTTATTTTTCCCCAGACAGTAATCTGGCAAACAAATACTGTATGCATCATATATATGTGCATGAGTGTATGTCTGTATGCATATATTTATATATCTGTGTGTGTGTGTGTAAAACAGTGGTCCATGATTATAAACTTACTTCTAAATTGGGAAAGAGTGAAAGATTGCATTAAGCATTTCATTCTTTATTATATCAAAAATGTAGATGATTAAAAAATGAATGTAGAACCAAAATGTAGAACCACTATGAATGTAGAACCAAAATAATAATTATTCAAATGCAAATTGAACTGGAAATTGCTTTATTTTTAAGAGCATATTAAGTGAATTGCTCTAATAGAAGTTTTGCTATTGTGAGCCATTTTGCACAATGGTCATTGAGGTCTGGATGATGATGATGATAATGTTTGCATTTCAATTTGCACTAATTCCCTTGGAAAAGGTATGAATTCACCTTTTCTTCCCCTTGCTATTGGTAAATAGAAGGGAGTAAGAATAAGATGGAATTATCTCTCATTCCAGACTGGTATAAATATAGAGATAGTCACATTTTTGTAGAAATGAAAAAAATGGCAACTGCAGGTGACTGATGTATATGACCCAGACAGTTTTCACGTGTTTCAGATCAATCATATCTTGCAATTACCTATATTCTACATGTCACTGCAAACAGGATAGGTGTTGGTAATGGAGTTCTGGAGGGTTTCATTGGCGCAATTCTGTCATTGAATATTCAATTGTGTGAGAAGAAGGCAAGTCATTTTTGTGAATACATCCTAGTCTACTCTGAACTTTTACAATTGTTGTGTTGTCATTTCCAAGTGGAGTTGGGGAAGTTTTGCACTATTTTTTTTAAGTAGTAAGTTTGTGAAAGAGGTGAGACTGGGGGGGGGTCTTTGACAAGCTTTAGTTTAGCAAGCATTTCACCCATAGTCTTGAAATCCAATTCCTTGAGCATTGAACTGTCCATCATGGGCAAACTGTCTCTTGTAAGCTTCTCACTTGCAAATATCTGTGTATAAACCATAGCAGAGGTGACAGTCATGTTTTCCTCAGTAAAGATGCTTTTCCACTCACCTGGATCTAATTCTGTTTGCAGTACCATGATTCAGTGTAACGGCTTGGTATGAATGCATCAATATGTGACTTCAGAGCTAATTGTTTAGTGTACTCGAGCATTGCCCCAAGTCAACCCTCAAAGCCGATTGTAATATAATGGTACCATATAGAAAGTTGTAATGTTACTGCACCAAATAGAACATTGTACTGTTACACCCTAAATGTATGGTTGTACCACCATGTCTACACATAGCCATTTGTAACACCATTTGTGAATGTTTTAATGACTGTATTGCTACGTCTTAAGTAGTAGTTGGACCCTGTTGTAACCTCACTGTGAGAAAAGTTTATGAACACACAAAAATCTTAGTTTACTAACACAAAAGTTTATTCACTACTAAATTTTTAAAATAGTCATTGGGAGAAGGAAACAGCATATGAAAACTGAGTAACAACCTATCATGAAGAGAAAGAGAGCAGAGACAGACCTTGAATTTTCTTCCTGGTTTTCTGTTGTAGTTCTAACAAGCTTGTCCGCTGGTTTCATCTTCACAGGTTCCCGTCTGGTGTGAAACCCCTTTTCAGGGCTCACTCCAAAATGGGGGCCACAATTTTTGACTATCTTCATGTTGTCCCGGCTAATGTTCACTCGCATCTTTAGCTCATCACATCTCTAAGCCAACTAACTTTTAAACCTGAGTCATCGCCTTACTTCTACCTGGTTTTGGAGGGAGGACATATCCCTTTCTGATGGTTCCACACCTGCACAGATTTGGGAGCTTCAGGGTTTTTTTTTCTACTCATTTTTAATTACCGTAGTCATTCACCTGGACGGGTAGATTCACAAGTGCTTTGGCTTGAGTCACTTAGAGGTCAGCTGGCCATTCCCCCCCCCGTAGACTCTCTATCTGCTTTTTCTTTATTTTTTTCTTCTCTTTCTCTCTCTCCTTCCTCAGAAATTCTCTTTATAACTTGGATCTACAATACCACGTAATATAATCACCATAACCCCATCCCCAGATTAGCCCTTTCAAAGAATAGTAATAGACATCTTCTATGTCAGATACTTTACATAACTTGTTTGCACGAATAGACTCATCACCAGATGGCTTATTTTGTACAATCTAAAACCAGGTCATGTTAAGACTTCCAAATTAATTTCAATTTGTTGGGGACTATTCAATACATATCGTGTTTCAGAACGCAGTAGCAAATGACCCACTTTTCACATCTGGCCTATTTCATCAGTTCCTAAAAACATGGTATGTGAAGCACAAGCTATCCTCTATAGCATATCCACAATCTAATAGCAAGGCAGAGCTTGCTGTAAAAACCATGAAGAGGAAATTAAATAGCAACACAGATTCTTAGGGTTTATTGGATAATGACAAGGTGGCAAGAGTCATCCTGCAACACTCCTATCCAAGGCATTGATCTATCCTGAGCACTACTTCTACTTTACTGTTGACTTTCCTTACAACCTAATCTCAACAATCAACCTCCTGAATAGATAACAGCAGCACAAGTCTTCATCAATGCAATACTCAGATGATGAACAGATATACCCATAACCCAGACTTGCTTCAAAAGGGTGATACAGTGGCTATACATAATCAGCCAAACCACCAGTGGAATATTAAGGAAAAATCATTACAATCCTTCCAGCTCACCAATACCAAATTAGAATTGATGGATCAGGCAGAATTACTTAGAAATCCCTGGTTCTTGAGGAAATCGGAATTTCAAATCATGTCCACTCCTATACCAAGGGTACTGACCTAGCCCATTGGCTCTGCCAGTGATGTTCCAATCACACATCCTGCTTCCCCAATCTCTGCCAGTAATGGTGCCCTTGTAACAGTTGAATACCCAACAAGAGGCACTTACACATCCTCACACCCTCAGTACATACACTGCATACTGCCAAGAATTCCTTGGGCTCTGTCCAGAATATTCCAACATAACATTATGGACCCTGAAAAATTGTCTACCCCTTGTCTACTTTCAGAGTGAGAGGGGAAATGTAAGAAAAAGAGAGAGTTATCTCCCTTGTTCCAGACTGGCATAAATAGAGAGCTAGCTACATTTATCGTAGAAAGAAGACGGCAACCACTGGTGACTAAGGTATGTTACTTGAACTGTTCCCATGTGTTTAAGATCAATCATATTTTGTAATTCCCTATATTATATACAGGGTTGATTGGTTTGTTTAGTTTTGGTAAGTGCAACTTTTTAAGGGAAGGGAAACTCTTGATTCAAACTTCTACCAACTTGCTGCAGCAGAGTGGCAAAACTAGGTATTCTCATCATCAAGGTTTTTCGGACTATTGTCTTCATCTTTATTGTTATTTCCACAACGTTTCGGCCGATATGTCCTCCGGCCTTCTTCAGGTGTTTGTCGAACTCGGGAACCTTCAAACTCAATTTCAACTCCCATCATCCATATACGGTAAAGAAAAGAATAGTCCATTGCTTATAACATCGAGCAAAAACCATTAGTAGCGATACTGATGCATATCAAGAAGAAATGATTAGTCTGAGACACAACCTCCATCGTAACAACTACCCAGAGAGCATAACATCGGCTCCAAGAAACCTAGATAGGAGGGTGGAGGATAATACCCGAAAACTCACCACAGTATGTCTGCCCTATGTCAAAGGATTAGCCGAAAGGATCCAAAAGATATGTAGTCCATATGACATTAGGACAGTATTCACAAGTGGTTCAACTCTCCAGAGGTATCTCTTCCGGGTCAAACCACCAACGGAATTCAACATGACCAAGAACTGTGTTTACTCCATCCTTTGCAGTTGTGGTAAAATATACAAAGGTGAGATAGGTCGCCCACTAAAAGTAAGGCTAGAAGAACATCGGAAAGCAATAGTACGTGGGGAGATTGAAAAGTCGGGTATGGTGGACCATATATGGAAGGAAAATGGGAATCATCTCCCCTTATGGGACAAAGTTGAAATAATTGATAGGGCTGAACATTGGAGGATTAGACGCCTTAAGGAATCAGCACATATGTTAGGCTACAATGACCTGCTGAGTAGACCAAGTATAGAGTTGAATACAATATGGGAACCGATAATCAAGAAGGCTAGATAAAAAAACAAAAAACCCCCCAAAAAAACCCCTGAAATCTGAATATGAGCACAGGTAAAAAATCATACATAATAGTAGTAATTCTAGCTATAGAAAGTTTATAATACCCAAAAAATTCAAATGAGAATATTGCATTCAACTCTATACTTGGTCTACTCAGCAGGTCATTGTAGCCTAACATATGTGCTGATTCCTTAAGGCGTCTAATCCTCCAATGTTCACTCTGAATTGTCCAGCAGGACACATGGCATAACGGTTATAGGTGTTGGTTCCCTGAGCTACTAAGAAGACAATCATCTGAAGGTTGCAGGTTCAATCCTCACTACAGGCGAGTAATATACAGGAATACTTAACACTTGTACCCGGTCATGGCAAATGGAATCAGAACAGGCGACCCCCGTGGTTTCAATAAAGGACGTAGTTCGAAGTTCTGTGAAGGTTCCCGAGTTCGACAAACGTTGTAGAAATAACAATGAAGATAATAGTCTCAAAAATTTAGACAACTAGGTATCCTCATTCTGGCAACTCCTAGTTATATCATATCTTGCTCTTCTCATGAATTACATTGATGTCATAGAGACGGAAGACATGTTGCATTAGCAACAAATGCTTTTCAGTACAACCTTGGTCATGTTCCTGGGTAAGACATTTGGTGGTGATACTCCAGGTTGGGATGTCTTTGGAGTGTGAAATGCTCCTTCATTGTCATTATTTCCTGGTCTACCTGATAAAGCCCCATTTATGGGTAAAATAGATCTGTTTGAGAAAATGTTTAAAATGATTTTGAAATACATCAATACAGTGGCTCTTAAAATATTGATATTGCAACTAATTATGAAATATTTAAGAGATCTAAAATTATTTTGAACAACTTAGTACACTGGCTCTTAAACATTGATATTAGAGCTATGAATGAAGAGTTTACCAGAATAAATGATTGCAAAAATAGGTTTTTGTACAGTATATAATACGTTCTATGAAGACATTGGATGCTGTTGAGAGGACTTACCAAGAATGGTAGCCAATAGAGATGGATGTTGAGAGAGAGTCAAGAGAATCTGTGCTGTTGGCATACATTGATGATGACGATGATGATAATTGGAGGCCATTAGTGTAAAACTGATTTTAGCATAAAATAACCCAATAAGGTTTGACATGCTGTAAAACCAACCAACCAACCAACCAGGTACAGATCCATATCCTCGAGAGACAGACAGATGACATAAAAAGATAGTTATGAGAATTTTAATAACATATAGATTATGCAAAGAATACTACTTTATCCACCTATCTATATAATGTTTGTAGCTTATGTTAGATATTCTTTTCTACTGTCAAAGTTTAGAGTTTAGTAAAAAAAAGTTCAAGTCTTTGACCATCTCAGTTGTGAGGAGAATCTTCATTCAACTAATCCTTTCAATGTTGTTTTCTTACATAATTGAATAAAATATAGACATTTTGAATATTCATAGCACAACAAGAGTTTGGGTGCTTTATGTCAAGTTGCCAAAAAGTCTGTTCATGGAAAGCAGATTTTAAATTTAGTTGGCTGCCTTGCTTCTAATGTTACCAAAAAACTGGAGTCCAAGATTAAAAGCATCTCTTTCAAGCCAGTTCTTTTCTTTTCTTTTTTGCATTTGTTTTTTTTATTTCTTTTTAGAAGTTTAGGCACCAATAAGTAAAGTATGAAGATTCTACATTGGCAATGTTTGCTTGTGATTGATGGTAGTCTTAGGTTTCTGCAAGTCTGTCAATGAGAATGTATCTGTAATGAAGGCAGCTGCAATGAGACTGGTGTAAGAAAAAAAAAGAAAGATTTAAAAAAAAAAGAAGAATTTTGGAAAAAAATACACATTCTAAAGTTGTTTTTATGAGGTGAGACTCTCGAGGGACAGATTTTATGAAATCAAGAATGATTAAAAAAACAACAAAAACCATGGGCATAGACGTCCTCATTTGGTCCCCCACTGTTACAGCCTTGTGCCAAACTCAACTAAGCTTAGAAAATATCTACTTTAACATTTTGGGTGGCTCAAAAATTGAAATAGTTAATAAATTAGTGTAGCAGAACATTACTAGTGAGTTTGATTCTTATTGAGTGCTCTATATTTCTGGCTTTGTGTCAAGTAGAGCTTAGTAAATATATTTACTTAAACACTATAGAGTTATGGTTAGGTAGATCATATTATAAGTCACTGTTTGTGAATTTGGGGCACCTCGGGTGATGTAATGGTTAGCAAGGTAGACTAGCAAACCTACATGAGTGAGTTCGATTCTCATTGGGTGCCCGATTCATGCGGCCTTTGTGCTACATCTAAGCAAAAAGCTTAGTAAATTACCACTGTTTGTGAATTTGTTCCTCACAATTGTGGCCTTGTGCTACTAAGTTAACCCTTTGGCAGGTAGAGTGACATTTTTGTGTTGTCAACAGGCATTTTGGTGTTAGCTCAATATAAGGCATTTTCCTATTGGCTCCTCATTGATCAATTCAATGTTGATGTATAGAAACATTGTTAGGAGGCCCAACTCCTCCAAGTAAGCAGGAAGTGACTCAAGGTCAATTTTTAAATAGATTTTACCAGGTTTTCCTTCTCCTAGATTTGCTGCCATACCAAGGTAAAAGAGCTCAATCTGCCTTACTATTTATCCATAGCCGGAGGGAGAATAATTAAGGGTATTAGCACTATGAAAAATGCAAATATCCTAGTCCAGTGTAGCACCAATTCTCTCACACTGTGCCAACTGTAATACGATCACCGGTCAAGGCATCATGTGACACCATATCCCAACCCCACTGGGCTGTCATCATCTACAAGACCAGCTGTTGGTCCTGTAGAGTCCAATATTAAAGGTTAGACGTAAGTCTCCGGTTTCTAATGTTGATTCAATTTCACTCACCAGCCACATTGTGATTTTTGATCCTAGTGAGAAGTTATTGGGTCGTGGAATTCTGAAGGCTCTTCAATGGTCTAACTGCAAACTTGTTGGGTGAGAATTGGGTTAACAGAAAATAAGTATGACCAAGTTGGTCAAATTTTAGAGGGACAAAAGCTTATTTATATATATAACATCAACAATACATATAATAAATACAATTCTCAGGGCTTAGTTGAAAAAAAAAGTTGAATGTCTCTTGTATATGAATAATAACCAACAAAATAAAAAAATATTTTGTGTAATTTCATTAAAGGAAAGAGGTGGCTTCATTTGAACCCTTTTTGATTACTGTAGCTTTTTTGACGTTTCCATTCTCAATGGTAGTAATAGTAGTAACAATAGTAGTCTTAGCTGTTGGATGTAATTCGCTTCTTCATACTTATATCAGCTGCACATGTTAGTGGACGCTTTGTTCCAATCTCTGACGTCACTTCCTCTCTTCTTTGAGTCTCCAACTCAACTCTCTGACTGTGTCCAACCCAACTCAACATAACTGCCTGTTTGCTCCTTTTATTCGGAACCGAGTCAACCCATTTCCTGACACACTTCTAAAATACAAAAATTTCACACTCATTTCTGAAGAATAATAATAGCACTTGCCGCCATAATATCCCTGCAATGACGTGCCTGTATGTATACAATCAGGTGCTCGATAAATGATCCTCCTTCTCCTCAGGTGGTATTCTCCTTTGGCAACTCTGTTTGCTTCATAATTGAGTACTGGCATGAACAACTTCACTAATTTGACATGGTGCTGCAAGCAGGATTCATGACACCGAAAATTGGGAACACCTCTTCATTGAGGCTGACATATCCACCAACTCAGCAAAAACTCATGCAACAAAGTTTGCGGATGAGAAGCTGACGATTGAGAGCCTTCAGATGCTTGATTGATCTATCCTGAAGGAGCAAGGAACCATATCAATTGAAGAAGCCCTGTGCATCCTTAAGCAAGCTAAGGAAGCTACCACCCAGGTAACCCGCATTCAGGCACTGGCAGCCAAGCCCACCCCACCTCAATCTTGAGATGACCCCCACAACAATTCAGGAACATCTGAATTGACTGGGACGTCTTTACTAAGATGACAAATATGCCAAGCTCTCAGGCCAATATTCACTTGTACAATTGTGCTGATGAGGCTGTGCAAAACGTCATAATTAACACTCACCCTAACTTTTTCACCACTGATCCAGATAAGCTACTTGACATGGTAGAAGTATTAGTCACCCAGAGGTCAAATCCTATTGTCCATCGCCTTGCTTTTGCCTGTATGTCTCAGGACAAAGATGAGCCAATACAGAACTACCTAGTCCACCTTGATTGCAACTTCACATGCCCTTTGTGTGAGCATGATCTGTCCGATATATACATCAAAGACCAGATCATCCGAGGAATAGCGAACGACATCTAAAGACACAAGCCAGATAAAGGAGATTGATGCATATATTGTCCCATTCTTGCCAAAACCAGATCCCAGACAGGCTAGAGATATCCCGAGTTGCTGTAGCACTAGAATGATGATCTTTCCTGGCAGTGGAGCCACCATACGCCTTAGGGGACTTAAGCACCTTCTGAATATGGGACTGACTATGAATAACCTCATCCCATCAAGGAAAGTTGTTTGAGCAGTAGGAGGCTCTACACTCATGTGTCAAGGCTGGCTCCCCGTGGAATTCATCGTCCATGGAAAAACAACTGAATAAGCCCTGTACATATGCCAAAAGATCCAGCATCAATACTTCAGCAAAGCAGCATGCATTGACATTGAGATACTGCCCAAAGACTTCTCGAACCCTATGGCTACAATACCACCCAAAGCAGATATGGCAATGCAATACATACCCTCGAAAAGCACACATAAAAAATCAGATGCTAGCCCCAAACATAACAGGGTCAAGGAGCAACTACCAACACGCCTCCAAAAAGCTCCCCCACCCCGCAGCCCAAAATTGTGAGATGAGTCTATCCTACAGAACAGCAAAAGGGACAAATAGTTGCAATTCAACAACCAACAACCCGCCGATGGGACACAACAGGTCAGGTCATTGAGACCCTCCCCAACCACCAATACCATGTCAGAGTTGATGGATCAGGTAAAATTACCTTGTGAAATCGCTGAATCCTCAGGAAACTTGAAACACTAACAATCCCATTTCCCATTCCTAGTGCCTTGCCTGAGATCTCTACACCAAATCCAACTCCCCATAGACCCAATACACCAGTGCTGCAAACCATGGAGATGGGAATAACATTGTCACACTTGACATCAAATACAATTCAGCCGTCTACATCGATGCGGACAACCCCACCCAGGCATTGTTGAGATTATATCCACACAACCAGCCAGGTTTGAAGGAACTCGTCCCTCCCCTGAGACCACTACCTACATGCGATGAGGGGGAAGGAGATGTAGAATAATAATGGCACTTGCCACAATAATGTCCATGCAATGACATGCCCATATGTGCACAATCAGATGTCATAGCCCATGCAATGACGTGCCTGTATGTATACAATCAGATGCTCAATGATCCTCAAGTGGTATTCTCCTTTGGCAACTCTGTTTGCTTCATAATTGAATACTGGTGTGAACAACAATTTGACAGTTTCATCTTTGACCATGTTGACATTGTTGTAAGTTTATCTATTAATAGATTTGAGTAAAGTTTACATAAATTCATGTTGTCGTGTTTATCAATAAAATTAACCTTTATATTAAGACATTCTATTTTCTATTAATAATGTGATATATTTTGTATGCTTACAAAGGATTGTATTTTGTTTTCTAAATAAAATCTGAAACATTAATATTTCAAAGTTTTTATGGTATATCAACATCTTACTTATTCAAAGACGGCTCTCGTTCACTTGGCGTTTTGCTTTACGGGATATCTACCTTTATTAATTGTATTATCATCATCATTATTTTGGAGTGATATTGCCCCAGCCACACTAGGATTTGAACTCATGTCACTATGTTTATTTTACCATGAATAACATTTCTGTTATTTTTAAGTAGCTCACTGTAAAGCATTTCCTTTTTTTATGTGATTTCTTGAAGTGTTTGAACATACTCTCTATTTTGCAAATTTTCTTAAAATGATTTGCCTAGGCTACAAAGATTTAAAAAAATGATCTACCTGCAAACGGGCTAAGCTTGGTAAATAATGAGTTGGGTACCTGACACGTAAGGGCTCCCCTTACCTTTTAACTATTAGATATGGAGAACAATACATGCTAGGAATGATCAACAGATGATGGATCAAAGTTCATAAAAAACAATGTCAAATTTGTGTGAATCTTTGCAGTTGAATGTGTGAATTAAGAGATTAAAAAAAGTAAGGAGTTCAGTTTTTGATGCCAAAGAAAATGAACATATTTTGAGGCTTAAGTAAACTGTCCACCCCTAATGGAGATAGGTGATAATTTATAAAAAAATGAATATCTCTTTTCTCAACTGAACAGAAACCACTTCAAATTTTCTTATGTATGAAACTGGTTCAAAACAAATCCATTTTTATACATATGAATAGTTCTATTTCTAACAATTCAGGATAATTCTGCCTCCAGAAGTGGATATATTTTCTAGTGCTTGACACGCAAGGCATAGTCTTATATGCTTTGATCAACGAGGTAAGTTTCTTCTCTCGCTACAACACTAAATTTATGTCAATCTATTATGAAACCCTGGGAACTAAAAATATGAATAGGTAGCAGTCCAAACACTTGCACAATGTACAGTTACATATATAAGTAAACATAATGTGAATTTGGGTTTCACTTCATACTACTGTCCTTGGGAAAGATGATTCTTTCATTTCTCCCACTAATTATAGGTAAATAGTAAAGTAGACTGTGCTATTTAGCCTTGGTAAGGCAACCAGTCTAAGAGAAGGAAAACCATATTCTACTTAAAATTTTACCTTATGTTGCATCCTTGCTCACAGTAAAGGTTTTGGTAAATGCATACCTATTTATATGTGATACTCTATGTGTATGGGTGTGCATCGATTTATAAACCTGTGAAGATCTGCTTGTATGGGTTTACACATACACACGTGTGTGAGTGCATGTATGTGTAAATGTGCTGTGTCTTTGGAGAATATTGAGATGCAGCCACATGACATCTGTGATGATACAGTGTTTTCATAGCAATAAGGTTTTCATAACATGGAGTTCCTAGTCCCACACCTCCTAGTTTTAAATTTAGAGGTTTTCTTTCTCCAAGACCAGTCGCCTTACCAAAGCTAGTCTGCCCTACTATTCACAAGCAGGGGTGGAGAAGAGAGGTATTCATGCCTTTTCCAGGGGCATTAGCACATAAGGATTTGAACACAGCTCATTGAGTCCATTTCCTAAAATAATAGCTACACATGCCTCTTATTAGAAATGTATATTTTAAAATGACTTGGATTAGCATAAAAAATCGATAGTTGATTCAGATTATACAAAAGAAAAAAAATACAAAATAATGACTTGAGTTTCCAGTCTAAGACATTATATGACTTGTGAAAGTTAATTGATAGAAGACCTGCTTGATTTCATCCAAGAAGATTAAGTTAACTTGGAAAATTGTCTTTAATTTCAAAAGGCAAAAACAGCTGACAGATCTAAGGAGGATAGGAATGGTTGAGAGAAAAACAAGAAGCAACAAACAGATTGTATTGATATTTTTTTACTCACTTTTCAGTGAGCACTTGATGTAATGATTATTAGTATAGGAAATAGTCTTGGCAATCTGAGTTCAAAACCTGGATAAGACTGTTTGCATTTGACTTCACATTCATGCCCAAGGAAAAAGTATAAAGCCATCTCTTCTTTTCCTCATATATAGGTTAAATATAAGTGTAGACTGAGGTCTTTAGTCTTAGTAAAGCAACTAGTCTTGTGAAAGGAAAACTCTGAATTCAAACAGAACCTTCCATAGCAAATCACAGAAGACATAATAGCCCATAACAAACCGTGGTAGAGATAGCAATTGGTGACTAACCCAACAACATGCATTATCTGTAATCTACCAAAATTTTTAACTTAGTTGACAAGTCAACTACAGTTTATTGCCACACACACAAGAATATCACATTTACTAACAAATAGGCTACACTGCAGAAATGAGCAAAGCAAGATTCTCATCGAGTAAGTAACGCAATTATCATTACCAGTAAAACATACCATGTGCCTACATGTAAGATTTTCTTGCTCCAAAAGACTTTTTGTTTTGCAAGGACATTCTCATTCTAACACAATAGTACACAAAGACCTTTTCTTTACAGTTAAAACATTTCGTCCATTTCCTCTTAGATAATAATTTTTCAATCTTGATATCACAGTAAATTTATCAGACCAAGTTGTTCATATGCCCTTTCTATTTCTCTCTTCATTCATTCCTTTACTTCTCTCATTTGCTCAGCAGACAAGCAATAGAATTCTTCTGACTCTACAATTGAGGCCAAATGAATCCTACATATACATTCTTAACTTCACAACAAGAACATTGGTGTCATTAAAGTACCAGCACTTGGACAAGTTTTTTTGTGACATCTTTTGACATACTGTCAATTTCAGTTTGAGTTAGAAAAACATTTCCAACCTGCTAAACTAAAATCCATTTGTATTCATACAAATCGCTAGATGACTATGAAACAGAGATCTGCTATTTTCTGAATTATGTAAAATTCTCAGTTTAAAACTAGACATTTCTTTAGTATTATCCAGTCTTTTTTCTTTGTGTTTTGTTTTAATCTTACCTTTGAATGTAAAATAACCAAATGTTTTATTAATTTTTTTCTAGTATTTCTTTTAATTCACTTCCGTTGTTTTTCATTTCATTTTGCAGATTCTCATTCTACATATATGACTAAAAAGCATGAACTTGAAATAAAGAAATATCCTAAGTTGAGATTTGAACTTACACCCTGTAGTGATATTGGACAATGGTTACGTAATTTTCATATGAAAGAATAGAATAGATATATAATCAAACTACTAGGAGAAAGTAAGGATGGACAGGGCACCTCAAATGGTGTAATGGTTAGCAAGCTAGATTTTCAAACCATTCATAGTGAGTTTGATTCTCACTGGGCACCTCATACTTCTGGCTTTGTGCTTCAGCTGAGTCAACTATATGGAAACATAACACTGAACCACTGACTTGAAACAAAATAATTTGGTAAAATCATAACACTTATCTAGGCTTGTTGATAGGGCATTGTGAATAGGGAGGAGGTATACATTAAGCCAAGGAAGTATCTGTGAATAGAAGTATTTAATGATGATTCAGGCATGAACTTTGTTACATAGAGATATATATTTAATTTGTTTTTAATTTTTAGTTACAGTTTTTTCATCAACTTTGGTCACTTTGTGATAATGCTCTTGAAAAAATGCATGAATTCATCTCTTTTACCTCCAGCTATGGGTGAATTATAGAGCAAACTGAATTCTTTAGTTTGATTTGACAACCAGTCTAGAAGAAGGAAAATTCTGAATTCAAACTAGCAGTATGTATTTACCCAACCTTACCACACAGGTGTGATGTGATACAAGGTAAATTTTTTGTGATGTAAAGCTGGTCGGAATTCAGCATTTTCCTTCTCCTAGACTGGTTGACTAATTGATATTAAAGAACCTATTCTGCCCTACTATTTACCCATAGCTGGATGGAGAGAGGACAGATGGATTCATGCTTTTTCAAAGGACATTAGTGTGAAGTTGAAATGCAAACAGCTTTGTCCTGGATTTGAACTCAGGTTGCTGATTCCATTACTCTACAATGATGACCATTATGATAAGCACATCAGCGAATTCAAATTAGCTATACTCAGCTTAAAAGCTGACCTTGTGTCATATCATGCTTGTAGAGGAGGGTTGGGTAAATTCATACTTTGGTCAGTTTTAATCTTTAAAATTCATGATGTTCTCAATTTCGAATAATATGTAACAAACAATTTAACAAAAAAGTTCACATCAGGGAATTTTTTTTACTTTTTAGTTTACTTTATTTCTTTTCCCCATTTTTCAGTTTGTAATTGGAAAGTTTTATTGTCTCAGACACATGCCTGTTCACATCCCATTTCACTAAGGAGGAGGTGGGTAACAAGTGATTGCTAGAAAGAACCAGACATCTCCTCATTCTCCTTTGGCTATAAGTCTGCAGTTATTCTCAGCTTGCTTGTCCAAAACAGCTGTTTTACTGATTAGGCTACCAAGACCAGAGAAATTCAATTCTAACCATGTATCTTTCATTATTTTTGCACAAAAATTATGAATTATCATTACTGGCAGTACTTACTCATATTGCATATCGATTGTAAGATGGTCATCATTAAAAAAATAATCAATGTAGATTCACTTTTACTAAAATTTAAAATAATTATTCATATCTAAAAGACATTTTACTTGCTTTAACCATTTATCTACAACAGGTTTCTATCTTGTCTACATTAAAAAAAGAGAATGTTGATGAAGCTGAGCTATTTTTTGTACCAACCTTTCATAGCCATCAGGATCAGTACATTAAACTCATCCTTGTCTCAAACCTGTATTTGTCAGGTAGAGGAGATTGGTAATTAAGAAAAATCCTATGAATAATAACATACTTTTATCCAGTGATTTATGAGATATATAAATCAATTAAAAAAAAACATTCCACAGAATTAGCATAATTTCTAAACCTGTTTGGAAAGGCAGAATATTTCATTCAAAAGTTTGAAACCATCAATACAGCATCATATAACTGTTATTTATATTACTGCAGATATTACTGACATTATAAATATCTTTTTAATGGTGTGATATCAATTGGAGAGAGAACTTCCTGATGTGAGATCAAGTTGAAAGTCTTTTATCATTATAATATATTGGACTAGTGTCCGGATCTTATTACAAAGGTGTATGGAAAAGTTCCTGGCCTAACCAAAAAGGGTTTGACTTTTTCCTTTTAATTTTTCTTTTTGAAATGTTAAAGAAATAAGTGTGATGAATTGCAGGATGAAATAGCACAGAATGTTTCATAACTAGGTCATTTCCTAGGCTACACTGAGAACTTTTCAGTGAACCCCATGTAAAGTCATCGTTTTCCAGGACTTTTTCAGATGTCTGTCATAACAAACTTTTCCAATATCTGGGTTGGCTAGTGTTATATATATTCTGGTTTACAGGTAAAGACAGACAAGGGACATCACTAGGAAGAACTAAGTAGGAAATACAAACTGATACAATATATCCTCTAAACATGAACCACAGTGGATTGAATAAAGGGATGGGTTTGAAATTCCTAGAGTGTTAATAACTATGATAGACACCAGAAAAGGCTGAAAGGTACAAAGGCCAAAATGTTGTAACTATAATAACAAGACACTAGTTCAATTACATTGGTATATAATAATGACAGTTTTTCATTTTAGAAATTCAGACAAAAGCATTTATCAAGTGTTGTTGCTATTGAAAGCAGCTTTCAAAACCAAAACAATGTCTAATACAGGTAGAAAATGCAATATTCTGTGAAATATAAATATGCAATTTATCTCTGTATTATATCAAATTAACTTTCTAACATACTATTTAAATGACAATAGTTAAAAAACATGGCCATTTTATTGTTGGTTGGTTTTATGACAACTCAACCCTTCTTGGGTTATTCAATGCTGAAGTCAGTATTTTTTCAAGCAATTATATAATTTCAAGTATCTAATAATAATAAAAATAATAATAATAATAAATTCTAGTTTAAAGTAAATATTCTTATAGCTCAGTTGGCTGGGGCAGTAGGATATGCGGACTGCATATCTGCAGAGGTGTCCTGGATATGATACTAAACCATCTGATAGTGAGGTTCCAGTTCTAGAGCTTCAGAGAATGTGGAGTAGCTAGTCATTACCATTAATCCAAGGTCCACTCAGACCCAATGTAGTAGTACCTGTTAGGGTCCCATCTAAGGGTCATATAAAACTGCTCAATCTTTTACTAGGTATTATTATCAAACAGAATGATTAGTATTGAATAGCAGTACTTGAAACTATTCAACTGTGTGCAAACAATAAATAGCAATACTGGAAACCATTTAACTGTGTGCAAACAAATTATAAATATCAAATAGAATTATTAGTATTGGATGACAATAATTGAAACAATTCAACTTTGTGCAAACAAATGAGCTCGGGTTTGTTTAAAAATAATGTTACCTATGAACTATTTACTTACGGATCATATATATAAACAGTATTTGGCATGCTCCCTGGTCCACAAGGGTTGATATGCCATAAAACACAACTAACCAACTATTTTTAATATAAACAATTTGCATACAGTTATATTTTAATACTATAAATTCGCAAGCAATTACATAGTTTCAAATAACAGTTCATATTAAAAAATAATAAGAAAACAACTATGAAAACCAGATATAGTGTTAATCAACAAGTGAATTTAGCCATTCCAGCAGACCATAGATTTAAAAAAAAACTAAGTGAAAAAATAGACAAATATCTGAATCTTGCCAGCATGCTGAAAAAGTGGTGGAACATGGTGATGGCAATACCAATTGTAGTTGTTGCCCTTGAAACAGCTCCCAAAGGCCTGGAAAAGAAACTGGAATAACTTGAAATGAGAAAAGAATTCTTCCAAACTTCAGCACTGTTAAAATCAACTAAAATGCATAGAAGAGTCCTGAAGACCTGAGGAGACTTGCTGTTACTTCAACTGGCCCATTCGGCTAGGGTTGTAGAATACACAGACTGCATTACTGAAAAGAGATAAGACCATCTCCCCCATGAGTGACCTGGATATGATATGAAACAACCTGATTGTTGAGGCTTCAGGAATGTGGAGTACGCCTTCATTGCCATTGCTCCCTGGTCCACTCTGGGCCAGAGTGGTAGCACCTGATAAGATCCTGTTTTGGGGTCAAATAGAACTGTTTGATATTTAAACTGAGAACAAAAAAAGTAATTATGCTAAATTGAATTTTTCAATAGAACTGTTTGATCATTTAACTGTGTGTGAACAAATAACTAGTACTTATGTCGAAATCATTGAGTTTGGTAAATATGAATCAACACTCAGTCACATAACCAGCTGAGTTACAAGTTGAATTGAGCTCTGCAAAACTCTGAGGAAGGAGAGATTTTATGATCATTGGGGTATTCTTTTATGTGCATGTGGTTAAATTCATCACTTGGTCAGTGATTGGTTGTTGGCTTGGGAACGGACATGTATTGGGGTATACAAGGGGCCTTCAATAAGTTTTCAGACTTTTTTGTACAGGCATTTAAAATTGTCATAAACTCTAGAAAATTCCCTATGTTACTGCTATACATCTTATGAGATGACTGACCAATTTTTATGATTTCAGATTCAAATGAACACCTACAGCAGCAATTGGAATACACTCTACTAAAGCCTGATTGTCACAGCTGGTGAATTTCAAAAATCCAATCTGGATGTGACGACACTTTAGAAGAATGATATGCAATAAAATTCTGTTTTAAACTTGGAAAAAATGCCACAGAAATGTATAGAATGCTTCAGACTGCTTTTTGACCATCTTGCATGAATCAAGCATCAGTTTTTAAGTGGCATAAGAGATTCAAAGAATGCAGGCAGTCTGTGAGAGATGATAAAAGGTGTGAGAAGAGTAAGAAAGTTAGAACACCAGAGTTGATTGGCCAAATAAAGAATTTAATGGATAAGGACCGTCGTGTGTTTATAGAGACAATAAGTGCACAGTTTGATGTCAGTGTGGGAACTGTACATACAATTATTCACGAGGAACTGAAGATGCGGAAGATTTGCGCAAAGTTTGTCCCAAGGGTGCTCAAAGAAGATCAGAAAGAAAGATGTCGTCATGACAGCAGGGAGATGGTTGAGCTGATCGATTCAGATCCTGCAGTTCTTAATGCTCTGGTGACCTGTGATGAAAGCTGGATCTACTGCTATGACCCAGAGACCAAGAGACAGAGTTCCCAGTGGAAGCATGCTGGCTCTCCCTGACCCAAGAAGGCCAGACAGCAAATCCACCTACAAACTTTTGATGATCCTTTTTTTTGACAGCACTGGCATGATCTACATGCACTGGGTTCCCACTGGACAGACAGCCAACAAGGAATACTATGTTGAGGTTTTAAGGGTGTTCAGCAAGAGATTCCATCAGAAGAGGCCAGCACTCTTCAAATCGGGTCAGTGGCATTTCCACCAGGACATTACACCAGTCCACAACTCCATCCTTGTCACAGACTATCTGAGCAAGATGAGCATCAAGACAGTTCCTCAGCCTCCCTATTGTCCAGACCTTGCTCTCAGTGACTTTTGGTTATTCCCTAAGTGCAAGGAAAAATTTTGAGGCTGTCATTATGAGACAATTGAGGAGATGAAAGTGGCTGTGACGAAGATCAGTGACATGCTCACACAACAGGACTTCCATGGGGCCTTCCAGAAGTTGTTGGAACAGTACAACAAGTGCATTGCAGCTGAAGGAGATTACTTCGAAGGGTACTAGAGTTTCATGTGTGTACTATCAATAAAAGTGCCCATACAAAAAAGTCTGGAAACTTATTTAATGAGCCTTGTATATACACTGGCTTGTTTCAGTAATGACGAGGGACTGTATTGAGATAGAGCCTGTTTTATTTTTGTCTGCCAGCTGGATGTTAGCTGGGACTGCTGAGTCAGTAAATATTGCCATTGTTGCTTATTCTGCTCATTAGAGCAGTGACTTCTATATCTCCCTTCTTCTCCTGTATGTAGCCAGGGTTGTATGAATGCTGTGCCTTTCTTTGAAAGCTGACCTGTTATGTGGTTATAACCTGGACAGAACTTGAGAAATTTTCGATGACCAAAAGCGAGGTGATGTATACATGGCTTCTTTGGGGGGGTTCAATTGCTGCACATGTGTCATTACTGGAAGATGTTGGGGGAGAGGGTGCAAGAGTAGAGCATTGCTTGAAGTTATTGGTACAGGTGTTGCAGTTGGTATTAGAGTTGGTGCGGCCTTGATTTCATACTTTCTCAGGAAACAGCAGTTCTTAAGTGTGACTCTTCCTGATCCATCAACCCTGATTTAGTATTGGCAATCTGGTAGGACAGTAATGATTTTTCCTGTTGTGTTCCACCAGCGATTGAGTGGACTTTGGATAGCAACTGTGTCACCAGCTCGTAATGAGGAAAGGTTGTGGATATATGTGTTATACCTTTCTACTATTTTGGCATTGCAGTGATAAAGAATTTCTTTGCAGGGTTGTGCTGCTGCTACCCATTCAGGGTATGGCTAGAAGAGGATTGGCTGTGAAGGAATGGAATCATGGAGTTGGCAATGGAGTAGGAGTTGTGCCTGTGATAGTCCAATACCTTGGATTGGGGTGTTTTGGTACTGCAGGATGGCCTAGGCAACATTGTCATTGTCCTATGAACTTTGGGGACTTGTATTTCCATTCATTACCATCTTTGCAGTTTTTACTGTGAGCTCTGCCCGGTTATTGAATTGGGGGGGTGTAACTGAGGATAGTCTGTGCTTCACACACCACATCGAAAGGAATTCCTGGAATATGCTGGAGGTGAAAGGTAGGCCACCATCAGTACTGAGTTTGTCTGGGGTGCCATATACTTGGAACAGCTGTTGACAGATGGACATCAATTTGGATGTGGTGGCATGACCTGGTTTTAGGTGGTACAAAATGAGCCAGCCAGTTATTCAATCTGCACAGGCAAGGTATGCAATGGGACTGACGTGGAATATGTCCATCTCTATTTGCTGGAAAGGCCATTCGGGGATGGGGTCATGGTGATGGGTTCTCATGGCTGGCTTGAAGCAAAGGTTGCACAAATTGAGCAATTAGCTCTAAAGTTACATATGGATGCATTCATGCCAGGCCAATAAACTGAATCGTTGGTGCAAGCTTTCATGCTGTTCACACTTTGATGGGCTGAGTGCTGGCAGTACAGTACTTTTCTCCTGAGGGATTTAGGTATAACGATTCCTCCCTCCATCAACACTAGGTCTCTCTTAGTGCTGAGTTGATGTCATACCTCACAGAAGTTATAGATATCAGGTTCTGTAAGAGAGCATTTGGAAGGAAATCTCTGATTAATGGAGTTTATAAAGTTTGTGCAGCTCTGGTCATTTCACCCCAATGCCCAAATGTGGTCAGGCGTCATGGTAGCATTATTGTCACTAGTATTCATTGTTCCTTGGATGGTGGCTAACACCGTTGTGTCCGAGAGGTGGACATCTTTGGAAGATGGGTGTGTGGGGCATAGGCTAATTAGAGCTTCTACTATGGTCACTGGATTGCAGGAGATGGCATCAACACCTTTGTGCCATTTGCTTGGGCAACGTTGGATGGTTAACAAATATGAGACATTTCTCCTTGAGTCTAAAGAGGCTTGGATTGTGTACTTTGCTAAGGCCCCTGTCACCAAATATTCCTGTTAGTGGTTAATGGTCTGTTACTACTATTACATTTGGGCAGCCCATGTTGAATAAGCAACATTCTTTAGGCGATTGAAGCAGCTCCACCTTCAATGGGTGCATATCAGCACTCTGCATTGGAGCAGAATCTGCTGCCTGTAAATACAATGTGCTATTCACCATAACAACACACTGGGGGATTGAGTGGCAGCCACCCACAGCAACTGGGACCAATTTTTTGTGCTTGGTGGTACCTGTAGTGACAGGTGGAATAGAAAGCTGGTGTGGTGTATTTCCCATTTGCATAGGGAATTTAGATGCTGGTAGTCTATTGTTCTCATCGGTTTCCCATTTTTCTTTGTGGTAATGACCATGGTACTGCACCAATTGGTGGGGGTACCATGATGCCTTTTTTGACATCCTTCCAAAGAGCTTTTCTTACTTCTTCCTTGTAATAGTATGGTACTGAAATAGGGTTATGTTTGACAATGGGGGTTGAACCTTCTTTGAGGTGAATGTGGGTTGGACATTCCTGAGAATTTCCCGCTATTAAACACTGTGGTGGCAAATTGGTCCAACAGCCATTGTTTTAGTTTTAATATGATCTTACTGGTTGGCAGACAGGGAGAGTTCTTAGGATAATCAATCTTATGTTTATTTGCAAGATGTTCTATTTTGTGATGTGTATCTAGATGTACGGTATCTATGTTATTGACGGTGATAATATTACAGGTTTGGGAAAGTATAGAGATAATATACCGACATCAATGCAGGTGCCTTGCTGAAGTATATTACCTGTACTTTCCTGCATATGTATAGCACCTGCTTTATGGTTCTTTTCCCAACCTTGAATGTCACAAGCAACCAACCTTGACACACCAAGGAAAATTCTCATATGATGTGCAACTTTTTCTTTAAGGGGACCAAGTTCTTCTCTGAGAGTCTCATTGCAATAGGTGTTTTGGCCCATCAAGGTATATGGTTGCACCACTATCAGGGTAGATTTTGAGCCTGGTGGGGTGACTAGTGATGATGTTCCTGGCCTGTCTTGGACCTGGGCACAGGGAGAATGGGATTAATGTTGCTTCTACCTCTTTGTGGTTGATGTTATTACCCAGCGAATAAGTGTCAGTCATGGGATATCATGTGCACAATAAGGGCATCCATAGTGGCTTCCTCATCCTCTAGACATCATATGGCACCTCATTTCTCATCATCTTTCAACTGGCAGACTCTCTCAAAGTGGTTTTGCTTGCTATACACTTTGCATGTCTGACCCCATGTGGGGCACATCCATGGCCTGTCACCTGATCCAGCTCCACCATGTTGGTGACTACCGCAACCTCTACAAGCATTTCGTCAGGGTTGTGTTTCCATCATACTCTTTTTGCAGTTGCGGGTAGCGGTTGATCAGGTTGTGTTTTGGGTCCATCTTTGTTGGCAATACATCGTTATCTGAAACCCTGCTGTGTCTGAGATGCCGGAGATAATGTTTTGGTTTAGCATGGACATTTTGAATGCTTTGGCGTGGATTGTGTTCTGCTCCAGAGTCTTCAGCAACCCTGCTTTAACCAGCATATCTGCCTGTAGCACATCATTAGCTATACCTTGGATGAACTGGTCCTTAATGTCTATGTTGGATAGATCATGATTGCAGTTGACATATATGAAGCTGTAATCCTGTGCTCCTTACCACAGCCAAATTAGGTAATTTTGAATGGACTCATTATCACTTCGTACAATCAATGAAGATAAGATCCTGTATGCTATGGGATTTGATTTCTGTGTGACTAAGACCTCAAGTATATCAAGTAATTTGTTAGGGTTTGTGTTGAAAAACTCAGTTGTATAGGTAGACAATGTTCTATATAGTTGTATAGGTAGACAATGGTCTATACAGACTAGGTTCTTCAGCCTTGGTGAGGCAGCTGGTCTAGGAGAAGGAAAACTCTGAGTTCAAACCTGTTAAAACTCCGCTTAAAAACTGACCTTGTGTCATATCCTACCTGAGTGGAGGGGTTGGTAAATATCATACAGTAGGGAAATTTATCATTTTTTTTAACATGTCCCAATCTATCCTGAATTTTTGGAACTGTTGTGGGGTTATTTCTGAGTTGAGTTGAGGAAGTTTTGCAGTCAGTGGTTTTTGTGACAAGCCAGTGATACTGATGGGGGGTTCCTTGGTTAACTTGAGTATGGTGAGCACGTCACCCATAGTCTGGATGCCTAGCTCCTTAAGCATTGCATGGTCCAGCATATGCAAATTGTCCCTTATGAACTCCTCGCTTGAGAATGTCTGCACATAAAATTTGGCAGAGGCAGCAGATATAGCTGCCTTAATAGATATGCTTTTTCAACCAGCCAGGTTGTATCCAGTTTACAACACCAAGTCAAAATCATCAAGTTTGGTAGATATGAGTCTGTAATCAGTTGAGTTACAACTTGAAGAGAGCTCTCCAGAACTCTCGGGAAAGAAATATTTTATGTTCATTGGTATATTCTATTATGCACATGTCCTCAAGTTCATTCCCTGGACAGTGATTGGTTGCTGGCACAGGAATGGACACATTGATGTGTGTGTATATATATATACCACCTTGTTTCAGTAATGACATGGGACTGTAGTGAGTTACAGCCTGTTTTATTTTTGTCTGCCAGCTGGACACTAGTTGGGACTGCTGAACTAGTAAGGGTTGTCATTATTGTTGTTTATTCTGTACTTTAGAGCAGTGACTTCAATAGCTTAATTGAATTGTTAGTGATAAATAGCAATACTTGGAGCCATTTAACTTTGTTGACTTATGCTTAATAGAACTGTTTGATCATTTAACTGTGTGTAAACAAATGATTGTTCAATTGAATTGTTAGAAATAGAACTGCTTGATCATTTAACTGTGTGTATCTATAAAAAGTGTTTACAAATCATATATTTAATATATATAAAAACAGAATTTGGCATTAAATAACTAACAATGGTTGATATGCCATAAAACCAAACCAAACCAATCAGACTTCAGTGGAAAAAACCACCAGTAGAAACTGATGTAAAAAACTCACAAGGAGTAAAATAATCATTATTTGCTTGCACATAGTTAAATGGTTTCTAATATTCCAGTTTAATTTTTAAACACGAGGGAATCCTTGGTCTACACTATTACATTCACTTTCAGATTAACACGCTTGTGAAAAGTATGAAGCCCCTTATCCTCCTAGCAATGGTCAAATAGTATCACTATTGTTCTTCTGCAAGGAGGGTTTTGGCCTTAAATAACCCATGAAGGTTGGTATGCCATTAGATGGAACAAAAACTACAACTTTGGGACAGAGTGGAACAAAGAGTTTACTTTACACTCCATAGAGATCCAGAAGTGGAACCTCACCACTAGATGTTGTTTAGCATCATACTCAGGACATGTGGACAGGGAGGATTAAAGTGAAACCTGTAAACTGTTGTATATTATTAAAACAATGAGCAATTTAAAAAAATGTTAGTTTTTTTTTAATATTTCTTTTTTAATTTTAGGTGAGAGAAAATTTAAAAATTTTATTTTATTTTTTTTGGTCCTCACACAAGATGAAAAAACGAAAATAAATGAACCATTACAAAAGTGAATGATTAGGAAAATGAATGCAATGAATATAAAGTGTGAAGATCATACATTTGAGCTTCTTTTAAAGAAAAGAAAAGAAAAGAAAAAAAGAAAAACAGGAATGAATTCAAAGAAAGTTATAAACATGTAGAAAATGAATGTTAAATTAAATAACAACTTTATTTCATCAGGGGAGTAACATAATTAAAACAAAAAAAATTCACAAAACTTAATAAATGTGTTCCTTCATTTTAGGGCTAAACCATTTTTCTTTTTTTGAGTTTTATCCAATAGAGTTTCAATAACATGTTAGAGAGGTTTAAAATAGCAAGCCACTAGCTAAGTGAAATCCACAAGATGCTTTATAATACAATATATGGAAATTGAATTTGCAGCTGGAGGCTGTAAAGTGAGATAATAGAAATAATCCCTTGGGTCTTATCAAGTTTATTACAAATGGCCGATGTCAAAGTTGATTGTTGACTTTCAATCGAGGTTCTAGCTAAAACCATCTTTATCCTGACTTTTGGTGATTATGGCATCAAACATAATGAAATATTAAAAATTAAACAAAAAAAAAAAGAAATGAAATAAGTAGAAGCACTGAAAAACACATGGCTACATTCTCATATTAAGTGACATTGGATAAGTTACAGAAGATAATGGACAAAAATAGCAGTCATTATGGTAAAGTTTGAAGGGATATCATAATTCTACTGTAATAAAGAAGGCGAAAAAATATGAAATCCTATTTTCTTTCTTTAAAAGCAATTTAGAAATTTTCATCAGCTATCAAGAAAAAAGAATGAAATGCAGTAGGAGAGATTATTGTTTGTTTGGTTAGTTGTGTTTTTATAACCTTGTGGGTTATTTAATGTCAAATCCAATGTATATATACATTTCTAAATGAATAGTTTGTAAGTAACATTCTTAAATGAGCAAGAGCTCATTTGTTTTGAACACAGTTAATTGATTTCAACATGAATAATTCTATTTAATATTAATCATTTGTTTGTACACAGATAAATAGTTTCAAGTATAGTAAATGATTCACTGGCTCATTGGCCTAAAGTGTAGAGTGTTCGCCAATAGTCCAGTCATACCAAAGACTTTAAAAATGGTACTTGACACCTCCTTGCTTAAAACTTAGCAATATAAGGTACGTATCAAGGGTAAAGTAGAGCAGTCCAGGGAAAGGATTAGCACCCTTCCCTACACCTTGGTGTAGTAGCTATTTAAAAGGGAGCCTTCTGGTCGCCGTCGACTACGGTCACCAACTTTACTTATAGTAAATGATTACATATTTCTATTTGATCCACTTTCTATTTACTCCACATTCCTCAAAGCTTTAGAAATGGAGCCTCGCTATCAGATGGTTTAGTGGCATATCTAGGACACTTGTTGGAGAGGGGAATCTTACTTCTCTGCAGAAGTGCAGTTGGCCTATTCTATAGCCCCTGCCAACAGGGTGAATGGAGAGATTAGAATCATTTTTAAAACAAAAAATACAAAGTTAATGCTGTGCTAATGAGCCTTGATACCACAAAAACTGCTTAGTATAAATAGAAAACTGGTAGTAAAAGATCTAATAGCCTACAAGTCTTATAGATGAAGGATTTTCACTATTTGGCTAGTTTCTCTTTCATCTTATTTCTCTTGCTAATTTGTATCTTGTAATAATAAATATAATAGTCTGAATTTCTGAGATAAAGAACTTTCTTTATTATCTAGTTTTTCTTTCATCTTATTTCTGTTGCTTTTTTATAGCTAGTAATCATGATAGAAATTATAGCCTTCATCATCATCAAGACATGTTGACAGAACAGATTCCTTTGACTCTCTCTCACCACCAGACCTATTGGCCATCACACTAGTTTAGTCCCTTAGACAACATCCAGTGTCCACATAAACCTGAGAAATGTAAGTTTTTCTTGTGTGACCAACTTTAGTGTTGGTATGTCAGAGTCCATAGGAGAACATTGCTAGTGAATTTGTCCTTACTTTACAAGCAATGACATCTATTAATGAGAAAAATAACCATCAAAAGATAACTACGACTCAAACTCAAACCACACATTATAGCCTAAAGTGATTCAAAATCATTAATTTTGCAGAAGTCACTACTCTAATATGCAGAATAAACAAGAACAACACTTACTGGTTCAGCAGCCCCAGCTAGTGTCTAGTTGGCAGACAAAAATGGGCAGTAACTCAATACCAAACCCATAACATCTTAAGCAAGCCAGTGTATACACACACTGATATACCCATTCAGTGGGCCAGCAACCAATCACTGTCCAGAGAATGGACTTAGCCATTTGGGAACAATGGAATGCCCCAGTGTCCATATAATCTCGCCTCATGTTGTAGATCATTGTTCTTTTTACGCCAAGGAGTACTTGCTCACAACTAACGAGCATTACAAATGAATTCCAACAAATTTGTGTATAGTTATAATAATTAAGTTTTAATAAGTCATTTTTTCCATTTTACGTCTTTTTTTTATCAAACTTCTCCGATCATTATCATGCAACTAACAGCCTTCAAATATCACTAAAGACTTATTATTCATTATTTCTAATTCATGCAGCTAATTTATTCATAGCAATCTCTAAATTATCACAAAAAGCAACAGAAATAAGATGAAAGAAAAACTAGCCAAAATTTATAACAGATGGAAAATTGTTTTTAGATGAAATAAAAGAAAAAGCATTTTATCACTTCTTTTGGAATGCATATGAGATTGAGAAAGTATCAATAACTTATAAATATAGACTAAAGTATAACAGGTGAATTTTAGTGAAAATGGAGATAGCTAATTAATGGGATAGTAGAGGTTCTTGTCTTATTACTAAATTGATGAAAAATAAATATCAAAAATTTATATATCAAATAGTACAATACTTCAAAAATTGTCAAATGATAACCTTCATTTACAAGAATTAGGTTTTGAAAATGTTTCCGATGTTGATGAATGTAATTAGAAATTAATCAAATAAATAATGCCCCACTCCCTCCCCAAAAATCATTTTTAATTTTGAAAAAAAAAATTACTAAATAAATCACCAATATAACAGGTTCTTTTAACATTAATTATGATATTGATGCTCTTATTAAGAAAGATTTTTAAAATGTTAATTACCTTTAATTTAATAACCTATCAAGAAGTTAGAAGATAAAAAAAACAATATTCAGCATGAATGCAAACTCATTAAAATCAATGCAGTTGCAAATTTGACTGAAAATTGCTTTATTCTGTCAGAGCCTTTTTTGCTCCAATAAAAACACTTATAATTTGCCATTTTTGCTAGGTTATACTTAGACACACAGACACAGACACACAGACACACACACACACACACACATATATATATATATATACACACATACAAGCTGCTTATGATCTAATAATTATCCTCATAGAACATGGATATGGTGACCAGAATCCAAATTCTGGACCAGGCTGTCTGCATTTCACATAGTGCTAATATTCTTGGGAAAGGTATGCATCCAACTATTCTCCCTCTAGCTTTAGGTAAATAGTAAAGCAGACTGGGCTTTTTAGCCTTGGTATGACAACTGGCCAAGGAGAAGGAAAACTCTAATTTCAAACTTGTTAAACCCCACAAAAAATTGACCTTTTGTTACAAATCTCTCCAACTCGAGCAGAATATATATATATATATATATATATATACACATACATAGAAATAATCAGAGGAATCATTTTATTAAATCATTTAACACGATTAAACACTAAAGGGACTCTTGTTTGTCACTTCTTCAACAGCAATGACCAGAATCGATTAAAATAGTAAAATTAAAGAGCAAGTGGGGTAATATTAATAAATAAAACTTAGAGAAGAGATAGAAACAAAAAAATCCTTAAACTCTCCAAATTCCCACCGAACTCCCCAAATAGAAAAAGTGTATAATGTTGTCTTCTCTGTCTGCACAAACTAGGGCATATAGTGTAATTGCTAGGGCTTCAAAAACGACCTGATGTTTCTTGGTACCTTGCCTTATGCAAGACAGAGAAACAATAATCTGAGTAGTTTGTCCACTTGCATAAGTGATCAATGATAGCCGAATTTTGTGCTTGTGAAAACCTGAATGTTGATTTTTAGAACCGGCTGAGTTATTCTTGTGGGATGTGCTGCTTGACTCAAACTTCCAGCCTTTGAATAGTCCTACCTATATAGTCAACATCACACAGACATTGAAATTTATATACCATCATAATTTGTTGAAGTATAAGTTGGACCACTTTTTGAAGAAGACTAAAAGCAGATTTGGTGGTGAAGATGGTTCTCACCTTAACCAAATTAAAACAGCACATAAACAACCCAGAGATTTTGTCAGCAAATAGCTAACAGACCCAATCCACTGGAACTTCATCTTCTTGATGCCATAGCTTTTAATGTTTTATTGTTTTGAATGATTTGATAAAATGATTCCCCTTATTGATTTAATAATACGATTCTGCTGTATCAAAAATTTGTTTGTGCTCATGGCATAACAGTTATCATTGCAGAAAATGGACACAGTGACTCTTCAAATCCTAAATAAGACTGTTTGCATTTCATATAGTGTTAATTCTCTTGGAAAAAGAATAAATTCAATTATTTTCCTTCCAGCAATGGGTAAATAGTAGGATAAACTAGACTCTTTAACCTTCATATGGCAACAAATCTGAGAGAAGGAAAACTCATTCAAATTCAAACTAGTAATATTTCGCTTAAAATTGACCTTGTGTCACATCCTGGAGAGGTTGGGGAAATACATATATATAACAAGAATTTCATACACACATATATATATATATATATATATATATATGAGGGGCATACGATAAGTTTCCTGACATTTTTCGTATGGGCATTTAAAATTGTTGTAGACTCTTGAAAATTCAGTATGTTATTGCTACTCATCTTATGAGATGACTGACCAATTTTATGATTTCAGATTCAAATGAACAGCTACAGCAGGAATTGGAATACACCCTACTAAAGCCTGATTGTCACAGCTGGTGAATTTCAAAAATCCAATCTGACACTTTAGAAGAACGATATGCAATAAAATTCTGTTTTAAACTTGGAAAAAATGCCACAGAATGTATGGAACGCTTCAAACTGCTTTTGGAGCATCTTGCGTAAATTGAGCATCAGTTTTTGAGTGGCATAAGAGATTCAAGGAAGGCTGGCAGTCTGTGAGGGATGATGAGAGGTATGGGAGGAGTAAGGAAGTCAATACACCACAGTTGATTGGCCAAAGGGTTAGGGTTACTATGTTGAGGTTTTAAGGGAGTTCAGGAAGAGATTCCATCGGAATAGGCTAGCACTCTTCAAATCGGGTCAGTGGCATTTCCACTAGGACAATACACCAGTCCACAACTCCATCCTTTTCACAGACTATTTGACCAAGATGGGCATCAAGACAGTTCCTCAGCTTCCCTATAATCGAGACCTTGCTCCCTGTGACTTTAAGTTATTCCCTAAGCTCAGAGGCTGTCGTTATGAGACAATTGAGGAGATGAAAGAGGCTGTGACGAAGGTCATTGACATGCTCACACAACAGGACTTCCATGGGGCCTTCCAGAAGTTGTTGGAACAGTAGAACAAGTGCATTGCAGCCGGAGGAGATTTCTTCGAAGGGGACTAGAGTTTCATGTGTGTATAAAAGTGCCCATATGAAAAAAAGCCTGGAAACTTATCGTATGCACCTTGTATATATATATATATACACACACACACACACACACACACAGCTGGGTAAAATAGATATTCGTCCACATGAAAATTTTTATATTTTATCTTTCAAACATAGCCTGGAAAAATTTTTTGTTATACATTTTCATGCATATAAACTTAGGTTACAATTAATTTTCAGAAATTAATGCCATTTATTCATTTGAGTGAAAAAATTAATTGTACTGTACAAAAAATAACGCATTATCTTCATTTAATACTTTGTAGAATACCTTTTATTCACTTCAACAGTCACTAATCTCTTCCTGTAGTTCTCAAATTATTTTTTGCAATAGCAGGTATTTTGTACCATTCTTCCTGTCATATTGTCTTCAGATTATTGATATTTCCTGGTGCTCTTTTTTGGATTTAATTTTCAAAAATCGCCACAACGGACTGACTTGGCCATTGCAAAACATTATTTTCAGACAACCACTTCTTCATAGATTTAGCAGCATGCTTGGGATCATTATCCTGCTGGTAAATGTAATCAGAAGACATCAAATTTTCTTGCAAAATCTGTTTATACTTTTGGACATTTTGCTCACACCTTTCGCAGAAAAATATCCCCAAATCATTATTCTATCACTGTCAAATTTGACAGTTGGTACTGTGTTCTTTGGTGAGTACGCTTCACCATCTTTCCTCCACACATGATTTCGATAATTATGATCAAACAACTCAATTTCAGTTTCATCTGTCCATAATACTCTTTCCCAAAATGAATTTTAACCTTGCATCTCTACGTTGTTTTAATAGGAGAGGAGTTTTCTTTGGTCTCTGTGACTTTAGACCATTCCTCAGCATTTCATTACTTATTGTTCGTTTGGTTACACTACATCCAGATGAATACAGCTCTTCACACATAACCATTAGAGTTTAGTTCATCAGGGGTCCTAATTTTCTTGATAATCTAGGAGAAATCTTCCTTGAACCACCTGTTCTTTTTTTGTTTTTAACTGTGTTATGTCTTTTAAACCTTGCAATGAATGAACTTAATCGTTGTAAAAGGAATATTCAAGTTGTTGGGGATATTTCTATAACTTTCTCCATCTTTCCAAAGCTTAACAATCAGTGCTTTTTGTGAATTACTCATTTCTTTACCTCTTGCCATGATCAGAACCTTCTTGTACAACAAGCAATGGTAGAAAGTTCTGGTTAGGATTTTAAGACTAACTATAGTTACTGATAACATTATTGGAACATTATAGAAGATTAACTATGGGTACTGATAGTATTATTGGAATAATCTAGAAAAATATTGCAACAATGTTGTACTGTATGATTACTTTTTTCACTCATGAAAAGGAATAAATGGCATTAATTTCTGTCAAATTAATTGTAACAAAAGTTTATATACACATATTAGTAGAATATATCCTTATACAGTAAATGTATATAAAAATCTTATTCAGGCTATGTTTGAAAGATAAAGAATAAAAATTTTCATATGTACGAATATTTATTTCACCCCACAGTGTAAATATTCATATATATTGAGGAAATGCCGAAAAGTTCTCAGCTCAAGCAAAAAGGAACTGATCTTGTATTGTTTTTTACTTAATGATCTTTACTGTTTTCTATTTTGGAATGTTATATACATATGTATGGCAATGCAAGGAAGGAATGAAAAACAGATTGAAGAAAGGCTGATTTGATGAGGGCAACATTGTATAGCTTGTTTATTGGCTAGGTAGTAGAAAGAATTCCTATTGAACAAATAGATTTAACAAAGGAGGGTGTATTTATAAATGAAATATACAAGACAATTTTATGGTATGAATGCCTACTTTGGTAAAGAATATTGTTACTTGCGTGTATTAGAGGTGTCATCTTGTTTGTAGAAAGGAAGGTTGGTGTTTGTAGAATTATTTGCAGTAGTTCTTGTTTTGTTGTTGACTATGCGTTTTTCATGGGATTACTATAGCTGTGGATAGAACTGTTTGTAGGGGTTGAATGCAGATTGTGTGTGTTGACATGTAAAGAACCATTAGTGAGGGTTTCTATGCTGGACACATCAGTATAGATAGGACCATTAGTAGGGGTCTCAACATGGCACATGATGACATGTGGGTGTTATATATATAGCACATGATCATGCAGGGGTGTTATATATGTGCTGCCTGCACTAGTTCACCAGGAAAAAGAGAAAGGGAATGAGAAGTTTGGTGTATTTTATGTGTTTTCAGCAGGACTTTTTATGGTGTTTTCTTATTGATCCACTCATCACTATGACTGTATAGTAAGCAGTTGATAGTTCCATTTTTATCATGATGAAAAGGGTCATGCATTTTTATGAAATAAGTATAATACAGGAGGGTTAAAGAAATAAAAAATAATGAACCAAGAGAATTGAACTTTGGGATGAATAGGTAGAATAGCATGCACAATTCATTGCCCTAGATCCTTCCTATCTTGGTTAAAACAAGAACTTTTAGGCATCTCTCATGGTTGGTTGGTGTTTTATGACATATCAACCCTTGTGAATTTTTTAATGCCAAATCCAGGTTTATAAATGATTTGTAAGTGAATAGTTTCTAGATAACTTTATTTTTTAACAGTTTTTACCGCTCATTTGTTTGCAGACAGTAAAATAATTTCAATTATTACTATTTAACATTAATAATTATATTTAATATTACTCCTTTGCATACAGTAAAGTGGTTTCCAGTATTGTTATTTAACATAATTCTATTTATCAAGTATTTCTATCTAATACAAACAATTTGCACACATTTCAAATAACTAATGATAATAATAATCATTTGCACACAGCTAGATGGTTTTAAGTATTGCTACTTAGAATTAATAATTCTATTTATCAAGTATTCTGATTTAATATGAATAATTTGCACACATCAGTATGGTTTCAAATAACTAATAATAACAATACTTATTAAATGATTGAAAAGTTCTATTTGACTTATAGATAGGATTCTAACAGATACTGCCACTCTGGGTCAGAGTGGACCTGGGATTAATGGCAATGAAATGGTACTACACATTTCTCAAAGTTCCAAGACTAGAACTTCACCATTAGATACAGTTTAGTGTCATACCCAAGACAATCATTAAGGAAGAGTCTTACCCATCTGCATATTCAACAGCCTCAGCCAATAGTGCAGCATCGCTCACGAGTTATATATATATATATATATATATATATATTATCAATGAAAGAATAGACACATAAGCATTTGTAAAAGAAAAAAGTATTATTTGTTAATCTTAACCAGTTCCAGCCATCATCAGAGACTATTTATTTCATGATTTTACATTTTCAAGAGTGAAAAGTTTATGAATACCAAGGGATTGGCTTCATTTTGTTTTGTTTTTTATTAATGGTAGATCAACGTTTGAGGGTTTTTTAATCCTAAAGCCATCTTTGTAGAAGAACAGTACTGGTACTATTTAACCAATAGCTGGGCAGGAAAAGGGAGTTTATACCTTCCCCAAGTTTATTAGTCTGACAGTGAACATAATAGTTGTGACTGGAGTTTGAACTCACTTACTTCACTGTTGCAGTCCAGCATGTTAGCCAATACGCCATGGAGACTCCCACCGGGCTTCACCTGTGAATGTAATATGAACTTTACCTTAAAAGACTTTGTCCAATTTTGTATCTGTTTTTAATAATTTGAATTTTAAAATTCTTTTTCTTTGATGATGTCATTAAGTAGGAAGATCATTCTATAAAATGTAATGAATTTTTAAATAATTATTTTTTTAACATTTGAAAGTTAAAATATGGTGTTTTTTAGGTGGTTTAATTTCTTATTGAGTTCATTTGGTGTAAAAGGTTTCCATTTATCTACAAGAGTTTCTAGAAAAGAAATAATGTTTGATAACTTTTTTCATACTTTTCTATTATAGTGAATTTAGTGTCTCTGTTAAAGTTTCTAAAACCTAAATACTAATTATAGGAGGTAAAATGAAAAAGTACTGAAACTAAATCTTGAAATTTTAAATTCAAGTGAAAATATGTGCATTGCTGAGCAACTCATTTAATAAAGTAAAGATGTTTAGATGAATCAGTGCCAATTTGAAAAAGAATTATGAAGCCAGTCTCAATATTTTTTTAACAAAATGTTTTAGGTGAAACACAGGATGGTGTAAGTGCAGCACCCTCCACAGTGAAGATACCTAAACTAAGAAATCCTCTCTAAGGTAAGATTTGAGGATGTTAGGCAAAATATGACAGCAAAGCTTTACATCATATCAAAAGCAGACATTTCAGAGGTGCTTTCACCAATGAAAAGCTTGCTGGAAAAAGTATTTGTATTTACCCAACCCTCCACCACAAGCAGGATGCAACACAAAGTCAATTTGTTAAGCAGAATACAACTAGCTTAAATTCAGTGTTTTCCTTTTCATAGACTGGTTGCCACATCAAACTTAAAGAGTCCAGTCAATGCTTAGCTGGAGGAAGAATAGTTAGATTAATACCTTTCCTAAGAGTATTAGAGCACTGTGAAATACAAACAGCCTCATTCAGGTTTAGAACACAGATTGCTGTGTCCATTTCCTACAATGATAAACATCATACCATAAATGCCTCCTTGCTAGAAAAAGTGGTAATACCTAAGGAACTATCTATATTTCTTAAATGAGGTGTTGTTAGTTTTTTTCCCTACACATTGCAGGTTGCAATATAGTTTTGACCACTGTTCTGTCTGGCTTTCTTCAGGCGATTTTTGTTGTACTTGGTAAACTTCTGGAAATTCCACCAAGGCACCTGTCTGAGAGGGTTAAGGAGTCAAGTCAAATATCTTAACAGACTACCATCTGGAGGTTGTGAATTCAATCCCAGGTCCCAGTCCAATACTACTGAAAAAGACAAAAAGTAGCTGATACAAGATACTCACAAGGCATGAATGGCTAAATGAGAACAGTCTATCTTTGTGATTCAAATAAAGGGTTAACTTTAGAATTTTTAAAAGGTTATCAATTAGGAGTACAGCAGTCTGTAATGTGTAGGTAATGATAACCAAAAAGAATTGTTTTAAAGAAAGTTAATTTTTCATTCATTGTTCCTGTTTATCTTGGTAAACGCAGTTTCAGCCTTGATACTTTTTGAATGCACCCTGTATGTTGTATTCTATCAAACTATGTAAAAGGACTGAAGATTACAATTTAGTAAGAAACTTGACATATTGGAATTTATCTCTTGCTTTATTCATATTTGTAATGGAAAATTAGTTTGCAGTTAGGCACAATCTTCAAGCAAGCATCGCACTTATAGAATGTGATTACTTTGACTTTAATCTAATCAAGAAGATGTCATTTTGCCTTTCTATTGCACTGCAAGGAATTAGATACTGTCTTATGCAAAGCCATTGGTCAATTTGTTTCCATCTAAGAAATGCTGCCAATGTTTAATTCTGCTGAGTCTAAGATTTGAAATAGCTTTGCACTGACATAGAATTCAGTTGTTTGCAGCAAAGGTTGATCTGCATTTCTCTCTAATTACTTGGAAAATGTGAAAATCTTTACATCCGCAAATTTCAGTGCACTATTTGTGTATATAGATATATATACATATATATCCCCTATGATGCTATCAACTTTCAAGCCATGTTGCTTTTGATATAACTAGAAATAATAAAATGGCCAATCATATGATACATTAAAAAAAAAAAAAGCCTTTTAGGTGAAAATAAAAATAAAATGGATTTTTTTAAGGCTACAAACTCTTAAGAAAAACTTTGGTATAAATTAAATTCTCCCAGGACATATAGGTTTTAAGTAGGTGCTAATATTAATGTAAATGGGGCTTTTACATTATTTTACAAGCAAAATAGTAAATATTGACAACTTAAAGAATCTGCTGTAATCAAATAAACAACAACCTGGATTTTATAACATATTAATCACCTTTTCTAGCAAGATTGATATTGGAACAAAATTATAAGGTTTCAAGTAACTAATGATAATAATCATTCGTAAACAATTATATCTTCAAGTAATACTAATAATTCATTCACAATTATATGGTTTCCTAATAATTTGCAAGTATATGGTTTTAAGTATTCCTATCAAATATCTAATTTACACACAATTATAAAGTTTCCATTGTTGGTTGGTGTTTTATAGCATATCAACTCTTGTGCATTATTTAATGCCAAGTCCTATATATATATATATATATATATATATATGATTTGTAAGCAAATAGTTTGAAAGAAACTTTTAGTTTTAGATGTATAATTAGAGCTCATTTGTTTGCACACAGTTAAATGCTTTCAAGTATTGATACCAAACACTAATAATTCTATTTAATATTAATCATTTGTTTGTACACAGTTAATGATTTCAATTATTACTAGTTGATATTAATAATTGCATACAATATTACTCTTTTGCATACAGTTTATTGGTTTCCAGTATTGTTATCTAATATAATTCTATTTATCAGGTATTCTTATCTAATACACGTAATTTGCACACAGCTGTTTAATTTTAACTAACTAATAATAAGAATCCTTAGTAAATGATTAAACAGTTCTATTCAAAACATAGATGGAACCTGAGCACGTATGACAACAATGGGTCAGAGTGGGCCCGGCAGTAATGGTAAATGAAGGGGTACCCCACATTCCCCAAAGCTCCAGAAGTCTTTACCTCTCTGCAGAGATGTAGTCAGCCCCAACCAACAAGTATTTCAAGTATTTCAAGCAGATAAATGGTTTCACTTAATTTTTTGTAAACAATCATAGTTTCAAGTAAGTATTCTAAATAATAATAATAGTACATATTTATATAGTTTCAAGTATTTATATATAATATTAATAATTTTTCTATCAGATCTATTTGATCCACAGATAAGACATTAACAGATACTATCACTCCAGGTCAGAATGAAAGCTGAGAGTCACGTCAATGAAGGGCTGACTCCACACTCTTCAGAGCTCCAGAACATGAGATTTCACAAATGGATCCAGTTTAGTATCATACTCAAGACACTTGTTTTTGAAGGTGCTCTTACCCTCTGTAGGGGAATTGGGTACAAACAAATGATTATCATTATTGAATAGAAATAGTTGCTTGAAACCATATAATTTTATATAAACTATAAGGATTAGATAGGAACACTTGAAACCATAAAATTGTGTGCAAATTATTCATACCATATAACTGTATGCAAATGAATGATTATCACAGACAAATAAAAAAAAGTACAATTTTAAAAAATGATTGCAATGGAACAGTTAAAATATAAATAGTTATCAAACATTTATAAGTGAATCAAACTTGAGCATTATATAACCAATAAAGTGTTGATATACTGTTAAATAAACCAAATCATTTTAAAATCATCTGAAGATTACATTTACAGTGAAAATTGGAATACTGAAAAATGTGTATGTGAATTAATCCAGGAATATAATTATATTTGTTCTCCGAGTTGCATATTGAAGTCTTTTAGTTTTATTTTGATAAAATGATCCTCTCTCTTTCTCTTGCATATATATATATATATCTATATATAAAAAGAAAGAAAGAGAGGTGGACAAAAGTGATAAGACAAATAGGAATATTATTTTTTTGTCTTTATTTATGAATTGTTCTCAACTCGATTCAACCTTCGGTCAATGTCAGGAGAAAAGTTGTTTTTAAATTGGTTTTTAAAAGAGTTGATATGCTACAAAAGAAGTGATGAAAAATGTACTGGTTATATATATATATAATTTAGTTTTTTATTTTGTTATTAATAATGAGTGCTCAGTATTGGTGATAGTGTGGATCTATGTGCGGTTGGGTATTTGGTTGGTGTATAAAAATTGAGGTATGTATATTTCAATTTGGTGTGTGTCTCGGGATAGAGGAATCCTTAGGGTGGGTGTCTTTTGATTCAGGGCTTGTGTTGACCTGGGGGAGCTGGTTGGTTGTTTCTGGGGGTCAGTTGGGTGCGGGACGCTTGTTTTTGGTTTTGGGGGTTAACAGGTTTTGTTTGATTTTCATTTTGACAACTACATCCACCAATCATGGTGGTGGGAAGGGTCGTTTTGAAGATCAATGTCAAAAGGGAGATTTAATTATAAAGGTGAGCTGGGCGTGGCTCATCCAGTCGAGTGGGGCTGGGAGTTTTTGGTTCAGCCCCATTGCTGTACCCATTGGTCAAGGCGTCTAAAAGGGGTTTTCCCTGTGCCTGTGAGATATGGTCCTGAACTAGGATTGGCTAACCAGTGGGAATATGACTCCTGATTGTCTTTTGTTGGACAACTGGTTGGAAACCTTTTTGGTCCGGGTGTTGATCTGTGGGGATGGGATGTTGGAGCAGGTCATCAGGGAGAGCAGGGGGGGACTGGAGGGAGGCTTGGGACTGCCGGGCTTTTCAATTCTGGACCCGAGGCGCTCTGAACAGCCTTCCGGCTGTGGGGGTTCAAGGTCCCGGACTTTTGGAGATGTTGGGGTTGCACGGACCGCATCTGGTTGTCACGTTTCTCTCTCAGTGTTCTTCTTCTGTTTGCCAGGAAGGCCAACATTGTTGCTTTATTGTCTCACAAAGGTATTTCAATAAAACCATTTTTGTTAAATTTTTAGCAGTGGGTTTTTCTGGTAATTATTTGAGTTGCTAGACAATCTAGCCACTCATATTACCTAACTATCAGAAGAAGATCCGGCTGAATTGCGTCAACCTCCCTTCGCGGATCTTTCAAACACAGCGTGGGCATGGAAGGACTTGACAAAAGCAAACAGTCGGAAGCAAATGTGGTAGTAACGAACTCAACAGCCACAACAAGTACTGTGACTAGTAGTCACACCACATTGGGCTCCATGACTAGCATAGGACCACAGTAGAGCATATATAGGTCTAAGTTAGGATGGCATAGACACAGAGCCAACAGTGACTGTAAGTTTCTTGCAACCAAGAGTTATAAATGTATTGTCACGTGATATCCCACTGAGACGATAGAAATAAGATTAATACTATCCTCTTGTTTGAATTAACAGTAGCAAGCCGTCAGAGAATGACCGTTAAGAAAGAATATGGGTCACAGAGGAGACCGGATGTTTATACTTGGTGACCTCACTCGGGTCGCCTGACACTGGAAGGTAGAAGCCAAACGATTGGCTGGGACCCTAAAACGGAAGTGGGGGACTCCCTCCCGTCAGCGGAAATAGAAAAGAAAAAATTTAGTCGTTGGACAGGGTTCGTAGGAGACAGAACCACAAGCCAAGTACTCCGGGTAAAAGAAGACGAAGAAATTCTGCGAGACACGAAGAAGCCATTTTCTTCAAGCCAGTGTTAAAAATAAGATAAAGTCTATTAGCCCGTAAAAGAAGAAAGATTCTCCACAGGAACTCCATCAAAGAAAAAAGATAAGTAAACTTTGGGACCATTTCTCCTTATACCCAATTTTATGTACCCTCTCTCTCTCTCTCTCTCAATTTGAAGGCAAACGAAAGAAAAGAAAAGAAAAGAAGAAAGACATTTATGTTCATGGACTGTTCATTTATTATATATTTGACACTTTGAAGGTGTATATAAGTGTAGTAAAAGATTCATGTATTTTAATGTTCCCATGTGGTTGAAGTTGTTATTTGCATTGTCTTCTACGAGTTTGTTATATCATATTTCTTTTCCAGCTTTTGTTCGCCTTATGTTATCTTGGTTAAAATTGTCCTATAAATTCCTTTAAAATATCACATGGGAAACCGGAGTTGCTGACTACTACAATATAATATTATTACGTCTCAACCTAGAGGTCCATATCTTCCATTGTCTAGGGGAGGAAGGAAAGCGACCTGGTGGGTGTGTGGAGAGTGTGAAATTTGGAACCCCTTGCCAGCGGCGGTCAGTCTAGCCCTAAATTGATCCCTCACATAATATGCCAGTTCTTATATGCCTGAGAGAAAAACTCTGAATGAGGACTTATTCTACAAGGGATCAAGTGCCAACCTGCCCCGTCTTCACACGTGCGAAAATAAAACCCCGTTTTGGGATAAAAGTAAATTCTTCGCGTCACAGTATGTTACTTTAACTAAGCAAAAATAGCACATAGCAAGAGTCATAAACATAGAAAGCTCAAATTTAGAAAATAAATCAATTTCCAATGGAATTTCCAACTAAATCATAATTTTATAGTGTCTGCATCTGTGCTGAACATAATTTTTTCCAATTTTTTAATATAACAAAGTAACTATGAAATGCTAATTAGAATCCTTCTCTTCTTCCTAAATAGGAGCATCAATATCATCATAGACCTCTGTAACAACAGGAACCATTTTGGTTCATGGGTTATCTAGAATATATACATACAAGATTATTTCTACTGTATCTTTAAGAGTTAATATCAATGATATTAATATTTGGTTGTGGATGTAGATATCTTTTGTAAATCAATTTTTACAGACATTTTTTCAATAACAATAAAAGAAAACAAATAATTTTATTTTAAGAAAATAAAACCATGAAGACGATGTTTCATAGAAAAGATGCATGAGAGAGAGAGAGAGAGAGAGAAGAGAGAGAGGGAAGTGGAGACTAGTTAATATTTATGATATTGACATTAGCTACTTTTTCATTTCATGAAAAAAAGACAAGTAGAAACCTCAGAGCTGTTATAGTTTTAATGATAGAAACTAAATATGAAATAAGTAAACAAATACTCATGTTACTCAGTGGGGAGGGGGAATTAAAACATATTTTAGAAACTTTTACATTGACTTAATCACCAGCTGTTTCCACCCCAACTGTCTTTCTAACAACAAAGCTAGACATCAATTATAAAGACTGTAAGAAGAAGTAACACACTGTATTTGCATATGTCTAACTTGGGAAAATATTGAAACCTTTTTTTGTCAGCTTTGATTTTGGCTTGTATGATCAGGTGAAATTTATTTCTGACAGATTTGAAAAAGTTTGCTAATCTTTAAATAAATGATTTTTTTAAAATGATATTTAACAGATACAATAACTGAGACTCAATTTATAGAACTTGGATTTTATATGACATAAATGTAATTTTATTTCAATTTTTTTTAAAACCATGAATTTTAAAACCATGAATTTTAAAACCATTAATTTTAGCATGTTGTTGAATGTTTTTAAAGGAATTAACATCACCTTAAAGTCTACAAAAAATTATGTTCATTATGAATTCATACTTATGTGTATGTGTGTATGTATAAATACATACATATAAATAAAGTATGCTCAATATAAGTAATAGATCATATGTAGATAGAAGTTTGAAGAGCGTAGACAGAGACAATGGCACTTGGTGACGACCAGCTTCTCAGCTATATGATCATCAAACCCCATTCAGCAATATATAAAGGGATACCCACCATGTGGAAGCCTGTTGGTCTGATGATTGCATAGGCCAGAAACAAGCAGTCAGCAAGCACTGTTGATTCTGTGTTTTCGCTACTCCAACTTAGATCTATCTATATGAGTAATGACACATTCTTCAAGACTATTTGATATTTATCCAACCTCCCACCAGACCAAATTTAACACAAAGTCATTTTATTGTGGTGGGGATGGGGTGGATGCAAGAATCGACACTCAGGCGTGGCTATTTCAAAAAATGCTTAATCCCTTCAGCATTCTCCATCTTGGGGTGTCCCAGGCGGCAAGCTATGCAGATATTGCATGGGGGAAGGCCCCATGATTCTTTAAGACTGTTTATGCACTTGTGCATAAATCTCAGTACTATTATGTGCAAAAATGGTATAGTAGTACTAGTAATATATGTTTTATTTATATAGCAATAAATATTGTTCATTTATTAAATATCTGTAATTCTTTTTGGACATCTCCCCCTTTCTCTCTCTATATATATGCGCAAACATGCATACATTATACGCAAAACCTTTTCATAGTCTGTAAGATGATGTCAATTTCTTTAAAGTCAAAATGAATAAAATTTGACATTTTTTAAGGTAAAATTACATTAAGTTATAAAAATTTTAAGTTCTATGAATTGAGTTTCAGTTTTTTAAGCCAGGTGACTATACATTCAGGCACTTATGTTTTTATGTGACATTCAAACAAACCAATTGCTAATTGGCATATTGTGCAAATAATAGTTTTGTCAAGACTCAAGAAATTCATTGTGAATTTCTAATGAAGAACACTCCTGAGACAGAAACTGATCCTCCATTTTTGAAAGGTGTGAAACTTGTTTGAATTTCCGGGCAGGATTGATCTCGTGGGCCGGATAAAGATATTTCTATAAGACCTATTCTTAGCGTAGACGAAAGCTAATCCAGTTTGATTTTTAGAAATATAAATGTTTATTTTCCCCCCACTGTTCTACATTAGATATCACCATTTTTTTCTTTAGTATGATGGAGTTGGGTAGATTTTAACAAATTAGATAAAATAATTTGTAAAACTGGCATTACCTTTAGTAAAAGCAGTCAACTATCAATAACAAGGATAAACTGATAAAAAGTAAGGGCATTCCTTCCGTGCAGCAAAAAATTTCCCAAATAAACGGTTCAATTTTTGCTGCGCAACTGTGTAAGCCTTAAACGGTCCAAATAGTTAATTAAAAATTAACGGATTTATAACTTCTATTAATATATATTTAACAGAATATTTTAAAATTGAAATATAATAATTTTAGAAAAAGTGAAATTGAGCCACGGCCGGAACAAAACATGACTGCTGGTCGGATTCACCTCGATGTTAGACATAGCAATTCTACATGGAACAAGAATAGAAATCATTTTTCTGATGGTGCATGACTCATTTTAAATCATTACATATAAATTGAATTCATTTCACTTTTATCTCTAAAGAATAATTCATTTTGAAAATTCAAACGGCAAAAATAAATAATAGCTTGTTTGTTGTTGTTTTTTTTTAATTTAAGATTTATTCTATTTTATTATTTTGATTGCATACTCCTGCAATCCAGCTACTTGGAATCTTGATCGGGTGGATTGACTTTTTTTCTGTGAATTCCTCACCGTTCACGAATAAATCCCGTCACCAAATACCATGACCATTTTTCCTCGGATTCTATTTACGTTGAAATGTGGCAGTTCTTGGATTAGCAACGATTTTATTTGCTTCTGTTTGAAACAACTTTGCATTACCTGTTACAATCATGTCTTTTTTCCACGTGGTTGAACAAGAAATAACATTTAAACACTGACTGATATTCCTTTCAGTAAGTTCATGTTGAAACTATTTTCTTAACTTGTGAACTTTTCTAAAGACTGGTAAACAATTTGCTATACTTGAATTATTACACAAACATTAAAGAACTAAATAACTTTCAAAGATACTTTGAGATCTCGCATAAAACATCAACGAATATACCGTAATAATTTTTTTTAAGACGAACTGTTTTTCCAAATTTTTCAGCAGCAATTTTAGGGGCGCATAACTCTATACGAGAACTCAATATTAACTTTTATTCCTGCAACGTGGGTTGTCATATTCGTAAATTAGTAAGTTATATCTATGGTCCAAAGTTATGCGTTTCAGATACTTCTGTTTCGTATCGTTACGGATGAATAACGACTGTAATGCGTGTTTGTTTATAATTTTTTCTTTTGTGAACTTATTTTCGCCGAAAGTTTGTTACATTTTTATATGAACATGTTTACTTTGCTCTAAATACTGCGTAAGTTTTGTTTCGAATCATTATATAAATTATATAAATTCTTATTTTTAGTTGATATAAACTAGATAAAATGTACAAATGTTAAACTTAATTTAAATCTAGCTTTTACAAATTCAAGTGTCAAAGTGTACGAGTGCTACGAGAAATATTCGTTTCCAAAATTTCGGAGTCGAAAGTTATCGATAAGTACTATACACGACTAAGTACGGTATACAGTAACATCCATAAGTGCAGCGCTAATACTTTTTTTTTTTTTGATAAGTTAATTTTGTTTAAAGCTGAAGATTTTATAATTTCTAGTTAGATATTATTCTGTTACAGGACTGATAAATATGTCGATCCAGCAAATGTTTATAAATAATGTGATTGACAGAGGACTAGATAAATGACAAGGACAAGTGGGTAAGATTTAAAATGCTTGGCCTTAATTGAGCGAATTGTACTCATAAGGTTAGTATGGGTGTAGAATCGCTTTTGCTGTAGTTTCTGCGGCCTTGAAAGTCTGTGGTATCGAAAGGCGTCGACTCTGCTGTCTAAAAGTTCTTGGCAATAGCGAGTCTAAGAGATTGGGAGGGTTTCGGTGCTTGGTGTAAGTCATAGATGTAGCTGCATGGTCTGGAATCTGGAGACGGTTGAAGAGGTGGACGCATGTGTTGCAGAGGCAGGAAGATCAAAGTCCTGGTTTATTCAGTCCCTGGTTAACCGGGGGGCGTATGTCAATTTGGGCTCAGTGTACTGATGATAGTCCGAGCAGTTATGTCGCTCGTGGACTAATGTGTTATTGCATGATCTGCTCTTCAACTAGAGAAAAGGTTTGCTGGTTGGTGATTTAAGAACTGGTGCAGCAAGTCTGGCTGCTGCTGCGTTGTCATCTCGTCTCGTAGTATCTGCCAAGGGGTGTAGTAATTTACAGAGCTCTTTGCTTCGATGTGGCACAAGGTCGACTGCCAAGGGGTGTAGGTGAGGAGAACAGAAGAAGACTTTCTTATATAGATGATAGCTCTTAATAGAGCTGGTTATGACATTCGTAAATTAGTTCTGAAAAGAATTGATGTTTAAGAGAATTGCTTGGAACCTGAGTCTGGCTGTGATTGGTTGGCTGCTGGAAGAGACGCCTCTAGGCACGTATTCCCACCGCTGTCAGAAGTTGTGACTAGTGAATGCCTTTATATAGTAAAGGGCTGCGTGTTTGATGGTCTGAGTGAAAAAAAAATTGTGTTGTCAAAAACAAGAAGTCTCTTTTTTAAATATAAGTAATAACTAAATATCTTATTATACTAAGAAGAGAATCTTTTATATGCCACGTATATTATCCTGTGAAAGAGAACTTTCTCCCGGTTCGTCCACAGAATTAATTTATCTCGAAAAATAGTCCTCGTGTTGGCAACAGAAAATTCCACTCGATTAATAGGTGTGATGATATTGTTTAACTGACGTCACAGATGATCTTGCGTTTTTTTTTTCTACGGGGATTTTAGTTTTGAATGGCCCACAGGCTACGATAATACAATCAAAACGGATATCATTTAGCATTATTTATTACCAAACTCTACAACATTAAAACCCAGTAACCAAAAATATAAATATATGGCATTGCAAAAATAAGTTTCATAAAAAATATGTCATTTTATTTTTGTTTATTAAAACGTTACACTTATTTTTGGTTACAGAATTTTAATGTTATCCATGCTTGAGAAGAAAATTAACTTTATAGATTTCTTTGTTCAACGGCATATCAACCTCGACGGGTTACCTAACTTCAAAGTTATCCCTGTAGAAGAACAGAAGTGGTACGATTTAAACCATAGCTGGTGGGGGGATTAAGACCATTCTTACCTTTCCCAAGGATATTAGTCTGAAAGTGAATGTAATAGCGTGTAATGGTTCATAGGTAGTATTTTTTTTTTTTTTTTTTTTTTTTTACAAAGGACGGATTTGAGAAACAAAGAAAAGATTCGTATTTTAAAAAAATAGACCAAACCAGATTGACCGATGCTAATTCCCAATTCAAAAATCTTTAGAGTAACGAACATTTTGAGGGACAGAAAGTAACGTGCGAGAACTAGAGAAGGAAAAGGAAAACGAATTAAAGAGAATAGGGAAAGGAGGTTTCAGAAAAAGAGCCCACTGACAAGAGAAGTGGTCAGTAGCAGAGACGACAGCTCTCGGCGAGCGCCCCGGGGCCTGTTCTGGACTTCGGTCCGGAGCGTGGCCCTGGAAAAGGAACAATGGCAGACTTGGGGCCTTTAATTAGGCACCTAATTTCGACTAGGCTACCTTCGGGTGGGCGAGCTGCATTTTTGTCTCCTTTGTCCTCCTTGTACGGCACTAGACCATGCGTCTAGTTTAAGCCGGAAACTGGCATACGTGCCCGGACCCACATTTGGGTTCGTGAAACTGCTTGTCTCATCAGGCTCACATTGCACTAAGTGAGCCGATGAGCAGCACAGACAAGCAGGGTTCGAGTCTCGATTCGTTCCCGACCTCCCCTCCCCTTCATCCCCACTTTAATTGGCCTTCGGGCTTTTGACCTTGTGTCAAGTCGTGTCTGGTGGGAGGCAGCGACAAATATTCGACAGCATTAGGGACATACGAACGTAAAGGTATCAGTCTAAGAGGCTTATCATCGAAGAACATTTGGACTAATTGACAATTAGGTCTTCAGATCACCATCAAGACTTTACATTAAAAAATTCATAACCATTCCATATCTTTTGTAACCTGTCGGTCATTGGACGCTAATATATATATATATATATATATATATATATATATATATATATATATATATATATTTTGCGAGAGCCCAAACTTCTTTGTTTGGTACTTTTACTGTTTGCTTTATTGACACTTCGTTTCACTTGAAAATTCCCTTCGTTACTTTTCAATTCAAACTCAGTAAGTATATCCACCAACAACCTTTACGCGACCCTACAACTAGTACGACGGGAGTTCGAACTCGTTAACTACGATGTCACAGTCGAACATTTTACCCATTACACCAGGGGCCCACTGAACTGTATATAAAAAAGTGTTGGCCACTCTTTCTCTCTCTCTCTCTCTCTATATATATATATATATAATCTCGCAATCGGTTTTTATCTGCTTATTTCAGTCTGTTTCTATCGATCAACCAATCTATTTATTTATGTATCTATTTCAGTCTGTCTGTCTGTCTGTGTATAGGGGGGATTAGATCAGAAATAAAAACAAAACAAAAAGCAATAACATGAACAAATAAAAAAATAAGCACGAAATAAAATAAATAAATAGAAAAATGACAATTTCTCAGGGGACCTCTGACCGGAAGCATAATCCGCGCATACCTGAAAAGATGCTCATCCTGGCGCCCCAAAAGAAATCCATGGGGGAATCCTTTACCACCTGGACTGAGACAGACGGTGCCTTTTTCTCTCCACAGCCAGTTGGTGCACACGTGTCTGTCAAGGCCTCTTGCTGAGCAATGCGTTGTGTCTCCTGTTCGTAACAGCGTCAGCTGAACGTACCGACCGACCACAGACACACATAGCAGACCCCAAACCCCTTATACTCGATACCAACGATTCACAATTTGCTAAAAAGGATTCTTGAGATATCTCTAACGCCTTGACCGGAAGCACGGTTATTTCTACTGGTTCAGGAAAACATTCCCACCAAAAAATAGTCGTAAACCCCGAAAATAAAAATTGAGTTTAAAGTATCCCTGTCTTTTTCCTTTCTGTTCTTAATTCCTTTGCAACTTTAACAAATAAAAAGAAGATAACGGGTGAATGGGGATAAGAAGAAAAAGCCAGTTATCATCGTCGTAATTTCCTTACAACATTACCCAAACATCTTCCACCCTATCTATCTATCTATCTATCTATCTATCTATCTATCTGCTCGTAGCGAGCAAGCTAAGTCCAAAAATAAATAAATCCCTTATTCATGCAATTTCAATTTTGGTCGCAAAGTTTGAATGTTGTAGAATTTAATAAAAAAAACTAATAATATCCGTTTTGATTGCGTAATGTCCACTAGAAATAATAAAATCCTGGTATCCTAGTTTTAGAAGCAGATTTGGTAGGGTTTTACTAACCTTTTGGTCATACTGTAAAGTCTGAGTGAGAAAGATACATTAATGTTGACTGACGAATGCAAAATTCACCATTTAACAATGCTAACGCAAATGTGGGATTTCTTTTAAGATAATAAAGAACATCATATCTCATTGCAGAGTATATTGCAACTTACCTGGTAAACTAAATGCTGACTGAATTAACTTTAAGGAGATTGAAGAAAGTTTATCCCAAGATGACACTGGCAAAGATAAAACCCTAGGCAAATATTTAAAGGATAAAAAACAAAAACCTATTATAGTTTCTCTAAATCAAGTTAAAACATCACCGTTTTAGTTACCTCCCCCCAACTTTTTATTGTTTTTGGATGGTAATAATTAGAATTTTTTTTTTTCGACTAATTTCTTTCTTTCTGAACAATTTACTTTTTTGAGAATTAGTATTTTTTCTATTCTTTTTTTTTCATCTTATTTTTTAAATATTGATCTATATAGATTAATGTCAAGAGAAAATTAATTGTCCATTGTATATTCTTTTGAAAATGTAACTTTTTCTAAACTTTTTTCAATAACCTACAATTAGATTAGAAGAAATGACACCTGTGAACTAGATGGGTGCCGTCTAAAAGAGTAAAAAAACATTTCTTTGTAACTAATTTTAGTTGCTTCGCATTTGGAAATATTTTGCAATATAACTACTTCGTCAATTTATCAAGAAGTCAGAGATCATTTCAAAATTGTGTTTATATTGAAAAATAGGACCCCCGCTTATGTTATAGGACTTTACACTCCTATAAATTATTTTGGGCGGTATGCCACTTGTTCCCACAAAGATGGCGGATGCTCACATATTCAGTCTCGGGAAACCATTGGCCAGGAGGACCACGTGACATGTTTCAAACTAGGTCCGCGCGTAAATTCAAGTCATGCGTTTTTGAGCCACCTACAAGACGCGTATTTTCAATAAAAACGTCGTCTTCAAACACCCTTGCTCTCTTTGACCAAATTTCTTCGCAGCAGCAGCACACTCCTTTCAGCGTGAATCAACAGGAGAGAAAAGCAACACCATGAATGGGCCTCGCAGACATTCATACACAAGGACTATGAGACGCTTTCCCGTCTCTGAGAAACTGCCCGTTTCTAACCATAAAAAAAGGACATTTTAAACTTGCAATTCTTTTTGTAGCTTAGTTGTGTTACACACACACACACACGAGCTCACACATATACACACACTATTATTATGTTAGTAGAGTTAGTAATTTCTTTTAGGTATCAATGTAAATTTTATTATTTTAATATATTAATTTGTTTTTGTTCGTCGCCTTGTTTTAAATGTTCATTTTGTCCACGCCGTTTTACAACCATTATTTGCTTCATATCTTTTACTCATTTGTTGCATATCTTCACTCGTTTATTTCACTGGCTTCCTTCATTTACCACTTTATCCATGTGCCTATATTATGTCTATATTATGCCCTATTCAACCTTTTTTCTAAACACTCTCTTTCAAATACAAAACTCAACATAAACTTGTGGGGAATACTAAACCTTTAAACGCTAAATACATTAAATAGACGGGTACCATATAAATACCAAACACAGGTCCCTCCCCCTACAATGTAAAACAACAGAAAATCAATATTTTTCAAATCTGAAAAATTTCTTGATGTAATTTGGTGGTACTCACTCTACCAATAACTTCAGGGCCTAAATTCTCAGACATGGAGAGGTCAAAAGGTCAATTGTATGAACTAAGGGGCAGTCAGACACCAGGTGCCACATCTATGCAAAAGGCTTAGTAAATTACTTAAAGGACTGAGAAGAGTTAAGATATTTATTTTATAGTTCAGTGAACCAAAATTTAGGGCGACAATTTTTAGATGAACAAAACTTTAATTCATTGATAGAGAAGACCACTCCATGAATTTCAACGTATTTCTTATTGTTTTTATATGGACTTATAACAACCGAAAATAAAATGTGTCTTTTGTTCTGTAACCACATTCTCATATGGAGAATTTCTTTATCTCTTCTACGCCTTCAATGAATTTTTGATTGGGCTCCAAGAAAAATTCGCGTTCCTCGGCAGCAGCGTCTCATCTACTGAAAGTGATGTCAATATACACCGAGTGAAAGCGTGGACTGCTTTTGATATGCTATTGATCATATGGAAGTCTGATCTATCCAACAGAAAGAACGGCTGTACGGCCACTCACCAACCCTTACTAAAACCATCCAAGTAAGATGAACAAGACATGCAGGACACTACTGGAGAAGCAAGGACGAACTCATAAGTGATGTTCTCCAAGGGGCCCCTTCACATAGTTATATCAGTGTTGGCTGACCAGCAAGAACTTACCTACAAAAGCTCTGTATGGACACAGGATGTAGTTTGGAAAACCTGATAGGAATGATGAATGATAGGAACAGATAGATAGAGAGAGAGAGAGAGAGAGAGAGAGAGAGAGAGAGTCAAGAAAATCCATGCTAGCATGATTTTATGATGATGATGTAACATTAAGTAAAAGAAAGTCTTCTGAATTCTTAGCAATGATGATTAGTCAAAAAATGTTTTTAATATTCTTTTGAGACACAACCCATTTAGTTCAGATGTGCAAAATTACTTTATTAAACTTCTAATCCAGCTTGAAACATCATAACCAAGGACTGAGTCACTTGAAACTATATAATTGCTTGTAATTTATTGGTATTAGATAGGAATACTCAGAACCATATCACTGTATGTAAACAAATGATTATTATTGAATAAGAATAATTACTTGAAACCATATGATTATGAATAGATTATTAATATTAGATGAGAATATTTTACACCATAAAACAGAGAGGAAATTATTTATATTAGAGAGGAATACTTGATATCATATAACTGCATGTTAGTAAAGATTTATTGGCAAATAAAAATGCGATTAAAAAAGTGTTATGAAAAATTGAAAACATAATTAGGATCACAATCAAATCTTTACAAATTAATTAAATTTTGGGATTAAATTACCCCTAAAGAGTTGATATGCAGTTAAACAGTCATGTATATATTTGATTATATATATACAGAGTGAGTAAAAAGTAACTCTGTATTTTAAAATTCTTATAATTTATTTTTTATCCCTAAATTAGTATTTTAAAATAGGAAATACTTTTGGTTTGGTTTAGTTTCTTTGTTTAATGGCATATCAGCCTTTGTATGCTATTTAATGCCAAAGCTATTCTCCAAGAAGAACAGTAGTGGTAATATTTAACCCCTAGCTGGGAGGATAAGGGGGTTCATACCTTTCCCATGGGTATTTGCCCGTAAGTGAATGTAATAGCACAATTGGAGTGTGAACTCGCTTACTATGATTCCACAGTCCATCGCTTTAACCATTACACCATGAGGACACCCTTGAGGAAATACTTTTCAATCGCCCTGTGTATATATATATAAAGTAAAGTTGGTGACTGTAATTAAGGGTGACCTGAAGGTTCTCTTTTCAATAGTAATTACACCGAGGTGTAGGGGAGGGCGCTACTTCATTCCCTGGACTGTTCCTCTTTACCCTTGATCCGTACCTTATAATGCTGAATGTGAAGCAAGACAGCATCATGTACCATTTTTTAAGTCTTTGGTTTGATTTGACCTGGGATTGAACTTCAGTCTCCCAGACCATTGGTGAACACTCTCCCCTTTAGACTAATTATTATCAATTTCTCAGATCAATGACTGTGAACACAAGGTTCATATCAAAAAAAGAAAAGTGTATCAAGGAGAGCTAGCGCATACAAAAAATCAACACAGAAAACAAACTCAAAATGTAAATTTCAAACAATTTATACAACAATAAACAATTTTAGTCCAACAATAAAAGAGGAGAAAGAGAACAAAAGTACACAATGTTATCAAATGTTGAACTGAGAAGTAAGACTCAGTCCAAACCTGACTTATCTGTTTTTTTCACATGCATCCATGTGATAGCAATTGGTCTTGGGGATTTCCTGAGGCTTTTCAGCTTGCCTTGATCTTCAAGAGATGTGAGTGTCTTTTGGGCATTTATTTCATACTCTCTGGTCTGTTTGACTCTCAACCTCAGCTTATTTGGTATTCAATTCTTGTTTTTTAACTTCTCTACAGATATAGTTTCCCCCTTTTTTTTCTGGTTGAAGTTCTTTGTATTCTAGAGTTTGAGTGCCTAGCTATTTCTCTGCTACATAGGTTATCTCTGTGCTTTGTCTGTCTTGTATAGCAATTTCCACTGCAACCTATTCGCAATGCCAACGGTCTCAGCTGTTTACTTACTCCCTGAACTGTCTCCTTGTTGGTTTATTTGAAAAGAGGCTTGTTTAACACTTTTTGTCCCTCACCTCTTTTCCAAAGCCTCCTTTTCAAAAAAGCTCTTTCACGCATGTCTTTGCAAAACGAGGACAGGGGAAGTATACAGGTTATGAAGTTGTGAGTTTCAAGAATGGGGGTATCTGCTACACTAGAAATACAAATATACGGGTCTTGTTGCAATATATATATAAAAGTGCTAAGTCCAATGGGATTTAGCTTTTTACATATCTGTTTTTGTACTATCTAAATGAAGTTGGCAGTTATCATCGATTTGTTAATATCACACAACAGTCATTGGTTTGAATGAAGATGATGTACAAAAACTAACTTAAAAAGTAAAAGTCTTTACATCATTCTTTAAAATAGTTTGAGACATTGTGAAAATTAAGCTTGTTTAAATCCAATAAAAACAAATTGCACAAGTCTTGAAAATGGTTGGAGATATAACCAAATGCCCTTGGAACCTTAAATCTTTTGGATAAATTTCTACATTTATTCAATTTTAATTTAAATTCCCTTTGTTTATAAATAAGAAAAACTTTTTAAAAATTATTGGAGTCATTGGAATATGAGTACAAATCACATACAAGGAAAATCTTTTTGCAACAAAGTGTCAGCAGGAATTGTCCCCAAATTTGTTCATTCCAAATACTTTTGACCAATATATTTGCTATTTTCAAGAAATATTGCAAAAGATAGTCACATCAACATGTTGTTTGTTGTACTAAAATTTATTTTGGTTGGTTGGCTGATTGGGTTTTATAGTTTGTAAATCCTTGTAGGTTATTCAATGCCAAATCTTGTTTATACATCTATATATATTAGATATATATGATTAGTTTGTAGGTAACATTTTCAACAGTTCAGAACTAATTTGTTTGCACAGAGTTAAATGGTTTCAAGTATTGCTATGTAACACTGACAATTGCATTTATTATTTATCATTTGTTTGCATACAGTTAAAGTTGATGTCTAACACTAATAGTTTTATTTGCTCACTGTTAAATGGTTTCAAGTTTTGCTATAGTAATAATAATTATTATCACTCATAATTCTATTCAGCATTATTCATTGATTTGCACACAGATAAATGGTTTCAAGTATTGCTATGTAATACTAACAATTCAGTTTAACACAGTCATTTGTATACAGACAGTCAAATGATTTAACAGTTCTATTTGACCCATAGATAAGACCTTAACTTAACAGGTATTACCATTTAGTAATGGCAATGAAGCATACTCCATATTCCCAAAAGCTCCAGGACTGAAACCTCAAGATTTAGTGTCATATCCAGAATACTAATTGGGAGGAGGACCTTATTCCTCAGCAGATATACAGTCAGAGTATTCTACTAGCCCAACCAACTGGGCTGAAAATTTATTTTGATGAGTGAGAAGTGTGATTTTGATGCTAATTATAAAAGTTTTAAATGTCAAACATGATCAGAATGTATCAACATTCTTCATTCACAGTCCTCTTTAATTATATATATATATATATATATATGCATCTGCATACATATATATATATATATATATATATATATATATATAATTATCTAAATCATGCTGACAGCACCTTTGTGACTCTCTCTCTCTCTTGTCAGCCATCCCTATCATCCATTGCTCCTGGTAGGTCTTCTAGGTTGCATCCTCAGTCTGTACAGAGCTGTCTTTGCTGGCCAGACAACACTGGTGCTTCCATGTGTAGCATTCTAAAAGAGAATGTTGCCTATGAGTTCATTTTTGCTTCTCCAGCAGTCTCCTGCATGTCTTGTTAGTCTTACTTGATTATTTTTAATGATGAGAGGTAAGTAGCCTTCCAGCTATTGTTTCATGGAGGGTTGCTTCCGGAATTTCTTGAAGACAGCATACAACAGATTTGTGTTGTTCTCATTTAGCTTTTTCTCTATGTGTTTTGTAAGTGTTCATGTGGTGTATCCATTGTGTTGTATAGACACAACTACAACTTGGAAGAAATCACATTTTATTTTATTGGATAAATCAGACTTCCATATGACCGATAGCTTGTCAATAGCATTCAGTACCTTCGCTAAGTGTATGCTGATATCACTTTGAGTGGATGAGATGTTGTTGCCAAGGTTTGTGAACTATAGCTGACTAATTTTAGAGGCTTGCCACTTAGAGTGGAGATGACTCTTTTTTGTTTAAAACATATGAATTCTAGTTGTCTAAATTTCTGAGACGAAGCTTGTTGACCATCTATACAGTTCACTATGGAGAAAGAGCAGGACAACAAATTACCCTTCCTTCATGTATTAGTAACATGCACAGAGCAAGGATTCAGGTCATCTGTGTACCATAAGCGCACATTCCCCGGACAGTACCTCAATTTCAACTCCCATCATCCATATATGGTAAAGAAAGGAATTGTCCGTTGCTTACAACATCGAGGAAAAACCATTAGCAGTGATACTGATGCATATCAAGAAGAAATGATTAGTCTGAGACACAACCTCCATCATAACAACTACCCAGAGTGCATAACATCGGCTCCAAGAAACCTAGATTGGAGGATGGAGGATAATACCCGAAAACTCACTACGGTATGTCTGCCCTATGTCAAAGGACAAGCCGAAAGGATCCAAAAGATATGTAGTCCATATGACATCTGGACAGTATTCACAAGTGGTTCAACTCTCCGGAGGTATCTCTTCCGGGTCAAGTCACCAACAGAATTCAACATGAACAAGAACTATGTTTACTCCATCCCTTGCAGTTGGGGTAAAATATACAAAGGTGAGAAAGGTCGCCCACTAAAAGTAAGGCTAGAAGAACATCGGAAGGCAGTTGTACGAGGTGAGATTGAAAAGTCGGGTATGGCATACCATATATGGTTGGAAAAAGGAAATCATCCCCCCTTATTGGATAAAGTTGAAATAATTGATAGGGCTGAACATTGGAAGATTAGACACCTTAAGGAATCAGCACATATGCTGGGCTACAATGAACTGCTGAGTAGACCAAGTACAGAGTTGAATACAATTTGGGAACTAATAATTAAGAAGGCTAGATGAGAAAAACAAAAAAAACCCCTGAAATCTGAATATGAGCACAGGTAAAAAATCATACAAAAATCTGAATATGAGCACAGGTAAAAAAATTATACATAATAGTAGTAATTCTAGTCAAGTAAGAACATTAAGTTTATAAGTCCCAAAAATTCACTCAGAATTGTCCAGCAGGACACATGGTGTAACAGTTATAGACGTTGGTTCCCTAAGCTTCTAAGGAGACAATCATCAATCCTCACTACAGAGAATTCGACAGGAATACTTAGCTCTTGTACCTGGTTATAGCTAACGGAATCAGGACAGGCAATCCCTGTGGTTTCAATAAAGGATGTAGTTTGAAGTTCTGAGAAGATTCCCGAGTTCGACAAACACCTGAAGAAGGCGAGAAGATATATCATCCGAAACATTGTAGAAATAACAATAAAGATGAAGACAATAGTCCGAAAACCCTTAATGATAAAAATCACATGAATTCTATTTTATTGGTATTCACATAGAGGTGAATGCCTCCTGCTGCTTGATCTAGGCTATGTAGGAGGGATTCTGCTTGGGCTGGTATATTTGCAAGAAGAACTAGGTCATCTGTGTAGTCTGCAAGATATTGTCTGCTTCTTGGCTTTTTTAATGTGAAACCATTTTCTTTTATTAGATCTATGGATGTTTGAAGAATGTAATCTAGGCAGAGTATAAACAAACATAGTGCTATTGTATCTCTTTGCAAGACTCAAGTGGCAATGTCAAAGAAGTCTCTATCTCCATCGAATAAATGAACCATTGCTTTCATTTTTTGTATAGTATCATTATAGCAGTAACATTCTCTTTGGAAGACTGTAATCAAGTTGTATTTGCTCCATCTTTCTTCTATGTATGGAATCAAATGCCTTGGAGAAATCTACAAACAGTAGTGTTGCCTCAGGATTCTTTGCCTATACTCCTTTGATGACCTGACGGATTGTCAAAATCTGTGAGATTGTGGAGCAATTCCTTTGAAAGCTGCTTTGATTTTTCCAATGAATTTTCTTGATTTCAGGTTGGATATAATTGAGAAGCAGGGTATTATAATACTTAGCAGGTATAGAAGTAAGAATTATGCCTTTGTAGTACTTAGAGATTCTAAGGTCACCTTTTGAGGGTAAGGGAAAAATACAAACTTTTGTCCATTTGTCTATTGCATTTTGTTAATAGACTGCATTGCATAGTTGGAGAAGTATATTGTCAAAGTTTCTTTTTTGCAAACTTCAGCGTATATTTCATCAAGGCCTGCTGCTTTTCTCTTTATAATTTTTTCAACATATCATCAAGTTCTTCCTCTTTAAACCTCCCTAGTTTAATTTATAGTTGGCCATTACTAATTTTTTGGATAGGTTTATCAGTGATTTCTGTAGGATTTCTGAACAGATTTTTGAAATGTTCTTTCCATTTGTCAAGTCTTTCTTCATGGCTGGCAGCTTTTGATTTTGCTCTCAGGCTGCTCTTTCTTCTGCTGTCTTCATTTACTGTCTGCCTTGTTAAATGTATATATATATATATATATATAACAACAAGTGATACTAAAAAAATAAGACTTAGGAGCAGAAGACCGAGAAAAACTAATGCTCTTGAGAACAGGCTGCTTGTGAGACTTTTCAAAAAAGAACCCAGTCAACAAGTTGCTTTCTTTGAGACTAAGGGCATATCAACACTAGAGTATCCCTTAAAAGAAAGTAAAAGGCCGGTACACTTATGTCACAGTATTTTATCTGATAAATATTTTTCACTCCAAGGCATATGCAAGAACATTTACAACAATGTAAAGGCAAATTTGGTTGGAACATTTTCCACAGGAAAAAGATGTATTGGTCCAACAAGAGTTGGTTCCCATTGCTTCTTTATGGTGGTGATTTAGTTATAATCTGGGGTTGCTGTTCATAAAACTACAATCTTGTTATATGTATTTACCCAACCCTTCTGCACAAACAGGATGTGACACAAAGTCACTTTTTTAAGTAGAGTTTAACAGGTTTGAATTCAGTGTTTTCCTCTGTAATAGAAATAATCACTCGCACAAACGACCGTGCGTCTGTTTGACCTGTCAGGAATTATCAGGAATTGAACTTGAGACCTCATAATAAATTGGTTGGTTTAATTTAAATAAGACTGTTTCAGCCAATCAGAGGCAGGCTTGGGATTGTAGCAGGCACTACTTAAGACACACACAAATTTGGTCAGGGAACAAAAAGTCATTTGCCTGGGGAGGTGTTAACAGTTGAGTGTTTGACAGCTGAGATAGAAAGATCCTTGTCTTTGAATCACATCCTCCTCCTAGTCTGGTTGCTATGCCAAAGTTAAAAGAGCCCAGTCAGCTCTATGCAGGGAGAATAGATGAATACCATTCCCAAAGGTATTAGTACTATAGGAAATGTGAACAACCTCGTCTATGATTTGAACTCAGGTCACTGAGTACATTTCTTACTATGATAACCATTACACCATAAGCACTTCTAAGCATGATCTTGTAATATTGTAAGTCAACCTCAGTAACCAAAGATACCAGAAACAAGTCCTTGACCAAGTTGCCGTACCTTATTTTCATGATTACTCACCGGTATCATTCCCTATCTTCACTGATGACAGTGCCTTATTCTGTAGAGTATGTGCAGTTAAGGAATATCTGAAGCATAACACCATTGACATTCTTCTGTGACCTACAAGAAGCTCCAACATTACCCTGGTAGAATATTTGTGGGATATTTTGGACCATAAAATGCAAGCTTGTGTCCTTCCTGTTCAAATACTTACAGAAGTTGCACAAGTACTCCAGGAAGAATGGTGCAATATTCCCAGATGCAAATCAGAAGATTAATAAGCAGCATGAGGAAGTGTTTGGAAAGTGTGATTTGTGCAAATGGTGGCTTTGCCAAATATTGACATCTTCTTTGTGTACAAACTCAAGAATGTATGGGTGTTTGTTTGTTTTTTTGTTTTTTTTATGATTGGGATTATGTGCAGTATACCGATAAGCGTGTAGAAACAAATTTGCGTTCTGACAACATTGTGCTATAAATTAACTTTCTTACAAACTTGTCATTAATATACACATTTTCCCTATGGTATGTTTTTGTTTATTTACCTGTACTCATAATTGTATAACATAAATAGATTTTGCATTTAGTCTTAGTAAAAATCTATAATAGCATTTTGTGATTCAAGTTAATTTTGAACTGAGTTGCAAAAGAAAACACAGCTTCCCTTTTGTGTGAATGTATATTAAAAAAAATTGAATTTTTTGTGTGGGTGTATATATATAAAAGATTGAACTTAATGGTTCAAAGTATATTTTAGAAACAGATATGCCATATAATTAATTTCTTGTAATATAATGTTTGAAATTACATGAAGAAACATCTGATTGGAGATATGCATTCCTGTTTGTTATATTTTTTCATCTTGATACGTGTGTGTGTGTGTGTGTGTGTGTGTGTCTATATATATATATATATATAAAGTGGTGACTCTTGGTTATCAATATTACTCTGGTTCATATTTTTACATAATTCCATCATCATTAAGGCATGCTGAGAGCACTCTCTCTTAACAACCATTCCTATCAGCGATTGCTTTTATCAGGTCTTCTACATGGCACCCAGTGTCTATGTAAAGCTTATGAATCTAAGTTTCAGCTGGTCGGTTGATAGTAATATGTCTATGTTCAGGAGTCCATTGGAGAATGTCACTAATGAGTACATTATTATTTCCCCAGTGGTACCCATCTTATCTTGTTCATCTTACTTAGATGCTTTTTGAGATTAGAGGTAAGTGGCAATACAACTATTGCTTTTAGAGTGTTGCTCCCAGGATTTGTTCAAAACAGCATGCGGCATCTAACCTTTTCTCCAATCATTTTGTTTGAGTCCAAGTGGTGCTGTTATACATTAGTACTGAAAAGGATACAGCTTGGAAGAATTCCCAATTTATTTTGTCAAAGAGATCAGATTTTCATATTGTTGATAGCTTATCAATAAGAGTCCATGCTTTGCCTAATGCTTTTTGTAAGCTGACATCACTCCCAGTTGATAAGATATTGCTACTGAGGTATATGAACTGGTCTACAGGTTTCAGGGGCTTGTTATTTAATGAGGAGATGGCACCATTTTATTTAAAATGCATGAACTCTGTTTTATCAGCTTCTGATGAATACCTCTTGCTACTTACTCAAGGCTTATGCAGCATAGACTCAGTAATTGTTACCTTTCTTTGGGAAGGAGAGGACGTAGCCTTTCATCCATTTGTTTTAGAATTTAGTGTCTTGCTACATTTTTTTCTAAATACAATTCATCAAATCTCTGTTCCCTATGCAGGTTTGAACAACTGGTACTCAACAACCATTTAAAAAAAAAAAGAAGCAATATTTTTTCTTTATCTGTTGTATTTTTCAAAACAAATGTTAAGAGGTTAAGAGGCTGTTTCAGTTGTCACTTGAATATTTGATGTCAATCGCTCATTATCTTGTTCAGCGGATCAGAGCTCTATATTCAAACATGCACAGAACACAGATTTGCGCTTGATGTCATATTATTAAATTTACCTTTATATAGAATAATAATAAACAGAAGAAAATTATTTACAATCAAAATTTAGCTGTTTAGAAGAAGCAAAAGTATATTCTTTGAAAAATGGGAAGTAAAACACATTTGAAATTTTTAAAAGTTATTTTTATTTTAACCTGAAATCTACTGATCTGAGTTACGTTAGTGGAAGAATTTTGTTATATCTTTTAGGGCTAATCTTCATGGACCCAAAATAACTATTTTCATTATTTTTTTTTCTTTGTGTAACATCATTAAAACTGTCATCAAAATTTATCTTAATCAACATTTTAAGGTATGAAAAGAAAAAAACCTATTAAAGTTTGTGAATAAAAATAATTATTCAGAATGAGTTGAGTCACGATGCTGAGTCCAACCAGAATAGTTTTAAAAGAAATCAACAGATAATTTTTCAGATTCTGACTATTTATGAAATCATTGAAAGTGTATGAGCAAAAAATCTAGAGGAAACTCTTTGTTTAAAGATTTCTCCAAGGCATTAAATTCCAAAGATAGAGGAAAGATGAAGCAAATACTTTTGGCATATGGTCTTCCCAAAGAAACTGTAACTGCCCTAATGATGCTCTGAAAAATACAAAAGCAATGGTTAACTCACTCAATAGTAACACTGATTACTTTGATATTGTTGCTGGAGTCTTGCAAGGAAATACATTGGTACCATTTTTATTCCTAATCTACCTAGATGATATTCTATGAATGTCAATAGATCAAATAAAAGAAAATAGTTGTGCACTAAAAAATACAAGAAGATGATGGTATCCTTCAGAAACTATTACTGATGCAGACTATGCAGATAATCTAGCACTTCTTGCAAATACACTTGCACTGGTCAAAAACAGCCAGGGGCATGGTCTCTATATGACTTCAGATAAAACAGAGTTCATATGTTTTAATCAAAATGGTGCCATCTCTTCATTCAATGACCAGCCACTGAAATTGGTAAACCACTTCACACACCTCAATAGCAATATCACATCTACTGAAAACAATATCAACATATGCATAGGAAAGACATAGATTACTATAGACAGGTTAATGACCATATGGAAATCTGATCTCCCTGATAAAATAAATTGGGAATTCTTCCAAGCCATAGCTATATCAGTTCTATTATATGGTTGCACCATCTCGATTTTAACAAAATGCATAGCAAAAAAGCTAGATGGTAACTACACAAGTATGGCACATGCTGTTTTGAACCAATCCTGGTAGCAGTACCACATCAAACAGCAGCTGTACTTCCCATCTCACAAATCATTCAATTAAAACCAACAAGACATTCTGAACACTGCTGGAAACTTAAGGGTGAACTCATAAATGATGTTCTCTTGTGGATCCATACATATGGGCAGACCAGTGAAGGCTAACCCGTAAAAATTTATATTCATTAGCTCTGTGCAGAAGATGGATGCCATCTGGAGGACTTGCCAAAATTGAGGGCTCATCGGAACAGAAGGCAAGAGTAAACTGAATCCATGCCATCAGCACAAGATGATGTTAATAATCATTACTCAAATCTTTTGGCAAAGGCATGAACCTATCCCTACTCTCTCCAACTATTAGTAAACAGTATCTGTTTATCTAATACCCTTGTTATGGGCAGGATGTAATACAAGATGAATTTTTGAGCCGAACCCAATCAGCCCTACTATTTACCCATAGATGGAGGGAGAATAGATGTATTCATACCTTTCCTAAGGGCATTAGCATGAAATGAAATGCAAAAGTCTTGTTCAGAATCTGAACTCAGATCACTGATTCCATTTCCAATGATGATAACTGTTACACTAAGAGCGTCTCCATGCATAAATAATAGCACAGACTGGATTCTTCAGCTTTAGGAATGAGACCAATCTAAGAAAAGGAAAACCTTAAATTCGAACTAACTGAACTCTATTTAAAAATTGACCTTGTGTCACATCCTACCAGTGGTCAAGGGGTTGGATAGATACATACTCAAACCACACACCTTCCTTGATAGATTGGTAGATAAATAAAGCAAATAATTTAATATATGTATTTGCCAACCCCACCACAAGAGAAGAATATAACACAGGGTCAATTTTTTTAATAGGTTTGAATTCAATGTTTTCTTTCTCCTAAACAGGTTGCTATATTAAAGAGCCTAGTCTGCCCTACTATCAACCCATAGATAGACGGGGAAAAGTTTGATTCATACCTTTCCCAAGATTATTTGTGCTATGTGAAATGCAAACAGCCTTGTCTGGGATTTGAACTCAGGTTGCTGTGTTCATTCCCTATGACAATAACTATTATACCATGAGTGCCTTAATAATCTAGTATATGTATACACAAACAAGGCCTAAACTGAATATAAGACACAGAAACGAACAAGAGATGGTAGTACATATTTATGTATGGAATATTCTTCAAGTTAAAGAAAATAATTTTTTCTTTGTTTTTCTTCTCTTTCCTAATAAGTGTAAATCTCAAAGGACACCCTTTCATATTTTCTGAAATAATTACATCTTTAGAATTTATGTTTTTCTACTGAGAACTGTAATCATTGAGATGTAACTGCTGGCTGTAGAGTGTATTGTAGTCAATACATGGCAATTAATAACAACCTGAAAATGCTGGTTGTTGGCTGCTACTTCAAAAATGAAAACACTTTTGCCTTTTTTTTCTTCTTTTTCTCTAGAAGAAATTTCCCCCTTTTTGTCTTTTCTTTTCTTTTCTTTTTTAGGCAAAGTGACTGTGTAGAAAATGCTTTACTATTGTTGGGCTATATTTAATATTTTTCATAAATTTTCACAAAAAAAACTATGCAAATAAAAACCATTAATACTATTACAATTACAAGCTATGAAATGTGAATTAAAATCCTTCACTCCTTACTAAACAGAAACATCAATATCATCATGGACAGCTGTTAACAATGAAATGTAAATTAGAATTCTTCAGTTTTAACAGATAAATATCGATTGTGTGCTTCAATTGTAAAAGTTACTGTTACAAGTCCACAGCTATAAAGATGCGTTTAAACATAATGTTCATAAATACGATTGGTTAATAAACTGCATCATGTGACCTTGGAATCAATAAATTTTATTCACCAGGGAAAACTAGAGAAGCAAAGAAATTATATTTATTCTAGCATATTTTATTATTATAAAAATAGAGGCAGGAATAGTATAGCAATTATCATTATAGCAAATGGAATTAGCGATTGAAATTCAAATCCAAAGCTGTTTGCATTTCACTGTACACCCTTGAGAGAGGAATGAATTCATCTGTTTTCCTCTCAGCTATGTGTATATAGTAGAGCAGACTGGATTCTTTAGCCATAGTTTGGTAACCATTCTAGGAGATAGAAGACTCTGAATTCAGACCTGCTGTACTACACATAAAAATTGACCTTGTGTCACATTCTGCTAGTGGCTAGGGGTTGGAATGCAAAAGCAACTGAGGAGGATTTTTAGATTAATGAAACTTGAATTAATATGAGAGAATAACTATCAAACCTGCATTTGGTTGTTAAAAAATCAAATCAAAATAGAAAGCTTTGCAAAAATAAGTCAATAACAATAATAATTAGAGCATCAGATTTTTAACTTGGCAGTTGTTCAAAGTCCAGTTTCTGTTTTAGTTGCAACTGACTAGTCATACAAATTAAAGAATTTTACAAAACATGGATCTGTGGTGAGGCATCTTCTGTTTGCCCACTTATCCACATGAGCAGGAGGTGACACTAGATCAATTCCTCACTGGAGTTTAACAGGTTTGAATTCAGAGTTTTCCTTCTCCTAGACTAGTCGCCATAACAAAGTCAAAGAGCTCAGTTTGCCCTACTATTTTCTGAAAACTGAAGGGAGAATAGTTAGATTCATACCTTTCCCAAGGGTATTATTTGCTATGTGAAATGCAAACAGTTTGGCCAAGATTTAAACTCAGGTTGCCATGTCCATTTTTTTTTACAGTAACCATTACAACACGAATGCCTCTGTGGTGAGCATCTTTCATTATAAGAAACAGGGTGTTTCATTATGGACCAGAGGTTCTGTGCTCATTTTGTCAGTGCTTGAGCTGGTAAAATGCTTTCCATTTCCAATATCCTTTATATATCTATATTGCATACATACATATTTATATATTACATGTATACAAATATATATATTTCATACCTTGATACATACATATATATCATCATCATCATCATTATCATCATCAAGTCACTGTGATAGCACAGAGTTTCCTGACTCTCCCTTACCATCCATCACTCCTTAAACGTCCTCTGGGATGCATCTTGTGTCTGCACAGAGCAGATGTAAGTAACTCTTTCCTGGTCGGCCAACACTTGCACATCCATGTGCAGAAGTTTTTAAGAGAATGTTGCTAATGAGTTTGTTCTAGTTTTCCTGCAGTGCCCTATATGTAGTGTTTGTCTTACTTGAATGGTCTGTGAGATGGGAGGTATGTGGCCATCTAGATTGTGTTTTGTAGAATTTATTTAAGGCTATGTGCAGCATTCCTGTGTAGTTTCCATCTAGCTTTTTCTCTACGAATTTTGTTAGTGTTTATGGGGTGCATCCATATAGCAGTACATACACTGCTACAGCTTGGAAGAAATCCCATTTTCTATTATCAGATAGATTAGATTTTTATATAATCAATAGTAGCTGTACAGCCAACTGCCTCCCATCTCACAAACAAGACATGAGAGTCACTGGTGGATAAGCAAGGATAAACTTGTAAGCAACATTCTCTTATTGACCCATGTAGTTGGCTGAGCATCAAAGCCTTATTTACGTCAGTTCTGAGCAGACACAGAATACAGTCTAGAGGAACTACCAGGAACAATAGATGATTGGGGTGGATAGCAAGAGAGAGAGTCAAAGAACTCCATGCTGTCAGTGCAACTTCAAGATGAAATGTTGATATATATATATGAATATATTTAAGTATATACATATGCATATTGCACACACACACACACACACACACACACACACACACACACACACACACACACACACACACACACACATATATATATATATTGAAGTCATAAGTTATATATATATGACAACAATATATATTTATATATATATATATATATATATATATATATATATATATACAAATATATATATCTATTGTAAGTAGGGGTCGAATAGTATCACTAGTGTTCCTCTGCAAGGATGGCCTTGGCATTGAATAACCCATGAAGGTTGATATACCATTGAAGAAAAAAAACAAACCAAATCATACATACATATATAGCTATATATGTTATGTAACTTACATATGTACATACATATATAAATACATATATATAACTGATGAATACATACATATATATATGTATTTATTGCATACATACATACATACATACATACATTATTGAGAAGAATGGAAATAAATCTGATGGTATGCAAATATAAAATATGAAAAAAATAAGATATTCTGAGGGTGTATTTATTAATGTATGAATAATATGCAAATGTTTAACATTTTTTAAACCATCTTTGAGGCAATGTCTGTGATGTTATGTACATGTATCATACATATTGCATATATATATATATATATATATATATATATATATATATAAGGAAAAATAGAAAAAGTCTAAAAAATCAGAATGACGTGTTTTGCTATTGGGATAGCCTCATTAGAATGAATTTATCTTTCCTCAAAAATGAAATCTACACGTCACAGGGAAGAGAAATATTTTTTTTTTTATACAATTAAATTTTGGTCCTTATTTATTCCTTTTTTTCTCTTTTATTTTTGTTGTTCATGTTAGAAAACTTGGTGGTTAGGAAGATATTTAATCCAGTCTCCACTCACCAAAGGTTATCATTAGCATTTGTATATTTGTGATATACTAACACTAAACACAAGGAAAAGAAAGACAAAATAAACTTATTTACACATACAAGAACACTTAAAATCTAATATATCCAATATACATACCAGTGATATTAAAAGAAAGAATACATGAACATGTCCCAACTGTTAAAACTGTACACATATAGTACCATGAACAAGCAATATGTGGAATGGGTACACAAAAAAGATACCTAAAAAGGTAGATAAAATAATACCATGTGGCTTTACCATTCATTTCCTGATAGAGACAGAGACAAGGTTTCTACTGTTCAAAGAACAGAGGTAAAAAGACTTTGAAAAGGAGTTTTCAGTAGTCATGGAATACCTTAAAGGACCCCTTGTGGATGTGCAAATTATCCATGGGAGATAATCAATTATTGAATCCTTTCATATAGTATTCCAAATTCTTTCATTATTAATGCAGTGGGGAAAAGGAATTAAGGGTCACACTTTTTATCTATCATGCTCACCTCATATGGTATTGTTGTAAGCCATTCTTAATGAGTTTGATTCTCAGCGGGTGCCTAAGCTTTGTGAATGACTACTTTTTATCTTTAGGACAGTTTACTCAAGAACTCGACTCAGTACTTAAAAAAATTAAAAATAGGAAAGCAGCAGGGCTTGAAGAAATACCACCAGAACTGTAGGGAAGACCAGGGAATTCAACAACATACTGCTCCGACAATGTAATGCCATATATACCCAAAACACAATTGACAGATGGACAAAGGGATGCATTCCCACTTTCCCTAAGAAGGGTGACCTTGGAATAGCCAAGAACTACCAAGGTATAACCCTTACATCCATAGCAGCCAAGATATACAATGCTCTACTACATAACCACATAGAACCCAAAATTGTGAAGATATTTTGGAAGAACCAAAATAGCTTTCAGAGAAATTGATCCACGACATCACAAATTTTGACTATCCATCAAATTCTAGAAGGTGTATGTGCAAAAACCTTAAAGCAACAATATTATTTGTCGACTTCTCCTTTGACTCCATACATGGAGCAAATACTTTTCACCTATGGCCTCCCCAAAGAAACTGTCACAACCATAATGATGCTATATAAAAACACAAAAGTAAAGTCCACTCACCAGATGGAGACACAAACTACTTCGACATTGTAGCAGGTGTGCTGCCCAAACTAAAACCCTGCTACATAGTCTGGAATGAGCAGTTGCTGGCATAGGCCTCCATGTCAATGCACACGAGACGGAATACATGTGCTTGAATCAAAGAGGCGACATCTCCACACCAAAGAGTGGGTCTTTGAAACTAGAGGACAAGTTCATCTACTTAGGAAGCAGTGTCTCATCGACCGAGAAATACATCAACACGAGACTAGCGAAGGCATGGACAACTATTGATAGACTATCCGTCATATGGAAGTCAGACCTGACCAATTAAATAAATAGCAGTTTTTTTCCAAGCAGCAGTTGTGTCAATACTGCTATATGAATGCACAACATGAATGCTAACTAAATGTATGGAGAAAAAGCTTGACAGCAATTACACTAGAATCCAGCGAGCAGTATTGAACAAGTCCTGGAGGCAAACATCAGATGTATGGACCCATCACAAAAACTATCAAAGTTAGATGACCCAGACATGCAGGACACTGCTGGAGAAGTAAGGATGAACTCATAAGCAATATACTCCTGTGGACCCCTTCACATGGACGAGCAAAGGCAGGACAGCCACCTAGAACCTATATACAACAGCTCTGTGCTAATACTGGATGTAGCCTTGAAGACCTACCGGGAGTGATGGATGATAGAGACAGGTGGCATAAGAGGGCCAGGGAGATCCATGCCGGTAGTGTGACATGATGATGATATGGCTTGTACTAGATTTTTTTTACCCAAAAAGTATCATATTTTCCTGTGGATGATCTCTAGTCATTTCATTAATGGATCCCCATAGAGTCATTTACCTAGGTTACTTTGGGATATGCTCTCTTTAAGAGGGAAAAAAGGGTGCTCACTGAGATTCAAACTCATTACACTATTAAACTGTTTTTTTCCTGACAAACTAGCTAACCATTATATAAGGTCTGGCGGAATGATCTCTCAGATATAAAATTACCTACATTCAAGCACTAGTTGAGGTGATGAATTGAGAAATATGTATTTTTCCAACCTCTTTGACATGGGCAGGATGTGACACAGGGTAAGTTTTTAAGCTGAGAACAGCAGGTTTGATTTCAGAGTTTTTCTTCTCCTCAACTGGTTGTTTAATTAAGGCTAAAGAACCCAGTCTTTCTTACTATTTACTGATAGATAGGAAGAGAACAAATGGATTCATGCCTTTCCTAAATGTATTAGTGTAAACTGAAACGCAAACATTGTCATCCAGGATTTAAACTTCCATTTCCAATGACATTAACATTACACTAACTGTACCTCCATTCAAGGAGGTTGGAGGTGTGTTTTTGAGTGGCAGCAGCAGCAGCTGCCGCAGCAACCATACCATTTCAGTTGCCATCATGGCATGGAATGGGGAACATCATGCATTTGTGATTGAAACTAATCTTAAAAAATGGTGATTATCATTGCAACAAAATAATTATTTTGTAAGCATTTCAGAGTCAATCAACATTGAAGAGTTCCTGACATAAAAATCCTTTTGTTCAGCGCTGGAAGTTTCAGAGAGACAGGTTCAGCTCTGAAAAGAAAATTGCCCAGTTGTTCTTACAGCATTTAGATACCAGAAATCATGAAATCATAACAATACCTGAGACAATGACTTGGTGAGCTTTGCAGAACTTCAAGGTGAGATTTCAGGAGTGTATTGCACATGAAGGAAATATTTAAAGAATATAATCTTTAAAACAAAGTAATAACAATTACAAAACTAAATGGCAAATATTTTTTTTATTGTAATGATAAGATCCCATTTTGAGTCAAGTTGGTTGGTTGGTTAGTTGAGTTTTATGGCATTTTAACCTTTGTAGGTTATTTAATGCCAAATTCATTTTTATACAAATAGTCAGTTCTATTTCAAATAATGCAGCTTAGCATGAGTACACAGTTTAATTGTCAAAAACATTTCTATTTCAAGCTATTCAGTTTATTCAAACAGTTCTAATTCAGCCAATTCAGTTTAGTATCAGTACATATTTTGTTTATACACAGTTAAATGTCAAAACTGTTCTATATATAACAATTCAGTTTAATATAAGTACAGTTCCATTTCAAACATCTCAGTTTTGCTATACATCTTATGAGATGACTGACCAGTTTTTATGATTTCAGGTTCAAATCAACAGCTACAGCAGCAATTGGAATACACCCTATTAAAGCCTGATTGTCACAGCTGGTGAATTTCAAAAATGCAATCTGGACGTGAGGACACTTTAGAAGAACGATATGCAATAAAATTCTGTTTTAAACTTTGAAAAAATACCACAGAAATGAATGGAATGCTTCAGACTGCTTTTGAAGCATCTTGTATGAATCGAGCATCAGTTTTTGAGTGGCATAAGAGATTCAAGGAAGGCAGGGAGTCTGTGAGGGATGATGAGAGGTGAGAGAGGAGTAAGGAAGTCAATAAACCTGAGTTGATTGGCCAAAGAGTTATGGTTAGGGTTAGGGTTACTATGCTGAGGTTTTAAGGGAGTTCTAGAAGAGATCCCGTCAGAAGAGGCCAGCACTCTTCAAATTGGGTCAGTGGCATTTCCACCAGGATAATGCACTAGTTCACAACTCTATCCTTGTCACAGACTATTTGACCAAGATGGGCATCAAGACAGTTGCTCACCCTCCCTATAGTCCACACCTAGCTCCCTGTGACTTTTGGTTATTCCCTAAGCTCAGAGGTTGTCGTTATGAGACAATTGAGGAGATGAAAGAGGCTGTGATGAAGGTCATTGACACACTGACACAAGAGGACTTCCATGGGGCCTTCCAGAAGGTGTTGGAACTGTACAACTAGTGCATTTCAGCCGGAGGAGATTACTTCTAAGGGGACTAGAGTTTCATGTGTGTACTATCAATAAAAGTGCCCTTACGAAAAAAGTCTGGAAACTTATTTAATGATCCACATATATATATATATATATATATATATATATATATATATATATATGAGAGGCATTTAATAAATAAAGTGAATATTTCCAGAGACATGAACAATAGGAAACACTATTTACAGTTGTACCTTTTTCAAGGAAATCAATTGTGATATGTCCTTTCATATCCCAGAACACTGTCAGCATGACCTTCTTGTCTAACTACCAAGCCCGGAACTTTTTTTTACCAGAGAGGCATTGTGTTTCCATGCCATGAACATTTCAACTCAGCCTCATAGTGACAAATCTATATTTAGCCCATTTATAAAAACTTTTTCACTAAAAATGTGCTTTTCTGTACTCATCAAACATTTTTTTGTAAAGTTCTCATGGTTTACACTTTTCAGCCAGCCAAAATTTGGTGACACACCTTGGTTCAAGTTTGGAGTACACTGTTTGATCTACTTCCATTTTGAATTGTCTCAAAGCTGTAATTTTTACAATAAATGAATCCCAAACAATGCAGAATTTACATTTATGGACTCCTCCCATCAGTTATTTTGCTTTTTTAAAAAATTACACTTATTTATTGAATGACTCCTGTAAATAAATAAATAGATATATTGACACACAAATTAAAGAAAGAATAAACTTCAAACATGATCTAGAAAGGATAAATAACTCCTAAAATAATCCTTTTAATAAAAGAAAATCTTTGGAATTAGTAAATACTTTACCTCCTTGCGTCCCTAATAAAAATATAAATGAAGAAAAGAATAAATTGATGTTTTCTTAATATAGAATAAGTTAAATAGGTAGAATGATGCAAGTGACTAACCAAATAACCCGAAGATAGAAAAATACAAAAGGAAAAAAAGACACCAAGATGAATTCAAGACATTAAATTGGTGACAATATCTAACCTATTTTCTTATATATATATATATATATATATATATATATATATATGTGTGTGTGTGTGTGTGTGTGTGTGTGTGTGTGTGTGTGTATTCTTTGATGAAATAAAGACAAAATATTAATTTGAATCCATTGTCTGAGTTTTGGTTTATCCATTTTTTCCGTTTATTTTTTCACATCTTGTCAGATTTTTCCCATGTACTATTTCTCCATATATATATATATATATATATATATATATATATATATATATATATATATATATATTCTATATTAGCCATCTAATGAGGCAGGACATATTTTCGACTAGTCGAATTTATAATGGCATAGCATTTATTCATTGAGTTTTTCTTTAATATTACAGATATATATATATATATATAAATATATATATATATATATATATATATATATATATGTATATATATATATATATATATATATATATATGTATATATATATATACATATTAGTTTAAAAAACAAGACATTTAGAAATATCATTCCATTTCCATAATAAATTTATTTCACTTATATAAATAAGCAAAATAAATTTATTATGGAAATAGAATACTATTTCTAAATTTCTTGTTTTTTAAACAAAAAAAAATATTTTGCAAGGTAGATATATTTTATATTAAATAACTGTGTATTGATTGCCCAGTCAGTTGGTACTGTAGACTACACCTTCTGCACCTCTGCAGAGAGGTAAGAACCACACCCAACACCGAGTTTCTGGGATATGACAGTAAACAATCTGATGGTAAGGTTCCTGGAATACTGGAGCTTTGGGGAATGTGGAGTACCCCTTCATTACCATCACTCCCAGACTCACTCTGGCCTGGAGTGGTAGCACCTGATAGGGTCCTATCTATGAGTCAAATAGTGTGTACTCATGCAAAACTGAATTTTTTTAAATAGAACTGGTTTTGACATTGAAACTACTTATGCTAAACTTAATTATTTGAAATAGAACTATTTTGAAATTTAACTGTGTGTGGACTTACTCTAAACTGAATTGTTTGAATTAGAATTGTTTGACAAAACTGAATGCTCATGCTAAACTGATTTGTTTGAAATAGAACTGATTATTTGTATAAAAATAGATTCGGTGTTAAATAACCTACAAAGGTTGATATGCCAAAAATCCAACCAACCAACCAACTGTGCACTGAACACTCATTCTTTGGATATTCACAGTCCTTACTTATTTTATATATATATATGATAGAAATAATTGTAAAGTTTGATAAATCAAACACTTAACTCCAATTTAGATGTGCGATATTTCATTTTTTTGATTCCAAAGAAATTTTTCAAACTTAAGTTCTTCAGAATAAAAACAAAATATCACACATCTAAATTGGAGTTAAGAGTTTGATTTATCCATCTTTCCACAGATTGCTATCATACTGCTAGAATCACCACAATCTATCATTTCAACATATATATATATATATATATATATATATATATATATATATAAGTTATTTTTTAAAACATTAGATGTAAATCAATATTTTTGTATATGAAAAAAGCTGCTTTTGAGCTGTCTTTTTGCATTTTTTTAAAATCCTTTTCATGGTCACTCTTATTGATCTTATACTTTTTATTTATATTTCATTTTGGCCTAATGAGTAGCGTGTTCACCAATGGTTGGGGAGCCTGGGTTTCAATCCTAGGTCGAGTCATACCAAAGACTCAAAAATGGTACTTGATGCCACCTTGCTTAACACTCAGCAATATAAGGTACATATGAAGTGTAGTGGAGCAATCCAGGGAATGGAGTAGTGCCCTCCCTTCCACCTTGGTGTAGTAGCTATTGAAAGGGGAGCCTTTGGGTCACCCTCGACTAAGGTCGCCAACTTTACTTACTTACTATATAGTTTGCTATATCTATAAAAAAAATAGAGTGTGCAATATCACTGGTAGAGCATATGTATCTAAATTAGGATAGTGCAGACACCGAGTCAAAGTGTCTGGAACATAAATAATAGTCACTGAGTACAGTTGATTTCATGTCTGTACTATCCCAGTTTAGTATACAGTATATACTAGTGTAATGGATGACTTTTTACACCAGTTTTTCACCTCAAAAACAACGGTTGTTTATTTCAGAAATGTTTTTGAACACTTAAAAGCTTTTTCATTACTCACAATATGTGATAAAAACATGTTTTTTGGGGGGTTAAAAATTGGTGGTTGTTTAGTACATGAAGTTGTTCAATATTCTAGTATATATATATATTTATCAGAGCCATATATATATATATATATATATATAGATATGAATACTGCCTCAAATCATTATGGACAATGATTATAATATTAAAAATTGCATATTTTCAATGAATTTCAATGAAAATTATCTACTTTTATATTTAATTAATATTAAAGTCTATTGTTTCACTTTCTCTTTTTACTTTTGTCCCATCACAGTGATTTTAAATTTGAAAACATTTTGTATATCATCTTACATATGCAATAATATTAATACATGACAGAAATATTTACATTCATCTTTTATTCATGACAAAATAATTTTTATGCATTTTTTCAATTATTGAATAAAAATTTCTTTAAGACAAAAATTTTCTTTTTGTTCATAAAACTAAATAAATGCATAAATTTACATAAATACTTGGTTTTTGGAAGATTATAGTTTGAAGAAAATTGGTAAAATTAAGCTGAGCAGAAGAAAAAGGTACATTAGGTGTTTGGGGGACAGATATAAATGGAAGACCATCTAACATTATATTACATGGCATGTGCCAAATTTTAACATTCTCATTTCTCTTTTAGATGTATGAAGATAATTAACATGCCAATTTCCAATTTAAGTGCCAATCAAAAAATTAATAAGAAAAAAAGAAGAGTTATTAAAAAAGAGGAGAAAAAAACATAAGTTGAGTAGAGTTGAGAAGGAAAAAGAGGAGATAGGAAATGGTTAGCAGGCCATAAACAGAAGATCTTACATAATGTTACATAGCATGTGCCAAAATTTAACACTCTAATTTCTTTTTCAGTTGTATCATGTGCATTAACAACACCTGACATAGGAAATCAAAAGGTATACAATTTGGAAATGATATTATTATTTACTCCTTGAGAGTTTTTCACATCTGTTTTAGCTGATGGTCTTTCACTGGAGTTTGAGTGACAACAAGTCTCTTTAAGTCTCCAGGACTCTTCTCAGTATTCTGACTGTTCTCAATAATGTAGTTTGGATGATCTCCAGTTGTACCTCTACTTCTAAGTCCTCCAGTCCCTTTAATAATTCTTTGGTGATTGTAACAAAAGCACCAATCATGATTGGTATAATTGTCACCTTCATCTTCCATAGTTTTTTCAATTCCCTAGCAAGGTCGAGGTACTTATCCTTCTTTTCTCTTTCCTTCAGTTTTATTCTGCGGTCAGCTGGAACAGCAAAGTCCACAATTGTGCAAGTTCTCTTTTTTTTGTTGATTATTATAAGGTCTGGTCTTCTGGCCGAGATTAGGTGATCTGTTTGTATGTCAAAGTCCCATAGGAGTTTATCTGTGTCATTCTCTACGACAGATGCTGGGTTGTGCTTATACCATTTATTCGTTTGGTCAATTTTCAATTTCTCGCACATCTCCCAATGAATCCCCTTGCCCACCCAGTCGTATCTTGTCTTATACTCCTTCTGTACCAATTTGCTGCATTGCTGCATTCTTTTATTATGTGATTGATGGTTTTGTCTCTATCATCACATAACCTACATTTTCTATTTTGTTGTGTCTTCTCTATTCTCACTTTGATATGATTGGTTCTTATGGCGTTATTTTGTGCTGTTATTTGAAGAGATTTCCTTTTCTTAGCCATGTCTAGGTTTTCTCATGTGAGATGTTGTTTATTAGTTGTTTAAAACACTCATAGAGTTATTTTTCTTCCCATTTTTGTTTTCTAGTTATTATCATTCTGTTGGTCTTCATGTTGTCAGTATTGTTTCTGGTGGTTGTAATCAGTCCCCCTTTGTGCTTTTCTATGTAGTCCTTGAGTTGTTGTATTGATGCGTCAACGCTGTCTTCAATGCAGGCAAATCCTCTTCTTCCCTCCTTTCTAGATATATATAGTCAGTCAATGTCATCTCTGGGGTGTACTGCCTTATGCATTGTCTTTAGTTTTCTTGTTCTTTGGTTCATTTGCTTAACTTCTTCTCTAGTTCACTTCAAAAAGAGTCCCGAATATTTAACAAGGGGTACAGCCCAGGTATTTATTCCTTTGATAAGGTTTCTGCTTGATAGTTTTGTCTCAAGTAGCTTTTTAGTTCTCCTGAGATATTCTTTCTTAATTTTTTCTTTCATCTCCACTTGTTTGATGGTGTCAGCCTCCAGATACCTAAGTATTTGTAGGTTTCCTTTTCTTCGAGCATTATAATCTTGTCTTGAGTTGTCAGTTCCATTCCGTTTGTCAGGTGTTGTTTGCCATATTTCATTACTAGTATGGCACATTTTTTTATGCCAAATTCCATCCCTATGACCTGACTGTATAATCTAACTGCATGTATTAGAGTTTCCAGTTCTTGTTCATTTTTTGCAAATAGTTTGACGTTATCCATGTTACATTAGGTGATTGATCTTTTCCTGTAATCTACTAAGTTTGTATCCGTCTGTGCATTTTCTGAGTATGTGGTTAAGGAGCATCATGGCAATTATGAATAGTCAGAGTGATAGTGCATCTCCTTGAAAAATACCTCTTTCGATCTTTGCTTCAGCTAAACTTCTTCCTCCTGCTGTCAATCCCATTCTCCAGGTTTTCAATAAAGTTTATGACTTCATCTGATATTTTTACCGTTTTTAATCCAGCTTTGCAAGACCATGTCATATGCCTTTTTGAGTCAATCCAGGCCATAGCTAGATTTTTCCGTCTGGTCTTGCTCTCATTGAGGATGCGCTGATCTATGTGAAGTAACTCTGCTGTTCCTCTGGATCCTTTGCGGCATCCTTTCTGTTCCTCAAGGAACAATCCACAGCTTGTTAGCAAGTAGTAAATCTCTTCCCTTATTTGTACTGTTAATATTTTCCACATCATTGGTAGGCAGGTTATGGGTCTGTAGTTGTTTGGGGGCCGTTCCTTTGAGTGGGCCCATCTGTTGTCTCTCCTTTGGTCATCCATTCAGGTATGTGTGCTCCTTGTAAGCATCTGTACATTTCTAGTGCAAGTCTGTCATGAATGGAGGTAAATTTCTTGAATCAGAATCCATGCACACCATCATGACCTGGAATTTTCCAGTTTGATATTTTTAGTGTTGTTTTGAGTAAATTGATGTGTATTTTCACTTTCAGGCCTTCTTCAAGTTATTATTTCTTGTGAGTTTTTCCTGCCAACATTAGCTGATGGTCTTTCACTGGAGTCTGAGTGACAGCAAGTCTCCTCAAGTCTCCAGAATTTTTCTCTGTATTCTGGCTGAGCTTAAGAATGCTGTAGTCTGGATGATTTCAATTCATACTTCAATTTTCAACACTTCCTGGCCTCTTACCAAATCTTTGGGGACTGTTCCAAGTGTGCCAATTACAATTGGTATCACTATCTCTCTCAGGTTCCACTGATTTTTCAGTTTTCTTGTGATGTCCAAGTACTTGCCTCTTTTTTCGTTTTCTTTGATTTTTCACTCTATGGTTCACAGGGATGGAAAAATCCATAAGATGATAGGCTTTCTGTTTATTGTTTATTATCACTAAGCCTAATCTCCTGGCTGTGATCAGGTAACCCATTTGTATCTCAAAATCTTAGGGAATTTTATGCATTTTATGCATTTCAGCCTCTCGGACTGATTCTGGTTTGTGCATATGTCATTTGGCAGTATAATCAAATTTCAGTTTCTTGCACAATTCCTAGTGGATCACTTTCCCCACCCAGTCATGTCTCATCTTATACTCTTTCTGTGCTAGTTTGCTACATTCACTTAATGTGTGATTTATCTTTTTGTTTTTTCACCACATAATCTGCACTTGTAATTCTATTGCACATTATTGATTTTGGCCTTAATATAATTGGCCTTTATCCCAGGTTGAGTCATACCAAAGACTCAAAAAATGGTACTTGATGCCGCCTTGCTTAGCACTCAGCACTATAAGGTAAGGATTAAGGGTAAAGTGAAGCAATCTAGGGAATGGAGTAGCGCCCTCCCCTACACCTCAGTGTTGTAGCTATTGAAAAGGGAGCCTTCTGGTCACCCTAGATTACAGTTGCCAACTTTACTTTTACTTACTTTATTGAGTTGTTTTTCCAGCTATTAGCAGGGATTCAGTTTCTCTCTAAAGGTTTCCCTTTCATGGCCTTGTTTTGGTCTTCTCATGTGAGATTTCACTAATTTGTCTCTTGAAATATCCATACTTGTTTTTCTTTCCATTTCTGTTTCCTAGTTTTTGTTATTGTCTTTTTTTGTCTTCTGTTGTCACTGCTGTTATTGGCTGTGGTAAATAGTCTTTCTTTGCCCTTTTTAAAGCATTCCTTGAGTCCTTGTAGTGATAAATCTATGCAATCCTCAATGGTGGTGAGTTCTCTTCCTTCTCCTTTTCTTGACACATATAATCTGTCTATGTCATCTCTTGAGTGTAAGACCTTGTTCGTCATGAATTCAATTTATTGTTATTATTAATATTTTGTTTGCTATGCTTCCTTAGGCATCTCTGCTTTTTACCATCTTTTCATGTCATCCTTAAAAACAATCTTAGCATGGAACATATACACATAAACAATATTATAAACAATATACAGATCAAATTCTGTTAAGTATTTCATCTGATAGTTCTCAAAAATGCATTCTTAAATTATTTTTCTTATAATTTTTTTCTGAAATCATCCAATTCCATCTTAACTGTTTTTTAAAATTGTTGTTTTTGATCTGATTATGGAATTTGTTTAAAAAATACATTACTCTTATTGCCAAAAAATCAAATCAGTTGATAAATTTGATTTTTGAAATCTGTCTTGACAGTAAATTTCCATCTTGAGGAGAAATATTAAAAAAATGTCATGCATGTTGATACTGGATCAGCAACATGAAAATAAAATCAGTCATGAGTTTTTATTCTATTGTATTTAACATTTGAAAATACTGTAATATTGCACTGCATTGGTGGGCATAGAGCAGTCTTAATATTTTACAGATTAAAAATACTTTTAGCATTAAATTCTAATCATAATTATATATATATATATATATATATATATATATAGTTTATGGTTTGGTTTGGTTTGGTTTTATGACATATCAACTATTTTAGGTTATTTAATGCCAAATCCATTTTTATACTTATAAACAGTTCTATTTAAAACAATTTAGTTTAGCATAAGTACACAGTTTAAATATCAAAAACATTTCTATTTCAAGCTATTCAGTTTTTCAACAAAGTTAAATGGTTCCAAGTATTGCTATGCATCACTAACAATTCAATTAAACATCAATCATTTATTTACTCACTGTTAAATGTAAAAACAGTTCTATTTCAAACAATTCAGATTAGCATAAGCACACAATTTAGTTCTATTTGACCCATAGATAGGACTCTATCAGGTGCTACCACTCTGGGTCAGAGTTGACTTGGGAGTGATAGCAATAAAGAGGTACCTCACATTCCCCAAAGCTCCAGGGTTACTGTAGCCTCTCCATTAGATTGTTTAGTGTTATATCCAGGACACTTGTTGTGGGGAGGTCTTACCCCTGGCAGGGATGCAGTCAGTGTATTCTGCAGCCTCAGCTGACTGGGCCAATGTATAGTTTAACTTTTACTAAGCTATAGATTGATAGATAGATAGATAGATAGATATAGCATCAGAAAACTTTAATATTGTGTTTTATGTCATACACCAAGTCTTAACATCCTTGTTACGATTTCTTTTTTAATAAGAACATTAACATGGCTGTTTCCTACATAAGTGCCAACCAAAGTGACTAGGAGATAATCAGCCTATTTAAAGTGGCTAGGCCCTTCATGTTTCAGGAATTAGCTGAAAGGCTCTATGTGATACTATAGGCTCCTCTGTAGGTGAGTCTATGTAGGTTGGTTGGTTGGGTTTTATGGCATATCAACCTTTGTAGGTTATTTAACACCAAATCCATTTTTATGCAAATAGCTTTATTTCAAACAATTCAGTTTAGCATGTATATACAGTTTAATTGTCAAAACATTCTAATTCAGCTAATTCAGTTTAGTATAAGTACAGATTTTGTTTACATACAGTTAAATGTCAAAACAGTTCTATATGAAAAAATTCAATTTAGTGTAAGTACAGTTTCATTGTAAAAAACAGTTCCATTTCAAACAATTCAGTTTAGCATAAGTATGCAGTTTAAATGTAAGTACACTGTTTAATTGTCATTTTTATTTCAAGCTATTCAGTTTAGTCAAACAGTTCTAATTCAAACTGTTAAATACAAAGAACTCAGAGTACAACACTCTTGCATATGAAGATGCCTTTTTACACCCTTCCTTCTCACACTCTCACATAAACCAATATGGCTGTTTTTTTACTTCCGGTCCTCGAATAACACTCTTTCTTCTCGAGAGTATCAGGTGAGGTAACTTGCATGTCTTAACAGTTCTTTCCCCTTTTTCTTTTCATTTCTGTAGGGCATAAGTTCTGCAAAAGAAAATAGGAGAGTGTAACAAGATTAGACAGAGGACTCTTTTGGCTCAGATATAAACCCCAGGATTTTAAATGAAGGCACTCCTTTCTTTGTCAAGGAGTGGACAATTTGTGTGTTAGTTGGTACCCAAGATATCTCTGCAATTCCTTTTCCTTCAAGCATCTCTCTCAAAATAGCCAGCTCCATGCGAAACCTTTGTTTATTGTAACATTGTAACTTTTATTAGGGTCTTTTTTTTTTTTTTTTTTTTTTTTACTATTTAAATCTTCTTCACTGTCACTGGAATCAAAATGAAGCTGTGTGGCATTCATATTGTTCAGCAAGGTTGTATTTGCATCTTTGTTGAAGAAAGAAGAATTGGATTTTATTTCTGTAGCCGAAACAATTACATGAGGATTTTTCTTGCAAGTTGAACCTGGACTTTTTCCAAGCAATTTCTTCTTTGCAGAATGTTGTGCATGGCAAATAACTTTTGCAACCAAATCCTCTTTATTCCGATTCTCTTTCTCATTCATAGTTTCACTTAGTTTGTCATCAACTTCAGCATCATATTGTCTACAAGAAATAGATGCTTTTCCTGGAGTACAAATTGTTTCTCTTCTTTGAACATCAGGAGATAAAAAGTTACGTTCTAGAGTACCAATAAGTAGTGATTTCATCCCATTCTTGCAGATTTTTGCTGATCTAGGATTATTGAGATCAACAAGCTGACTCTGCACTAATGGCTTTCTGTTTGTACGCTTGGCCTTGATTTTTTTCTTGGGTGCTGGCTTATTCAAAGACGTTTTAGAAATCCCAGAATTTGAACCACTGGTCACTGACGCCATATTAAAATTTTCAACCATAGGTTTAGGTTCAGTCTTTTTGTAACGAATGCATAGTTCACATGAATTTGGGAGTGTCTGCAAAATTTTTATTAATTCAGAATCTGTCACTCCTGCATTTTTAACTAAGTCACACGATTTCTTACTACTAGGATAACTAAATTTTCTGTGTGACCTTGTTACAATTTTGGCCGTATTTTTAGAAGAGATTTCTATTATAAAAGGTATGTGTTTGAACTTACATTTGTCTGGTAGAGGTTTAGTAATAGGAATGTAGTAATGTCCAGACAATGTGCAGCTTAATGGAATTTTCTTTTTTAACATTGTAACAGTATCATCTTCAAAATTGAGGCAAGTTCCAGCCATTTTCATGGCGTCTTTACACAAGAGAAGTGGGATGTCAGAGTCCATAACATCAGTGATAATACTAACTTCAATATCAGCGATAACACATGGTAGAATCACCTGGTAGAGCGGGTTCAGTTTATTTCCATCGTCGAATTTAAAGGTTCTCCTTTTATTTTTACTATTTTTTTCTTTTGTGCATCCGTTAATGTTTCAAGAAAACATTTATACCATTTTGTTCCACAAACAGTGCTGGATGCACCACTATCTAGAACCGCAGAGCCAGGCGTCTCACCCCCAAAAATGTCCCCGCCGTTCTTATGTTTTTGCTGACTCATCAAGACCATGTGCAACACAGAAAAATCTTCCTCTATTTTGACGCCATCTTTATTCCTGCTACTATGAACGTAAGGACAACCATAAGACCAGTGAAACCTGCAGCCACAATTAAAACTTACTGTAATGTTACCTGCTCGGTCTAGTGGGTTTAATTTCTTTTTGTTAGAGGAGTGTGTTTTATTCTTATATCCCTGTCATCTTCCAGCATGGTTTATCTTTTCTCACGAATTATTAAAATGCGAATCATATCGATATGAGGAGCGGCCATAATATACTTCAGTAGGTTCCATTTGGTTATTCTCTGCATAGTTAACAATATCCATTTCATTTTTTACCACGACAGGTGAAGTATTGGGTGATGAATCGCTAGAGGAATGTCCATGCATAATCTTCCGTAACTGTTCCGACATGGAAGATAGCGTTAACTCACTTGTGTTAACTCGCCTTGACCAATTTATCGTTATCCAGGGTGATATTGGCACTCTTTTGTGCTCTGAAGGTGAGTACGGGTTCTGGTAAAAGAATGTTAAAGTCTTTTAATTTGGCGACATGTTGGCCAAATTCAATCAGAAAATCTTCTAATGACATCCCAGGCGGTCTCCGAAAGTTTTCAAATGTTTCATATGCTCGAAAGGCCGACTGATTTATATCTTCCTGAAAAAGTGTATCCAGTTTTTCATACAACTTTTTCATTCTATCCTCAGAATTAAGAACCGCAGTGTCCAATTCAAAAACAACATCCCTGGCTTTCCCTTCCAGTGACAAAAACACCATGATGGCTCTTTTTGCTTTATCCAGTGAAGACACTAGTTCCTGTATTTTCATTTCTTTTCTCCATGTGCTGTATTTATCCTTAAGCAATGCGAGTGGAGGAAAATATTTTGAAGCCATAGTGTCATTTTAGCTCTGCTACCAATATTAGATACAAAGAACTCAGAGTACAACACTCTTGCATATGGAGACGCCTTTTTACATCCTTCCTTCTCACACTCTCACATAAACCAATATGGCCGTTTGTTTACTTCCGGCCCTCTCTTCTTGAGAGTATCAGGGGAGGTAACTTGCATGTCTTAACACAAACAATTCAGTTTAGCATAAGTACACAGTTTAGTTCTATTTGACCCATAAATTGGACCCTATCAGGTGCTACCACTCTGGACCAGAGTGGACCTAGGAGCAATGGCAATAAAGGATTGCTCCACATTCCCCAAAGGCCCCTCATCACTAGAACCTCACCATCAGATTGTTTAGTGTCATATCCCAGACCCTCGTTGGGGGGGGAGTTTTACCTCTCTGCAGAGGTGCAGTCGTTGTACTTTACAACACCAGCTGACTGTGAAATCTATTTAAGTGCAATAATACATATGGGGATCATTAAATAAGTTTCCAGACTTTTTTTGTATGGGCACTTTTATTGATAGTACACACATTCACCTCTAGTCCCCTTAGAAGTTATCTCCTCCGGCTGCAATGCACTTGTTGTACAGTTCCAACGACTTCTGGAAGGCCTCATGGAAGTCCTTTTGTGTCAGCGTGTCAATGATCTTCGTCACAGCCTCTTTCATCTCCTCAATTATCTCATAACGACAACCTCTGAGCTTAGGGAATAACCAAAAGTCACAAGGAGCAAGGTCTGGACTATAGGGAGGCTGAAGAAATGTCTTGATGCCCATCTTGGTCAAATAGTCTGTGAAAAAGATGGAGGTGTGGACTGGTATATTGTCCTGGTGGAAATGCCACAGACCCGATTTGAAGAGTGCTGGCCTCTTCCAACGGAATCTCTTCCTGAACTCCCATAAAACCTCAACATAGTAACCCTAATCCTAACCCTTTGCCCAATCAACTCTGGTATATTGACTTTCTTACTCCCCCCACACGTCTCATTATCCCTCACTGACTCCGTGCCTTCCTTGAATCTCTTATGCCACTCAAAAGCTGATGCTCGATTCATACAAGATAGTCCAAAAGCAGTCTGAAGCATTCCATACGTTTCTGTGGTATTTTTTCCAAGTTTAAAACACAATTTTATTGCATATCGTTCTTCTAAAGTGTCCTCATGTCCAGATTACATTTTTGAAATTCCCCAGCTGTGACAATCAGGCTTTAGTAGGGTGTATTCCAATTGCTGCTGTAGCTGTTGATTTGAACCTGAAATCATAAAAATTGGTCAGTCATCTCATAACATGTATAACAATAACATAGTGAATTTTCAAGAGTTTACGACAATTCTAAATGCCTGTACAAAAAAAGTCTGGAAACCTATTGAATTCACCACGTATTATTAAATAACCCTTTTTAGTTTTTCTAAGCTGAACATGCTTACAACTTTTAAAGAAGTATACTGATTTTTACTGAAGATATATTTGCCCAATTCCTCTGTCAAAAACAGAATGTGATACAAACTCAATTTTTAAGTGAAATACATCTGGTTTGAATTCAAACTTTTGCTTCCTATAAATTGATTGCCACACCAAGGGCTGCTCATAGCTTGGGAGAGAAGTGTTAGATTCCTTTCCCAAAGGTATTAGTGCTATATAAAATGTAGATAGCCTTCTTCAGGATTTGAACTTGAGTAACAATGTTCATTTCTTTTGATGATAACATCACACCACAAGTGCATTTTATGATTGGATATCTTTGTAATATTTTCTTTTGATAAGCTGGAATATATATATATATATATATATATATATATATATATATATATATATAGTGTGTGTGTGTGATCTTTGTGTGAATTGCAACAATTTTCTTCAATAGGAGACAAAAATCACCTTTTTATCTCTGTCTCTCTCTCCCTCTCTCTCTCTTTCTCTCTCTATATATAGGTTGGTTGGTTGGTTGGTTTTAATGGCATATCAACCTCTAAAGGTTATTTAATGCCAAAGCCTGTTTAAACATATGTACGGTTCGTAAACACTTAATTTAATGATACCATACTAATAACCAAACAACTCATTTACTCGCATACGAGTAAGTATTTTCAAGTATTTCAATATGACATTAGTTTATTTAGTGATGATAGTTTTTTTAAATTATTTCTCACTACTATTTCTACTAACACAAACATAATGGTATTTCTATTCAGCAATAATTTGCTTTCAGTTGATTAGTTTGTTGCGTTTGCACGATTGTAACCAAGTCTATATTTTCTGGTACAACCCGGTCTCTTTCAAGAACGACAAGACATTATCCATGTGGACGTTCTCAAATAAGTCCTTCATGGTACTTGCGTGGAAATAGCGCTTTCTGGTGTCATTAAAACCCTTACACTTGTAGAGAAGAGGAAAATCTCGTATTTTGTTTTGGCGCGCTATTTAATTCAACACTGAATTTCACCCAATCAGGATGACTTATCCCATTCAGCCCGGACCTTCTTTTCCGGCTAGCAAAACGGGTGAGCGGCCAAACACACTCTCTTCGGCTTGAGACGGCGACCAGAACGGACGTGTCTCTGGTCGCCCCTGCTTAGCGATGCTTTTTAGCTAAACAAGCCACCCAGTGTGGACATATCACCGTGGCTTTAACCCTAGCAGCAGCAACATGGACACTCAGCGAGGGAACCTTCTAATTTATGGATTCTTTGCGTCTAATATATTTTAGACCAAGGAATCCCAGTTGAATATGAATTAGATACGTTCAGCATGCCTTCCACAAGCACCACAAAAATTTACTATGTCGATCCGAGCGCCACTTCGCTCTCGACACACCTAGCTCTCATTTCTCCTCTGGTCACATTAATGGAGATAACGTCTGCTCTCCACAAATACCAGACACACAAAACTACACGGTGACCTTGAATACTTCCCTCACACGTCCAACGACACGCTGCCATCTCAACATCCCGCTAAGCTATCGCGTCTCCAAAACCAACAAGCCTAACCACCACGAGTCTTGCAGCACCAAGAACAAACCGCCTCAAAGCTGCAAATAAAGAACTTTCGTTGTTGTGTATTGTTAAAGAATAGTTTCGTAATTCATTTCTGTGCCTATAAATTCACACGCTATACACTCAAGGAGAACGTGTTTGATTGGGCAGGGCGTTTGGCATATCGAGCACTGTGGCTGCTGTTCTTGCTTGAGTATAAAAGAGTGCATAAGTCTGCTATGACCAATACGCAATCGCGTTATTGTTACTTGTTCTTTTCAAGATTTTCGAAAGGCTGGGCGCCAATCTCCCAAAAAGGGTTTAACCTGAAATAGTTTATTATTGGTATTTCTATTCTAGCGTTGTTGCCATTTTTTTTATCGAGGAAATTATTTATTTTAGTTTTCAGATCGGTGTATGGGATGTTGTACTTGTTGGGGGTCAAATCTAAAGCCGATTTTGCTGCCGCGTCTGCTCTATGATTTCCTCTCACCCCAATGTGGCTTGGAATCCAGCAAAAAACGATTTCTTTGTTTGATGTTGAGTGTAGTCTGCAAAGTAGTTTGATAATAAGTGGGTGCTCTAGTTTTTTGTTGTTTGTGGGGATTTAGGAATTAACAATAAAACTCCCAACCGGATGTTGACTCGTCGGCTGCCACATACAAAATGTATAAACGCGTCGCCACGCATAAGGCTCCACGCATCCATCCGGTTAAAAATCAGAAAAAAGAAAAATAATAAAAAGTAAAGTAGCCAATGGGAAGCGGTCGCGCCAAAATTAGAAGGATTTTGGAGTGGCGAATTTGGAGCCGGTGGAGAGAGATAAATACTCAGGTTTTCTGTGAACCGGGGCTTGTTAGGCAGTGTCCGTCGAACCAACAACATCATTTTGCTGTCTGGTGTTTTGGGCATCACGCTACGTCTTGGGACGTAGCGTTGGTTAGTCCATTCACCAAGTAAATAAAGGAAAGTATGGAAGAAATGTTTTCGTCTCTTATCTGTTTCTATCTTTTCTTTTTGTATATTTCTTTTGGACTTTCTTTGGACAAGGCATTGCGCCGGCCAATCAACGTGGGGTAAAATAATATAACCAAAATATGGAGTCAGATATCTTGCGGCAACACAGCCTTGCCCTTAGCCCCTGACCTTCAAAAGCCCTTTTAAACCCCACATGTTTAATGATAATAGGACAGATAGTGAGTCTGAGAATATGATGAATTTTTGGTGTTTTTCTTTCGAGATAATGTCGTGAGCCAAGTCTATTCTATAGGCCTCAGCTGTGAAAATAGAACTTTCCATTGGAAGAGCTTTTGTTTTTATTATTTTGTTTAAGACTGCTGCACATGATGTTTTATGGTAGTCTTTGGATCCATCTGTATAGATACATAAATAGTCAGGATGCTGTTGGAGGATATTTTGATGTTTTTCTTGGTAGGTGAAGGGATGTATCTTTGTTTTATGGAGTTGGTTCAGTTGAAGGTTAACTTTTGGATTTTTAATGATCCAAGGTGGTATTTGTGGTAAGATGCTTTTATGGATATTATCTAGAGGAATGGTGGCTTCTTTGAGAATAGGCTCCACACGGAGGCCAAATGGTCTAATTGATTTTTCTTTTTGGTCGAAATATTGTCTGTATATTGGATCAAAGGTGCAGTCATATGCTGGATTAGAGGGAGAAGATTTAAATTTGGTGTAATACTGGAGGGCTAATTTTTCACTTCTGATCTGTAGAGGTGCTTCGTGAGCTTCGGTATATAAGCTGTCAATTGGAGAAGTTCTAAATGCTCCTAATATCAGTCTTAAGCTTTCATGGTGAATAGGGTCAAGTTGTTTCAGATATGATTTCCTGGCAGATCTATATACGAAAATGCCATAGTCGAGTTGAGAGCGGAGAAGAGTTCTATATAACTTAATTAGAGTTTGACGGCCAGCTCCCCACTCTGTGTGGGCAACGACTCGCAAAAGTTGTTGGGCACGGGTTGATTTGTTTTTTCGGTATTTTATGTTTGGGATGAATGAAAGTTTTTTATCGAATATTATGCCGAGGAATTTGTATTCGTTCACGACTGGTATTTCGGAGTCATCAATTTTTAGGAGAGGGTCATTGTGCATTTTCCTTAGAGAGCAAAAATGCACGGATTTAGTTTTAGACTTGGAGAATTCAAATCCATTTTCTCTTGCCCATTTATTTACTTTGTTTAAGTTTAGTTGGAGTTGTTGCTCTACTATGTTCATATGAGTGGCCCGATAGCACATGACGAAGTCGTCGACGTAGAGAGCACAGTCGATTGAGGGGGTTAGACATTTTACAATATCATTGATTTTTATGGAGAAGAGAGTAACGGAGAGGATGCTGCCTAGCGGAACACCCTCCTCTTGATGTTGTGAGTTTGAAAGGGTGGATTCCACGCGCACCCTAAATGTTCTTTCGAAGAGAAAGTTTTTTATGAACATCGGCAGTCTTCCTCTTAAGTCTAGATTATAGAAGTCCCGCAAAATACCATACTTCCACGTAGTGTCATAAGCCTTCTCTAAGTCAAAAAATACTGCCGTCAGATGTTGTTTTCTTATGAAGGCTTCTCTGATGAAGGTTTCTTGTCGTATCAAATGATCTATGGTTCCTCTTCTTTTCCGGAATCCCGTTTGCATATTTGTTATTAGACCATTTGTCTCGAGATACCACGTCAGTCTACTATTTATCATCCGCGCCATCGTCTTACAAAGGCAGCTAGTCAATGTGATGGGTCGATAATTCTGCGGGTTCGATATGTCTTTGCCTGATTTGGGGATCGGGACAATTATTGATTGTCTCCATGTTTCTGGGAAAGTACCGTTCACCCAAATATTATTATTGTTGAATAGGCAGAGATTATTATTGTTAATGATATTTTCAAGAGTTTGGCCTTTGTGGTTTGTGCTTCTACAGCCCCACATGGTGTTATGGCTGTTAAAATCGCCAAGTAGAATAAAAGGTGTGGGTAGTTGCTGTAATATGTTGTTGATTTCACTTTCATTTATGGCATCGTGAGGCGGAATATATATAGAGCAGATATTAATTGTTCTGTGTAAAGTCACTTTGACAGCTATTGCTTGGAGTTGAGTGTTGAGGTGGATTTTGCTTTGAGGTATGTCGTTCCTAATAAGGATTGAGACACCACCCGAAGCTCTACGACCAGTATTGCTGATGAAATTGTAACTTTGGTGGTTTTTGTTGTGATATCATCATTGGTTTTAAGAAATGTTTCTTGAAGGCAGACAATGGCAGGTTGTTGTTGAGTCATCAATAAGAGCAGTTCGCTCCTATTAGCTTTGATCCCGCAGCTGTTCCACTGGATTATTTGGTGGTTCATTGTTAGGCCTTAGATCTGGACTGTTTGATCGTTTATTTTTATGGCCTTAATGTTTATGTACTTGGGGGCTGTTTTCTGTTTCCATCTTTTCTAAAATTTTAAATTTGTTACTCGCGTCAACATTTTCATTTTGTTTTGGAGTAATTTTTGTCTTGTCTTTTTGTAGTTTCTTGTTTGGGGAGGTATCTGTAGAATTGGGTGGTCTTATTGGGGATCTCCTATCTCTTGGTCTTGTTTTAGAAGGGGATTTCTCCGTGACACATTTAGTTGGTTGTGTGGTTAGTGATAGCTCCATGCTCTTTTCTAGATCGGTCTTAACCGTGGAGGTGTGTGAGTGTGCAGGTGTCTTCACTTTGTCTGCTACAAGATCTGCCTTTGTAGTTGGTGTCTCTGAAATTTTGTTGGTATCAAGGGAGGCTCTTATTTCATTGATATTGCCTTCCCAGTCACCCGGCTCCAGCTGAGTCAATTTTTTTTACTATCCTCTCGTAATTATATTGGGTTTTATTGCGCTGGACGCCTTGAGAGTAGGTTGTGGTCTTAGATCCTACTATCATATTCCGCGCTTCGTTGAATGGGATGTTGTTCCTGTGTTTAATTCCAAATATTTCTTTTTCCAGTTTCCAACTCTCACAGGATCGTGCATAGACGGGATGATCGCCTCCGCAATTCGCACACTTAAATGGATTGTTACAATTGTCAATGTGGTGGTCAGGATCTTGTTGAGCACATTTGCCACATTTGTCGACCTCTACAATTATCCTCGTGGTGGCCGTATTTTTGACAATTATAGCAACGCAATGGATTTGGTATGAATTGCTCAACTCTCTCCATTGAGTAGCCTACTTTTATCCTCTCCAGTATTTTAGGTTGGTCAAATGTCATTATGTAGGTGTTAGTTTCAATGAATTTACCCTCTTTTTTGATTGTAACTCTCTTTACTTCTGTTACCCCGTGTTTCTTCATTTCTTTTTTTATTTCATCAATTGTGCATTATGACAATTCCTTACTTCTTACAACCCCTTTACTTATATTCAAGGATTTGTGAGGGTAAGTTTTTACGTTTATAGTGTGGAATTTAGTCATTTTCAGTAGGAAATCGGCATTTTTCCTTTTATCTACTTCAACGAGCAAAGTTTGATTTTTTAGTTTTTTTATGTGGACGGGCGTCATATTACTAGATATTACCTTTTCAATTAAAAAAGGCGATAAGTTTGTTATTGGCGTTTCTGTGGATTCAATTATTATGAATCTGGGGAAACTTGCCACACCTTCGTAGTCCGATTGAGTTTCCGTTTGGGTACGTTTCAGGTTTTTTTTATGAAGAAAAAGCTATGATTGGTAATTGTTGTTCACTGGTCCTATGCTCTACCAGCCACCATGGACTCCAACTTGCGAAGGGCAACCCATTCGCCTTGGCTGAGACGGGGATACAATACCAGTATAATAATGCAAAGAGGATGATTCTGAGCCTCTGCCAAATTATGCTTTTTTAAAAAACAACAATCTCACAGCAGTCATAAGTCCTACCTCAGCACAATTGACCCTCAGCCCCCGCCTTCTAGCACGTATGGAATAAAGGGTTGGAAATATTTCCGTAAAAGTAGATCGAATAGTTCCACAAGAGCAGATTGTATGATACGCTCGGGAAAGTAAAAAACAAACAAACCAAAAACACATATGTGCCAGGGCATGTCGGGACCAGCCGATTGATCGGATCGGTCCCTATCCGACCGCCCGTCTGACCAAGTAAGGGCCAAAGTGATGTGTTGCAAGTCATTGACCACTCTGTTGCCGGATTAGTGACTGCTCAACCACCAGGGATCCGTCCTAGCGCCTTACGGGTCGTCACCCACGGCCAACAGGTGGCCTCATTGGGGGGGGGGGTACCCGTCTGCAGAGGTGCAGTCGGCGTATTCTACAGCCCCAGCCGAAGGCGAAATTTATATATACATAGGTATTCCAGCTAATATATATATATATATAGAGAGAGAGACAGAGAGAGAGAGAGAGATGGATAAAATGGTGATTTTTTGTCTCCTATTGAAGGAAATTGTTGCAATTCACACAAAGATCACACACTATATATATATATATATATATATATATATATATATATATATACATATATATATATTCCAGCACAGATTTCTTTGAATCTCTCTCACCAATTATCCCGATTGAAAGTCCTCTAGATGGCATCGAGCTGATGAATGTAAGTTTTTGTTGGTTAGTCAACCCTGGTATATCAATGTGTTGGAGTCCATCAGAGAATGATGCTTATGGTTTTATCCTTACTTGCTCAGCCTTGCCCAACATGTCTTCCTCATCTTACTCTGATGGAATGTAAATGGCTCTATAAGTGCTGTTTTCTTGGAAGCTACTACCAGGATTTATCATATCCTTGTGTAGTTCCCCTCTAGCTTTTTCTCTAAGCATTTCATTAAAGTTCAAGTGGTGCAACCATACAGTAGTACTGACACAGTTACCACTTGGAAGAAGGTAATCATAGTGAGTAAAAATAGAATATAAAAAAAAAATGTAAAGTAAAGAAAATGTGTAGTAAAATAAGAATTTGTTTTAAATCTTTTGCTTGCACATTTTCCAATTTTCTGCATTAGATTTTTGAGGTTGGTTTGGTTTGGTTTTTTTGTTGGCATATCAACTTTTGTGGATTTTTAAATACCAAATGCATCCTTGTAGAAGAACAATAGTGATACTATTTACTCTATAGCTGGGAGGATAAGGTGATTCATACCTTTCCCAAAAATATTAATCTGAAAGGGATTGTAAGAGCACAACTGGGGTTTGAACTCACTTGCTATGGTGTCATGGTTCATCATTTTATCCACTATGTTATAGGACCTTGGATTTTTCAGTATAAATTGACTGTTTCATAAAATGTTACTTTAAAACCTTTAAATCAACATAAGATATTTGGATAATTGTGTAAATATTATGAATTAGCATTAAAACTATTAAAGGAACATTTTCTGAATAAGATTAGAAAGTTTTTCACATTGTTCTATATTGACTACATTATGTTTAACAGCATGTATATCATCTGTATCTGAATCATTGTCTTCAAAATTGACTTTATTGTCACCAATTTCACTTGAATCGTTAATAAATTTTCTCAGATCCTATGTGGTACTAAATGACTGATACCGATACCATTTATCCCTCCAAGTTTCTATGACAACAATCTGAATAACAAAAGTCAAAATAACAAGAAACTTTTTTGCAAAATTCCCCAGTTTATGGAAAATATAGATCAACAAAGAGAACAGTATGAAATTCAGCTCTATCTGCACATGACACTGTGCAAAAAACTCAATTTCTAGTGCACACAGCAGGGCACATTTTCCTGCAAAAACAAGTTTTAAAAAAGTTACTTTAAATCATTTAAATCACTAAGGAGATACTGGTACAAACACTTAAGATCAAGAACGATGGGTGGGGAATCTTGGATTTCAAGAAAAACAAAAAATGAATTTCCGTTTGCTACTAAAGGAAATTGTTCCCTTCTAATGAAAATCAGGCTCCTGAATTTAAACCTGACATCAGAATTTAGCTATCATGTCACATTTTCAAATTATACATATTGAAATGTTATATACACAACATTACTCCATATGTCATATTATATGGTACATCATCACATAGGAAAGCAAATTTCCATACTCAAACTCAGTAAATACTTTATTATATCATATTTTCATATTTACATTATATTCATCAAATTACATCAATTTACTAAGATAAGAATTTCAATTAGGGAAAAATCTTTTATTAAGCGATAGAACATGTGCTCTCAGTATATTCAACTTGATCAATAGCATTCCAACACATTTGAGACATTTACTCTTGTGTGTGATACTAGTCTCCTACTGAAGAAACCAGCAGTAATCACCCAACATATTTACGTTGAAGCACCTTTGGTATCTAGTTTCCATCATTGAAATATCCTAGTGAAATTTTTATTCATGCTTATCACTTATATCATCCAGATAAGGTAGAAAAATATTTTCTCGCACAGTTAGTTTGTTGCTTATCAATATCAGTATCTTTTCAGTTCTATGAAGCCCAAGAAAGGTCTGTACAATTAATATGAATGGATCCCATGCTGCCAGCTCAAATAGATTCAGTTTTCCTCTGAACTTGCTGTCAGACATTAATTTTCTGATCTCAGGTGCAAGGAATATGGTTGTCTTCAGTTTTGTAACATTTTTCTATGTGTTAAATTTTATTTTTCATCATTATCATCAAGTCATGCAGACAGCATAAATTTTCCTGACTCTCTCTCTCTCCATCCATCCCTATCATACATCGTAACCGGCAGGTCTTCCAAATTACATCCTATGTCTACACAGAGCTGATGTAAATAAATTCTTGCTGGTCAGCCAACACAGGCAAGTCCGTGTGTAGAGGTCCATAGAGAAATATTACTTATTATTTCGTCCTTGCTTTTCTACATATATTGTTTGTCTTACTTGGATGGTTTTTGAGATGAAAGGTAAGTGGCTGCACAGCTACTGTTTTGTGGGGTGTTGCTTGCAGGATTTGTTCAAGATAGCTCATAGCATTCTTGTGTAGTTCTCATCAAGCTTTTTCTCAAAGCCTTTTGTTAGCATCCATATGTTGCATCCATACAGTATTATTGACACAGTCACAGCTTGAAAGAAACCCTGTTTTATTTTATTGGATAGATAAGACTTCAATATGATCAATAACCTATCGATCACAGTCCATGCCTTTGCTAGGTATATATTAGAATCACTTTCCGTCGATGAGACACTGCTACCGAGATATGTAAACTTGTCAACTAATTTTAACATACTTGCTGCTTAGAAAAATTTTGAAGCAACACTTGTTTAATTCCAAAGATAGAGGAAAGATGAAGCAAATACTTTTGGTATATGGTCTTCCCAAAGAAACTGTAACTGCCCTAATGATGCTCTGAAAAATACAAAAGCAATGGTTAACTCACTCAATAGTAACACTGATTTCTTTGATATTGTTGCTGGAGTCTTGCAAGGAAATACATTGGTACTATTTTTATTCCAAATCTACCTAGATGATATTCTATGAATGTCAGTAGATCAAATAAAAGAAATAAGTCTAGTACTAAAAAATACAAGAAGATGATGGTATCCTCCAGAAACAATTACTGATGCAGACTATGCAGATAATCTAGCACTTCTTGCAAATACACTTGCACTGGTCAAATCCCTGCTTTTTAGCCTGAAGTAGACAGCCAGGGGCATGGTCTTTACATGACTTCAGATAAAACAGAGTTCATATGTTTTAATCAAAACGGTGCCATCTCTTCATTCAATGACCAGCCACTGAAATTAGTAAACCACTTCACACACCTCAATAGCAATATCACATCTACTGAAAATAATGTCAACATACGTATAGGAAAGACATAGATTACTATTGATAAGATAATTACTATATGGAAATCTGATCTCCCAGATAAGATAAAATGGGAATTCTTCTAAGCCATAGCCGTGTTAGTTCTATTGTATAGTTGCACCATCTGGACATTAGTGAAACACTGGGAGAAAAAGCTTGATAGTAACTATACAAGGAATGCCCATGTTGTTTTGAATCATTCCTCAAAGCAGCGACTAACCAAATAGCTGGTGTGTGGCCACTTACCTTCCATCTCACAAACTATCCATCTAAAACAAGCAAGACATGCTAGGCACTGCTGAAGTAGAGATGTTCTCATAAGTGAGATTTTCCTATGGACTCCCATTCATGGACACTCTAGTGTTGGCCAATCAGTAAAAAAAACTTACATACATCATCTCTTTTGTTATACTGCCATGTGCACAGCAGGCTTGCAGGGTGCTGTTCATTCCCACCAAGTCAACCAGTTAACGCAGGGAACAGATGTTGGCTGTGGTTTGCTGACACTTTATAATGTTGCAGATATCATCAACTCCCTAGCTGAACCACATTTTAAAGCCACCAGGTGGGTTATAGGTGAATTATTAAAAGTCAACACCACTTACTGGCAAGCTTTCCTCCTCAAATACAAGGTCTTCGACAAATACAATACTTCCACAACAAAAAAAGGACACTGAACAGCCATGTTTGGGTTAACAAGATTAATAACAATATTCTTTTATTGAATAAAAGAAAGAAACAAAGAAAAAAAAACAATTCCGGTAAAAGTCAGGAGCGAGAAAGTCTTTCTGTATCTTGGAAGAGCCTCCGTTAAAATATTTGTATCCCGGACGAGGTCCCCATTTGATATATATTAATGGTGGAAGGTGAAAATATAGTTTGACAACGGCAGACACGTTCTGCTTTCCTTCGGGCTTTTGGGATTTAATGGTAGAGTATGTGCTCCAAATCTCAAGTTTATCATTCAGGGGATATTCCCTCTTCTTTCTCTTTTATCTCATCAGAGTTATTCTTTCCTTCCGTAATTTGACTTTATTCACATCAGCATGAATACAGCAAGAAAAAGTTGAATATACTTTATTTGTATGTTGACTTACTTGGGACTCTGTGGAGTTTATTCTCTTCTCTTTTCCTTTCATTATTGGGTTTCCATAACATGTTGGTAGAAGAACACACATCTTATTTCAGATTAATAATTGTCTCTTTCCTCATGGACAAGTCTTTTCTTTGGGTATTTGTTTAACGAGACTTATCATAACTCGGAGTACTGGTTCATTCAAAGGAGAAGCTTTTTCTTTTCATCTCAGTGTTCTCTGCGTGGCATTATTTAGGAATTTGGGTTTTTTCTGTATTCCAAATTGTCTTCATTTTCAATGAACAAAAGGCAACTCCTTATGTGTCTTCACACCTGGGTGAATAAACGTCAACTACTAAGTTTCCGTAGTTTGAAAATTTACCATTTGTTGGCTTTTTGACCAATCATGGTCGCAGGTCTGCTTCTCTGCTGATGTATACTAGGCTAATAGGGAGTGTGGTTCTCCCATGCCCATGTCAGCTTGTACTAATAGAGAGAGTTGAAGAGAGATGGCCTCTCTTTCCACTGCTAATCCTGCTTACTACTATCGTAGTCTGATAGCTAGCATTTCACACCTTCTTTCCCCATAACCCAGCGAATGTATGAGGGTGTCATATTTCCTTGTCACACTGTGCGAACACTGGATTTTGTCAAGAGAACCTGCCAAGCGTGATAGAAAATAGGAACAGATGGCAAGTGAGAGTCCAGGGAATTTATGTTATCTGCACAACTTGATGATGAGGATTATATATATGAGAGAAAGACAGAGGTTATTTATCTATTGTGGTAAGATTAACATGTTGAGCATAACTCATATTTTCAAGAAAATAAACACATCATTTGATGTTCAGTTTAGTCTTGATACTTTTTGAACACACCACCTTGTATAGCTTTTGACAATATGAGGTATTCCTGAACAAAAACTTATTGACTGAAAAAAATTCAAAAGTCAATTTAAAAGGTCAGTACAAACTGAACTTTCAAATTTTCAAAACAAAAAGTAATTAGGCTTGGTTTTTTTTTTTTCAGTGCATTGATCCATTTTAAATCATGACAACTCTTGCTCACCTGTGAGGGTTAAAAGGGTCAAATCTTTGTATAGATTAATCAGATCTTTGATTTTTGTTTGGGTTAATGTGAAAAGAGATACTCCTCCACAAGGTGTGGGCTGGGACCTTTAATTAACCAAGCTTTTATGTTGTGGTTTGATTGGATTACCAATTAAAATCTGATATGTGGAAGGGATATCCTTCCCAGAGACATATATCAGTGCATTTGATTGGCTGACTAATCAAAAATTAGTAGAATACAAAATGATCTATGATTGGTTTGCCAATTGAGAATGTTTGTTCCCAGGGAAATCCTTTATAAAAATAGATATTTTTAGGGTTAGAGGAGAGAAGAGATCTGATGTCCATACCAAACACAAGAGAATAAGAAAAGTGTGAAGTTGCATAAATGATTATCCCAGGACGAGAGTCCATTTTATGCACATGTGACATCGAGGGCAGTCTGGTACTTGACCCTCCGCAAAGTAAGTCCCAGTCAAGACTCCTATTTCGGGCATATGGTAAACCGGCAAATAATGTGGAGGTTAATTTGGAGCTAGACTGATCTCAGACGCTGGTAAGGGGGTACCAATTCACTTTCACATACACCACCAAGTCCTTTGTCTTCCTATTAACTTCCTAAGAAAATATTAACTGTAGTCAAATTTCCAAAATTCCTTGTAATGTTTTAAGGTGGCAATAAGACGTTTAACAAGAATTAATGAGAGCGATACGATGCTGAAACAGATACATGCAAAAGAAGACGAATTAATTGACGAAATAACACTCCCAATAGATTTCAACACAAGGGTGCATTTAAGATATAACAATGTTTTAATATGTGGTGACCAAACAAAAAATGATAAGATTTAAGAAACAGTTCCTTTTTCTTTTATCTTTTCCTTTTAAAATACCGGCAATATTAAGCCAACAGGAAGTATCAAACATAATTGTCTCTCAACAGTCCTTTTCTTCTTTCCCTTTTTCTTTCTTTCTTTTTTCTTTTACTTGAGAAAATGTCTAAGTCGCCGGACTGAAGCATGTAACAAAGTTCATTCACTAATTTACTATTGATGAAACAGAATCTTTTCAGTTTCTTTCTTTCTTTTTTTGAATATATGTAACTTTCCAATATTTAAGAATTTGTAGAAGGAAAACAGTTTAAGTTGTACTTATCTTTGACAAGTTTCAATGTTCAGATTTCTTTCTCTGTTTTTATGGGTGAGTGACCTTCCCAGAGTTGGCTGAGGTCAGCGTCTCTTTTCGCTGGCTTTTTTCCAAAGACTGAAGATTCTTTTCCAAATTTCTCAAATGGAAAAATGGCATTTTGGCACTAAGGGTCTATGGGCCAATCATTTGACTTTTTCCTTCTCCCACTGTTCTGTCCGGTCACAATACCTGAGTGACCTGGATTTCTTTCTTTGTTCAATGGACTGCAGGTCATAGAGTGCGGGGATCTGACCTCCATTCATATATCATTTTAACGGTCAGTCTTAGTACCTGTTGATTCAAACACAGAAGGGTAGGGGAATTGACCTCCCCTTCCCTCTCTCTCTGTAGCATACCATGTCATAAAAGAAATCATTCCAAGAACTAAAGCCTCTCCAGCAAAAGCCCCTCTCCAAAAAATAGAGTAACATAGAAAAATTGCACCCGCCAGATATCTCAATTGTCGGTTTCACAAATACAGCAAAAGCAACACAATTTCTATAAATATATGTAAAGATGTTGTATATATTATTGTTACACCATTGTGTTTCAATAAATAGTCATTAATTGGTAACAAAAAATTTTTCTTGTCTTTGAGTTGCCAACTCCTTGGCAACTTGTTCCAACAAACTACCCGGGCTGTCAGAAGTTCCTGATAGATTATGTCATCTCCCATCTGTGGATCTATCAAACATAATGTGGACTCAGTGGAAGATGATAAACCAACAATCTGGAAACATATGTGGTAGTCATTGAACCAAGGCTGTAACTAGCATAGGACCACAGTTAACAAATCATCAATAGATTTTAGTAATTGAAGGTTGATAGTAAAGTCTGTAAATTAATTGATAATTTCAATTATTTCTAAACCTTTAGATATAGACATGGCAATTAACATTTCAGTGATTTAGTAGAACAGGTTTAAATTCACTAACAGATCAATTTCAACTCTAATTTGCAAGTAATTTATTATTTAGTGGAGTTTGCATCATATTGAATATCATTTTTTGATTATTAAGATTATTTATATGAAATGCTGATTGGAATCCTTCTTGCCTTTCAAAAGAGAAACATCAAGATCATCATATATGGCTGTTACAATGGGTATTTAATGGATTTATGGTTGATTGATTGGTTGTGTTTTATGACATATGCACTTTTGTAAGTTATTTAATGCCAAATCATGATTACACGAGGATCATTAAATAAGTTTCCAGACTTTTTTTCGTATAGACACTTTCATTGATTGTACACACATGAAACTCTAGTCCCTTTTGAAGTAATCTCCTCCGGTTGCAATGCACTTGTTGTACTGTTCCAACAAACTTCTGGAAGGCCTCATGGAAGTCCTCTTGTGTGAGCATGTCAATGACCTTTGTCACAGCCTCTTTCATCTCCTCAATTGTCTCATAACAACAGCCTCTGAGCTTAGGGAATAACCAAAAGTCACAGGGAGCAAGGTCTGGACTATAGGGAAGCTGAGGAACTGTCTTGATGCCCATCTTGGTCAAATAGTCTGTGAAAAGGATGGAGTTGTGGACTGGTGTATTGTCCTCGTGGAAATGCCACTGACCCGATTTGAAGAGTGCTGGCCTCTTCTGACGAAATCTCTTCCTGAACTCTCTTAAAACCTCAACATAGTAACCCTAACCCTAACTGTTTGGCCAATCAACTCTGGTGTATTGACTTCCTTACTTCTCCCACACCTCTCATCATCTCTCACAGACTCCGTGCCTTCCTTGAATCTCTTATGCCACTCAAAAGCTGATGCTCAATTCATGCAAGATTGTTGAAAAGCAGTCTGAAGCATTCCATACGTTTCTGTGGCATTTTTTCCAAGTTTAAAACAGAATTTTATTGCATATCATTCTTCTAAAGTGTCCTCACGTCCAGATTGTATTTGTGAAATTCACCAGCTGTGACAATCAGGGTGTATTTCAATTGCTGCTGTAGCTGTTGATTTGAACCTGAAATCATAAAAATTGTTCAGTCATTTCATAAGATGTATAGCAATAACATACTGAATTTTCAAGAGTCTACGACAATTCTAAATGCCTGTACAAAAAAGTCTGGAAACTTATTGAATTCACCATGTATATATATATATATATATATATATATATGATTTGTAAACAAATAGTTTGTAAGTAAAATTATTTTCAAACAAATCAGAACTCATTTCTTGGCACACGGATAGCAATTATTGAAACCATTTAGGTTTCATGAATTGCTATCTAATACAAATAGTTTTATTTGTACGCAGTTAAACAGTTGGTTGCTTGCTGTTTAATGGCATATCAACCCTTGTAAGTTATTTAATGTAAAATCTCATTCATACATTTATTTATTTTTATGATTTGGAAGTGAATAGTTTGCAGGCAACATTATTTTCAAATGAGCCAGAGTTCATTTGTTTGCATGCAGTTTAGTAGTTTCAAGAATTCTTTTTCAACATTATTTATTCATTTGCAGACAGATGGTTTCAGTATAATAAATGATAAAAAAAAGCATTTCCGGGATGATTTGACTAATTGAAACCTTTCTAGAGTAAGTTTGCTAAATATCAAGGGGACTATTATTATTATTATTATTATAGAGATTATTTGTGTCAAATTTCAACCTTAAATAACTCAACAAGGTTTGGTTTGGTTTCTATGTTTAATAGTATATCAACCTTCTTGGGTTATTTAAAGTCAAAGCTTTCCTTTAGAAGAACAGTAGTAGCACTATTTAATACTATTTAATCTGAAAGTGAACATAATAGCGAGGCTGAAGTTTGAACTCATTTACTATGATGTTGCATTCCAGCATATTAATTACTACTCCTTGGGAACTCCCTCCCATCCCCAATGAGGTGTGACTATATTGTGAAATAAATAAACCAAGCAAAAACAGCCAATGAGATTGACTTTGTTATACAAATTGATTAGACATTTTTCTGAAGAGTGAAAAACAAGTGAAAGTTATGTTTTCACTTAATATTTTTTGTCAAAATAAACGCAACAAAAGCATTTACGAAAGATCATACAAAGGAAAATCTGAAAGAAATACTTCTTGGTTATTTTCATGAAAACAATGACAAATACAAAGAGGCACAATAACATTGATGGATTGAATAATCAATGAAGATCCTGCATGCTGTGCTTGTAAAAATGTTCCTGTTTCACGTGGATCACTCGATCAAGGCAACTTTTATTTAGTGGGTTAATAGCTCTGTTGAACATAGCTAGTCATTCACATCACTATCAGCCACTGATCAAACTAATTACCCACCACCTGACTGTATTCCTATTCATTGATTGGCTTCTGTAAACATTCAGCAAGTTTTGTTATTAGTAATAAGATTCAACATCTACATCTATATGCTAACAATATCTTATTCCTCCAGTGATGGGCAATTTTACTAAATAGAATGCATAACTTTCAGAGTGAATCTCTTATGAATGCTTTCACATCAAATACATTTTGCTATCAGCAAAAAGACAAAAATTATTTGTTATTAGAGGTAAGGTTCAACCTCTACTGCAATGTCACAAATAATTCATTCTGCTGTTGATGGGGAAAGATATTTATCTGACTTCCTTCCAAGTAAGATAGGATAGGAAATCATTTTACACTGAGGAGCAATGCACAAATCAAGACTTGTGTATGGCTGTCACAAAAAAATGCTTGATTCCTTTGGTATTGTGCTTGTGATAGGACAGAGTTAGAAAATAAGATACATTAATTTTGTACTGAATATCATATGAAAGCAGCTATGGAGTTTTCTCAATTTTTTTAAATCTAGTCCATGAATTAATATTATAAAATTTATAAAGTACAGATATTTTGAGATCAGCATTGCATGTGTATCAAGTGAGCTGATAAGGCACTGAAAGAGACTGAGTTCTTTGTCTAGTGCTGGAAGTTAAAATTTTTGGTAGAAGTGAAATTATGGAATGTTTTAATTTAATTCGATATGATTTTGTATTTTATCTTTTATTCAAACTTTATTAATTTATTAATCTTCACACACTGGTAAAAATTTCTACCCATTGGTAGTGACTATGTGGGAGAAATAGTGTTTTATAGTTGGAAACTTGTTCAATCTAATGGCATATCATTGGGTTCCTTAAATCTGTTGTAGTTTTCATGGAAATAAATCACGGGCATTACTTTTAAAGTGCTTCTCTAGATAAAGAGAACATGCCCCAAATGTTGAATAAAAATTAACAGCATTTAACTAAATCACTAAAGTTAATAGTGAGTGTCTATTTTGATGACTAGAAACCAATCTAGAATGCCAGTAATAAAAAAGAAACATTGTGTTGGTAAAAACAAGAAAACTTATTTATACCTTGTCAATGTCTTTTTTTTTTGTTATTTCTTTGGACACAATATCTTTTTTTTTGTCATTCATATCTACAAAAATCTTTTTTTTTTATATCAATACAATGTCTTTTGTTTGTTATTCATATCTATGCAATATCTTTTTTTGTTATTTCTATCTATACAATATCTTTTTTTTGTTTACATTGACACATCTTTTTTTGTTATATCCATGCAATATCTTTTTTTTTTGTTATTTGTCTATACAGTATCTTTTTTTAATTTCTATCTACTCAGTAAAAAAAAACATATTGTGTAAATATAAATAACAAAAAGGGTAGATATAAATACCAAAAAGAAAACATTGATATAACCCCACCCCAATGATATTGTTTAGATATAAATAACAACCACTGCCATGAAAAAACAAAACCTTTTGATACAGTTCATAATGTAAGCATAAAAAGTGAAATATATATATATAATTATTTGATTAAATATTATTGACATCATTTGTGTACATTCTTTTTTAACTGTTCAAATCACCATATAGTTGTTTTGATATCCGGCTAGAATTGGCTAACAAATTTTCCATGTTTAACTCATTCCCAAGTACTTTCGTGCACCTCTCAGGCCATCATCAGGGGTATGTATATTGCAAAAGTACAATACTGCGTTCTATTTATACTGGTGTAATTTTTAAAAAAATTCTATATGATGACAGTAGCTAAAGACATTCAAGTACATTAGCACTAGTTTCAAAATTAATTTTGTTGAGGTTGGGATATTTATTTCTAATATAAAGGGCTTTGAGAATTTGTAGTCTTTGTTTGCTATTTTGTTGTTCTAATATTGTAGTGTTTTTAGTAAGAATTTTTTGAAATTAATTGTAGGGCAGAAATGTATTTTCAGATGTTGTGCTATTGAGCTAGTGTCAGAAAGATGCATAGTAAGTCAGCTTGACAGAGTAGTTGACTAAACAAACGTACATGCTTTATTTTGTTTTTGGAGATACAATCTCCCAAATGACATTTAAATTGATACATAATATTACTTCTTTGCAAATCTCCAACTGAAGAGGAGGAATTATTGTTAATTACCAAGTTAGAAGTATTAAATTTATTCAAGTTTATGATCAGCTTTATTTTTTTATTAGTGTCAAAGGGGAGTATATTCCTTCGAATCAACATTTTTAAGATATTTTCATCTAATTTATTATTGTAGTGCATCTGGTTGCAGTAAAAATGTTTAATAACTACTTGTTTATTAAGTTGGTGCTTCAATATTTATTTTATTGGCAACAATTTTTAATTGCATGTTTAATTTGTTCATCAACAATATAGTTAGGGAATTCATTATTGATGGGGGTTTGTTTTATGTCTTTTAATTCTTTATAAAATATTATTTTGGAGGAGGAGATTAATTTTGCCTGGGATGTTAAGTTATAAATGATTGCTATTTTATATCAGAAGGGGCATTCACTTTTAAAGTTGAGAGTACAGGAGTTGTTATTTGTGGGTTTTTTGTAAGTAGAGGTAATAAAGTTATTATTATTAGTAGTATCAATCAAAACCTCTTTCTAGGGGATTTTGTTGTTTTTGTTTAGTTTATGGGTGAAATTAACGACTGCCTTTTTTGGAATGCATCTCGTAGTATGTTTATTTCATTAGTATCATTGGTGAGAATAAGTATACCATCAACATATCTAAGGTAAATTGGAATTTTTAATGCTATTAAATATTTTATTTTCAAGATCAGATATAGAAATTACAGAAAATTGGACCCAAAACTTATCCCATAGATACATCATCTTTTTGTATGTAGATGTTACTCAAGTGGTTGTAAAATGGAACTTCAGTTGTGCATATTAAGAGTAATTTACAAAGTGTGTCAGAATTGATTTTCAGAGGATGAGGAATGGGTTGTTATAGATATTATCTATAATAATATCAATGGTTTCTTCAATTGCTACATTAGTAAACAGATTTTCAACATCAAGTGAAGCGAATATTCCTTTATTTGGTTGTTGTGTAAGTATGATTTGAATAATTTTCTCGTGTTGATTTTATTCTATATTTACTTACCGTATGGGGTAATAAGGTGATTTATTGTTTTTATAAGTTCATAAATCCGTGTAGGTACTTGTGATATAATTGGGTGCAAAGGATGATTCGGCTTATGTATTTTGACAGTTTTGTACAAATAACTGGGTTTATAGTCAATAATTCTTTTGGGTAGCTTTGTGTTAGCACACCTGGAATTATTAGCAGTGATTAGTTTGTTGATTTTTACTTTAAGTTGGCAGGTGGGATACTTATCTAATTTTTTTAATTTGGTATGGTCATCCAGAATATTTTGAAATTTTATATATCATATATATATATATATATATATAATATGCCTTTTCAATCTTCATTTTTTATTTTGTATAACCTGAAAAGTAAAATTATGTAATCACATCATTAAAGAAAAGAAATTCTACCATGAAGATGAAGTCAGAAATGAAGTTGTCATAAAGCTGTTTCTCGTTTTTGGTGTACAATAATGATGGATTAAAAAAAAATGAAACCAAATATAATACTGCCAAAAACTTTTCATGAAATGTCAACAGAATGCATAATTTAGAGAAAATTTTATAATTTTTAACTGCTTTTTTTATGACCATGAAAAATGTAATGACAGAAAAAAGTATTTTGTTAAGATTGTGCTGTAGGCCACTTGCTTATTTATTTTTATTTTTTCAGAAAAATAAAAAAAAAACCTTTTCATTCATACAAACTGTCAGTTTAAATCACCCTTCAGTGTTAAGTTTAAAATGCAGTGAATGCAAAAATAATTTACTCTTCTGACTGACGAAAATGATAAAATGTTTAGTATACAATTCAGATAAAATAGTAATAAATATTGGCTGAAAATCATGTTTGCTAATGTTTGCTAATGTTTAAAGGAGAGGAAAGAAGCGAATAAATCTTCCTACAAATTCCTTTAATCCTATTCACCAGTCTTTACTACTGAATTATCATTTGCTAAGTTTACATTAGTTTAGCACAAATTAAAAGTAGCACCCAGTGAGAATCAAGCTCACAATAGTCTGCTAGTCTCACTTGATAACCATAATACTATAACAGGAACCTATTGTTATTTACTCAGTTTTGCTGACCCTTCTGCCATCTGGGCATAGAATATGCTAAATGTATCTACAGCAGAGGTGTAAGACCCTCCCACCTCCCAAAAAAGTGGATATCCTGGGTATAATACTAAACCACATCTGATTGTAAGGATCCAGTTTTGGAGAACTTGGGAGGGTAGAGAAGTTTTTTTCATTGCCATTACTCCCAGGTTCACTATGGCCTGGAGTAGTAGTACCTATTAGAGTCCCATCTCGGGATCAAATAAATTTGTTTAAAAATTATTCATATTCAATAAGAAAAAAAACAAAAACCTCTTAAAAAAACAACTACATAAAAAATGAAAACAGTTCTGTAACCTCCAGGCATGAAATAACCTAAGAAAGGTTGACATACCATTAAAATCAATCAATCAAATTTGTTTGTTCTTATCGCACCTGCAATTCCTAAAAAGCTGCCCGTTTAAATGAGAGATCATCGGAAAGAAATCTGTCTTGGTTATTTACATGGAAACAATAACAGATACAAGAAAGCATAATTACATTTACATTACTGTCAGCCACTGATCAAATAAATTACCCACCACCTAACTGTGCTCACATTCATTGGTGGATCTCTGTTAACATTCAGCAAATGTCAATGAATGTTGTTGAATTTGTAAAGTTATTCAAGTAAGCACTCAGTTGTGAAGCAAACAATCACCAAAAGAATAACCCTACTTGAGGAGAAGGAGGACTATTTATGGAGCATCTCATTGTGCATATACAGGCAAGTCATTGCATCAGTTGTGATTGACTGCTGGTAAAATGATTGGAGGTAATTGTCTATATATGCCAGCTTCAGTTTAGCCCTTTTGCAAGGACATTATGGTGTTAAGTGCTATTATTATTATTATTATTATTCTACAAATGTTACTAACAAGGGTCTACTAGTCTAACTCAATAACCAAAATACTATGATTGGTACCCATTGTTATTTATTAGGATTTGTTTGGTCTGGCACTTAGCTTCCTGTTACTTATATTACCTGCTGTTCCTGTTATATCATTATGGAATGATTTTTTTTTATTAATCATTTTTCGTTAATTATATTTTATCATTCGGTTTGGTTGGGCTTTGAACTATTTGGCTCCTAGTGCAGGTGCACACACATTGAGTACAGTTCACGCTCGTGCGCTGAGGATATGACAATCAAAAATGTCATAATAAAAACCCTAGATAGGAGATGGACTGGGGTGTGAATGACGTCATGCCCTGAAGCAATGGGCTGAAAATTTGATGATTTTGAAAAAGAGTTAGTTGAGATCCGTCTCTGGGCCGGGCCAGTCCAGCTGGGGGCTACGGGATGTGCAGCACGTTTGTTGGGTCAGATAGTACAGTCAGCATAGTAAAAATTGTGTCTCTCTCTCCTCATATCGAAAAACAAGAGTCAAGAAGTTAATAAACGTTTTCTACCTGAACAACGGAGAGTCGTCAGTGTTTCGTATTTCCCTGCATCTGTACATTTTACATTCCTAAATGATCACGCTACAAAATGTTTAGTTCTCCAGCTTGTGAGCGCCGTATTTATGCCCCTCAATTTCTGGTGTAAGACATTTTGTTTACCCCATAACTTCTCTGCAGGTGTTTTTTAATGACATACTTTCTTACTCTGTGTCTGAAGATATCTGGGTCATGACTTGACCATATGTCCATCTTCAGTACTGAGTTAAATAATTTTAACTTAGCGCAGCAGACTTTAGAAATTCAAGATAATAACTTCCACTCATGACAGAGCTAAATGGAATCATTCTTAGTAAATGAGCCATGACAGAAAATCTTGTATTCAAAGATGATTCCTTGGTTGTTAGTTGTAGTTTTTTAAAGAAACCCAACGAAGACACTGTGGAAGATGAAGAAAACCTATCACTCTCCCCAAAACTTGCACCATTTCTTCTTTTCCTCAGCGAACTTTAAGAATCATTTCAGGAGGTCAGTTAGGAAGTTATCCAGTTGATGAATACAACAAACAAAAGTGAATATCTCTTATTCTTGACCTCTACCAAATTCTTTATGTCAAAAGACTCTTCCTTATCTCTCAAGGGAGAGAGAGAGAGAGATCAACTTCTAAACTCATTTATTTCAAACATCTTATAGCACCAAATATCTTTCCCTTTCCTAAATTTCTTTTACATACTGGCATTTCCACATTTTGGTATAAATAAGTACCTAGGTCACTTCATTTTAGCTTTTAGTTCCTTCAAGACCTCATTATTCTAGCAAAATGCTGGGAGAAAAAGTGTGATGGGAACAACACAAGAATGCTACATGCTGTCTAAACAAATCATAGAAGCAGCACCACACAAAACAGGAGCTGTACGGCCATTTACCACCCATCTGAGAAACCATCCAAGTAAAAAGAACAAGTTATGACAGGCATTGTTAGGAAAGAATGAACTCATTAGTGATGTTCTGTTATAGACTCCTACACATGGATGTGCCAGTGTTATCGGACCAGCAAGGACTTACATCAGCTCTGAGCGGGCACTGCATACTGTCTAGAAGACCTGCTAGGAGCAATGGACGATTGGAATAAGAGAGAGAGAGACAGAGAAAGAGAAAGAGAGAGTCAAGGAACTCCATGCTGTCAACATGCCTTGATAATGGTGACAGAGGAATTATTTTTCTTTCTATTTTTTTGCAAGTATTGTTTGTTGGTTTTTAATTTAGATGAGAAAGTTATTCTGTTAGAAGGGTGAGGGTGCTTGATAAGTTAGTGCCTGTGTAAAATGCTTTTTTTTGGTTGGGTTGTTTGGTTGTTTATTTTGTTTAATTGCTTGGTTGTTGTTTTTTTGTTGTTGTTGTTGTTTATTTTGTTTGGTGTTTATTGTTTTTATTTGTTTGTTTATTTTGATTGGTTGTTTCTTTTGTTTGGTTGTTTTGATTGGTTGTTTATTTCTTATTTTATTTTATTTTTTACTCATTTGTTTATTTTGTTTGGTTGTTTGTTTATTTTGTTTGGTTGTTTATTGTTTTTTGTTTGGTTGTTTATTTTAAATGCTGACTTCTTCAAGGATTTGGAAGCATTTCAGTAAAGTTATTTTTTTATATGACTTTGGTATTATTTGTGAGGATTTTTCATATTTAGGTGGATGTGAATTTATCAGTGCTATTGCTGTGTGTTGTAGTTATTTATTAATGTTATTACTTTGTGTTGTAGTTATATGTTGTTTTAAGGCACAGGTAATGGGTAGGTGGTATGTAGGGCAACAGGAGAGGGTTGTTGTTGAATGACTAACGAAGGTGTTAGGATTTCTTACAAAGTCATTTGGGAAACACTTCGGAAATAGACTTGTGAACTTGTATACTACATTTGTTTTTGTTCAGAGAGAATTTAAGGAAGTTTGTAATATTCTTAACAAGGAGATTTGATATTTCAAATTTGGCAGAATAAATAATAATTTTAATTTGTTTCAGGTGTTTGATGGGCTCTGTGTGTCGGTATATAAAATTGTTTGGTTTGGTTTAGTTTCTTTGTTTAATGGCATATCAAGATTGGTGGGTTACTTAATGCCACAGCCATCCTAGTAGAAGGACAATTGTGATACTATTTAACCATAAAGGCAGGGATTAGGGAGTTTATACCTTTCCTAAGGGTATTAGCTCAAAAATAGATGTTATAGTGTGGCTGGAGTTCGAACTTGCCTACTTAGATATCACAGTCCAGAAGTTAGCCATTATGCCACGAAGACTTCACCATATTAGTTATCATTTGTTCATCTCTCTCTCTCTCTCACAATATATATATATATATATATATATATATATATATATATATATCATCTAGACCACTTCCAGTGTCCACACAGAACTGATGTAACTAAGTCTTTAATGGTCGACGAATACTGGCACGTCCATCAGTAGGAGACTATCAGAAAACATTGCTTAGAAGTTCACCCTTGCTTCTCCCACTGCATCCAGCATTTCTTCTTCATTTTACTTGAATGGTTTGTGAGATGGGAGGTGGCTGCTGTTTTAATGGGGTATTGCTTCGGGGATTTGTTCAAGACAGCACCCAACATTCTTGTGTAGTTTCCATTTTGCTTGTTCTCAATGCATTTAGTTACTGTCTGTGTGGTGCATCCATATAGTAATATGAACTCAGCTACAGCTTGGAAGAAATCCTGTTTTATTATATTGGGGAGATCAGATTTCTATATGATTGATAACCTGTCAATAACATCCTATACCTTTGTTAAGCTACGTTGACCACTTTGAGGAGATGAGATATTGCTGATGATGTTTGTGAACTGGTTTACTTGTTCTAGAGGCTTGCCACATAAAGTGGAGATGGCTCTTTTATTTTAAATACATGAACTCTGTTTTATTTGCATTCACGTAGAGGCCAATGTCTCCTGCTGCTTGCTCTAGGCTATGCAGTAAGGATTCTGTATTTGGGAGAAATACTAGGTCATCTGTGATTTTTCTGTACATTAATATTTGTTGGGTTCCTTTTTTGGAGTAAGGATGGTTTTTAAAGTTATCTTGTTTCTTTTTAACTACTTGTGACTCCCATGGGACTCTGTATTTGGCTCTTAGTTTGGTTGTTATGCAATTGACTGCTGCTTCCATGTGGATGGTAACAAAGTGGTCATATTCTTCATCTGGTGTATGTCTTTCAGATGTCTCTCTGGAAGAGACTCAAATTTGTTTCTTACAGTTAGTGTATATTTATTGCCTATGTTTCTATTGATCAGTGGGGACCAGTTATAATGTGAGGTTTTAATTGTTTCTTGTTTCTATATGGACAATTCTGTGATTGGAAGATATTCCTTCAAAAGAGGAGTACACCTCACTGTTTAGTCTACTATATACAAACTTCTTGTTCATGAGTATAAAATTATTTGGGGTAGGTGCAGGTTCATAATTTTCCCTCCCTTTTTTAGAATTTAGTGTTTCTGCATGCAAGCCTATTCTCAAGTAAAAAATCTGCTATATTTTCACCATTTCTGTTTGACAAGTTGTGTTTGCCAAATTTATTATTTCTGTCTTTCCCTTTTTGAGCATTCATGTCTTCCCTTATTATTAGAACACTGTGTTTTGGAATGTATTGAGCAAGGGAAGATAGCTCATCTTAGAAAGTTGTAATATCTGATTCATCATTATCATTGGTGGGATTGTAGCAAGAGATAATTGTTGTGTAAGGGTTGCCATTAAATGGAGCACACAAATTCTCAGTTGGGTTCTCTTGATGCTATTTAGTGATTTCAAGGCAGGTGGGCTGAAAAGCATTCCTGTCCTCCAATGGTGGCAATTACAGAGTTTTTCCATGCAGATGCTGCGGCAAATGTCCAACCATTACTGGTATTATAGGATTTTAATTCTAGTTCACTGTGATAATATTTCTATTCTTGCATGCATATAATGTCTATATTGCACTTGACTGCAGATGTAGTAACTGGTTTATTGTGTTGAAAGTCCTAACATTAAAGGTTCCAATTTAACAATATTTTTGCATCTGAATAAGTTGGGTTTCGGCTCTGTATCTGATATTTTGAACACTCTGGTTTACCTGCATGAAAGACAATGCATTTTAGATATACAGTTTTGATTAGAGTCATGGTATTCTTTCATTGGCTGTTTTTTTTTTCTTATTAGTAGATGCCACTCTTAGAGATGAGTAGCAGTAGTTTCTTGATTGAACTATTTGATCCTGGCTGTTGGCCTATGAGGTTCTTCTACTCAGTATTTGCTGTTGACCTAACTTTGGATTCATATCCACCATGCTGTATCTCATAGTTTCCTTTTCTATATACTTGTGTGGCTTGTAAAATACTCTCCTCCATTAGAGACTGCTAGCCATTGACAAGTGAGGTCAAGATGTCTGAGTGGTTATGGAGGCAAGGAAAAAAGTACCCCTTTCATTTTCTTAAATTTTAACATAGTTAAAGTTCCACTAACCTATTTCATCTAGATTAGGCACATGTGGGGTAATCTGTTTTATTATGCTTAGACAAAATTATTTTAGAGAAAGTGATTCTTTGTTTTCTGATACAATGGAAATATTTTTATTTTGTGTTTTTGTACAGCACATTTAATGCCTATGTTCCCTTTCTTCAAAATGGGCCTTGTGAAAAAAAATAATAGTCTAACATGCATTTTCACTAGTGAAAAACAACTTATTTTCTCATAGAATTGACAAGTGTGTTCCACTGCCAGTCAAAAGTCTAAGTGAGTAGAAAGCTATTCAATGCATTGGCCAGTTCAGATTTATATATATATATATATATATATATATATATATAACCCAAAATAGTTAAATCTCACCTCATGTTAATCTCATTACTATTTAGAAAAAATCATGAAAATTATTGCTATGAGATTGACATAAAGAGGTGAGAATACAACTTAATTGTTTTAGGTTTGATCTTGTTCTCTGGTCAGTATTTGAACACTTTCCTGCTTTAATTTTTTTATTTATGTCACTATATATATATATATATTGATAGATACAAATTTCCATGGCACTTTGATCCTTGGCAGATATTTTTATATATTTTAATGACTTTCTCAGTATTTTCTCTTACTTTCACTTGAAACTCTGACTATTGTCTCCACTGAGAAATACCTTCTTAGCAACCAAATAGATTCTTGTATATCAAATGGTTGAGTTGTGTTTAATTAGCATTAAATCATCATTTGATGCAAGTTTAGTCTTTTTACTATTTATGAATTCACTGCCACTCTCCATGGATTTTTTAGACAGGATAAACAAGATTGAATTAAAGCTTACAAAATACCAAACACTGAGTGTTACTATCTTAGTTTTGTTTATAGAATCACTAAACATTTGCCAAAGTTACTTTTTGGCATTTGCTACTATATAAATTTGG